>CM056379.1:47425705-48625705 GCA_029718625.1 Synaphobranchus kaupii | reverse complement strand
AGGTGAGTTGCTATTAAATCATCAATTTCAGACCGTTTAACGTTGCGATGCAAAATTCTATTAATTATGCGACATTACGCTCTTGACGCATGGTTGATTTTCATGGATTTTAAACTTATACCATTATTCATTGACTCGTCCCTAACATGGCATTTTGCCTGACAGTACATTTGTTGAAAGGAATGAGCATAAAAAACAACAAGATAGAGATAAGACCGCTAAAAAAAAACTTTTCCTCACGTGATTCTTTCGTCCCGATTCAGTGTGTTTTCCGACCCGCACGGCAGGGACGAAAGACATTGCACTCATCCTGTTTGCAGCCTATTTATATCCGACTTGTTTATGCTGGTAACAAAATTCCCATTGCTATTAATGAGGGACACATACAAGTTGTTTGTCAGAAAATATGGCCTCTCTAGCTCTATTGACTTTCGAGTAAACCGGATGAATGTAAAAAGTTAATCTTTCGACCCGGTTCTCCCCTAGCAAATAACAATGCTGAATACTTCTGACGTAATTTACATAGCAACTGTATGCCCAGATCACAGCGCTTCATCCACAGTGGCCAAGGGAAATCGATAACGATTCAGAAGATATAACTTTTAAAGAATTAATTCCATCTTCTACTGGGACTTTTGTCGTTTATCGAGGGTGTGACAGAAATTTTCGGTGCCGCTGACCATAATCGAATGCTTTCACTTTTACGATTCGATTGAACAAGTAACGTTAAAAATCAATTTATGGGTTAATGCTAATTGGTTTCCGCTAGCCTCTTTTATCACCACAGCAGTGAAGTAAAAAAAGTCAATAAACTACGTTTTCTGTCAGAAATTTATTGTCAAGCTCACGTGAATTAACTGCTGTCTAGGCCTAGCTACGTTCTGAAGCTCCGGTTTGCCCTCCCTACTAATAGCTAGCGTTATGTGCTAATAACAACATAATAATAATGTAATAGTTATAACGTTAGCTAAAACAGTTATATATATATATATATATATATATATATATATAAAGCCTATACAGATGTGAAGTAACGTAGGGCCTAGGCTATAACTTGCTTTCACACAACCAGTCGGTAGGCTATGTTTCTCACGTTAACTTACAGCTAATTACTAAGCCTAGCTACCTAAATTCCTACTAAATCCGTATTTCCAAACTGAATAAATACTGCACCTCTAACCACAAAAATGGGTTGCTAATGTTAGATTAAAGTTGCTGTAGTTAAAGGTTGTATCAGCGATTTTGGGTGACGTCACTTCTGAAGCGAAATCCCAAACAAACATAGGCTACTTATGAATAATTATGTTATGTTTTAAAAAATAGTGTTCAAGCATTCAGAATTATAACCACGTTAATAACGTTTGTAAGAAACCAAACCGTTTGTAAATCCGTCAAGATTTCAGCGAGATAAGAGTATTAGCGTTTGTGCAGATCATTGTGATTGGTTGGAATACTGTTTATTTTGGTTTTGAGTGGTTGGTAGTAGCTACCATTTGTTTTTGTGTACGATCTCGGAGCATAGGCTGCCTACAGAGACGCGGTTTTTTGACGGCCTGCTTATGGGGCGGGCAGCTAGCGGATCGTGAGGAAAAATCAGATGAATGTGATCATTTATATTTCCACCCAAAATCGCTGATACAACCTTTAACGTGCCGAATACAAACTTTTTAATCTGCAGATTTAATGTTTGAACCGGTTTCATGAATCAGCTGTAGGCTAAGCCTAAACTGTTGCTATCGTTACTAGCATAAAAGAGACGAATCTACGGCTCTCCACTGAGAATGTCACTCCACCGTTAATTTCCTTTCCAGTGGATTTGGTTTCCAGTAGCTTTCGATTTTATGTCCACTCACGGACATGATTTCTCTAGACTCCAGCCCAGCATCAGAAAGTTTTTGCTGCGGACGTGCGGAGTGATATTAATTTAAACGTCCAGGGTAAACAGGTGTATTATTGCATCATAGGGTCGCGAATATAGACACAGCTTTGAACGCCTCTCAACCAATCATAATGCGTGGTCAGAATTACCCGTTTTATAAATGAATGTTGTAAACAGCTGAGGAAAAATTAACACTACAGAAAGGATATGTTTAGGCTTATACTTAGTTGGTTGTCAAGTTAATTTTACAAAATTTACCAGTTTTAAATTGCAACTTTCTAGATAGATAGATAGACAGATACTTTATTATCCCAATGGATACATTTTCCTAGCAGCATATAACATTCACATGCATAAATACTGATAAAATGACAAATATTTGCCCCATTAATGTACTGTATATTTGTCGGTCAGATGAGGGCAGTCAGTCAATTTGTGAACAGTTTTCTGAACAAAATATGAATAATAATAATAATAATGCATTTTTTCCCCATGATGTGCTTTTCACACAATAATTCACATAATTTAGGAAACACTGAGTAGCATTGCTTTGGAATAGAGCTTGTTTTATTGTTTATTGTGCTTAACTTAAGTATGCGTGAGTAACTTGGCATTTTTGTACGTTGAAAACGTTTATTGTTGAGATTTAGTTTACTACCAGGACAACATAGGTAGTGGTTTCTAGAGATTTAATGTTAATTGTATTTGTCATCGTCAATACTGTATGGTTGCTCATACAAAAATGCGAAGTCTTACCACACCCCGGGAGTATTGGTCAGGTACTGGAATGGAAAGTCCCACGGACATGAACACCATCACGGTCCCGGTTAAACACAGCATATGGTAAACCATTCCGTACCCTGGCCCAGCTCACAAAACTCACTAACACCGGACGCACGCCCTGACAGCCTACAATATCGGCAAGATGGTCCTTTCGATCATGAAAAAATGACAAGGGTAGATTCCAACACTGACAATATTGACCATTTAAATTAATATAATATTAAAAAGAATCTACTTTACGACTAGCGCCGTTAATGTAGGCTACTTTCCTCAGTAAAATGTTGATCTATTTCCTTCACGTTGTATGTAGGCTAAGGACTATGTAGCTTTTGTTCACCCGTCGGATTGGGCAGGGCTAATCGATAGAATAGTGTCTCTCTCTCTCTCTCTCTCTCTCTCTCTCTCTCTCTCTCTCTCTCTCTCTCTCTCTCTCTCTCTCTCTCTCTCTCACACACACACACACACACCACCAAAGCAATGTGCCTTTTTAATGTTACTGAAATGATCATTTAGTATTATCGGAAATATATAACGAAACCATAAACAAAACCTGAAGACAGGAAAGATAAAAGTAAAGCTACAACGGCATAAAAGGGCGTCGCCTATCCGTTGTGTGTGTGACAGAAAATGTTTCGTTTTGTAAAACCACAAACAACATAGGGTTAACGCCAAGTAGGCGAACCCATTTTAACTGAAACAATTTACTAGAGGAAGTTCATCTCTTTTGCAAGGAAACCCATTCCGTGAGATGGTCATTGCAAAACTATTTTTTTTTGTTGTTGGGAGGGGGGGGGGGGGGCTATAAGGCAGAATGTTGGTGCATGTGTGAGTGAGCGAAATCATATTTTAAGTCAAATTATCAATCAGCTATAGAAACTAGAAGAATCAGTGAAGAACAATCAGAATCAATTAGACATCCCAATCACATTTACTGAGGTAAAAAAGAAAATTCAAGCTCTAAAATCAAACAAAGCCCGTGGCCATGACGGCATTAGGCCAGAAATGCTTAAACATAGCAGCCCTAAACTACAACTGGCAATACTTGTGCTGTATTGAAGTCTTGTACTGAAATTTTTGTTTTGTGCTATACTTAACAGCATAATTCAAACATCCCTTCAACAACAGAATACTCTCAGCAAATGTCAAATTGGATTTTTAGCTCAACAGACCATTTTTAGCTCAACACCGGACAACAGACCCTTAACACTCTCATAAAAAAGCATGTCCATGAAAAAAGCAGAAGTTAAATGTTTTTCTGCTTTGTTCCTGACACTAATCCAAAGTGGACTGGGTGGCAAGACCTATGATATAATTAAATCAATGTACAATAACAATCAATGCTGTATGAAAATTGGCTAAAACACACAGAATATTACTTCAAACAAGGAAGAGGGGTGCGACAAGGTTGTAATTTGAGTCCAACATTTTTCAATATTTATATTAATCATCTGGCCACATTATTAGAAACGCAAACGTCCCTGGACTCAACTTAGAAGACAAAGAAATCAAATGCCTACTATTTGCAGATGACTTGGTCCTATTGTCTCCTACTGAACATTATATTACAACAGAGTATATCACTACTAGAAACCTACTGAAAGAATTGGGGACTTACAGTAAATATGGACAAAAGTAAAATTAAGATTTTTCAGAAAAAAACCCAGATTGCAAAGAAAGAAGTTCCTTTTCAGCATAGGAGATTTCCATTTATCATACATCACCACTTACACCTACTTAAGTGTTACTATAACCTCATCAGGAAAATTTAACTTAGCAATTACATCACTATCAGAGAAAGCACGTCGGGCCTATTACACAATTAAGAAATCAACGGATTCCTTCCACCACAAAACGTTCCTGTACAATAGCCGCTGCCCAGAGAATCACCCATTGCATGAGTTAGCCATGAATAACCAGGTGGAGATAAATTCATCTCAAAGCACACAACTAAAACAAATTGACAAAAAAATAATAATAAATTACATACTTTATTGGCAAAATGAAATTGAACAACAAATTACAATGCTACAAAACCTTAGAGAAATATTATGAATTGGCAGAATAAAATTAAAATGTAATTGTAAAATTAAAAATCACACACAGAGAATAACTCAGAATACAGAGTCAGTGATCACAAGCTAGCCATTGAAACAGGTCGCCATAAAAAGACATGGCTGGCCAGACAAAAGAAAACTCTGTAAGCACTGCCATTCTGGAGAAGTTGAAACTGAAGTGCACTTTATCCTCTTTTGTGAAAAATATGAACAGATTCGAAAGTCATTTCTACCAAAGCTTACTGTTGAAATTCCCACCTTTTCTATTCTGTCAGATGGAGAAAAGGTAAGGATACTATTAGGGGAACAAACAAATACAATAAAGCACAATTTATTATGAATTGACATAAAATGAAAGAAAACATATGAAACTATTCAATTACTTTTGTATTATCCATACTAATTCTTTCAGGTTTTTCTGTGTATTTCTGTGTAATCTTCTTGTATACATTTATATATTTGTTTATACTGATAACATAACAATACCACCCTTATGCATTTATTGTATTTATTTATTATTATTTATTTATTATAATTATCAATACTGTATTGCTTTGGCAACATTGGAATGCATTGAAATTGAAAATTGAGTGAGTTAGTGACAGAGAGTGAGAGAAAGGGAAAACCTGCATCTTTGTTCTCTGAATATGTCTTCCGAGCCTTTACATTGCATTTATTTCCATAGTTACACTGTACATTCCAGAATATGTTAGTTGTGCAAATTTTAAATTCTGTGAAATGTATTGCAATATGAAAACGTTAAGCTCAAACACCCTTTTAAAGCCATTTTGTATTACTGATTTACTGTGTTCTGCCTATTTGGTAACTGCTTCATTCCACTCCTCAGTCCATTTGCTGAGCTGTGCAACTATGCATGTATTCAGTTTTTTGCTGTCATTGGGCACATCAGTTTTGAGAAAGACTGAAGCAATAATTATGGATTTTTTTTTATTTTAATTTGCATATTCAGTCACAAATGTTGCAGATT
Organism: Synaphobranchus kaupii; assembly: GCA_029718625.1. Classification (NCBI taxonomy): domain Eukaryota; kingdom Metazoa; phylum Chordata; class Actinopteri; order Anguilliformes; family Synaphobranchidae; genus Synaphobranchus; species Synaphobranchus kaupii. Next base: position 48,620,001 of record CM056379.1, on the reverse strand, counting down.
AATTTACAATATTTTTGTTGTAACAGCCCTCCCACTAAACTCAATCCCGGGTTTCAACAAAACATTTAGGTTTGAGCTGAGCAATTACTAATTATATGCAGAAGAAAACAGCAATGTCTGCAACGTTACTGGGTGAATTATGGGTTAAAGAAATCTCATTCAAGTGTTACTCAAAACGCAAAATGATGCTTGTCTGTTGTAACCAATGCTGATGCAGAAAGATGCATCTCTTCATATGGACATGTCTTCACCAAGACTGTTAAACAACTACGATCAAATTTATCACAGAGTTTACGACCTTGAATTCTCATGAATGACATTCACCACTTTTATTTATTTTTTAATATAAATTTACATATACTGCAAATACTGCAAACTATTAATTATTAGTACAATTTATTTTGACTATTTCTGTGTAACATTATACATAGATAAATATCTGTTCTAATTTTTAATGTATTTCTTACTGTTTCAAACAGAAATTAACATCCCCTCCACAACATTTCAAAATACTGCTGCATGTCCACCGTCCCAAATAATCAGACTGTGCCACATGTAAACATCACTGTCAACCATTGTCTGTGCTTAATTTGTTGTGAATGCAGATGATTGAGGTGGTGCAATAGGGATAATTGTTTGACACGTGGCTTGACAAAAATGATATGGATCTCTTGATGGAGGGCCTGAATGTTGTACATACTGTTCTTCTTGTGTCTGGTGTAGGAGTGAGCCTCTTGTGCATGCATTAACTATATCTGAATAATTTGAAAATTGTAAATTTACTAACTGGGCTTGACAGGCATAAAACTGCATGTTGCTCTGCATGGCTTTCAAAGTAATCACTGACATTACGTGTCAATATTCTCAGTTGCTTTTTGACCACACACAAGTAATTATCCTCAAATAGCATTACATATTTCATGCAAGCAGATATAAATTAGAAAAACAGAGTGATGGGAAGTGAGAGTGAGCTGAAGAATACTGGATTCTTAAAAACAGTTGTACACAGGAAAAATATTGGTTTAAAAAGACACTTTTAACATATTCATGTAACCATTCATAAATCCTGCAGTGTAATGAAATGTACTTATATTCTTGCTACATTTCATAATTTAAAGACAATGAAAGTATTACAAAGAGGTTTAATTCAAAACATGTTAATAATTGTATTATTCTTAAAATTGTACTTAAAATTCTGCTGTTATGATAGCAATTATATTAATAATTAATATATTAATAATATATTAATATTAATAATTAATAATTCTAATAATGATATAGTGCTCGTCGCATTAGCATTTTAGCATCTAATAATGACAATTATGCTAGTAGGCTAATAGTATGGCTAATATACAAGAAATTCTGACAAGCTAAAATCATGTTAGCTCATTTACTCGCACTAACATTCATAATTGTAATAATATGCCTGGAATAATAGTAATACCCTCATAAAGCAAAGAATCAAGGGATAACACAAAATGGCACAACACAACCCCAGTTTTCGAAAATTCAGCTAGCTTTTTTCAGGCTGAGACATCCTTATGGATCAAAATTTAAATTATTTGACATTGTGCGTAAAACTACTTTTAACATGTGTGTTCTGTTTATTATTTAGCACCTGTGAGTCAAGTATACCCAGGACATTCAGATTTTAAAATAATACAGAAATAACATTTATTTAATACTTTAAATTATCTTTATCTGAATTCCAAACAATATACAGTATATGGTAATGGTTGGTATTTACCTCTGCTAGATCACATTTAACAATGAAAGTGTCATGCATTTGTGATGTAATTTAAAAAATCCACTATAATGAAGGCATGGGGGAATACATAATGTTTATCTGTGAAATTTTTACCTGTGAATTAAAATTAAATAAGCCTTTCATGCAGTAGATTATTTATATTTATTGTTTTGAACTGACATTCTCTATTTTTTCTCAACTTTATTGTACTTCTGTTGTGTTCTGCCTATATAAATAGCCATGTTAGTGGTATAGCAAGTTCACCCAGTAGGGGCAGCTGTGGGTAAAGACTGGACACGGTATGAGAAAAGAAGGAAGAATGATGTTGAAGTCAACAGTCACGTTCACTACCCTGTCTCGGTTGATGATTATTTTACATACTGCAAAACTCTACATGATTGGCGACGATGTCGGTTTCTGTTCCCATGCCTGCACCCTTCCTCCCGAGTGTCGGGGAACCTGCGATTCCTTTTCCTACATGGAAAAAAATGTTTTAAAATTATCTCCTCGTGGTGAATGCAACTGAAGACAGATGGCCTGATGCAAGAATCCATGGCCTATTACTGCACTGCCTAGGGACGGAGGGCCATCGGCTGTTTTACTCGCTACCAACTGTAGGTACAACTTTTGCACACGCAATGACTGCATTGGAAAGCCACTTTGTGCCCAAAGTAAATGTTGTGGCTGCTCGACATAAGTTTCGGCAAAGAGCGCAGAGATCTGACGAAAGTGTAGCACAATACGTAGCTTCGTTGCGCGAGCTAGCTGCTACGTGCACATCTGGAACACTGGAGGAAGAAATGTTACGTGATCAACTGATTGAACGAGCATATCACAGCAGTACTAAAGACAAACTGCTGATGGAAACTGACCTTGATCTTAACAAAGCGGTCACGTTAGCTTCCCAGTTAGAATCTGCCATGCAAAATGCATCCATAATGTCTGATGCTGCGCCAGTACAGGCTATTGCTGCAAAGCCACATCACAAGCAGCGCAGGCAACGTTATGAACGGACTGCTCAACCTACTCAGTCCATGTCCTTGTCGGGAAAACGCCGCAGTTGCTTTCGATGTGGATCTGCGAATCATTTAGCGAATGCACCCAACTGCCCTGCTGCAACTGCAACTTGTAATTCATGTGGAAAAAAGGGACACTTTGCGAAAGTATGCAAATCAGGAAGTGCGGGAAGTGGTCCCTGAATTAACTGTCTGCTGTTTGAATGACACCTCACCTGCAGACAAAATTCACTGCAGCATCACTGTTGAAGCACCTGTAGGGAACGCACACAACTTGCAATTACTTGTGGACACTGGCTCATCTGTGTCCATATTGCCAGAGACATTATATAAAGAACATTTTACTACCTGTGAATTACAAGCACCTCAGGTTAGGCTGGTCACATACTCCAGGGACACTTTGCCAGTCTTAGGGTGCCTCACTGCTACCGTTTCTCATGACAATGTGTCTGCACCAGCTACATTTTACGTTGTGAAAGCTGGATCTCCACTTTTGGGGATGGATTTAATTAGAGCCTTGGATTGTCACATTGTGGATGGATTGTTGAAAATGCAGGCAGCTCCAGTGCACGAGACGCAAACCACTCCAGTTACACCTGTTGGTTGTGTGAAGGGCTTCGTGCATAAAGTGCAAGTGAATCACTCTGTTCCACCTGTGCAACAAAACCTGAGAAGACTTCCCCTGTGCGTGCGCCAGGATGTGTCTAAGGATATAGAGCAACTGTTGCGGGCTGAAGTAATTGAGAAAATAGATGCATCGCCATGGGTTTCCCCATTTGTGGTTACCAAGAAAAAGACAGGAGGGATACGCATCTGTGTCGACCTACGAGAACCGAGTCAGTTATCATGGATGGCCATCCATTACCACACATGGAGGACCTGTTTATGGAGCTAAGAGGAGCGACAGTCTTTTCGCAAATTGACCTCACCAGTGCTTACCATCAGCTACCATTACATGAAGACGATGTCGAAACATCACTGCTTTCATTACACATGATGGTTTGCTCCGTTATACGCGGGTCCCATTCGGCCTAGCTTCCACTCCTTCTTGTTTTCAAAAGATGATGCAGACCATACTTCAGGGTGTGCCTGGCGTCCAAAATTATTTGGACGACATAATTGTCTATGGCTGTTCTCAGATGGAGCACGATGTGAACCTCCGTTCTGTTCTACACCGCCTCACTGATGCTGGACTCCAGATCAACATGCAGAAAAGTTCATTCAACAAAGCCAGCATCCCTTACCTTGGACATGTGATCTCGAAGCAGGGACTACTTCCGAATCCAGACCACATCCAGGTGATCACTGACGCGCCTGCTCCCCGGGACATGGTTGCGCTTCGGTCATTCCTTGGCCTGACGTCGTGGTTCAGTAAGTTCTTACCTGATTACGCCACAGTCATTGAACCCCTTAGTGTCATGGTTTTTAACCCTTTTTCCCTATGCGGTTGTTTTCCTCAGTGGCCACGCGAGGGCGCTGCCCTTTTGGTAGATGCTTGCTCCGCCCTGCTTGGATTGCGGAGCTTCTGTTAGCATCCTCACCTGTGCGTGGTCTCCTTGAGAGCTATAGAAGCCTCCCGTTTCCTTCGGTTGGGGCTTCTATATTGATTGTTTGATGATTTGTATTGTGGTGTATTGTCGGGCATCAGTTGTGCTGTTTTGTGTGTGGTATTATCCTGCCCTTTGTATTTTAACCTGAGTTGATTAATTTCCTCAGTCTGGGTTACCCCCTCTGCTGATCTAGGGAGATTGACTAGTTAAGCTTAATGTATCACGGAGTATTGCACCCGTAGAACTATGTCTTAAGTTAGATCATCTCCGCATGACGTTTATACATGTTGAGAACGGGGGTTGCCAATAGTATCTTCTTGGGTCCCTGAGCCTTTTTGGATAGGCTATACCTTATGAAGTGGCCTCTTCCGCAACCTCTGAGATAAATGCAGACATCTAGTCAGCCGTGAGAGGTGTACATAAACGGCCGTATGTAGCACCCGGTGGAACCAGCGCATCCAGTTCAGAGAACAGGCTCAAGAGTATGAGAGTACTTTAACAAATCAACTGTAAATTCTACATTGCAATTAGATACTAATAATTAAATTGGAGTCGGATACATGAGTATAGAATCAGCGTTGGTGGCTGACAGTCAATATAATATACACAGGCTGCCTTTTTGGATAAGCTGGGGTCAGCCTGCAGACCAGACTTAGAGCGGGAGGCAAAGTGGTACTATTGCCTCTGACACGTGGTGAATTATTAGCTGATCCCGCAAATCTAAAGAAGCAGTCTCATCCGGTTGTAAGAACGGTAATATTTCAGAACTCTTACCGTTTCCCACAGCAACAGCGGAAAACATCACGCTTAAACCTTCGCTCCGTGCAATTCCCTCATTGGTCTAGCTGCGCGGGATTTACAGAACGTTAGCTCTGTTCCTTTGCCTCGTTACATATTCCTTTACTGAGAGGCTAGGGCGTTTGTTTTCAATTGAGCTTGCGTTAGTCATGTTTAATAGTAAAGTTATGGGACGACGGTGCTCCGTCGGCTCGCCTGTAAAATGTTTCTCTCTCCTGGGAGATCGGGCGTTTACCCCTTTATGTTTTCTGCATGTGACTGCGAGCCTATGAAACTAGCCATGGAACGTTAAATCCCTGTTCCTGTCGCCTCGTTATATTCCTCATCATGGAGAGGCAGGGCGTTTATTTTCAACTAAGCTCGCTTTGGTCTTTTAGCTGGTAAATGTCCGGTGCAGCCTGTCCTGTTCGTTCCTTTCGGTACCTTTCTCCGTACGTGGAGTTTTGACGATTTTGTTCGGAACTGTTGTTCTGTTTCGTCTTTCGGTGCATGTCTTCCTATAGGGAAGATTGGGCGATGTTGTGGACATGTTTGTGTGTGACTGCGAGTCTGAGAGTAGCCTTGGAACGTTAGATCTCTGTTCCTTTTCGCGTCCTCGTACACTAATTCTTATTAGTTTTCTGTGTTTGTTGGCTGTGTGTTTTATGTGTACCATTTATGCTACTCACCTGTTCTAATGCCTCGTTACTGAGGCAGGGCGTTTATTATTGCTGGCCTTTCAGTCACTTAGCTCGTAGAAGTATAGGGTAGCAGTTCTTTGTTCCCTTTCGCTTTGTTTGGTTTTCTTACTGAAACCTGGCGTTTGTGCTTCTACTCATTGGTGTGTGACAGTGAGCCGGTTAGCAACTTTGGTACGTGTGTTTCCCTGTCTTGTCTCCTCCCTTAACTGCGGGGTTTCCCGCCTTAGTGGCCCTAGGGCTTAAAGAATCCCCTTGCTGCGTTTGGCTCCCCCTACCTCACACGCCACGCCGTATTACACTTAGAGCACTGCTCAGGGCTGGCACTACTGCTGAATTTGTGTGGACCGATGAAGCTGAGAATAGTTTCATTAAGCTGAAATACATGCTCGCCCACAGCCCTGCACTGTCACTCTTTGACCCGAGTCGGCCCACCCTTGTGTCTACTGATGCCTCTGATTATGGGCTCAGAGGTATTCTCACACAAATACACCCAGACAAAACTGAACGCACAGTTGCGTTTGCTTCTCGCACTCTCTCGCCTGCCGAGCGTAAATACTCTACGGTGGAGAAGGAGGCACTGGCATGCGTTTGGACTGACCACCAGGCACTGACCACCCTCCATGCCACAAAAGGGATGAACAGGGCTGGAATGAGGATAGCGCGATGGTCAGAGAGACTCCTCTGCTTCGTATCTGACATCACCTACCGTCCAGGTAAACAAAACTTTGCAGCTGACTGCCTGTCAAGATTACCTCTCCCTTCGTCAGACGACGACAACGCAGTTGAACCTGCATTGATTGCTGAACTTTCTCATGCCCTCACAGCATTGCCTGTTCCTGACTTTGCTACTGCATGTGCCTCCTGTCCTGAGATGATGTGCTTATGTGCGCAAATCGGACATGGCTGGCCCAGGGCGAAGAAGGACGTGTCAGAGGAACTTGCCCCGTACTTCATTGTGAGAGACGAACTTGCATCCACCTTGTGCATGAAGGACACCAGGGTATTGTGCGCACCAAACAGCACATCAGGGAGCTGTATTGGTGGCCACAGATGGACAATATGATGCGTTCAATGATCAACTCCTGTGTGCCCTGTCAGCTGAGTGATAAAACGGCGAAGACTTGCCCTGCTCCACTTCAGCCAGTGGAGATGCCAGATGGCCCATTCCAAAAGGTGGCATTGGATATTGTAGGACCATTTGAGCAGGGAACATCTGACTGCCGCTATGCCATTACCATGGTGGACTATTTCAGCAAGTGGCCAGAGGTGGCCTTCTGTCCAAGTGTCACAACTGAAACTGTCACTTCTTTTCTAGCTACAGTCTTTGGCCGAGAGGGTAACTCGTGTGCTGTTGTTACTGACAACGGAAGTCAGTTCACCTCCACTGCTTTCTCTCTCTTTCTAGAAGAGAGGGGAATTAAGCACATTCATTCAAGTGTGTATTATCCCCAGGCCAACGGAGCCGTAGAAAGGTTCAACAGGGTCCTGAAAGAATGTCTGCAAAATGCTGAAAGGTGTCAAGGACAGGGGTCGCGTTAGGCCGGCAATTACCGGTTTTTACCGTTTTTTTATGACAATGGCCGGAAAATGTAATTCCCTTCGGACATTCGGGGCGGTAAAAAAATAAAAAATAAAATAAATAACTCCGCAATATAGCCTAGTAATTTAACATATTTAGTCTCAATATCACGGCAATTTATCATTAGGCCTTGATATAATCAGCATTTTTTTTCTTGTTAAATCAATAGCCTACACTGTTCTGGTCTGATTTTCCCAAAAGCGTTGTTCATTAACGTTAGGTCAGATCCCAATTGTCACGTGTCGTTGCTGCCTCTTTTTCCTTATAGCATCTTCCGCAACTCTGCAATGTGCCTTGGAGTAAAGAAATGTTAAAATCGTTATTCTGAAGAACAATGTGTTCTAATAAACTAATGATGCAAAAATCAAGACAGCTTCTTTTGTTGAGAAAACATTACGCACGCAGTCACGCACACCAAATGCGCGATTTTAATGTAATTCATCCGCTTGTGCAAGGCGAAGCTGTAATATTTAATTTTTATATTATTTATATTATTCCTTTATTTTCAAAACGTTTTCAGTCCAAAATATAATACTACGCTGTAACATATGTTGTTAGCCTACATCATTAAATGCACCTGCCTGTTGTTCATGCATTGAAAATAGATATGGCCGTTTTTTTTATCATATGTCCGATAAACTGTAATCATTCCGCACATTCTGGCCGGCAGTTTAAAATCCTAGCACGACCTCTGGTCAAGTACCATGGAAATTCCTACACAATTACCAAAAGAGAGGAGCACAACCTCCAAAGTTCCAGAGTGGAGACAAAGTCCGGATTCCCAAACCAATGCGCGTCAAGAAAATAGATGCAAGGTTCACTCAGCCATTGTCAGTGGAAAGGCCTGAGTACCTATGTACTAAGTGATGGAAAGAAATGGAAGGGTTCACTCCTGTCACTGTAGCCGGTACGCGAAAAGATGCCGTTGGATGAACCGCAAAACGAGATAGTTGAGGATCCGCCTGACTTATCCCACAGTGTTCAAGCAAGAAACCCGCCAGCATGGGTTAAGGACTATGTGGTTTACTAAAGGCCATAATCCTAGGTCCATAATAGGTCACATATGTTGAATGTTGGATTTAATGGAAAATGTTTGAGTATTTGAACATGTTGAGGTCAACTTTATTTCTGTGTTGGACATTAATACAAAGTAATCTATGTTATTGTTCAATGGTTACTATCCTACTATAATGGTACACAGTACTATTACTTTATTTTATTGCTAAACTGATATTTGAGTTATATATCAGGAAAAGGGGAGATGTGTGTTGTGTTCTGCCTATATAAATAACCATGTTAGTGGTATACCAAGTTCACCCAGTAGGGGCTGCTGTGGGTAAAGACGACACGGTATGAGAAAAGAAGGAAGAATGATGTTGAAGTAAACGGTCATGTTCACTACTCTGTCTCGGTTGATGATTATTTTACATACTGCAAAACACTACAACTTCTGAAGGTGAACAACCCTTTGGCTCATTTCTTCTCCATGGTGGATGACATGGGTTTTACATGATACCTCATCTTTAAACGCCATGGGAGATGACAATACAGTTCTATAAGAGTGAAATGAACTTTAAAAAGTAGCATGGTAATGCTTATTTATTTTTGTTGGATTTAACTTAAAAATTATTAGGGGTATGAACAATTGTGACAAACACTTGTCTTGTTAAGATATGTTTCTTTGACCAAATGAACGTATTAGTATAAAATAATAAAATGTTCTCTTTTTCATATAGAAAAATAACTAATTACAATGTTACTTGCATTGTTTATTTTTATTGACTTTGCTCATCCTTATCAAGTGTCTGAACACTTTTGGAGGGCACTGTACAAACTTGTCTCTTACAATAAAAAGGAATGCCCATTGCACAAAACTGCAGACTGCAAGAGACAAGCAAACAAAGCCATATGGAAATGTGCAAAGTAAGATTTATCAGTTTAATTGATGGAACTGAGTACCTCAGATGGTGAATAGTCTCAATCTATATACCCATGTGATAATTTTGGCATTAACTGGCCTGAAGGTGGTAATATACCACAGGGGTCGACTTCTGCTCTTAATTATTTAATTAGCCCAATCATTTACGTTAGCTGATATTTTAGCTACATTCTGCGATATGAACAGCAGCTGATGAATGTTCTTGTGCCTGTATGCATTTTAGTGTTTTATTGTGGTCTAATCTGTGAGTGAATCTGCGTTGTTGTGTATGACTAATTAGTTTATTGAGGCAGGGTAAGTGGTGGCAGCAAAAACCTGCATACACAACGGCCCTCCAGGACTGGAGTTGCCCACCCCTGGCTTACCAGATACCTGGCATACTACCAGCTGATGTTATGTAATGGTCATTGCATGCATATTGCCAAACCAAACAACACTGTATAGACAATAACACTGTACTAAAATATATTCCATATCTAATACATTAGAAATATGTTTTCATTGATAATATAATTATCAAATATATATATATAGTCATTAATTGAGCCAGTCTTCAGTGTAATGGGTTGCAATTGTTTAGATCAGGGGTGGGCAATCCCATAAAATCCTGTGATTTTATGATTCTAGCCATCAACCAGAGGATTGCATAACTAGTGACCTCTTCAGTCCAAACAATAATAAACCAATGTGTTAATTATACTGGCCAGTGTATTTTCTGTATATTACACAAGAAAACAACCTACTCCACCCCACTCTATACTGCTCTCTCACACTCCTTGCTCTGAGTATTACTTAATCCTTCTCTCAAACAATATTCTCATAACTGCTTATTCCAGACACACTAACATCATAAAACACAGTGCCTAAAATCCCTCTGATAATAATGCATTATGCTGTACAGTTAATTTGTATTATACGCTATTTTAGCTATACTTTCAGCCTTCCATCATGCTCTGTATTTGTCCCCCAGACTAACTGAAGAGAGGATTTTAGTTCTTTATTGATAGGGCCACCAGTTTGTCTCCCCTTGTTTTCACGCAGGTGTTTCTTCACCAGCTAGAGGTTGCGATAGCCTCTTTGTCAAGCCACTTCTCAAACAATGATCCCATTTGTAGCACCTCAATAATCTAATTTGATGAAGTAATTGCCACTAATTAAGCACAGGCGATGATCGACAGTGATGTTTACAAGCGGTAAGCAAACAAGTGTTAAATTCAGTTCAATTACTACCGTGGACATGCTGCAGTATGTTGTACAGGGGCATATTATGTTTTGTTGGAAATGCCCACGTTAAAAATCTTTTTATTGCAGTGATACTCAGAATCTGTTTTTGTTTTGACCATAAGATCAAAGACCAATTCAAACCCAAGATACCAGGGGGGTATTTCACGAAGCACGATTAAGCCGTAAACCTGGCGCATTTCAGTAAGTCTGGATAGGTGCTCAGATAACTCTGTTTCACAAAGCCAGCTTGACTAGATGGCAGTTATGTCGCTAAGGCAACATACAGTTGAAGTCGGATGTTTACATACACTTAGGTTGAAGTCATTAAAACTCATTTTTAACCACTCCACAGATTTCATGTTAGCAAACTATAGGCTATATCCTCATAATATCAGTCCATTTAATTGTGTAGTTCAATAGCCAAACTTCTTTCTACATCTGATAAGTCTTTCCTGCACAGCTGAACTAAGAGAGAGGAAACATGGTTGATATGGGTATTTTGCTCTTTTTTAAGTGTGCTACTCAGAGATGCTTCTAACCTTAAATTTGAACTATTCCCAATTACAAAAAGCATCTTCATCAGGGCAATGAATGAATAGATCATTACTCAAGGTTTCAATCTCAGTTTTAAAATCCTTCTGTAGAACCTTACAATTAAACTTCCAGTAAGTCTTTTTAACTTAACCCCTTTGCGGAACATTTTAACAATACCCCTCTATGGTCTGTTAATGGGGATGCTGTAAATTCAGTGTTAATATTAGTATCTTGGATCCTACTGGAGATTAACCAGTAGTCTAATCTTGATTATAGAGTTATCCAAGAGAACTGAGACTGATTTGGATGGGCGGATCTCCAAATGTCATTGATCTGAAGGTTAGAGCAAAGTGTTGAAATAAGAGGGTTTAGCTTATTGGTGTCCTGAACCTGAACACGGGCTGAACCCAAGTGCAACGACAAGGAGGCAGAGGTACAAGAAAAGGTTGTTTATTTAGAGCTTGGGGCAGTCCCAAGCTGTACACAGAATAAACACAGGTAGTAATAGTCCGGAGATTCTCCGGGACTTCAATTTGCTCCAAGCCGGAGCTGGACTGGACAGGAACACTGGATGTTCCAAACCGGAACTGGACTTGAACTGGAACACTGGATTGTTCCAAAACGGAACTGGACTTTGAACTGGAACCCTGGATTGTTCCAAACCGGAACTGGACTGAACTGGAACTGGATCGGATCACACCGGAACTGGACTAGACTGGAACACTGGGTTGTTCCAAACCGGAACTGGACAAGACTGGAACTGGATTGTTCCAAACTGGAACTGGACTGTGCGGGTCACTCAGGAATATCCCCTCACCGGGACAGGACTAGACGGATCACTCAGGAATCGTTCCAAGCCGGAACTGGACTTGACGGATCTGGACAGACGGGACAGATAGGGGGAGTGCGGTTATGGTTATGCATGAAGTTTGAGTAGGTGTTACTGGTAACAGGCAACCAGGTAGTAGATGCAGAGGAAGGGGTAGCGGCAGATACGGCAGTGCAGGACAGTGCAGCGGACCTCGGGTCGGCCCGGATGAGGCAGCAGGGCAAACAGCAGCAAGTGCAACCGGATCCGTAACACTGGCGGTTGCCACGGCCGGACGCAGGGACAGCTGTAGAATGGAGGAGCAGAACGCCCTGCTGCGGGCACAACGTCAGGTGGCAAGCGGGGGTACCGCAACACAAACAGGGAGTAGCGAACAACTGCAGACTGGCAGACAACAACAGAGTAGTGGTTAGCAAGGCAGGTAAGGCGCGGCAGGTAGAGCCGCACAAACACTGGACAGACTAAGATTATCAACAGTTGGCAGAGTGCCTAAAGCACCGAGACAGAACCAAACTGTTGAAAGGTAGTTAGCACAATTAAGCAGGGTGAACGAACACCTAATACGAAACCAAACTGTGCAAGAGAACTAGACAAGGGATAACATGACCAGAGGATTCAAACGAATGACGTTAACGAACTGGCCCTGGATAGCAGACAGCAGGTGAGTTAAATAGGGAGAGTAATAGGTATCAATTAGGAAAGTGTGCAAATGTATGTGTGGGTGATTGAACAGAGCGGAGTGTGAGGAATGCATGCCGAAATGGGAAGAGGAGATAGGCTGAGGCAGGAGTGGAGAAATGGAGTAATACAAACGGAGGGAACACGCCCAGTCTGCAGCACGGGGAAAAACACGGACAGTGGAAGTCAAACATGACACGCAAAGGGCAAAATACGGAAAACAGACAGGATGGGAACGGAACGTTACAATTGGTATCTAAATTATTTGGAGAGCGATCTACCCATTAATCTGCTGTTTCGTTATAATCTCTTCCACAGAGTAAAATAGCATTAACATATTGACTCAGTAGTTCTTTTACCTGGTACAATCTGACATTTTCTTTTCTAGTAATGTATCCATAAATATTGACCAATATCAGAATGTTATCTTTAAATTCTACAGAAATGACTAACTAGTGACCATTAGAGTCTGACAGAGAGGACAGTATTTTCCGATTGAACTTAGAATGGCTACTCCTGCTGAAAGATTAGATCCATGAGAAAACCCCCACTGTATTTTCCAAAACTTGCCATCTGTATGAGATGAATGTGTCTCTTGAAAAAAAGAAATACTGCATTGAACTGATTTACAAAATAGCATTATGGCCTTCCTTTTGTTAATATTCCTGATGCCCCTAACATTTAAGGGGCCCTATCTTGGTGATCTTGGCGCTTAGTCTAAGCGCATGGCGCTAAGTCCATTTAGGGCGTGTCCAAGTCCACTTTTGCTATTTTAACGGGGTGTTTTTTGGGCGCTAAGCACGGCGCAAGGTGCAACTTGGCTGAACCTAGTCTCTTCATTAATTATAGGTGTGTCTTGGGCGTGACATGCAATAAACCAATCAAAATGTCATATCCCATTCCCTTTAAAAGCCTGCTTTTCCACCTTGGCGGATTGCTTATGATGGCGAAACAGACATGCTCGTGCGTGTTTAGTGCGATCAAGGAATAGGCTATATGGATCAGTAGCAGCAGCAGCAGTAGTAGTATTATGAGTTCCCGGTAATTCCTGACAGTGCTGTTTACAAAATATATGCTGTTAAATTTCGTTAAAAGCACCTGCAACAGCTGAGAATAAGCATCCAATTGCTTCCTTCTCACCTTAGAAAACGCCAAATTAGCCTGCTTGTTTAACGAATTTCGTTTGATTATGCAATGAACCCATGTTCAAGCTTCATCCGAAGTTCATTAGGCTACCTGCATTCTAATTTTGATTAATAACATAACTAACGTTATTTTGCCTTAATGATGACAATAAATACAACAAATCTGTCAGGTTGGCAACCCATAGGTTCAGCATATTTTCCCTTGTTTTATAATGTCCTGCTTATGGAAATATGACCAACCTGTTTTACTGGTAGCGTAATACTTTAAAACGATTCACTTTCCCAGGAAGACCGTGAAAAGTGCGATGTACAGCAGGGGAAACAGACCTGCTCCTGTAAAGCGAACATGCAGATAATGGAATTAAAATTTATTGTAAATTAATTGTGTAACGTGCTGCAAATTTAGTTTCTAATTAGACGCTTAGTTCTCTTTAAAATATTTTGTTCAGTTATGGAATAACAGGAGAAATCAGCGGGGTTTCAATAAGCTGAGGGTATGGAAACCTTGTCACTGTAATTTAAAAAATATAAAGGATGAAGAATAGCTAAGGTTAGCCTACAATTCAGTTAACATGATGACATTTATCTCCGTTTTTTAACCATAGTCTATCGAGAAAAACATAATGCACAGCGAGTCCGCTGTAGCCTAGGCAATTTGAAAAACAATAAAAGCTATATTCACTGGACAAGGTTTTGAACTTTTTTCAGTCACAAACCATTCTATTTAGCCTACTTACAGGCTGTATTTCTAGATAAACAGAGCTGTATTGTAATGACATCTGAAGCGCATTTTCAGAACGCAAATATCCGTCTATTGCAGTAGCCTACGCGAGTTTTCCATTGAATGACAATGCACGCATTAGGTGCAAATGACAATTCGCGCATTAGGCTTGATATAGGTGTTATCAGCTCCTTTTTAATGGATAGCCATTGTCCCGTACCATCACACATTGCCTGGATGTTGATGGAGTGGGCTGAGAGCAATTTAATGTGGCATCGTTTCCCTTCACTGAGGGAAAGGTATGTGGACCTATGGAACCTTTTATTATGCATTTTTGATATAGCCTACACAATAATAATATTTCACATTGTGATCTAGATATTTTAGTCATGCTTGTGCACGCCCTTGTGTGTAACAGACAGGAGGGTATGCGCGTTGTGCACACGCCTACGTAGACGCACTTATATGCGTCGTTAAAATAACATGTAAACAACTGCGACATGACTTTAGACCAGGTTTGTGGTGGCTCTAGCGCAAGCGCTTTCTGCTGGCTCAAGATAGCAATATGCCAAAAAGAATCCTGGCCACGCCTCATCTTAAGACCAACATGCCCAGTTCACTTGTGATGGCGCAAGAATACATGGTAGTTAAAGGACGTGAGCGCTAGGCGTTATTATGGACCTACCGCCGGGTGTAAGATAGCAAAGACACTTGCGTTTGGGTCAGCGCCGCTTTGCGCCGGGTGTAAGATAGGGCCCAAGGTAAAGAAAGAAATATCTTCAAGAACTGTCATAGCAGTGAAAACAGCTCAATAACAGATTGTTTGAAACTGGTACTAAGAAAGAGAATGAGGACCCAATCCTTGCAAAACAGCAATGGTAAACCGATAATAACGATGTAAACAAGGTTGATTAAATGAATCATTATTATGCATTAGGAATGGCAATATGTTAGGGCAGAAGAGCACTTGAGCTCCTTAGGTTGGCAGTCAGGATGGAAACCAACAGATCTTTAAAATGGCTCATTAATACATTTGTTAATGCCAAAGTGTTAGAAAGGTGAGCATTTAAACTTTTAAGAGTCACTTTTCTCCCATTCATGTATGCTTCACCTCCCTTAAAGAAGGTTTTCGGGCCATTATCGCACGCCTCCTTGGCCAGAGGCCACAACTTGGCTCTCGACTCTCTCTCTGCTATCCGAAGTGCGTGACAGCTTCCAAATTTTTTCTCGGAACACTTGCATGTTGAATTGAATGATGACTTGACGCGGACCACTGCCCTCGCGAGGGCGTCCAAACTTCAGCTCTGGTGCGATCAAGTGAAAGGTTTACTGCCACTGCAACGAAAACAGCCGCAAAATGCGACCAATCAATCGTATTATGAAGCTACAAAATACGAATATGTACAAATAACCCGGGGTCGGACCAGGCGAACAAAATGGAGACCAACAACGGCTTTGCAAAAATAAAAGGATACAGTGATAATGGAACATATGGCAATAGAAACTAGGCTAGGCCATATGTTGTGCATAGGCTACATAGGCATAGCAAAATTCGCATCGTAATAATTTGTCAGACAAACTCATGCCTCACAAATTATTAGCAAAACAGTTGTCCAAAGTAAACGTTGCTATGGTGTTACAGGTGTTTTCACTCATCTCGAGATCGGGGGAGGAGAGTGACTTTGGTTACTTGTACAAACATAAATACTGAAATCACTCTGCTCTGCTGTTTGTATGTACAGTTCACAGGGAGTGACAACCGTTGTCACTTTCATCAGTTAATACGGTAGTCACTCCCGAAAACTGGCAGCGTGTAGCCTACGTAGCCACTGAGTAAAACTGTTGTGTGCTTCAGCACCTCAGACATACAGCTTGATTTACTTTTAAAACTGCCTGTCTGGGAAATGATATCAACCCCAACAAATTACTTTAAAACTGTCAAAAATGAAATGAGTCAACAGGAAGTTTAGCTCGTCCTGTTCTTGCTCACAATCATAAAGATGGAAAGAACAAGTGAAGAGGAAGGCAGAACCACATACCACATCCTCTATGGTTTGACACGCACGGCATATCACAATGTTTGCCATAGTATGAAACATTCAAATTATTTTAGGGTGGGTACAAGTGGTTGGAATGTGTCAATGATTTCCTGGGTGTAAGTACTGCAGAGAACACAATTAATGGGTGAAAACCCTTATGATTAACTCCAATCCAATGCTCTTATGGACAGAGAGAAGAATACTGTATATATAGGCACAGTCTATACAAGTCGTGCTGACCCCATGTGGTGGCCATTCAGTGATTTTACATTGTTATTAACACTCTTTTTGTTCACTACCTGTGTGTTATATTAAGACTAAATACTTTGTAGTCTATGCAAGTCTGTAAATCATTCATTAAAACTTGCAAAAACTAGGCCAGCCATTAAAAGTATTTATATCAAAATGATGCAACAAACATATTGACTATCATAACTCACACTAATTAAACTATGTCTATTCCAAAGCAATGCTACCCAATCTTTCCAAAATAATTTAATGTAACTTGGCCCTGTGTTTTTTCATCTTACCATCTCAAGAGAATGTGGTCATTCAAACCTGATGTGCCACATCAAAGTGTCAAATGTCAATCATTTATAATGTTCATAATCTGCATTTAGAAATGTGAAAATTGACTAGATTATACATTTGAACAATTGTCTGCATCCAGTGCTTTGGGTCTCTGAAAAGGACATCATGAATAAAATGCATGAATAAAATGCAATATTGTTATTATTTATTTTGAATATTTGTATTTGAATAGAAACCTGTGTGGTCCTACAGAGCCTAGACATTCTTTTGTTCACAAATAACATTATTATTTGATATTATTTGACATGTTAAAGAATTTGTACTATTTTACGTATTTGGCTTCATCTGACCCACAAACATACAGTAGGCTACATTAATGGGGCAAACATACATGTATGTCTGGACAGGTTTGTAAGATTCAATATTTAGGCTATTTACTAGGTCTCAATATTTCTATTTTTGTATGTACTGTATGTATTCTCTATTGTAAATTATGTTTCTTGGTATAAATGTCAGTTTGTAAATTCAAATGTTATATGCTGCAAGAATTTCTTTGAAACTATTTAAACAACCAAGTACTTTCTGGAGTGTAATTTTTTGTCAACTGTTTAAAACATGAATTGACCAAGGGGACGGTTTTCCAAATTTCGGTTAATAGGGGACAGCTCCTCCGTGTTCAACGACAATTCATGCCCTGATTATAGCTCAAAGAAAGACATATGTGTGGATTCTGTTCTTTACCATGAACTACAAATAAATTAAAGTGCAATATTTTGACATTACATTACATTACAATTATTTGGCAGACGCTTTTATCCAAAGCGACGTACAATAAGTGCATATTGAAGGTCATTGACGCGACTACAAAGCAGATCCGACCAAGCACAACTTTCTCACAACGTAGGAGCCATCCCTAGTAATGAACATAGAACACGGTCAGCTATACATTCTTAACTATAAAATAACAAAAAACACAAGTTAAATAGAAAGCAAGCAAAAAACAGGAAGCAAGTACTATAGAATTGGCACTATATAGGCAGTTTAGTCGAGGTGGAGTCTGAAAAAATGCGTTTTCAGACCATGACGGAAAACAGACAGTGTTTCAGCTGAGCGCAGCAGAGTGGGGAGTTCATTCCACCACTGGGGAGCTAGGGTGGAAAAGCTCCGCAGTCGGGACGAGCTGGAGCCGTTAAAATGGAGGGAGGGAAGTGCAAGTTGCCCTGCAGCAGCAGAGCGAAGTGGTCAAGCAGGAGCGTAGTGCTGGATTAAGTCGTGTAGGTAGGAGGAGCCTGACCTTTTGGCTGCAGTGGAGGCCAGGGTCAGAACTTTAAACCTGATCCTGGCCACGACCGGCAGCCAGTGTGGCAGCCAGTGGAGTGACCTCAGCAGGGAGGTGACGTGTGAGAACTTTGGGAGGTTTTAAATGGATGACGGTACGCGTTTTAAAGGGTTTTATACACAGTAGATGCAGTTTGTATGCCGGTGGATGATATAGACGTAGCCAACTAAAAACTTGCCATTTGCAAGGTAGCTATAGTAGCCTAGTTAAAGTAACATTAGTTAACAGTAGAAACGCAATGGTCTTTGTCACTTTTATAAAATCAATAAATCTGCATTAAATTTATAGCCTATGGCTCCCCTTCGTGACTTTTCCTAAACACATGTTTTGAACATTCTGATATAATTTGAACATTGATATTGCATAAGGAAAAGTTAAACACTTACTTAAATGGCCATGAATGGTGAAATTGACCGTCATTTTTATTTGCAGTATGCTTGATCATGTGTGCACGTTGTTGTGAATTGACAAGGCTGGCATAGGCAACGCGCTTGTTTCACCTAGTAAATGTAATCGTTATTACAGCTAGCTATATTACTGTATGAATTATGTTAGCCATCCAGCTAACTTGAATGATTATCATTGATCCTACATACAGTACGGCATTGCAGGCTAGTCAGCGGCACTTATACCAAGTTTCATTTTTCATTTTAACTGAACAGAGCTGAATGAAAAGCCAGGCTGGTAGCCAACCAGTTGTAGCCTATGAAAGTAAAACAACCATGTGGCTACCTGGCTACCATGTTTTGGTTGAAGAGTAGCGAACGTTAATAGTGAAAAATTCTGTCCTAGGTTTTCACATGGTCACATTGTTATGTGTGAAAAGGCCATTTTGTGCACATCGTTTTTCACTGTCAGCTGGACAATATATAGTGAAATGGAAGTGGACTGGAATGCCGTAGACGGCTTGTACATGTAGCCTATGGCACAGTTATTTTATTTAATCTTTTACATTAATGCAACAACGCGATTTAAACCAGATGATACTTTGTGCTAAAACTTTTTCTCTGCCTGACAAATGGTTTATTTTTTCCCATACTGTGTAATTTTACCTGCTGTACACAATGGAAGCATGTAGGCTACAGGACCATGTCGGCTGACTTTCACCTCTGTTAAAGTGAAACAGTGAACAGTTAATATTAGTCGCTTTTCCACTGTTGGGTGAGTGCGTGCCAGTGCTACCTAGTGGCCAGACGGGGCCTTTAGCCTTGAGTCTAAAGCGCCGAGCTCGAAATCTCTTTGCTTCCCCACCACCGGGTCTATGGCACCATGGTGTTCCGCTAAATCCCGCCCATAATATGGCACAATGGTGCCAACGTCACACACCTTCCTGTATAATCCAACTTTATTGATGTGCTCAAAACAAAAGATGGTTGTGAAACAAAACTATTTACATAATGTGCACTGAAACAGTGAACAGTTAATATTAGTCGCTTTTCCACTGTTGGGTGAGTGCGTGCCAGTGCTACCTAGTGGCCA
Organism: Synaphobranchus kaupii; assembly: GCA_029718625.1. NCBI lineage: Eukaryota > Metazoa > Chordata > Actinopteri > Anguilliformes > Synaphobranchidae > Synaphobranchus > Synaphobranchus kaupii. The sequence continues at coordinate 48,600,173 of CM056379.1, read as the reverse complement.
GACGGGGCCTTTAGCCTTGAGTCTAAAGCGCCGAGCTCGAAATCTCTTTGCTTCCCCACCACCGGGTCTATGGCACCATGGTGTTCCGCTAAATCCCGCCCATAATATGGCACAATGGTGCCAACGTCACACACCTTCCTGTATAATCCAACTTTATTGATGTGCTCAAAACAAAAGATGGTTGTGAAACAAAACTATTTACATAATGTGCTTATCACAGGAAAAAATATATGCCAATTAAACAAACCTATTTACATAATGTTACAGATGTTACACTATTTACAAACCCAAGTCTGTCATGTAGTTATCTGGATGCAATCAAAATGCAAGCTAGGCAGCAGTGGAACGTTAGAGAAAAAGTCTGAAAATAAATATATGTCTCATTAGCTAGACAACGCGTTCCATAACATAAACTAACAACTTAATTTCATCACAACTTGCTTGCACTAACATCATATTGTAATGTTACTTATATTTAGCTAACTAGACAGCTCATAGCTACATTGCAAACCAAGTCACCTTGTTCTGTTTCCTGTGGCACGACTGTCATGTCCCGGACGTTCGCTTTCAGCGGGGCGATGTCCGTGCACTGTCCATAAGCTCGAACCATGGAAAATTATTCTTCCCATGGGCACCACTTTGCCCATTATGGATTTTCGTAGCTCTGTAACTATCCTTCAACTTCTTCAGTTTCTCCCTAACCTGTGGTAGTGCAATGAATACCCAGTTTGGATAATTCAGCAACTATATAGCCTACTTCATCACATCCTTGTTTCTGCAAACTTCGTCAAACTGACGCTGAACATCTCCCTCAGCTCAGATGTTAAGAAGAGTTCTTGTTTCTTCTGCAGACCAGTACTGGTGATTATTATATACCATTTCCTCCAAACGTAGCTAAGTTAAGTTAGCTTTCAATATTATTTGGGATACACAGGAATAAACATGGCTGCAGGGGGTTGTCTGATAAGCCAAGGCCAGCTAAGTCTGTGATAACCCCGCCCTTGACCATGGCCGCCCCCTAGCCCCAGCTGGCCCTCTCAAGGATCAAGGTAATCGACCGGCCAAAATTCCTGGCCTTAAGCCCTGATGAAGCCATTACGAGGCCCCGGAAGTGTCAGTGGAAAGCCACTTGGCTCTGACAAGCACTGTCTGAACTGACTTGAACCTTTGGGACATGGAAACGGGGCTCAAACCCAGATCTCCAGCAGAGAAGGCCGTTAGTTTGACCACAAAGCTAAGGCAATTTCATGCCGAAAGTAACGCAATTATAGGGCTTTTGTCTGTGTATCCTGCGATTGTCTACTACTTTGATCAGACGTTCTTATTGGCAGATAAGATGTTGTTATCCAATGGGAATATTATTGTTTGAGGGCATGGAGCATTTTTGATGACGAAATCGGCAGGGAGAAGAATAAAAAGAAGAAGGAGAAGACTAAAATAACCCTAATTTGGGGCTTTATTGTTTGGACGTGTGAATTCTGTGTGTTTACACAAGGTCAGAAGGTACAGAAGTGTTTTTAAGGGCTGAGTTAGGGTTAGTGGTCACTGTGGGTATTTCTGTAGGAAACCCTGAAAAGTGGCAAACTCTTGGTGCTGTATAGGTATGGGGCATGCCCCGCCATGCTGTAACTTGGTGGATGACAGGTATGCCATCCCAATATACAGTGGGGTACAAAACTTTGGGCACCCCTGGTCAAAATGCCTTTTACATATATATCTGTATCTAAGTGAACAGAAGCTAACCTGACCTCTAAATGGTTTAAATTTTTTTTTTGCTGTAAACGTGTTTGTATGCCTACCTTATAATGAAACCTATTCATCCATTCCGTTATTTCAACAATTCTGAAATAATAACATAAATCAGGAGAAACTGGTAGAAAAGCGTCTTTGTGCTGCCCCTAACGGTTGAAATTTCCTTTCTGCTGCCTGCTCTGGCCCCGCCCTAATCGTGACATCTGAGTACCTATTTCTTTGTACTACTACGTCATATAGATAATTGTTGTCTTGCTTTAAAATTTGAATACATGTGTCATGTTTAACTTTGTACGATTTAGAGGTCAGGTTAGCTTCTGTTCACATAAATTGTAAAAGGCATTTTCAGGGGTGCCCACACTTTGTCACCCCACTATATAAATGCATATCATATCATTTCATATATTTCCCATTTTAGACAGTTCTACAACTGGAATATTCTATGACTGTATAACTCACATCTTGGTCAATTTCAATATATAGATTACAATTCATATTTGTTTTTTGTTTAAAAGTTTTGTCCTAGCACCATACTCAATATTGAACAACCAAATAAACATGAGAGAATGGAGACTATCTTATGAAACAACTGTCCAGCTTTTCTGTGCCCCTCTGTCCTTCTCCACGTGTACACTAGTGTACACGTGATAGCACACTTAGAGACACAACTTTTTACTGTGCCCATACACATTTGCACAATATCATGCTGAAATATATCTTATATAACTTATTGCTCTCTCCCTTTCTTACAGAAATATAATCATTAAATCAATAAAGACAGGTGACATTTTATGTCTAATGACTTCCCTCTGTGACCCAGATACTAAGAAAAGGGAAGAGAGAGAGAGAGAGAGAGAGAGAGAGAGAGAGAGAGAGAAGAGAGGAAGTGGCTGCATGCATAAGTATTTTATCATTGCAACATTTTTATTTCATGTTATCTTTCTTTTTGTTGCTGTCTTTTTTCACATCAGCCTAAAGGTAAGTGTGATTACAATATTCCTTTTAAGGACAGGGAGAAGAGAGACTTACATTTGTAGGGTAGGACAGCAAAGCAAGATTTATACTAATAGCAGGCTCCACAACTGCTACACAAGGATAGTTTATACAATGTATTGTGTCGTATTTCATAAACTGATCGACAAAATTTAGTCCAATATGGATGTCCTTATAAATACGGATGAGTTATGTTTTGATACATTTCAGGTCTGTTTTAGAATTTCTATCCAAAGTTGCTTAGTTGCATTAAGAGCATTTTTGTTGCAGTGTTCTGTGTTGTACTACTTGTCTAGTGTTGTATTTTTATTTTTATAAGCTTTTGAAAACCAAATTAACAGCACAACATTGATCTTGACTGAGTCACAACAAAGAGCAGTTCTCATAACTCTCCGATGCTTTCTCTGTCTATATTGTGATATGAGTTTCTTATACTGTATAATTACTAAATGAATGTAGTGTGAAATTGATTAATGTTAAAGGTTTAGATGTTAATGACCATGCTTGCCTCTCTTTCTTGTAGGGAAGGCACAGTTTGTTCACCATTGCTGTATTACCCCCCGCCCACCTCTCTCTGTACGCTTAAAACAAGCCTAGAGAAAGCAAACAGCACATGAGAGGAAGAGAAGGGTTGTGACTTTCCGGCTGGCATGCAAGTTCACCGCAGCAGCTTGTAAAAGAGACAGTGGAATTACAGAACAAAGACAGAAGGGAGCTGTTTAATGCAAATGCTACAGAGCCAATTCTCTGTTGTATCTGGACCGGATCAGACAGCAAAAAGAGGAATGACACCAGCAAAATAAAAGTTACAATTTAATAAGTCTATAGATAAAGGTGTTACTGCATACGACTACATAAAATAACAGTATTGCATAATGGTCTGGGACTCAACAAGACAGATGCAGCATAGTCCAACATACATGCATGAAGACAGAACTGTGTATGCACAAAAATAGTCCTAAACATAAATACGCCGTGCAGTTACACCCTATGAATCTAGCCAGAATGATAGATTGTACCTGCTAATAATCGTAATTTTTTCAAGTAGATTAATAATAAAAACTGTACTGTGGCCTTCGAGACATCACAAAACGTTGAAATTCCCAGTCATTCAAAACAAACTTGATAAATAATAACTATTACTATTCTTTACAATTGCAATTAAAATTGGCTTCAGACTCTGGCAAGCTGTGAAAACATTTCATTTTCAAGTACATATTTTAGATAAATGACTATTAGTCTAAAAATATTTAAAATATAATATTTCTTTCAGAATCAAAATTATAGAATCTCAAAACCAGCAATCCCAATATTCTCACTGAGATAAGGCAGAAGGAGTCAGCTCCTGGCTTTCATCTACTGCTTCTGGATTCAACATTAACATTGACAATCACCATGTCAGTGCTAGTACTGACCTTCCTTATACTCTCCCTCACATGCACTCCTCTCTTGGCTCAAACACCCTTTACCTCCTCAGACTATGATTTCAACATGACCACAGAACAGCCAGAAGATCCAGATGTGACACTTGACATGAAGGCCATGCCTTCTCCAAGTTCCACTTCAAGTCGTCTCAAAAACATTAGCACGTTTGATTCTCAACCTTCAAATGTTCCTGTACGTGAAACTACTGCAGTGCTCACTGCTAAAAACACTGCAGTAACTGTTGCTGAAACAACTGCAGAGTCCATCCTTGAAACTACTATAGGGGCCATTTTGAAAACTACGGCAGTGCCCAGTACCGAAACTAATTCAGGGCACACTTTTGAAAGAACTCCTCTGCCCAGTCTTGAAACTGTTGCCTCCTCTATTCATAAAAGCACAGGGGGTACCTGGCCTCATGCTCTAATTCAGACCATTCATGTAAGTAGGCTGATCCCTACACAAGGAACAACTCCAGAAGCATTCACCTCCGCGCCCTCCAGCTCTACTTCCCAAACTGGCCAAGGCACAACAAAGGGTACAGCAGAAGATTCAACCAGTTTGGCTTCCAAGTCATATCCAACCAAAATCCTTACAGTGCCTACTCCCTCCATCATTCCAGAATCTGCCCAGAACACTCTCTCAAAGCCAAGTTCAGACCCAACGTCTACCCCCGCTGTTGGTTCTGCTACAACTGGTGATGTGGCTATCACAAGATCAATGACACAGTGGTCCAGGACAGTAATCATTATTATCATAGCAGTGCTGGTCTGCATGAGTGGGATCATCTTTATGAGCATGTTCTTCAAGAAACGGAAGAAGAGGAGATCTGAAGACTTCAGCTCCAGCTTCATGAATGGAGGGAGTAGTAAATCCAAGAGGAAGAAAGGTACAGAGGATGATGCTTGGTTTGGGCCTGTTGCTTTGAAGGGAGAAGAGGAGGTAGATACAGGGGAAGAGGGGAAGGAAGTGGATGGAAAGAGAGAGGGCGAAGGGGTGCAGGTGGTGCTAAGCACTTTTATGGCAAAGGAGGATGAGGTAAATGGGGGTTGTGTTGGAGCAAAGACGGATGAGGAGGTACCCCTGTTGGTCACAGATGAGGATGCGGGGAAGGCAGTCACTTCTGCGCCTCCTCTGTCTTCATCCCTACCTCCTGCACTTTTTGAGACTGGTGCAGGTGAGCAGAATGGGACTCCAGCTTTCTGTCTGACCTCTGCTGTATGAGGGGGGGAAATGCATTTGTTGTTTCCTTACCAGTCCCTTTCAAATTGAATGTCTGATTGGTTCAGCTAAATTCACAAATGTATCGATTGCCTATAATGACATTTGAGTTTTGAGAAAGCAACATGTGAATGAATTCCAAAGGCCTGATGTTAAAAGAGAAGCTTCACACATGACGTTATTTTTGCTAACCAATGTATTTATAATACTCAAATCCATTGTACATTGCTTTGATAGAACACAAAATGGTGGACTATCCTGCTTGCAATAAGTTGTGGGTCCAACAACGCTTAGTTGACTCCAATAAATGATCAACTTTATTGGTTGTTATTATTTGTATAACATATTTAGATCCTCATACCAAACTTGTACTAAATTCATTATTTGATTAGTTATTCTTATGCACAGTGCACAGTATTGTTATTCAAGCGTGGTATGGAAATCAAGTGCCAGGTGCTGATGAGTAAAAAAACATACGTACACATCACACCAATTTGAATACACAATCATGCATTGTGTCTATTTTACTTATGTACAAGCCATGGTTTTATGTATTGATTTGTTTAGTAATAATGTAAGCATAGCTTGACCAGACATATTTCAAAATTTCAGGTTAGAGGAACACAGAAACAGTGACATTACTGACAAATATCTAAATCCACTGCTTTTGCTGTGTTTTTTGAGCATACTGTTCATTGTAAATATTTGTCATTAATATTATAATTTAGATGTACCTTTAATTACATTGGAAGCATAGCTACATTGACATGATTAGCAATGTTTATAATTTTATAAGTAGTACTGTGTTTTGGCATTCTTAATGTTATCAGTTTGAATTATTTTATTTTATCCTCTACATGTTTGACAACATTTTGACAAATAACAATATTTTTAGGTTTATTTAATTTTAATAAAATCCTTCAGAAACCTATTGATTTTGCTTGCTGTTAATGTTTCTGAATATGTTCTCAATCCATTAAAATAGGGTCAGATAGTGTCCTGAGGATGTGTGTAATCTTGTTCACCATGTTATATTGATATTGAATCAACTGTAGCATTAAAGAATTCAAACTTATTTTTGTGAGACATAATTGTGTTGTGGTTTTTAAATACAATCTGACGTGACTAGTGCACACCAATAATATACATCATTGTGTGTCCAGAGCACACTGATATGCTTCTCATTTATATATGTGATGCATGTCAGCACTCAACAAACACTCTTCAGTGGTTATATACAGTATGATTACGTTTTCACACAAGACAACATTTTACTCCAATACATTCATTTTTCCTATAGTAGAATATACAGTGCTACTCTGGGCCCAGTCATCTTATTTGCCAGTTACTCTAGTAGGGTAGCTTTAAAAATATATATGGAACCTGGACAGTGGCAGATTAAGGAGGGGGCTGACTGGGCTGAAGCCAGGGGCCCCCAAAATTAGTTAACAGAAAAAACTATTGTTTGTGTAAAATAAATTTCATACCTAGATAGAGCAGATGAGGAGGGAGGGATGCCGACTGTCAGCAATGCGGTGTGTGTGGGATAACGAGACCTTGTACTGAGATCTTATTTGATGCCACAGTGTGCAAAAGTTTGCCTGAATGCCTGAACCGGGACGAAAGAAACACTTTTTACATTCATCCGGTTTACTCGAAAGTCAGTAGCGATAGAGAGGCCATATTTTCTGACAAACAACGTGTCTGTGTCCCTCACTAATAGCAACTGGAATTTTGTTTCTAGCATAAATGAGTCGGATATAAATTGGCCGCAAACCGGATGAGTGCAATGTATCTTTCGTCCCTGCCATGCGGGACGAAAGATACACTGAATCGGGACGAAAGAAGCACCTGACGAAAAAGTGTGCTTTAGTGGTCTTATCTATGTCTTGCTTTTTATGCTCATTCCCTTCAACAAATGTACTGTCAGCAAAAATGCCATGTTAGTGACGAGTCAATGAATAATGCTATAAGTTTAAAATCCATGAAAATCAACCATGCGTCAAGAGCATAATGTTGCATAATTAATATAATTTTTCCTCACAACGTTAAACGGTCTATATATCTGTAGACATCGATGTATTGAATGTATATATCATATCTATTGTGTCTATGTATTCCTTATTTTAATGAATTGTTAAACACTGCCATGAATTCCTTTCTAATTGTGGGTTCAAATCAATAACTGGTTGAAATAGGCTTATAATGGGACATTATTTAGGCTAAATCACTTAAAATAAGAATTGTGTTCCAAATACAAAAAACTGACCCTGGTATTTTGTTAGGGAGATGTCTCTCTACCATTTATGATACTTGTTGCTATCTATTTATGATAAGCCTATGGCAAAAATTAATGGATAAAATATTTAGAACCATTGGGTGTGCTTTTTGACGTCAGGGTACTTTAGGACTTAGTCCAAAAAATGTCAGCTGCTTTCAGCATGCTACTGACGGAGACTACTCTACAAATGACACCAAAAGAGCTGCTGTGGGGCAGAAGAAATACTGATTGTAAGCTCACTGAGCTTCACTGACTTCATTGATGACTTCGCCATGAGAAAAGCTTGTAAACATATGATGTAATAATAATAAGTATGTGGATGAAATTCAATATAATTACAATTCAATTCAATAGAATTTCTTGTTTACTTACACTAGTAATCATTTTGATGGAAGGGCCCCTGTTTGAATTACAGCCAGGGGCCCCATGCAACCTTAATCCAGCTCTGAACCTGGATGAATGTGGTTAGGTAAGAACATGGACGCAGATTCCTTGGATCCGAAGTATGAAGATGTTAAAATGTATGCCACCAGAGGGTGCTATAGGATCAGCCCAGGCAAAATAGGGCATGGAGCATATAATTGTTCTTGACCATTTTTGGACCATTTTTGGTCAATCTGCAGCTGTAGGCTACTTGTCTCTCAGTTTTGCACTTACCATGCAGCTTCAAGAATTTAAATAATAATGGTAATAACGGATTACAAAAGAACAAGGGATGTGCCAGCAGGGGAAAAACCGTTAACACTTCTCCAAACTTGGGCAAAGTAATATTAACTATATCTGACCACCATAATTTATAAATATCTCATTATATAACCTTCTAAACTAGGAATATTGTGATTACTGTTATATCCTCAACGTCATCTTTCTCTATCTGTTTTCCTGAGGCCCTCCTCCCTTACTGTGGAATGACAGGAAATGGAAAGGGGGAGGAAAGGAGGCATCACAAAACAATCAGATAAAGAGATGAAACATCTTTAGTAATTAAAAACTTTAGATAACTCTTTGTATTCTTACAATATACAATCTTATTACCAAAATACCTTGTTTTCAGGGGGAGGGTATGGCATTAAGGAGAAGGGGGTAGGGAGAGTGGAGAGGGAGAATTGTGGGGGAGGGAATGAGAAAATAAACTTCCCTTGAGACAGAAAATGGGGGAGGAGGAGGAGGGGGATAGATGGGCGGGCAGCAAGAATGCTGAACACATCTGGAAGTTATTGAGAACAAGAGAAACGGAGAGAGGAATTATCTGGAAACAAGAAGCAGGGAAAGACTGCAATATAATATTTCTAATATTGTTCAAAGACATCTACTGGGGAAAGCAGGGAATCCATTAAAAGAGGGAAGCTATACAAAGGAAGAAAGGAAGAAACCTTGTTTGAGGGGAAAGTGTGCTGGAAGACCAAAAGTAACACTCTGAGGGGAAAATAGTGTGCCATAGTATTTTTGTGGATTTGAGACTCACATCTGCTTGCACATTGGAGTGCAAACAGCAAGCAGTAAGAATTGCCTGGATTGACTACGAACTATCAACTTCATCTTTGGAGCCATCAAGTGTCGATCATAGCTATCAACACTGAGACAGGTATGAACAGAAAATATTTTATAGCGCCGGTTACAATGACTCATTGACAAAAAAAAACTGAAACTACAGAAAGTCTCAGTCTCAGTACAAGAGAGGGTTAATTCAGTACTCTAACTGAATACATATTGTAGTGAATTTACTGTACCACAGACCCTCAAGTGTAATTCTATCACTCCTCACTGAATGCCCAGAGCACTACTTTAACATTGAGACGAACATGTAAGTTCCACCACAACGATTCCAAATTTCCAAATTAAACTACTGGAATCAATTTTCGGAAAGAGCTGTGATATTTATATACTGCACTTGATATACTTTGAAAGGGTCGGAATGGTTCTCACTAAATAAATCCTTCAAATATACTGTACATTGAATCAAATAGAAGGTTTGGATAAATACTGTATACACATACAATCCCTGTTAACCCTCTCGGTGTTAAACACAGCACTCAAATGCAGCTCAGCGTTGGGGCAACATTGAGGCAAATTCAGAAATTGTGTTCCAAATTATAATAGTATTAGAAGAGACTATACTATTTTTGCCCATTCTTCACCATTTTCCATAATTCATAAATTAATTCACAGCCAGTAATGTTCTTCATATAGGGTGGTTACTTCCTGTTTGGAAGTCTAACTTCCTTTGTATGAAACAATGAACGGACAAAGTTCAGGAACTTCACAAGTTCTATGACTATGCAAAACTATGCATGACGAGATATAGATAGAACAGATATGCAAGACATTCCAATTGCTTATATCCACTATATGCTTGTAAGGCTTCTAGTCAGACAGACATCTACACAAATGTGTGTGATAGACAAGAGTAAGAGAAAGAAGAATATCTCCACCACTCTAAAGGTGGCCATTCAGTAAAGTAGGCTACTGTATTTTACCCTATGCAGAGCTGTGTATCAACCACATTCTCCTTCAATCAACCAATACTGCACATTCATAAGGAACTGAGCCTGAATTCATTTAGCGTTGCTCAGTTAACTGTTTGTCTTGTCTCTGTGCAGAATGTCGGTGTCACGAAGGTGTCTGTGCTGTGTGAAATACCTTATGTTTGTCTTCAACCTCATATTCTGGGTTAGTACATTTGCATTTGCTGATTTTTGGTCTCCTGTTGCCAGCTCAGTCTAATTCTGTTTGGCTTTATACTCATCTATTACACAAAGAACAAGGGAACATGCAGTTTAGCATATTTAATTACAACAGACTCCCAGTAGTACTATTAGTTCAGCTCTCTGCCAATATTGCAGTTCACCAAAGACTAAACATTTGTATCACTCCCAGTCTTTCAAGTTTGATAGTGAAATGTTGATCAACCGTCCGTTTTAATACGTTAAAACCCTCTTTCAATACAGGGATATCAAATCATGTCATTATGTCAATACAGCTACAGTTGTGTTCAAATAAATAGCAGTGCGTTAAAAAAAGTGAATAAAGTGCAAGTATTTTAAATAAAGTGCAAATATAGCTTTTAGTTCCATATTTCAAATGTACTTACTAATTAAAAATGTAATTACTGAACTAATATTTAGTTGCATAACCATTGTTTTTGATAACTGCTGCGCATCTGCGTTGCATCGTCAACCAACTTCTGGCACCTAGAAACAGGTATTTCAGCCCAGGATGAACGAACTACATTCCACAGTTCCTGTGAATTTTTGGGTTTTGCTTCAGAAACTGCATTTTTAATGTCACCCCACAAGTTTTCAATGGGGTTGAGGTCGGGGGATTGAGCTGGCCACTCCATTACCTCAAGATGTTGGAACCAAGATGTTGCTCGCTTACTCGTGTGTTTGGGGTCGTTGTCTTGTTGAAACACCCATTTCTGGGGCATTTCCTCTTCGGCATACGGCAACATAATCTCTTAAAGTATTTTGATGTATTCAAACTGATCCATGATCCCTGGTATACGATAAATAGGCCCAACACCGTAGTATGAAAAACATCCCCATATCATGATTTTTGCACCACCATGCTTCACTGTCTTCACAGTGTACTGTGGCTTGAATTCAGTACCCGGGGGTCGACGACCACTAGACCCGAAAAGAACAATTTTACTCTCATCAGTCCACAGAATGTTACGCCATTTCTCTTTGGGCCAATCGATGTGTTCCTTGGCAAATTTTAACCGATTCTGCACATGCCGTTTTTTCAACAATGGTGCTTTACGGGGGCTTCTTGCTGATAGCTTAGCTTCGATCAAACGTCTTCTGACTGTAACAGCACTTACAGGTAATTTTAGATCATCTTTGATCTTTCTGGAGGTGATGATTGGCTGAATGTTTGCCATTCTGACTATTCTTTGATCCGTTTTAACAGTAGTTGCTCGTTTTCTTCCGCGTTTCGTTTTTTTTTGTGCCATTTTAAAGCATTTGAGATCATTTTAGCTGAGCATCCTATAATTTGCTGCACTTCTTTATACGTTTTCCCCTCTCCAATCAACTTTTTAATCAAATTACATTGTTCCTCCGTAAAATGTTTGGAACGGCCCATTTTACTTAGCAATTCAGAAGGAAATGTATTTTATAACAATGTGTGAAACATTTGCTTCCCTTCTTCCTTAATAAAGGACAATTAATGATACCTGTTTTTTCACAGAATGAATGAATTCTCTAATTAAACTCCACACTGCTATTATTTTGAACACGCCCCTTTCAATGAATGAGTCAATTACTCAGAACAAGCAGCGTGCATGTCATGACAGATGGGTCTGTTGTTTTTCTATTACACTACTACATCTACAAGTAAATTATCTGCCATGCAGAAATATCACTACTACTAATAACAGTGGTTCATCAGGTTACTGATGTTGTACTGCTATTTGTTTTAACACAACTGTATCTGTCAAAAATTAATCTGCTAACTATATTGACTGACCAGTCTTCTCAAAATGCATAAATCACATTCTGCTAAAATAATTTCACTTGAACACAAGTTTAAATATGGATAATTTCAGCAGTTAGAAATCAACCTTCAAAAAAGTCACAATACCAAGCATTGTACTGTAGTATGTTTTATATCTTTAATGGAAACTTGTTTAAGGTGTGTTCTCAGCAGTAGTCTTGGAGACCTCATTAATATTAACCACCTGACAAGGCTTTTTCATATGATTGCATCCTGTCAGTATAGTATAGTATTCGGCCTTGCTGATTAAATGGTAATCATTCCTTTGCCTTTCTGCAGCTAGGAGGATGCGGCTTGTTTGGGGTGGGAGTGTGGCTGTCCTTCACACAGTCGGATTTCTCTTCCCTCCCGCTCTCCTTCCCCTCCCTCTCTGCTGCAAACCTGCTCCTAGTGGCTGGGGGCGTCACTATGATAACAGGGTTCCTGGGCTGCCTGGGCGCCCTCAAGGAGCAGCGTTGTCTACTGATGACGGTAAGGGGGGGCTCGCTGATGGGCTCGCAAAGATAAGGACAAAGTGGATGTTCCACACCACAGATGTGCGCAGGGCATCATTTCTACAATGTATTCGACACTTTAGGGCCAATTAGACCAATATACATTTCTTCTCATATACATCAGTTAGCAGACACAGCTGCTCTTAGCCTACCAGGCAAAGGAGCAGTATTATACACACTGTACTGACAGCACACATAGGCAACAAGACACAAAGTATTGACAAGCTTACTGTACCAGTTTATTAACTGTCCCCCCCCCCCCCCCTTGTAATGAGAGGATGTGGATGTGTCCAGTCAGCATGTTAACAACGCTCTCTCTTCCCTCAGTTCTTTGTTATCCTCCTTGTCCTGGTAATAACAGAGGTGACTCTGACCCTCATACTGCACATTTTCCGTGAACAGGTGAGATGGTCTGTCTCTGCAGTCCCCCTCCCCCCATTGTTACACATTTACTAATTGTCTCTAGCTGCAATTATTACCATTGTGGTGTTGTGTTCTTAATGTATTTTCATTTAGAAGTAGGCAACAGTTGAGTCAAGACTGACTGGGCTGTTCTTATTTGCAAGCCTTCCAGTCTATACCATGATCAATAGCTCTTAAGCAATAGATCTCAATTCAATATGGGTGCATTCACTACTCACCTTTTTCTACCAGTCGCGTTCACAGGGTATTACACCATGTTTTTTGCCCTCAGCTTGACACAAAGGCACAAAATGAGTTAAAGAACGGAATGGGAGATTATGAAACCAATCAAGGGCTGCAGAAATCATGGGACAGTGTGCAGAAAATGGTGAGTGGGGCAGAAAAGGTGGCAGATACTAGCAGAAAGACAATCACAGAAAGCACAAATGGCCACAATGTCCATATTTCTCCCCTCAGTTTAAGTGCTGTGGAGTGATCAATCAGACAGACTGGTACTCTGTGCGCAACACTCTCCCAACATCTTGCTGCAGCGGAGAGGTTGACCCCTGCAAAAATGGATGGAATGAGGTCAGTCGCCGCTAAAACATGTGCGTGACAGAACTCCAGTCGTAGTCAGGGTTTCAAGCCTTTTGCTTTCCAATGAAGGTCCCTGGTGTGAAACTAGGTGTGATTTACATTTGGTTCACATTGGTTAACATGGTCACACCGTTTACAATACATTTTATATGTACTTAACTGTATGTAATGCATCAGGAGGCAAAAACTAGCGGTTGCATGTAAACATGAAAGTTCCCCAGCAGAATCCAGATTCCAGTTTACCCTGATTACTGAATTGTTCTCTCTCAGCCCTGTTATCAAAAAGCAAGACGATGGCTACTGGACAACATCACTTCAGTCCTTATTTTTGGAGTCTGCATTGGCATAGTCCAGGTAAGGCCATCCCAGTCGCTTTCATCAGTCATAAGCTTACAGAATAGAATGCTTTAACACAAACACTAGCCTCCAAAAGTTTACAATCACAGACATTTTTGTGTTTTTGAGAGAAATTGATACTTTTATTCACCAAGGTTGCATTAAATTGATCAAAAAATAGTCAAGACATTGATAATGTTATGAACTACTATTTCTATTTCATTCTATTTGTACTTTAGCAATTGTAGCCATTTTTACACATAGCCGCCGCCCCCCCCATTTTAGGTCACCAAAATAATGACCATAAATTTAAATAGTCATCATATTTAATATTTGGTTGCATATCCTTTGCATGCCATGACTTCCTGATGTCCTTGACCCAACAACATCAAACAACTCTTCGGTTATAAATTATTTTTCTTTTTTTTAAATTTAATTTTCCATATTTAGGCATAATACATATATACATATATAAATTCCATATTCAGGCAGTATACATAAATACATTTATAGTTTCATACCTTTACAGTTTCATAGTTACTATGTAGTTACAGTTCCATATTCCAGTTCCAAATTCCCCCCCACCCCCCATGGCGACCAAACCCCCCCACCAAAGATCTCTATTAGAAAAAACGGAAATTATACATACAGATGTGTAATTTACACATAATACCTATATACATTATACATTCACACATATGTTGTATAGTTACGGATATGCTTTGGCTCAGAGTTATAGTCATGATTGTAGAGTATCAGATAAAGGCTTTCATATGACAATCTGAGGGGGGTACAAATGGGGGGGACTATGTGTAAAAATGGCTACAATTGCTAAAGTAGAAATAGAAAGAAACAAAGAGTAGTTCATAACATTATCAATGTCTGGACTGTATTTGTTGATCAATTTAATGCAACCTTGGTGAATAAAAGTATACATTTCTTTCAAAAACATAAAAATGTCTCAGTGATTCCAAACTTTTGATTGCTAGTGTATATTAGGCAATAAACATGACACCAATGCATCATTCCCTTTCAGTGTACATCGCTACCAGTGTTATTTTTGAAATTAATAATATCATTAGGGTCTACTATGATTCCATTTGAGAAGAACACAATTCTATTGTTCATACCCTTCTCTGAACTGCATTTCCTTTCTGCGGCATTCAGTTAAATCCAGTGAACTGTTGTGCTCAGCCAGTTGTAATACTATGCCTTAACCGCAGCTCTGTCTATTTCAGATTTTTGCCCTGGCTTTCTCCTTGTACATGTACTGCCAAATACTACGTGCTGAAAAATACCTGGACTGAGACAGGACGAGAAATGGGGAAAATGGGTATTACAGAGTAGAGTAGAAAAATGTAGTTTGGAGTAGGCTACACGGAATGTGTAGGCACAGAGCCTTATACTGTGTTAAAGAGAAACAGATGGAATGTTATTTTTTAAAGAAAGTTTTAGGTAACACATTGTCAATTCCAAATATGCACTAGTTACTGGTATATAATCTTAGTAATAGTAATATTAGTTACTGCTAGCAATGCAGGTTACTATTAGTTTGTTGTGAAACTAATCACATTAAGGTTGTGATTAAGGTTTAGGTTGATTAAGGTTGAATGATTATGACTGTTGAATGATGACTAATTTGGAATCACTGTAAATATGTAATCTTATAACTTCTGCATAAAACATATGTTGACAAAAAAAGGAAAATGAACATTGTTTTGGTAAAAAAAATTGTAATAAAAAAATTTCAGTTTAAAATTAACACACATTTGATACATCATTTTTGGTTGATTTTACTGCTGTTTGCTTGATTACTGTACGTTGATGCCCACAGTCTACAGTGATCTTCATTACTGGTCCTGGAGAGCCACAGGGTCTGCTGGTTTTTGTTGTTACTCTGCACTTAATTGATCAATTAAAGCAGTCGATTGCAGTTAACTCACCTCACCTGGGGGTTATACTACGAACCATGCTTACTAAGTTAGCTGGATAACTGCACTGAGTAAAACCCGAAACAGCTCTTTTTGCTTCAGTACATGTTTCAGATATTGGAAGGCTCCGGGTTTAACTCAGTGCAGTTATCCAGCAAACTCAGAAATCCTACTTCGTAGTATACCCCCCTGGTTTCTTCGGTCTGAATTGGTTGCTGATATTAAGGCGAAAACAAAAACCAGCAGACCTTGCAGTTCTCCACGACCAGGAATGAAGATCACTGGTCTATACATTCTACTCTTTCTCCTCTGCATAAAACAATGGCACTGGAGAGAAAACTACATGATTTTTCTGTCCCCATTTCTCTTTTCTCATTGTATTTCAAGTCAGCTCACAGTTCATGCTCAAAGGAGGTAGTGATGTACTCCATATTGCCTGGAAGATTCAAAGCTGTCAGTCATACTCCGAAACGTCATCTAACGGGACAATGTTCTCCTGTGGAGAAAGAGAGAAATTGTTAAAGCCACTATGCTGTAATTTAAAATAGGGAGACAACTTAAGTCTGCCCATTAGTGGTTGTGCTTAGTAATATCTACCAAACAGTCACATTCACAGCCACACATTAATAGGGGAGTGCAGTGGAAACAACAATTTTACTCCTAATTGTATCTGTACTACGTGACTTTATGTTCATATTGGGAAATGTGAAATGACGGCTGGGAAATTAATTAAAATTGACTCTTCCATGTATTAACAGTTAAAAAACGAGCATAATCAGTGTTTCCCCCAGGTTGTATTTGTATTTGAGGTAAATCAAAGCTGACAGTCTGCACTTCAACCTCATTGTCATTGTATCCTTTCAAACTCAAAGTGCTAGAGTACAGAACCAAAATAACAACAAGACAACTGATAATTTTGCAGTGGTCTCAATTTTTTCCAGAGCTGTATATTTATGATCTCACACAGGCGCTATTGTCCACTGTGTCACGCATGGCTAGGTATAGTTGCAGGTGAGACTGGGTGAGGGGTTGCTTGATAAATGGACTTGCTATAGGACAACAGTGACACTTAGAAACTCCATATTCGGCAGAGTTGTCACAAATCATGTACTAATAAGAATAAAACATGGAGTTTGACGTTTCCTTTCTTAGTTTGGTTACAGGAGAAATCTGTGTTGAGCAAAATCTTGGCGCCAGCTAGGGGATCTGCGTGAAGGGGTTAAGGGCAGCATATCTGTACATGATGCTGATTATTTTACACAGAAGTCTGTAAAACTAAAAATATTAAAGTGCTAGAGTACAGAACCAAAATAACGAGACAACTGATAATTTTGCAGTGGTCTCAATGTTTTCCAGAGCTGTATATTTTTTATCACCAAAAATCTGTATTCCATCATAGCAACAAGGTAAACCCAACAATAGTCCGATCGTATGCCAAAAAAGCTGTGAAAAGCCCTGCACACTCAAATGCAAAATAAACATGAAATTCTTGTGTAATTATACCACATCATTCTACTTTCAATATCTGCTACTAAATATTAAATAAATATCCAATCTTACCATTGGTTTTATGCAGTTCAAAATTAAGTGGTCATTGATTGTCTGGGACAATCCGTTTGAGAAATATACAACACTGTATAATGCTATTACACTATCTGAAACGTCGACGCATAATACCCCCCATGCTCTGCAAACCTGTCTCATTCATTACAGTTAATTCTGGTTTAATTGTTGACTCTTTAATCCAATATAGTACATTAAAACCTTAGCAGCAGTGTGTGCAATGTCTTATTGGATGCTTTGAATGATAAATTACAGCCCAGCGTAACAGATTTTTAGGTTTTAACAGTGTAGTATTATGCAAGCTCTACAGAAAATGCATTCCCTGACGGGAGTTTTCCCTTCCCGATATGTACGTAGTACTGCATCTAATATGCGGTTGGTCTCGCTGGCTACATATGTACTTTCGTTTTCAACCACTGTCTTGTCCAATATGTTTGATAGGCATATTGTTATTTTCGCATTTTGAGTGCATTTCACATACTGTAGTGTAAGCGTTCATTGGTGGCTAAGTCATGTTTTATGTTTGATGTACCGATTTTCATTGAAGATAGAACATTTGGCAGCATTTTGCTGATGGTGGAATATTATTTTATTGTCATGTTATAGTACAATATAGGCTATGTATAGTATAATATAGGCTATGGCATATATACTTGTCACTTAGGGCATGGAAAATATTCATTCCAATTTACCGTGCGCTGATATGTGCTAGATCACTGTCAAATTTTCCTTGGAGTCATTATTCTCTTTTTTAAAAACTACAGAGAAATGTGGTCCCAGGGCAAAAGTTTCTTTGCATTTGTGGCACTTTATTTTTACCTAAATTACAAAAATGAATTACTTAATATAATTACTAATAAGTTAGTAATTGGTACAACTGTCTAGTTTCACTTAAGCCATTTTCCAAGTTTCTGTGATGCCCACACCTGGAATTATAAAGCCTTAAATAGAGCACCCCCTAAATAGGTGAGAATTAACCAAATTTGGCATCTGCACGAAGGGGTTGATGTACAAATGTACATTATAGATCTATAGCCTATGTCTAAAACTAGTGGGACTTCTATAGCCTAATGCCTAAACCTACTCTACTGGGACCTCTATAAGCTAATGCAGCAGTTGTAGGTCGCTTACCATTTTGAAGAGTATGAATTAGGCTCACAATTAATTTAAAACTTAATTTCCACAAATTGCCTGTATATATTAGTTAACAGCCTGCAAATATATACCTACCGCGACCTAGCATCACAAGCTAACGCTTATTTTCTATAGGCAATATTAGCTAGACACGACTTTAGCTCCCAAACTGTTTATCAAGGCAATGGAGCGGCGCTGCAGTTGCCGGCTTGTCAGTTACGTTTTGTTCAGTAATACTCATTTGAGCATCTCGGGGCAATACAAAAAGACAGTCTGTGCGTTTTTTGTTTTATTTTTTGCTCACGATACATTGTTGAGCTCACTGAAAGTCAGCTATTCTCCCATAGTAATACATTGAACAGCTGAGACCAACCAACCTAGTGACTTCATGACCGCAGTTGGTCCAAGATGGCTGCGCCCTAGTGGGAAAAAAGCAAATTGTAACTTCTTTGTAACTTCACCTTGCTGTAGTGTGCAGGATGCTGAGAATTATTTCTGCATGTGATGGAAGAATGCACTGCACATGTGATGAAAGAATGCACAGTGCATGTAATAGAGTAGTCAAGTGAATACCTCAGACGTGGGCGGAGTTTGGTTTCAGAAGTAAATTCCCTATGACAAATAGAACGGACTTCGGAGACTATTGACAATTTCTTGAAATCGGATTTGCAGAATGAGCCGAAATGTTCCTGGATTAGCCTGTGTGGTATAAGGATATAGAGCATACATTGCATTTTAATTTTTTTAAGTAATGATTAATGATTTGTAGTCCGGTTTGTAGTCCACTTTAACAGGCATTACTGCAATACACGGGCGGTTCTCGACCAATCAGATATCATCATCTCGTCTGGACATTTTTGGCAGTGCATACCACCTTGCGAATTCGGCCATTTTACTTAATTGAACCGTCCGGAGGGAATTATGGGACGTTGAGTTTTTAAAAAGTGCCAGCGCTGGTATATTCACAAAAAAATACTAAAATGTAAAATATACTCAAAGCTGGTCCAGAAAACTATATATTTTGTTATATTGAACAATCCAGGAAATTGATGGTAAGACATAATCACTAGAAAGCGTTTAAAAGTTAATGTCTATGGTCCAAATGAATGGGGAAGTCGAAACCAGTGTGACGTACTCTATGGAAGAATGCACAGTGCAGGGTTGAAATTCAACTGAATTCACATTAAATTGGGTTGTTTTAACCAAAGCATGCTGCAAGATCTAGAATTGCAGTTGCGTATTTTCCAACTAAATTTAAGTTCCATGTTATAGACTAACTTTTTCAAAAAAATAAAAAAATTGGTCAAAATTTCCAAAATTCCCGTACCCTATATACAGTCAAGCCAGAAAATCTGCACGCCCCTTTCACCTTCTCCACGTTCTATTATGTTACAGACTTATACTAAAATAGATTGAGTTCATTTTTTGCCTCAAACATCTACACAAAATAGCCAATAATGACTAAGTGAAAACAGGTTTTTAGAAAATATGCAATTTTATTTTACTGACAAAAATAGGTTATTTAGGGGTTACATATCTGTACACACCCTTAGCCTAATACTTGGTTGCTGCACCTTTGGCAGCGATTACAGCTTCAAGGCATCTTGGGAAAGAAGCTACGAGCTTGGCACACTTGTTTCTGGACATTTTTTCCCATTCCTCTTGGCATATCCTTGCAAGCTCCGTCAGGTTGGATGGGGAGCGTCGGTACACAGCCATTTTCAGCTCTTTCCACAGATGTTCAATTGGATTCAGGTCTGGGCTCTGGCTGGGCCACTCAAGGACATGCACAGACCTTCTCCGAAGCCACTCCTTTGTTCTCTTGGCTGTGTGCTTCGGGTCGTTGTCATGTTGGAAGGTAAATCTTCGCCCCAGTCTGAGGTCCAGAGCGCTCTGGAGCAGGTTTTCTTCAAGGATCTCGGTGTACTTAGCTGCATTCATGTTTCCCTCTATCAGGACCAGGTCTAGGAAGATTCTTGGTGGTTCCAAACTTCTTCCATTTACAAATGATGGTGGCCACTGTGCTCTTTGGGACCTGTAAAGCTGCAGAGATTTTTCCGTACCCTTCTCCAGATCTATGCTTTGACACAATCCTGTTTCTGAGGTCTGCAGATAATTCCTTTGACCCCATGGCTTGGAGTTTGCTCTGACATGCACTGTCAACTGTGGGACCTTATATAGGCAGGTGTTGGCAATCCCCATGTCCAATCAATTGAATTTATCACAGGTGGACTCCAATTAAGTTGTAGAAACATCTCAAGCAGTATCAGTGGAAACAAAATGCAACTCAGCTCACTTTTGGGTGTCATATCAAAGGGTGTGCACACTTGTGTACATATGATATTTTACATTTAGATTTTTTATAAATTAGCACAAATGTCTAAAAACCTGTTTTCACTTTGTCATTATGGGCTATTTTGTGAAGAATTTTGCGACAGAAATTGAACTCAATCTATTGTAGAATATGTCTGTAACGTAATAAAACGTGGAGAAGGTGAAAGGGGTGTGCAGACTTTCCGGCTTGACTGTATACCGCTACTCTTCCTCATTTTTGAAAAACTACAGTGGCGTCAAGAGGGTATGTACTTTCCCTCTCCCTGATCATCCATGCGAAAGAGGCGTTGACAAAACTCACAGGCCGTGTCCGAATAAATTTTAATTTCTACAATCTTGAGTATGGCAGTTGAATATACTTTTTTTTAAAAGCTGTTAAGTAATGTTACGCGACAATTCTGAAAATGAAGTGTTCTTAATATCTCCGGACGATATAGCCTACTTATTTCCGGGGTTTCGCTGATAATTCGCTCTGATTCCGACACAGCCACAGAGAGGCAACCTGCTATTATAACTGTAAACAGTATTACTTTGCGAGCTAGCTCAGAGTTCTTAGCTTAAATACCAATTATTCTAGTACAATGGCTTCCAACGATTTAGCGGACTATACACTACATGACGACACCTTCCAACATCTTTTGAGCCCAAATGCAGGGCCGGATCTGGAGCTGAACGCACTGCCGACATGGCCAGTTTGGCTGGGTAAATGTGTAGCCTACATGTGGTAACTGTACGACAATGCCAACTGAAATGCAAACATTTGCCGCAAAGAGTGGGATCTGTCACAGTTTCATTTGTCATCTGTGGTGCAAGAAACAGATGAAGAGGGAAGAGTCTGTCTGACTACCATCACACACCCTGATTTTGAACGCCACATGCATAAGGCCCAGTGTTTTGGACACATTCTTCTGGATCCCCAAACATGAACTGGTGTAAGACACCCAGACCTCACGGGAGGAGAAATGAGTAAGTGTTGCAGACTTCTGGTTAGGCTAATATGTTTTCATTATACCAAAAGTAGATAAATGAAGGGCTGTGTTTTCCTAAATTAATGGCTGTATTTCCCACGTTTTTCTGGAGACTCCAGTTAATGGCGGTGGCATTTTTTTCAGTAGAACTGTAAAGTTAGTGGCTAACTTGCCAGTGAGTAACATAGCCTCACTCAAAGAACCGCTTCTGGACTAGTAGTAAAATGCCCACCGCCCACCCCCTCCGGTTGTATTCAATTGGGAGTGGCAACCTGTGACTGGCGTTGTCTGACACCGCCCATAAACCGTAAGTGCTCTGCTGTTGTAGTTCAGAGTAAAGCAGGTACTTGGCACAGTTAAAATTTGCAACAGAATAGATTGGTCAGAATCGTCACATACAGTATATAGCCTACATAAAAATATATGCATAAAAATACGCAGCCTAATGTTTTTTATATAAATAAATAAATAAATAAGTAAAAAAATAGGCTGATATTTTTGCAAGCGGTAACACAACAATCCTGTGTTGGAATTTTATTTTTGGAGTGCAGACACTAGCTTTTGACTTGTGCAGTCAGCCTTAATTTGAGGGTATTTTCATCCATATCGGATGAACCGTTTAGCAATTAGAGAACCTTTTGTACATAGTTCCACCCCTTTGCGGGCATCAAAAAATATTGGACAGTTTAACAATGTAGAATAAAGTAATCATTTTTAATATTTGGTCGCATATCCTTTGCATGCCATGACTTCCTGATGTCTGTGACCCAACAACATCAAAAGACTCTTGATATCTTATTTTCTGGTACTCTTACAAGCGATAATATAACTTCCCTGCATTTGAATGGATCTCTATGGGAATTGGGGGGTGGGACTAGGTTTAGCAGTGAATTATGCTGGAACAGTATGGAATACATGGTTGGCAAAATGTCTGTAAGTCATCAAGGGTCTGAGGTATCAAACGAGACTCAAACCATCACTCTACTGCCAGATATGGATTGATCACTTTAAGGGTTGTTTCTCCTGACAAATTTTCCTATTGAACTCTATGGAAAAATAAGTCAGGAGAAGAAACCCTTCAAGTTATCCATCCATATCTACTGCATATCTGGCAGCAGAGTGATGGTTTAAGGCTTGTTTAATACGTCAGTCCCTTGATGACTTTGAGCCATTTAGCCAACCATGTGTTCCATACTGTTCCAGTGTAATTTACAGCTAAATCTAGTAACAATTTTTTTATTTTATTTTATTTTTTTAATGTCCGTGAATTTTACAAATGCCCTATCCGCACTGGACTAGTTGGCCTATTACCTGGGTACCTCATGTGATGTATAATAATTGCGGAGGTTGCCTGTGATCTTAATCCCATGTGAATGTGCCATGTCCGTAATTTGTAAAGTAAAAATTCAACCGGAAATGATAGGCTATTTCAAGCAAGACTAGGTCAACCTAGTGCATCCCGGGCGCTGGAGGTCTTGCCCCGGAGATGCCTAGTGCAATAAGTATGTTAGAAAATTACATTGACACGTTGTTTCCTAAAGATATTTTGGCAAAATAAACCAAACAGTAGGCTACACAAGTGCTGTCCTTATGCGGTTACAGAGTGGACAAATGATAGGCTACAACTCAGTGGCCTCCGGTCATTCCCTGACATCCTCAAATCCCCCGGTAAGGAACCATGTCCATGTCAACTACATTATGATCCAGGGGCGTACCTGTAAAATGGACGTTCTGTAGCCTATAATCTTACCTTTATACGGATATTAGTGTCAACTTGGCCTGTTTCCATTTATAGTTCTTAATTATCAAGCAAATTAACTGACTAACAAATATCAATGAATGTTTTTCTGTGCTAGCATTTTACTTTGTGTCATAAAATGTGTAGCACTGACTTATTAGCCGATATGTAGCCTATTGGTGCGCTGGAAAAAGCGGGGTATAGGCTACAGCATTAGGCATTAGGATTGCTTTACAGCATAATGGAAGTGCATCTGCAAAACAGAAAGACTGACCGCGGTTTTCAAACATTGACAGGACTTTTGCCTAACTGCAACATAAAACAAGAGATGGCAGACTCTGGGGCCAAAAGAAAAGAAAAGCTTTTATCTGATGAGGCCAAAGGGGCAAGAAGAGAGCAATCGAGCGCAGGACTCCACCAGAATCTACCTTGGACTACCAAACTATATAGAAGTTTTCTATATAGTTCGGTGCCTTGGACGGGCTTTTCAATGGTGGCAAGAACTCCGCGAATTGAAGTGTTTCAAAACAGACATATACAGTGCATCCGGAAAGTATTCACAGCGCTTCACTTTTTCCACATTTTGTTCTGTTACAGCCTTATTCCAAAATTGATTAAAATCATTTTTTCCCTCAAAATTCTACACACAACACCCCATAATGACAATGTGAAAAAAGTTTTTTTGAGATTTTTGCAAATTTATTAAAAATAAAAAAATAAAATTTCTCATTTACATAAGTATTCATACCCTTTGCTTTAACGTATTTTTAAAGTATCATATTTCATATTTGGTCGCATATCCTTTACATGCTGTTACTTCCTGGATCACTTTAAGGGTTGTTTCTCCTGACTTTTTTCCCCATAGAGTTCTATAGGAAAATGAGTCCGGAGAAATAACCCTTGCAGTGATCCATCCACATCTACTCCATATCTGGCAACAGAGTGATGGTTTGGGGCTCGTTTGATAGTTCAGACCCTTGATAACTTACAGCCATTTAGCCAGCCATGTGTACCATACTGTACCAGTGTAATTTACAGCTGAATCTAGTCTCACCCCCCAATTTCCATAGAGATCCATTCAAATGCAGAGAGGTTATAGTATCGCTTGTAACAGTACCTGAAAATAAGATATTGACAGTTTTTTTGATGTTGATAGTCACAGACTTCAGGAAGTAACAGCATGTAAAGGATATGTGACCAAATATGAAATATGATACTTTAAAAATATGTTAAAGCAAAGGGTATGAATACTTATGTAAATGAGAAATTTTAGTTTTTTATTTTTAATAAATTTGCCAAAATCTCAAAAAAACTTTTTTCACATTGTCATTATGGGGTGTTGTGTGTAGAATTTTGAGGGAAAAAATGAATTTAATCAATTTTGGAATAAGGCTGTAACAGAACAAAATGTGGAAAAAGTGAAGCGCTGTGAATACTTTCCGGATGCACTGTATATATATGGGTCAATGACATTACTTTTTTTTTTGTGTCCGAATTCATTACTTTCCTAAAAACAATTTTTTAAAAAAACTGCACTTGCACTACAATATCTCCTTTATGAGAAACCCTTCTCATTTTATTGAAATTCAATTTATTTTTCGAGTTTTGGTGTTCTAAAGTCCCAAAATGTCAGGTGGTGCGACCGTCCGAACATACACGCAGAGAGCAAAACTGCAATAAAAAGGATAATTTTCTCAATAAAATTCCTAATCAAATAGTTTGGCATGATTTTATGTTAGATTGCTTATAAATGACGGAAAGTAGTTTAACAGTCCTATTTCAAAACTATTCTATTACTTAAAAAATCTTTGTCCGAGAAATTGACTTCTCCAAATGTCAGGAGGGGGCGACATAAAAACATAATTTTATGTACTGTGCCTGTAAGAAAACGATGCAACAGGGTGTGACATCACACAGAAGACCCCACAGGACCCCTGTCATGCAGTAACAAGGTCAATAACTCTCCCACAAATATTACATAATTTGACGTTTTTGAGTAATGGTGAGGTTGGTTCAACTTACCATGTAAGGTGGCATGACCCCTGGAAAACTATGAAAATTAGTTTTTATTCAGAAAATGTGTATTTGATTGAAAAAAAATATATGTATAACCTTGAGTTCAAGGACAAAAATGTATATAGGTGACCAAGTTAATTCCTGTTAGATTTGAATTGAGTTTGAAAAGTCAGGTGGTGCGACCAATATGTCAGGTGGCGTGATTGTTTATTAATGTGTTTGAAGATATTAAATACATTTTCTTAAATATATACATCTTTCTGTATGATATAATAATAATAATAATAATACATTTTATTTATAAAGCGCTTTTCATCGTAATAAACAATCCCAAAGTGCTATTTACAGAAGTGCATTAAAATAAGATAAATAAATAAAACAAAGATGAGGACAAACACTTCAGAAAAAAAGAGATAAGTGCTGCAGGGGGGGCATAAACAAACAAACACCACTAAACAAAACTAACAGAACGCTCTCCTGTATAAAAGAGTCTTTAGGCCTGCTTTAAAGGAGCCCAGAGTCTGTGGTGTCCTCAGATGGTCAGGGAGGGCATTCCAAAGGCGGGGGGCAGTAGAGCAGAAAGCCCAATCACCCATAGTGCGGAGCTTAGTTCTGGGGGTGTGGAGGGATAGGCCGCTGCTGGACCGGAGATTGCGGGAGGAGTTTTGAGGGGTGAGTAGTTCTTTGAGGTACGGAGGTGCATATTAAGTTGTTTAAAGGTGAAAAGGTCCTACTCTTCAAGAATATAGGACTATATAACCAAAATTGATACTCAAAGTTGCATATTGTACCTTTTAAGTTATTATTTTTTCATTCATTTTTGTAGATGCCATTATCAAGCAAAAACAGCACGGCATAGATAGTTTAAAAAATTATCCAGTTGCATTTCATTATTGAAATGTGTTCCTTGAGACTTCATGTTTCAGTTATATTTTTTAAGCATTGATCAAATGTTATCTTATTGACATTACTACTGTTGCTGGCCTGAATTAAATGTAATTGTATGATTCAGTTCCAGTATAAAATGCTCAGGTTTCAAATAAAAGCCAAATGAAACCAGAGTAAAATGCATTTACATATCTTTCTTTTTATTTAGTGAATTTCAATCGTTATTGAGCACTATGTCATGTGGCGCGACTGGTCATGGTCAGCAAATTTATATTTAAATGCATCCATTCCCATTGCAGTCTGCAAAATGAAATCAGAAATATAACTGAAAATCTTTAAATAATGTATACAAATCCTTTTTACTGTTAGAATTTTTGTTTTCTTTCTCTCTATGGAAAATAAGGTGTTTGAAAAGAAAAAGAAGTGGCAGTTTCTATAAATGGAATAAAACTGCCATAAATAAAGAAATTAAAGTGGAATTTACCATGTGATGTGTATTTTACACACTACAATGATTCATATTTGCAGGTTTTCAGTAGTGGTAAATACAGTAAAAGTGTATTATTCAAAATTCATATATGGTCGCGCCACTTGACATTTCTGGGTGGTAAAATCTGAAATCTTGTTTAAAAACGTATTTATATCACCTTAAAAGCTATGAAACAAATATAAATAGACAGGATACATTCTTGTGGAATTAAGAATGTATTTAAAATCCATTTTGGTCAGTATTTTGTTTTTTTTTCATTTTGAAAACCTTATTTGTCATTGACCCATATATATATATATATATATATATATATATTATTTTTTTTACAAGCACATGTTTCTACTCACTATTATTTGAATATTAGCTACCAGAACCAGACAAATTAAACTAACACTAGCTGCTAACGTTACACCCTCTGAGAGTAACTCAGTAACGTTAGTAAACCCAGACTAGTTGCTACATTGCTGTGGTGTGAGATAACGTTAGCTGTATCAGATGGTGAAAGTAAGTGTACTGTGTTGAGTTACTACTACCAAAACGACCAGACTTTGCTATTGTCCATTTTGCATTTCTAACAGTTTATGAGGTTGTCAATTAGAATTCTATAATGCACTTTAGATCAATCACACCGATGTGATCGATCTTCCACACCAAGCTGCAGCAATACCAGCTAGCTAGCTAACCAGG
This sequence comes from Synaphobranchus kaupii, assembly GCA_029718625.1. Classification (NCBI taxonomy): domain Eukaryota; kingdom Metazoa; phylum Chordata; class Actinopteri; order Anguilliformes; family Synaphobranchidae; genus Synaphobranchus; species Synaphobranchus kaupii. The sequence continues at coordinate 48,572,429 of CM056379.1, read as the reverse complement.
TAGCTATGTGCACATTGGCTTGACTCTGTAACGTTACGTTCTTTGGGCAATGTATTCTAGTTTTACTGATGACAATACATGCAGGACAGCATAGCTACATTGGCCATCTTTGCTACTTTATTCAGCAGTGTTTTATTGTTTTCATGATGACAGAAATATAAACATTTTGTTACCTACTTCAAAAGTTTGTTTCATAGGTTTGCTTACTTGTTAGTAATAATTAGCCTAGATAACGTTGCAATCGCAATAGAGCAGGACAGGACAGCATGACGGTGAAATTATTAGTATGTACAAATTAGCTAACCTTGGCTATCTTTGCTACGTTCTTTGACAGTATTTCATTATTGTCGGCTGTGCAACAAGACTTCCTGTTTTGCCACAGTGAAAAAATACCAGCTGTAGAGGCCGCTAGACCCTACACACAGCATCTTTAATTGTCCTGCCTTGCCTAATCTATCCAGAGCGTTCATGTCCACACTTGACATAAACAATTTCCGAAGCTACAGGAGACCAGGCTAACATTACATGTGGACGGGGAAAGCCACTACCGAACCCAGATAATTGAACCCGGCACTGTTATGGGTTCCATGTGTGACAGTGGCTAATGTTACTAACATTAGCTAGCTGATAGCTCAGACGGTGTGGCGCTTCATTACTGATAATATATTGTGGACATGTCTGAAAGGAGTAACGTTAGTAGCTAACATAAGTTTGTATTTATCTAGCTAAGTTAGCGAAGTTAGATAGTAGCTGTACTCTTGCTAGCTTTGTCACTAGCTAACGTTAGCTACCTAAGTTAATGTTAGCAGTTGGTGCCATGTGTTGAACTGCTGATCACTGACCAGGCAAAATATATTTTAAGCAAAATATCCACCTTGCTGTCTCAAGTTGATTTCCCCACACTTACTTGTGATACAGAAAAATGTTAAACCACTACATTACCATAAAATTCAAAACTTGCTTTGTACTTTTAGGTTAAAAATAGGTAGTAGGCTACGGCCAGTTTCTGTGAGTTCAATAGGACAATGAGTCTGGAGAAACAACCCTTAAAGTGATCCATCCGTCTACTGCATATCTGGCAGCAAAGTAATGGTTTGAGGCTCGTTTGATACCTCAGACCCTTGATGACAGCCATTTTGCCAACCGTGTATTCCCTACTGTTCCAGCATAATTTACAGCTTAATCTAGTCCCACCCCCCAATTCCCATAGAGATCCATTCAAATGCATTCAAAAGGTTATAGTATCGCTTATAAGAGTACCTGAAAATGTCTTTTGATGACGTTGGGTCACAGACATCAGGAAGTCATGGCATGCAAAGGATATGCAACCAAATATTAAATATCATGACTTTTTAAAGACTATTTAAATTTATGTTAATTACTTTTGGTGACCTAAAACGGGGGGGGGGGGGGGGGGGGGGGTTATGTGTAAAAATGGCCACAATTGCTAAAGTAGAAATAGAATGAAATAGAAATAGTAGTTCATAACATTATCAATGTCTTGACTGTATTTTTTATCAATTTAATGCTACCTTGGTGAATACATTTCAAAAACATAAAAATGTCTCAGTGATTCCAAACTTTTGAACGCTAGTGTATATTCCAACAAACTGTGAATAACAAAGCAAATAAAAACTATCAAAATAAAACCCATGATCACATGGAAATGGGATTTTATGTGACAGTAACGGTGCAAGTAGGCTTAGTGCAAGTAAGCATAGTTATGATCATTACAGTCCTGACAAACATCTATAACTAAACTAAAAGACATGCAGTGAGACAGTTTGTCATAAATTGCCAGCTTGTTGAGTGTAAAAGTCCTCCACTGTAAGAAAATAAATAAATAAAATACCATAAAAAACAGCAAAATTGATTTTCATTGATTTTCTTTTCACTGTTTTCTTACAGTGTAACCATTCCAAACACGCAAAATCTCATTTAAATATGGCTGTTTGCGGCTAGAGTAATTTGCATCATGACTCTTAGTTGATCACCTGCAAAGTGTGAAATGATAGCGTGTGAAAATACTTTGGCTGCACCACTTACTTGGGATCTTAGTAAATCGACCCCATAGTGTATTGTATGGTGGCTCTGCGAAAAGTGCGAAACACAAAAACAAAAATATAAATTAGTAGCCCAGAGGTGGAGAGGCAACATACAAAACAGAAATATGGCTTAATTGCAGAACTGCATCACACGGATTCTTGGTGTAGTTTGCATTTGTTAAATGGATAGTTTTTATGGTTTTTGATTGGCCTTTTGCGATGAAGGATATCTTGGATATTTACAGAAGTGTCTGATGACCTGCTAGCTTTACAGTGGCTGATTCATGGTCTAAAGGAAGAAAATACACTTCAAGTAACTCCAAAGAAGATTTTACAGCAACATTGTGTATCCAGAGGCAGTACATATAGCATTTTCTACGGCATTTATTCACACTTACAAAAAATAAATATCAGTTTTAATATTGTGTGGGTACTTCTTTCCCTGAGCACAGGGGTCTCACGTTGCATGCACCACAAGAAATGGTTCAAACCAAAAGTAATACTGAACATAATTTTTTGAATAATCAGGTAATATAACCTGCATACCTCTGGAGGCAAAACATCACTATACAAGCTGCTTTGGAGTTAACTTATGTTATACTTAACTATGCCAAGAATTTGATGGTACTGGGATCAATACAACACATTTCCGTTCCATTTCTGTATGTTGCATCGGCACCTCAGGGCCACTAGTATTTGTTTGATTGGGTTTTTCACAAAACAGTTTTTGTTTTTTTCAGTTCAAAGCTGCAAGTTTTTGTTTTTGCATTTGTGTTTTGCATGTCAGAGCCACCATAGTAATAAGGTATCATATTGTAAGAGCGTGGATATTGGTGATTGGTATCATATTGCATTAAAATTTGTATAATAGGTGGATTTAATTTAAACCTAGTCGCTCATATCATGTGACTAATTTACAGGAGGGCTCGTAGTATGTCCAACTTGGACAAAACAAATCGAAAATATGCCCAGAAAAATTTACATCTGAAGTGTGGAAACATTTTGGATTTCCAGTTAGGCATTCAGTCTGCCTCTTAAATGGGTCATTCCGTGTCAAATCAACCAGTTTTCTGAAAAGGTCCTGTATGACCCTCTCAGATTTTGATGAAACTCCATCATAATAATCCATTGTGTGAAAAATGAACACACACAAAAAAATAGCCTCATACGATATGTCGTTTCCGAGATATGGCCTCCTGAAATTTGCTCAAAACCTCCGTCTTTCGCGCTCGCGAGTCGTGAAAACTTGTACCCCCTTCCATTTTCAAGTTATATGCACCCAAAGTAGCCACTTTGTTCAGTCGCACATGTTTTTGGTGATTTTTGAGGTCACCCTGTGCCCATACGAGTGGACATATACATCCCATATCACAGATGTATTATCTATAGGTGTATGTCTATGGTCACAAGCAAGTACAGGCTAATCAATTCATTTGTAAAGGAATGGTGTCTCTGTGAGCAGGGACTTTTTGTTTTTTTATGATTTTTGAAATGTTTTCACAACATTACGACCATTGAGAAAGTCTACTCCAGCTTTAAGCACATCAAGTCAGAATGTAAGTATACAGGAAAAAAAACAGACTTGCATGTGCTCAAGTCAAGTCAGAATATAATAACAAATATAACAACAAAATCATAGCTACAAATAGTACAAAAAGTATGTTATTGGGGCTAAAAGTAATCGTCTAAGTGACTTGCACCAAGGTCTAGAAAATCTAATCCTGATCCTGACCATAAGTATCGACTGTGGCCAGCAGCCCAGTAAGGTGGAACACAACTGACTGTAGAGATGATGGAAAGTTATTACCACCGCCTAGGGGTGTGACTTCTAAGTTTAATCATTAAAGGGTAATTCCACCCAAAAACAACATTAACCTTAATTAACAGATCAAGGCAAAACTAACTAAGTCTCTCTATGTGACTGGCCAAAAAAAAATTCTGTACTGAAATATCTGAATATAAAGTTCGGTAGAGGTATTTTGAGTTACCACATTACTGGGCTGCTGGCCACAGTCGATACTTATGGTCAGGATCAGGATTAGATTTTCACATGTTGGCTAGCTACACCACTCTTTTACCTCGGTTAAACGTTAAAGTTTAACGTTAGAGGACAGGGATGAGAAATGAATAAGTGTTTGAATTTGTTGTGTTTGAACTAGTATGTGCAAGACGAGCAGAAAAATTCCCAGTCCCTCCGCTCTGGTCGTAACGTTATTCAGTGCGACTGCCGAGAGTCTTGGCTATTGTAGTTCAGAGTAAACCAAGTATCTGGTACATGCGCAGTAGTTTGGGGCTATATCTCTGCTCTCACTACAGGTAGAAAGTTGGCTGAGAGCTCATTTTAATCAGGAGGAGAGCTACTTTTCTACAAATCAAACAACAGTTTTGGGTGGAATTGCCCTTTAAACGTTAACAAAAATACTATATGTTTATGAAATTCTCAAAATGATAAAATGCATTTTGAGCCAACGTTATTAAAATAAATTACAACCATTTCATTTTACAGTGTCCTATTCTTACTGTGATTGCCATAGGCTTGTGTTTAAAAGTACACTATTAGTGCTGATGTCAGTTTTGATAGTGATATTCTTCAAAATGCCTCACAAAGAACAGAAAAGAAAAGGTTCCATTTGGTCTCATTTTGAGCAGTTTTAGAAAATAAGTCAAATGTAAACTTTGCGACACTGAGCTAACATACTCCACCAGCACTGGTATAATGCAAAATCACGTGAGATAAAAGTGAGACAGTGACTGAGTGATCAGCTGTGTTGCAGCTCGAGTCCAACCACATCTAATTTTCAGCACACATCATTGAGAGCTTTCACTTTGAAAAGGTGTGACAAAACCAGGCAAAAAAACATGAACAGCGGTGTTCCTGTTCTTGTTAATGAAAAGCTTTCTTGACATTTTCTCCAGTGATACTTTAAAAAAACATATAAATTTAATATTTTGCCTGTTTTTTTTGTAGACTATATATCTCTTTTTAAAGATTCAGTAAACACAACACCTTATTACTGTTGTATCGGCTCAACGCATTTGAAGTTTTCCGCTCTGTATTACCTATCTTCAGTCAGACAACTCACGATTGAATACAGCAATATTTAAGCAATATTTTATTGAGATTTAAAGTGAGCATTCTTTGGCGTCAGGCTCTGCCTCACCACTCCCTGTTTGCGTAACATATTTTAGTATAAGCCAGCCAAGATAATAGGGAGTAAATCACGGACCACCCCCATGGGGATCAAATGAGAAGTAGAGCCCACAGGTGGATGCTAGGGTGGTGGCGGGAGCGCAAAAACTTCCCTGAAAGGCATAAATGCGGATATGCGCAGAGAAAGCGAAGCATGTTATGTTAGCGACGTAGCACAGAGCACATAGCAGGCAGCAGCAGCAGCAGCAGCAGGACAATGGCAAATGCATGAACAGGTATAGGTTAGTGATTTAAATAGCCCTCCCATTTGAGACATAGCATCATGTTAGCTGACGCGATTTGGCGCTTCTCGAGTTCTCTGCCCGAACTAGCTTTGCAGGCTTTGCATCATATATGGCACTTTTCTGTGATTCGCGCTCTTACAGAGGCCACAGTATTTGCTTTTGAAGTAAATAGTGTTTGCTTTTTGCTCTGTGGCTGCTTTTGCAATGGATTTGCATGACACTTTGGGAAAGCTTGGTCATGGGGCAAGGAAGAACTGATTAACTTTTCACATAGATTGGCCAAAGCAGGGCATGGCAGTGGGTGTGGATTTCCACGAAAAGACATACCTGGCACACTGAATCACATAATACCACAAAAGTTTGTGGACAGGTTGGTCATGGGGCAACTAAGAAGTGATTTACTTACTTTTTACTTTTACATGGCTTCTCACAAAAAGCATATAACGTCCAAACTGATTCACAAGTAAGTCCATATGAATCAGACACCCACCATCACCAGAAGATAAGATACCTTCATCAAATGATTAGCATCCCTGAAGCCTTATTTTGTTGATTTGGTTTAAAGGGGTAATAAACACCGGCTTTTGTTCTGTCTCCGCCCACTTCACAATTTCAAAAGACGCAAATTGGGCTCGAGTGAGAGAACAGATGGGAAGAGGGAGGACTTACAGTTGGAGGGAGGGGCGATAGATCCATTCGGTAACGCGTCATGAAAACTGCTCAAACGGAAACGAGCTAACGTTAATTTGCGCAGTTTGAATACCCATCAATCAAGGGAGAGAGGGGCGTTGACTTAATTGCATATAAAAAAGGTTTTTCAAACTTTTCAGTTTGGATTTCAGCGAATGCCTCTTTTTTAACACAAAATGCAGTAGCACAGCTTAATTACATTTTAGTTTTTTTAAACAATAGGATATTATGTGATTTATGAAATTGAGACAAGATACTTGCTTTATAACTCAAAATATTTGATTTAGTGTTTATTACCCCTTTAAGGGAACTGCTGCTAATTGATTACATCCAGATAGAACATTTTCATGCCATAGGAGTCATATAATATTGATTTAATATAGTTCTCAATATCTGATTTCCACCAAAGACATGAGGAATCCATCTAAATTGTCAAAATACACCCAAGGACCCCCAAAATCGTACTACAAAACTACCCTTATAGACAGCATAGAATGCAAGTTCTCTATTTGGGACAACACATGAGAAGCTGTGACTTGGATTCTTCATATATTTATAAATATTGTGGTGCCAAGAAGGGAGTTGGAGTGCTGTCCACCAGGGGGCAGCACCAGCCTTACTTACAGTATGGCAGCAGGTGTAATTGATTTTAATAAATTCAGCTGCTGCCTATTACCTCATCAGTGGCCTTGTTAAAAGGGCCTGCTCATCAGGCCTAGGGAGGACTGGTTTTCCTGAATGTTGGGGTCTGGTTTTGGTTTTGGGGTTTTTGCACCATTAAAAAGGCAGAAAATCTTTATATCTTTTGTCTTCCTCTGTCTGTTCACTATGTGATGCAGAGGCCACATCACAGTGGTGGAGAATTGCAGGGATAGAGCCCTGGGCCACGTTCAATCTGAAAATGGTGTGCACCGTTTTGCTACGGTTTCCGGGTTGAACAACATGTTTCCTCGAAACGGTGTGCAACGGGCTTTGAGGTACATTTTCTCTCGTTTGGTGGGTGTGTCAGAGATGTTACCCAATCAGCAGCGATGTGTAGGCCTATATAAACCCTGCCGTATTAAAAAGGCAAATGCGTCTACTGCAGCTTGGTGTATGCAACAATTGAAGACATTAGAAGACATATTTGTATCTTTTGCTATTGTATGTACCATTGTGGAGTGACACTTTCATAAACTTTTCTACTCCACTCTACTCCTCTAAATATACAATGGTAAATATTACAATATCATATCACAACAGTGATCAGCAATAATGATTGGCCTAATACTCATAATAAAATAATTAGCTCATATAGATCGTGACACAGACTCGAAGTCTTTGAAACGAAAGCAAGGAATGGCCTTCTCAGCTGCCATAGTTGCAACGCTTACGTAACACAACAGGGTGTTCAACACATCACCTTTTCCGTTTAAATAAACATTTTGCTACGTTTTGTCGGGGCTGAACGCAGCCCTGGTGAACACACAGATTTTTCTTTTTGTAAGTTCTTTTTTTCTTTAGTTTTCAGAAGATTGTTGCTAAAGGCAAACCATGCCACAGTATACTCTCAACTCTGACTTTTATGAAGAGGATTACAAAGGGGGACAAATTTGTTGTGACCTCCACTTTATGTGCACTTCTGAGTTCAATGTCTCAGTATTACCACTGAGGCAACTATAGTAAACCTTGAAATTGCCTGTGTACCGTTTATGCTAGTCAATGGGCCTTATTCATGAAATGTTCCTAAATATGCGCATACATTTATGTACAAAACAAGTTAGTACAAAAAATTTACGCTGGATTCATCAAACCAGCAGATTTGTTCGTATTCCATGTGTATGTTCATACATGCCGATTCATCGTAAATGACAAGTGCATTCACCTTATTTTGCGAATAGCATAAATCCACACCCATGAATTGCCTTATATGGAAGTTGTCACTTCCATTTAAAGGTGCATACTAAGTCAAAATGGGCCAGAAAAAGCTAAATAAATAATTATTCCGACACTAAAATAGAAGTTTTATTAGCAGATGTTCAATCAAGGAGGAAAAAATAGTTTAGTATTGTCTGTTCCGGTGTCATAAAGTAGGCTAAATAGCAGGGCTCGAGACTAACTTTTTTCACCATCGTCCCGGGACCGTCCCGAGAAACTATTCCCAAAGTGAATGTGGACCGTCTCAAATTTAAAAAGTTGTTCTTCTACATTTTCATTAGTTAATTAGTGATTGTTGGCATACATTAAACTCTATTCAATAAACTATAATTAGCCTAGGTGGGGGAAAAAAGTATTTTTTTTATTTAAATATTTGAATTCATGTTGAATAACAATAACACACAACAATGCAAAGATCCCTGCTGAATTATAACTCCTATCCTAAATCCTGTGTGTATGTGGAAAACCATAGATCAACAACAATAAGGATATATGATAAGACTGAGATATATGACCGATGTAGCCTAAATATAAACTATGTAGTGAAAAGTACCATGGCAAACACAAACAATATTCCTAGCAATGAGGCTGTTTTGATGTTTGGTGTTACTGTAGTAAGCTATGCTAATTTATAGAATAGCCTACTTTTGAGCTACTGTCAAGTTTTTTGTAAGTAGGCTAATAGTGATGAATCTTCAGAGTTTAGAAACAGCTGACTGTCTGAGCATCACTGTTCAACGCGTTGTTAAAGCGATCCAATTGTGATCGGATTTAACGTGACAAACTAACTACACCTCTGCGAGAAATAAATTGCGGAGACGGTTATTAAGAAAAATAAATAAATAAAATATGAGCCATGCAAGAAGTTCACCTGATTCCCAGTCGTCAAAAACCAAGGCAAACACTTCCCATACGCAATTGCATTAGGCTAGTGCAGGGTCCATTCGAACTGGATTGCTATTACTGAAGAACATCTGAGTTCGGAGAAACAGATGATCATTCACTTCCGTGTTTTTACATCCCGGACATTGCAGATTCGTACTGCAATTAAAAAACAGGAAATGCTGGTAATATCCGCATCTACGGTGTATTAGAGGGAAGTAACACCAGTGTCAAAATAGTAAGACTGTGACAAGCGATCTAGGTTCCAGCTCGGCTCGAATACATGAGAGAGGGTGGGTGTTCAATTGGCTCAATCTTTGTCCAGAAGGTGTCCCAGGGATGATCGTCCCAGACACATTTTTAATCATCCCCAGGACGTCGGGACGCCGTTAGTAAAATAGTAACGTAGCCTACATGGTAAAGTAAAAAGACCTGGCAGGATATAACATGCAGGAAATGCAGAATCTAACGTCACATGAACAGTTAAAGTTCAAGCTTTTTTGCATCAGACGAGCGCATTGCCTCCATCTGCCAAGCACTACGGTCTTTCTCGCAGCCTGGAAATAAATAAAATAACGAATTTATTCATTTTGTCATTTTGTTGGTGTTTTGTGCGTGTGAGATATGGTTGGAAATCCCCGATTCCAGAGTGATGGAAAGAGTAGTTGGGAATCCGTACTCTGACACAGTAAACAATGACGTATACTAGGGTTGTCACGATACCAGAATTTTTTACTTCGATACGATACTAGTATAAAAAAACAATACTCGATACCTCTTTCGATACCACGGCACACAAAGAAAAGAAAAAAAAGTCCTAGGCACACAAAATAGGATACATTTAAAAAAATATATTATTAACAACCTGCACACAGTGCTGGTACAGAAAAAAATCACTGAACACAGAACAAGATTAACATTATTATTACTATTCTTAAATGTTTTCCCTACCTTGTAGGCCTACACATTATTTATGTAGTTATTATTGCTTTTAGTATTATTTCTTTTTTTTCTCTAATGTTGCTTCACTTGTGAACACAGTACAGTCTCAGTGGGTTTCCCCTGTAAACAAAGGATAAATAAAATAAAACAAGAACATTCCAATTGCAAGGGTCTGGGTGTCCTTTGCAGCTTCTCTCTGGTGCTATATGAGAGAAAATCCATAATTTGATTTGATGGTATAATTATATATAACTTAAATTCCATGTATTTTTATGCAATTAAAATTAATAAAACTTTCTGTCAGGTCCAACATCACTGGCAGTAATCAATGCGCAAGATCAGCCAGCTATTTTATGTTAGCTAACGTTGGCTGAAACTAATTTTGGATAAATGTGTAACGTTATGTCGTCAGCTCAGCTGTCAGTGCAACCCCGTTACCTCACTTAGGCTAATGTAGTTGGTGTCGTTAAGCAACACACAACATAGCAAGCCAGCTAGTTAGATGCTAGCTTGCTCAAATAAAAAACAAAAAAGCTAGGCTATTTAACGTTATAGCTGCTAACGTTAGCTCGCTCGGGGGAAACTTTCTGAGGTCATCAGCATCACATCGCAACGTCATTCATGACAATAACTGTACACTTAGTAAATTATATTAACTCAACATTACCTCTCTTAATTCTTTGGAGAGATCAGGCTGCCGGTCCTTCAAATGCTTTGCCAAATTTTAAGTGTTCCCTCCTCTTGTTGACACCGTTTTGAAGCACCTTTTGCAAATCGGCTTTTGCAAATCTTTCGCCTTTCCTTCTGCATCCGCCTCATAGGCAAAATATTGCTTGCCATGGCTAACTCTAGCTAGCTTCTTGAATAACAGTGACGGGTCGCCGGCTGTTCTGAGTGACATCCACTGGCGTGTTTTGTCTCTCGCTCTCCTTCTGATCATCAGCATACCTGTAGTGCTTGTGCCTCTGCCACTGTCACTCACTCACTCTGTCAGTCACGTGGTGGGTTCGTTGCTGGAGAGAATTCCATAATGAAGCCAGAGGCACTGAAGACCCACAAATATTTTATACAAATAAAAAATAAAATGTAATTTAATATCGTTTTTTTTATAAAGTTGAGATCGTATCGTTTTTAAGCATGTGGTATCGAAAAGTATCGAAGTATCGATACTTTTGACAACCCTAACGTATACCAATAAGCTAGCCGTCTCTCACCACAGTGTTCTACAAACGAGTGCCAACTGAACTGCCCCGCAGAATGAAGCTGTCGTGGGTCCCACCAGGCAACCAGGCCAGGACATTGAGCAATACATTTCACCTGACATATGAGCTGCACAGATGTGATAGCTCTTTCTATTCATATATGCAAAAGTATCTTCGGATGGAGCCTTGAGGCTACTTTTGTGCAGTACAGTTACGGCACCAATAACATTGGGCAGGTTGGCAATTTCATAAAAACCTGAAAACAAGTAACCAGCCATACATCACTCAAAGCCAACAAATAGCCTATGCGCGATCCTAAAGATGTGTGTCTCTCCTAAGGGGGCTCCTCTAACAGCATACGATCAGCCATTACAATGCTGGCTATACAGACCTGTAAGTCATTTTATAGCAAATTTTGTTCAATGGTTAAATGTGTGCTTTAATTAGCATATTTAACGTCATATAAAATTTTAATTTAATCAATTCAGAAGAACAGTAGCCTACTGGGAGGAATAATTAAGTTACGGGTCTAATTAAATAAATTGATTAATATAGGCTTAATCTTGCTTGCTTTTATAGTCATGATTATTACGTACAAACAAATCTGAGATACGAAAACTTTTACGAATGCCAAAATACAAACAAAATTGCTAATACAAACGATTTACATACAATTTCGTTCTGCTCACGTTACATCACGTCATGAATGAGGCCCAATGTGTGTACGATTTTCAAAATCACACTGGAAGGTTTACAACACAACCAAAAAAATTTTTTTTTTTTTTTAAAGTACAAACGCATGGGAAAAGACAGATGGTTTGACACTCACCCACCCACCTTGACTCTGCACCCAGGGGGCAAAGTTTTTCATGTACCGCTCTGCAAATCCCTGCATCCTCTGCGTCCCTGTGGCCGTAATAACGCGCCGTGACACCTCCATCGTCACAGCAACCCGGGTCAAAGTGGGACTGGCTGGGACAGGGACAGGGACAGGGACAGGGACTTCCGCCTGACTGGCAAAAGTATCCAGCAACTTGGCAAAGGAAGGGTAGGACAGACGGGCCAAAGACGATCTCAAAAACGGATCTGATTGTATCTGTGAAAAAATCAACAGAGGGTGAGACACATCAACAGAGGGTGAGACACATCAACAGAGGGTGAGACACATCAACAGAGGGTGGGATGCCCCCTGCAGGGCCCTGAAGGCACGCAACAGCGAGGAATGGAGTGACTGAAGAGAGGGGTTCCGTTTAGTACCTTGTCATTGATGGCATCTCCCTGCATTGACAAAACATGGACCAGCCGTCTGACCACAGCTTCCTTATCATTGGCTGAGGGAAGAGAGTCACAGCAAAGGTTAAACAAGCGCATGAATCAATTGCCAAGGAGCAGACACACAGTGTGCTCTGAGAATAACTGAAAAACAACAACATTATAGAATGCAGATGATGCCACAATACAAATCCTGAAACATGCAGAGCGCAGTAATTTTATATCCACAACCGGAGGGGATCTCACTTTCATTTGTGCAGGGAGGTGGGCAGACAGGAGAGAGCTTTGCTGTGTGCTTCTGAGCAATCTTATCCAGGGACTCTGCCAATTCATTATAGAACTGGGGAGGGTGAGCTGAAAGAAAGAGAGAAGGTGGAGATGAGGCTGAATATTCTGACTGACTGAACATCATTCAATGATATTATTACCATCTTGAAGGGGGTAGAAGACAGAACGTGAAAAGGAGGCCAAAAGAACACTATGATCACCCTTCACCCTTCCCACTTTCCCTCCTTTTTACTTACAGGGTGAGACAGGTGTCCTCTCAGACTCAACCCCTATGGTGAACATCAGGGAATCCGGCCTCTTAGGTTGCGTTTCCACATTTCCCGTCTCATCTTTGGAGGGTTTGAATTTACGGAGGAGGGAGGAAAAGGGGGACTTCTTTTTCTTCTTTTTTCTTTCCTTTTTCACACTCTCTTCATCAGATGATGAAGGGGGCGACAGAAGCTCTAACTAAAATTACATCCATAACAAAATATCATGTAGCAGCTTGTAGCTACAAATATAAACATACAAACAAAACCTTACAAACATAATGATTCCAATAAAAAATTTAGTTTAAAATAACGAAATGATAAGAATATTTCCATTAATAGATTAATGGTAAAGTAACATCCAAAAGGAAAAGGATTAAAATCTTGAAATAAGGGTTTGATGCCAAAGCTAGATGTAAGACATATGAAGTTAACAGTATGAATCTTAAAGCCAATTTATAGTCCAGTGACAGAGTGTCGCTGCGACCGACGACGTGCCATGGAAGCGACATTTAGTTTATACTGTCGTCCTGTGGTCACTGCGACGGTCGCTGAAGATGTCGCTGAGACATAAAATAAATTCAACTTTGACCCTGTCGCTGCCTCTTTTGTTATGGTAACCTTTGTCTCGGACAGCGGAGGCTTCACTTGAACTGTGAACTTACCAGCTAGCACATTAACACTGTTAATGGACAGATTTTTTTTGTTGGAAAACTTTGCGTGCAGCCATAGGGTAGGCTGACCTACATAGCTTACCTACCTAGTAAGCGTGTGAATAGCATTATAAATGAGAACAATTTAATATTATTATTATTAAAGCCTAATAATAATAACAATGTAATTTCACCGATTGATGCTGAGCTAGACTGTGTTGAGAAAACATTACAATCCAAAACGAGAAGCAGCTGGCTTCCAATGCTACAAGTTACCAATAGCCTATTAGACTGTAGGTTATTGTGAATGGTTACAAAGACACATTTGTAGCTTTACTACACATTTGTAGCATTATAGCATACCACCATGCAATCTGCTCCTGCTGAATTGCTGAAGCTAAGCAGGTGTGGGCTTGGTTAGTACTTGGATGGGAGACCTCCTGGGAAAACTAAGTTGCTGCTGGAAGTGGTGTTGGTGGACCAGTAGGGCAATCTTCCCTCTGGTCAAATAAATCCCAATGCCCCAGTGCAGTGATGGGGACACTGTGCTGTAGGAGATGCCGTCTTTCGGATGAGACGTTAAACCGAGGTCCTGACTCACTGTGGTCATTAAAAGATCCCATGACACTTATCGCAAAGAGTAGGGGTTCCCCCGGTGTCCTGGCTAAATTCCCAACCTGGCTCTTTCAAGCTGCCACCTAATCATACCCCAGTTTAAATTGGCTAATAATCATTCTCTCCCTCTGCACCTCAGCTGATGTGTGGTGAGCATTCTAGCGCAAAATGGCTGCCGCTGCATCACCCAGGTGGGTGCTACACATTGGTGGTGTTAGAGGCGAGTTTCCCCTCATCACTGTAAGCGCTTTGAGTATTTGAGTATAGAAAGGCGCTATATAAATGCAAGGTATTATTATTATAGGCGCCTGCAAATGCATTGAAGTTATTTGCTTTAACAGTAACTTAGATTTGCCAGATTAAACTTTGTGCAATGACTCGTGACAGCCTATCTAATCCGTGGCATTCTGATGTAGCCAACGAGTGAAATAGACTACTCCACATTCTTGAACCTTATTTCTCTAACTCGAGAATTGTAGGCTGCTCCCCCAATGAGTCCCGTCTTGTAGCTACCTATTTACATCCCTAACGTAGGCTATGCCCTCCATGTTTTCCTACTAAATAACGTTTAATATGAGGAGTTGCATCAATGTTGAGGTTTAATTACAAACGTTTAATTATTTGCTACCTCATTCAAAACCCACATAGCCTACAAGTCTATGAAAGATACAGTGAATGATATTTCAAACAATACGGTGCCCTCGAAATGGACATTTATAAAATTGATTTCAGAGGCGTCCGACAAAAAAAAGGGGTAAAGCAGATGACATAATGAGATGTAGGCTAGCCTATTAAAGCTGCTTCTTCCTCCTTTGTCCCCTGAGTGTAAACTGTTTCTGGAATGTCGCTGGAGTGCGTTTATACTTTTTGCGAACGACAATGACCACAGTGTATGTAGAGTGACAATAGAATGTTCATGAAAGTTCTGCGATTTCAGTCGAGCGACACATTGTCGCTGGACTATAAACTGGCCTTTATTGTCTGGGGTCTTATTTTATAAATAACAGTCAAAGAAAATACGACCTTAGATTTTCAGAAATTTTGTAGAAAGATTAGAGACATGTCCCATGTGCATGAAAGGATGCCTACGCAGTGCATTCAAATACAGCGTGTTACAAACAATAGGATTTCAAGATGAATCGACATCTGAAATAACACTACTTTAAAACAGTTATGAATATCATAATCATATTTACAGTGCCCTCCATAATGTTTGGGACAAAGACATTTTTTCTTTATTTGGCTCGGTACTCCACAATTTTAGATTTGTAATCCAACGATTGACATGTGATTAAAGTGCACATTCTCAGCTTTTATTAAAGGGTATTTTAATACATTTTGGTTTCACCATGTAGAAATTACAGCACTTTTTATACATGGGTCCGCCATTTCAGGGAACCATAATGTTTTGGACATATTAATGTTATGTAAATGAAAGTAGTCATGTTTAGTACTTATCATATCATATGTTTAGTACAGTATGTAGCATATCCTTCGCATGCAATGACTGCTTGAAGTTTTTGACTCATATGTGTGTACAGGTGCTGCTGAGCATCTTCTCTGGTGATGCTCTGCTAGGTCTGTACTGCAACCAGCTCCTGCTTTTTTCGGATGCTAGTCACTAGTTTTTTCTTCAGAATATGAAATGCATGTTCAATGGGATTCAGATTGGGTGACTGATGTAGCCAATCAAGAATTTTCCAGTTTTTGGCTTTGAAAAACTCCTTTGTTGCGTTAGCAGTATGTTTGGGATCATTGGCTTGCTGTAGGATGAAGCGTCGCCCAATGAGTTTGGAGGCATTTGCTTGAACTTGAGCAGATATGATGTTTCTATACACTTCAGAATTCATTCTGTTGCTGCTATCAGTAGTTACATCAATGAAGATAAGTGAGCTAGTACGTGTGGCAGCCGTACATGCCCAAACCATAACACCCCCACCACCATGTTTCACAGATAAGGTGGTATGCTTTGAATCTTGGGGAGTTCCTCCACATATTGCTCTTGCCATCACTCTCATACGTGAATCCTGGTCTCATCTGTCCACAAGACCTTTTTCCAGAACAATGCGGGCTCTTTTAGGTACTTCTTAGCAAACTGTAACCTGGCCATCCTGTTTTTGCAGCCAACTAGTGGTTTGCTTCTTGCAGTGTAGCCTCTGTAGTTCTGTTTGTGAAGTCTTCTATGGACTGTATAAAGCTATGGTAATACGGCAGCCTCATCATCACCAGAGAGCTCCCAGTTATCCAGTGTCGCCTCACTCCTCCAGTTCCTCGCCCTCACCCAGTCCCCATCGCCTGCCACCCACAAGGCTGGTAACCAACTAGACCTTGTATTCACCAGGAGCTGCACCACATCTGAACTCACGGTGACTACACTCCATGTATCGGACCATTTATTTATTTCATTCTCTCTCTCCTACCCACTCTCCCTCATCTCCTCTAACAACCTGTAAACTTTCAGGAGAAATCTCCGCACTCTTCTCTCTCTACCTCTGCTCTCTCTGCACTTCCTCCTCCTGCATCTTTTGTTAATTTGCCTATTGATGTTGCCACCTCCACCTTTAACTCCTGCCTCTCGACTCACTATGTCCTCGTCTCCAAACCAGCTCGATCATCACCCCCCTGCCCTTAGCTGATGGATTCTGAGAGAAGCTGGAGGAAATCCAGATCCCCATATGATCTGGCCTCGTATCACACTCTGCTGGCAGCCTTCACATCAGCAACTACATCTGCTAAGACTTCATTTTTTTCAGTCAAAAATTAATGCATGTGTGTCTAACCCATGTAAACTCTTTTCCATCTTCTCTTCCCTGCTGATCCCTCCTCCACCCCCCTCACCCTCTTCCCTCTCTGCAGATGACTTCCTATTCCACTTTGAGGAGAAGGTAGCCATGATCCTAAACTCCTTCACGCATCCGGTGATGCCCCATATCCCCCATAATGAACCCACAGCTACACTTTCGTCCTTTAAGACTCTGGAGGACACAGATGTACTCCAACTTGTAACACACCAGCGTGCAACCACCTGCCCACTGGACCCCATCCCTTCGGCAGTCCTCCAGTCTATATCCGATGAGGTCCTTCCATATCTGTCCTCCATTATCAACACCTCCTTAACCTGTGGCTATGTTCCTGCTGTTTTCAAAACTGTCCGTGTTACCCCACTCCTTAAGAAACCTAGCTTGGACCCCTCCGATGTCAGAAACTATCGTCCTGTGTCTCTCCTGCCCTTCCTGTCCAAAGCTCTTGAACGAGCTGCCCTTAACAAACTTTGTTTTTCTCCACCAGAACAACCTGCTCAACCCTCATCAGTCCGGCTTTAAGGAGAAGATATCTGCTTGCCTGGCTGACATCTCTGAGTGGATGTCCAGCCATAACCGGAAGCTCAACCTCAACAAGACTGAGCTGCTCTTCATGCTATACAAGACCTCCCCACTTCTAGACCTGTCCATCACTGTCGACGGAACCATGATGACCGGCTCCCGCTCTGCAAGGAACCTGGGGGTGGTCCTGGATGACCAACCTGCAGGTTCCTCATGTACAACATCATGAAGATTCGGCCGTACCTGACCACCTACTCCACCCAGCTTCTTGTCCAGACCATGTTCACCTTACATCTGGACTACTGCAACTCCCTTCCCGCAAGCCTGCCAGCCTGCGCCATTCTGCCCCTGCAACTGGTCCAGAACACGGCTGCTCGGCTTGTGTTCAACCTCCCGAAGTTCTCACACGTCACCCCCCTGCTGAGGTCACTCCACTGGCTGCCGTTCGCGGCCAGGATCAGGTTCAAAGTTCTGACCCTGGCCTACACTGCAGGCAAAAGGTCAGGTCCCTCCTACCTACAGAACTTAATCCAGCACTACGCACCTGCTCGACCACTTCGCTCTGCTGCTGCAGGGTGACTTGCACTTCCCCCCCTCCGTGTTAACGGCTCTTGCTCGTCTCGACTGCGGAGCTTTTCCACCCTAGCTCCCCAGTGGTGGAACGAACTCCTCACTCCGCTGCGCTCAGCTCAAGCACTGTCTGTTTTCCGTCATGGTCTGAAAAAGCACTTTTACTTGCTTCCTGTTTTTTTGCTTGTTTTCTATTTAACTTGCATTTTTTGCTATTTTATAGTTCAGAATGTATAGCTGACTGTGTTCTATGTTCATTACTAGGGATAGCTCCTACGTTATGAGAAAGTTGTGCTTTGTAGTCACGTCAATGACCTTCAATATGCACTTATTGTATGCCGCTTTGGATAAATGCGTCTGCCAAATAATTGTAATGTAATGACAGTAGTCACTGACATATCCACGCCTGCCTGCTGATGAGCATTTCTGATCTGTGGGACAGGTGTTTGGCGGTTTTTCTTCATTGCGGTAAGCATTCTTCGGTTATCAACTGTAGAGGTCATCCTTGGCCTACCAGGCCCTTTACAATTATTGAGCACCCACCATCTCTTCCTTCTTAATGATGTTCCAAACTGTTGATTTTCATAAGCCTATGGTTTGGCCTATGTCTTTTTTTCTTATTTCTCTGCCTCGTAATGGCTACCTTGACTTTCATTGGCACAACTCTGGTCCTTATGTTAACAAATGCCAATAACAGACTTTAAAGGCAATCAAAAGTCTAGAATCAAGGCTAGATACTGAAAGCGCTCTTATACCTGCCCTAAGGAAGCAATTGAAGCCCTGTCCAGTGAAGCCACTTGTTCCAAACATTGTTTGATTACAAATCTAACATTGTGGAGTACAGAGCCAAATCAAGAAAAAATATTTATTTGTCCCATAAACAATATAGAGTGCCCTGCATATTCTATTTTAAGGTAAAAGCTGTAATTGACCACAATCTTCACAGGAGAATACTGGCTTTGCCATCTATCCATTGACTCCCCTACAACCTGGTGTTCTTCCATTATCCATTGTTACTGGCGTTATATAATTTATAGATGACAATGCGATTTACAAACTCTTATATATTTATTTTTAAAACTGTACTATGGTCCCATTATATTGGTCTACCTTTCATCTGCAGCAAGGATATAATGTAGGTTTTACAGAAATTGCTTAGAGACTAGGTGACGCAGCCCGTAAGGCGGTTGACTCATTAATCATTATCTGCATATGTACACATATACAAATCCCCCGTGCAGCCTGGTGCTCAATTCCCTGCATTAGCACTTTCTGTGCCTTGATCCCAGCTCTACCTGTAACCCTGTCTGCCCCTGAATAAATAGCTTGTGTTCTATCGTGCTGTCATTCACAAATTGTGATGGATTTTAATACGGTGAAACATTTGTTCAACCTCAACCACTGGAACTACTGCAGTGAGAAAAATATGAACATTGAAAACTGATCATCATAAAGACAAAACTTTTTTTGTTTTAGCAAAACTAGTAGATTTTGTATCCGAATTAGAAACTAAACTTCTTAGGAACTTTTCTTTCGGTTTTTGAAAATGTATCTCAAAGTTTGCATGCTTTAAAATAAGAATATATGACAGTAACTCATTTTAAACAGTTGTGTAAAATATTATCTTACTTCATGCTTGTCTTGTGAAAGCTGTGTGCGACCAATGCTGTTGGTTTTCCCAGAAACCTCTAGATTGGCCAGGCCTGTTTGAATGTCACAGTCAAGGGAGCCATCCTGCATTTGGGTCTCCCTCTGAGAAGTGTCCTTCTGTGAGCGTCGCGTTGCAGTGGAGCGGCGTCGCAGTCGTTTTTTTAATAGGTCTTTGATTCCATGTTTCTTTTCCTCAGCCGCACTGATTCGTTCGTCTAGAGAGTCCCAGCCATCTTCTGGACTCCTCTGGCATCCCTTCTCAAATGCACTGTAAGAAAAATGAATAGGAAGAAAGGATGGAGAAAGAAGGCATTTAATGTTCAGATTAAAAGCAAAGAGCAATGAAAAAGAGAGACACAGCAGACAGTACTTGTCATGAAATACAGCTATTTTCACAGCCATTTGGCATGTACCTTGTTCACCATTAAAAATGTTGGTTGCATTTCCAAGTCAGGCCTTGATCATTCTGCACATATTTGGGTTTTTCAAATGGTGGCTTAAAAATTAGGCAAACACAGAAACTGAAGATGACTGTGTACTCGATGGCTACTTAATTTTTCATGTTGTTGTATAACTATCTGCTTGACTTCATTTTGGAAAATAGTTTGGCAGATTTTAGTTTGGTTGTTTCATCTTAATTTAAAGGTAATGTTTATAGAATGTAAAGCAAAACCCCAATTCCAAAAAAGTTGGGACAGTATGTAAAATCCACATAAAAGCAGAAAGTAGTGATTTGTAAATTCTCTTTCACATATATTTATTGAAAACAGTACAAAGAAAAGATATTTAATGTTTTACCTTATCAACTTTATTGATTTTTGTAAATATACGCTAATTCCGCATTTGATGCCTGCAACACATTCCAATAAAGTTGGGACAGGGGCAAAAAAAAGTTCAAAAAACACCTGTTTGGAACATTCCACAGGTGATGCTATCATGACTGGGTATAAAAGGACATTTTTATACCCAGTTTGTTACATCATAATGACTGGTCCACCGTATCTCGAGTAACCTTTTAAGAGAGGGTGCATTATAGTTCTGGGCTACATAATGATGGCGAACGAAGGAATGTAGTGAGCCGGAGAGTTCAAAGAATGTTTTGGCGCATGGCTCTTCCTGAATGGCATGCACCACTGCTAGGTGCAGCTGATGGTTGTAGCAATGTACATAAGGAATGAGCCTGCCAAGCTTCTGTTGCAACAATGCTTGAACCCCACCCCTGATCCCACTCATGACTGATGCGCCATCATAACATTGGCTGATTATATTATCAGCACTATAACCTTCACTGGACAGGTGTTTGAGCATTTCTGTTGTTATATATTCTGCATCCAACCCACTCAAGTCCAGTAAACCAATCAAATGCTCTTCAGGAACCGAATTACAGACAAACCGAATCACAAGTGAAAGATTCTCAACAATGCACCTGTCTCTGGTTCCATCACATTTGATGCAGAACCCTACTGTATCTGCATTATCATATTTTCTTTTCACCTCATGCAACACCATACTGGCTAGAGTGTTAATTATCTCATTTTGAATGCCTTTTGATGTGTACTTTGCATTCTGAGGGATGTTTTTTGCTATTTCAGCAAGTTTGGAATCCTTAGCGAGAGTGCACTCAAACAATTTCAGGAACAGCCCAGCAGAGATATCACTGTCATCGTTTATTTCGGACTGACTTTCAGTGCTTCCACGAAAAGCAAGTTCGTTCACAGCCAGAAACTGCACCACTTCCCCTATGCTTCTGATGTAGTATCGGTTTTTCTCAACTTGTGTTTTTCCCAAGAGACATGATATAGTGTCACCAGTTTCCACTCTCGTGTTCAGTTCTGTCCATGATCGTGCAGCATTCAAATGGCTATGGCTAGATGCATGCCTGTATAATCCCGTCCTTTTCTAATGCCGTTTTCCAGTTAATAAACCCCGTCTTGGTAAAAACTAGATCTCTGTCATTTGTGCTTGAAAACTTGCGACAGGGGAAGCAGAAACATGCATCTAGTTTCACTGAATATTCTAGCCATGATCGTGACTGATACCAGCTTGGGTTGAAAGAACGAGCCTTTTTGCCAAACTCCCGTCCGATACTGAGCATGAAGATTCTGAACTACCGGTATGTACAACTAGAGCTGCATTTGTGTTAACATTACTGTGCTTTGGTTTAGTAATCAAAAATCGATGCATAATGATTTAGGCTAATACCGTATAAGCAAGTAGGGTAACTGTCACCAAAAGGAAAGAAGAACCGTGGAGCACAGAGAATAAGAAAAGAAAGAAAAACACATTAGCGACCTAACCGTTAGTTAGCTTTAGCTATAACGGTGACAATTAGCTAGATAACAGTTACGTTAGCTAGTCTAACGTAAACTAGTACTGTAGCTAGCTAGCTAACGTTGCGTAAAACCACCACCACTAAGCCCCTCAGACAGTAATAACACTAAACCACTAAAATGCAACAACAAGACAAGACTGAAAATACACAGGCTTAATTATAAACTTTTAAACTCCTGGTCCAAGCGATGGTGCTGTCCCGCCTAGACTACTGCAACTCTCTCCTGGCTGGCCTGCCAGCATCGGCCATCAGACCCCTTCAGCTTATCCAGAACGCAGCAGCGCGCCTGGTCTTCAACCTCCCCCGACACTCCCATGTCACCCCCCTGCTCATTGACCTCCACTGGCTACCTGTGATGGCTCGCATCAAATTCAAAACATTGGTGCTCGCTTTCCAGGCAGTCCGAGGATCAGCCCCTCATTCCTCCAAAAGCTCATCAGACCCTACACACCTACCAGATCCCTGCGTTCAGCCTCCTCAGGACGACTGGTACCCCCCCCACTTCATACTAGCACCCGGTCTCGACGTCTGTCTGTCCTGGCCCCACGGTGGTGGAATGAGCTCCCCGTGGAGGTCAGAACAACAGAAAGTCTGACCGCCTTCAAGCGCAGATTGAAGACTCACCTCTTTAAGCTGCACCTCTCTCCACCCCTCCCTACCTCCTTGTGACCTCCCTTGATTGTGTTCTATAAATCCTTGTTTATGTGGTTGAAGCTTCTAGTTTAATACTTGTAAGGTTACTTATTGGCTTACTGTTGTGCACGCCAATGATTGATATCGTGTGGTCCCCCACCCCCCCAAAAAAAAATAAAAAAATAAAAATAAAAATTATATATATATAATCATACTGACTGCGCCCGGTGTTTGAATTCGTATTTACCTTTTAGGGTTGTTTTAACGCACTTGTTTCAGGTTGGAAAATGCACTAATGTACGTCGCTCTGGATAAGAGCGTCTGCCAAATGTCTAAAATGTAAATGTAAACAGAATAACTTTTAGATCTATATTATTTTTATTTATTTTTGCTGTGGGCAAACGTTAACCTCTTCAAGTGACAGACAAACACCGACAAATGTAGAGAGTGAAAGCAGATCGGTCAGTCTCCCAGTTTTAAACTGCCAAACCAACCAATCAGAAATACATTGCCAAGTTGTTGTTTTTTGATATTTTGAATAGAACATTATGATTGGCTAAGTCTCCTGAACTGAGAAAGAATGCAAAATATCGGTTAAAAAAAATAAAAGATAACTTGGATTTTTTTCTAGGGATCGATCAAAGCAATTGATTATTTTAAGTCAATGGTCAAAGTTTTGGGGGGGCACAGCAAAAATTTGGGGGGGCACGGCCCCCTCTGGCCCCCCCCTAGATCCGGCCCTGCTCTGTTGCCAGATGTGCAGTAGATATAGATGGATCACTTTTAGGGTTGTTTCTCCTGATTCATTTTCCTATTGAACTCTGCGGACAGATTCCACTACAGTCTTGAAATGGATTCAATCTGACTGCTGTCGATTCAAGATCTTTGTTGGAACCAGAATAGCTGAGATTCAGGAATTAACTGATGTGAAGGCCTGGCATTATGTGGAGTCAAATTCGGAATTAGCGTATATTTACAAAAATCAATAAAGATGATAAGGTAAAACATTAAATTTATTTTCTTTGCACTGTTTTCAGTTAAATATATGTAAAAGAGATGCTTTCTGCTTTTATGTGGATTTTACATACTATCCCAACTTTTTTGGAATTGGGGTTTGTAGAATGCCCCAAGAGTCCACTTTCTGGAAGGAAAATAAAGAACAGTTCTAATGTCAGAACTCTTGTCAGTTTCATGCAGGTGAAAGTCTCATTCACGATCGTACAAGAAAAGCATCATTAAGGTAACTTATTTTCAAAATCCCATTTTATAAATTTTCTCATGCTGATACAATATTGGAAGATCCTTCTCTACTGCATAGCTTTGTGACATATATGCAAACAAAAGAATAGTGATTTAACAAAAAACACAACAGCTTATTACCAGTGGTCCTGCTTTGGAAACATCAAACATCACATCTGGCTGTGGGTGACTTGTTCTGACCAGTGATAGGTGTGGCCAGTGGCCCCATAGGGCATTGCATAATTGGCCATAGTGTAACACAGGAAGGGAGGGTTTTGGTCAGCAGGGCTGGCCCCTTCTTATCACAAGGAGTACGATTGGTGGACAGAAAAATTGAAAGAAGCACCGGCTGGCCACACACATTAAGGAGGGCATGCATGCTAATGTGCTTCCTCTTGAACAGATGGAGGATATACTAATGGTGGAATAGGCCTATATTTTCATTTCAAATTGAGAGAATTCTTAAGAAATTAGGTGTAAAAGGTTAATTCAGATTGCATGTTTACAATTCAATCCTGTAAGGTCTGTGATCTTTTCACTGGATGGCCTTATTAGCTTTTGTAGTCTGGTGGTTACACTGATTGCAGTGTTTCGCCTACCATGCATTAGGCAGGGCGGCACCCCGCCTACGGAGCTTGCCACCCAGCCTGAAAATATAAAATGCCGTTAATTAGTGTTTTGAATCGCGGCAATTTGCGGTAATTCGCAGCCACACACAGAAGAATGGATTTTTTTTAGGTCACAAAAACAAAAGTAAAATCCCCTCCTCGTCAACGATTGTGGATACTACCCCCTCGTCATGCCATCTCACCACCCTGCCTACAAAGACAACCTGGGGGAAACACTGGATTCAGTAACCAGCTCATCAAAAGTAAACATTTAATATGCGCACACGGATGTAGAGAAAAACTGGACAGATGTACAAGAGTTCAAACTGTAAAAAAATGCACGCAATACAAACAGAGAGCAGGAAAAGCAAAAAAGTAGTATGGAAGATAAATAACCGGACCTCTGCTGATATACAGAAGACGCAACAGGAAAGTGGAGTGGAGGAAACAGGAAAATTAAGGTAAAGGAAATTGTGGCTGAAAAGACTGATGGGGTGGCATGGGAGGGATAGTGTTTGTGGTCCTGTACCTGTACTTGCAGTGGTCTTTGTACCCCCCTCCTACCCGGCCTGGCCGTTGGGCAAGAGGGATGGCTAGAGACTGGCGGAGGAAGGCTCCAAGCACCAATCGAGTGTCTTCCATGATCTCCACAAGAGAAACAGGTGGGGCAGGAGATGAGGGACGAGACAGATGGACGGATGTGACAGGGACTGCCATTGCTGAAAGAGAATGTGTATCTGAACATAACAGTAAACAACACAAAGTACAAAGGTATGCGTTTGTTTTAGGGCTTATAAGCCATTTTCAAGTTTCAATTAGCTATAAATAGTGGCACTACTTTCAGATAGGCAACTGTGTAGGAATACAACAAGTCGTAGTTAGATTATTTATTTTGTTATGACGTAGACCTACAACTAACGGTAGCCTACTACAGTTGATGGATTAAATAGAACTCGGGAAGTTCGTCGGTTGGAATGGCAACCTAGACTGGATAACTGCGCTGAATAAAACCCGGAACAGGTCTTTTTCCTCCCATGTTCCACATTTGGAAGGGTTCCGGTTTTACTCAATGCAGTTATCCAGTTAACTCAGTAATCCTGCTTCGTAGTATACCCCCAGTTTTACTAGTAACTGTAGTCTACAAAGATACAAAAGCGGATTATCATCATAATGCATCACTCATGTCAACTTTATCGTGCATGCGCAAGGATTCTTCACTGAGTTAAAATAACAAAACGTTTTGCCGGATCTTCTTTTTCTTTAATAAAGTAATAAAACATTGATAATACACTAAATATCGAAACAAACACGTACCTTTTCACCCTCGTGTTCTCTTTAATCAATGTATTATCCACCGTAGTTAGTTTGGGAGTGAATGGGGAGCCTGAAAACCGGGACTACCGGGGATGCCGTTAATGGTCAGCAGGGACAGCTGACGTTGCTAGTATTCACGCTATGCAAACATAATGGGGTAGGCGCTACAATATATACAATGTCACACTAAGGTGAAATATGATATCCCTTCAAATAATTTTACTAATAAACTCAACTATGTATATTAAAGGCAGTGACCTGTTTTCTTCCTTCTAACATATAGTGGTTATAGGGACACTAAAG
This sequence comes from Synaphobranchus kaupii, assembly GCA_029718625.1. Lineage (NCBI taxonomy): Eukaryota > Metazoa > Chordata > Actinopteri > Anguilliformes > Synaphobranchidae > Synaphobranchus > Synaphobranchus kaupii. The sequence continues at coordinate 48,546,268 of CM056379.1, read as the reverse complement.
TTCTGAACACCACGAGACAGTCTACTTGAATATAAAGAGATAACACATAAAATCACATAACACATAAAAAATAGGTTATGCTGTACAGCATGTCTGGAGATAATAGCCTTTCAATATTCAGTCATTTCTGAGGCCTCGCTTCATCTCAGCTGACAATCCACTTCCTAATCAACAGCCAGAATACTATCATCATATTCATACATGGTGAAAAAAAAACCTATACTGTAAAATTTTATGCATAACACACTATATATTACGCAATGATATGGTGCTTTCCCTACTTCTGTTTTAATAGTTTTACTGCAGATTTTAGTGATGACACTTCAGAATGCATTTTCCCACTGACACTTTGGCAATTCCTCTTAAAAGCACTTTCAGTGTCAGGCCTCCCGACAAGCATTAAGCTCCTCTTAAATTTTTTTCTGCTGTATTGACTGACCTTTGGAAACAGCCAAATCGAGTATTCAAATCGAGCCTAAAAAAGATGCAACTGCTAGCACCGTTCATTCTTCCAAGTGACTCAGATAACAAGATGTGAAGATGGTGAGCTGTGGAAATGTGTCAAAATTGTGTTTTTATGTTTTAAATACCCTCAAAACGTATGTGACCTATATCACAAAATGCATCAAATATCCTGCCATAGGAATTTCTGTCACCATATATGCTAATAATAACAACTAGATTAACAATTCCTAAAAAAATTGTAGGTGTGGTTGCTTCACAGTGGTATCAATTGCTGGAAACGGTATAGAAAGATGGTAATAGGCTATGGTATAGTGTGAGGTGGTAAATAAAAGGTGGAAATGGTATGAAGTGGTAATGCCGTATAAAGGGATCTAAAGAAGGTGAAAGTGTTAAAATATGGTGATGTATTGTGTGGTAAGTAGTCTAAAGAACCTGGAAGTGATACAGAGAAGTAATGAACTGTGATGAAAGCACAAAAAGGTGTCAAATCATCTGGGATAGTATTGTTAGGTCATAACAGTGTTGTAGAGAAGGCATTGTGATGTCATAAGCAGTGTAATATGTTACAGCATCCACATTCTATTGCATCGGTTTTCAAAATGTGCCCATTGACTCCCATTCATTTTTTGGCGATAAAAGGTGAATTATCTGAAAGTGCATATGGTATAAAGGTAAAAAGTAATAGCAACCTGGAGGTTGTATAAGCCTAGGTATCATATGAGGTATGAATGGTGTTGATGGTGTGAATGGTGTAGGAGGACATAGGTTCTCAAAAAAAATTATAATACTACCTAATAAGCAGCATGGAGAGTACCAAAAGGTGTGGTTTCACAACCACACCTAATAATACGCTTCTCATGCGTGACTAAAATTAGTTAGCTCCAGACATTTGGACAGGCTAGCTACCTACTTAGCTGGTTATCGCACAACAGACAGCTGTCTACAAAGTTTTGGGGATACGGCAGATAGCGCTGTATTTTAACTATCAGCTAACGTTAGCTAACCAATTGTTTTCACGTTCTAACGTGATTCTAATGTAGCTAGCTCATAAATAGGTTAGCAAGCAACTTTTGGTAAAGGTAGCTGGAGTTAGCTAACGTTATTTACACTGACATCAAACAGATTTTCGCCGGCTTTCCAGCTAACGTTACCTCTGTCCAGACCCGAGTTTATACACAGGTTCTAAAACTAATTAGCTAACGTTTGATGTTGACAATTTGAGATAGGTTACCCTTGGTAACTTAGATAAGTTAAGACAACGTTATTAACTACCTTGGATATCGTTAACGTTAGCCCCGCCGACATTAGCTATCGTTGACCTTACCTGAGTTCCTCGACGTTCCTCGCAGTGATCCTCCAAATTAAAAATGAAATGGATTCATGAACACAGAACAAACTTAAATCATTAAACAAATTAAAACACTACAAACAAAAAACTTAAAAGCAAGCGCGCTAACACTGTTAGCTATCTAGGCTTGGTTTTGAAAAAAAAAAATACAAGTGGCCGTCACAGTAAAAACTTCCTCCTCTCATTCCCTCTGCAGCCAAACAATTGTTGTTTCTTCATCTCGGAATGATTTCCTCGCAACTCCATTCCAAAAACGTTTTTTCTACTTATATTTGAGCAATATCGTTGTGGTAGAAATACGTTTCTAAAGGGACATTCTTCATAGTGCTAATTTCAATTCTAACTTGTAGGGACTCCAGAGACGAATTAAATGAAGGAATGTCATTCGGTGCACTGTGCGCATGTCAGGTGTGAGTCTATAAAAGGGGACCGTAGCAGAAAAGAAGATTTAGAACAGTGATACAGGACAGTAGAGATTTCCAGGAACAGGGTTGGGGACCACTGATTTAGAATATAAGGACACAAAGAAAATATTGACATAATTGTTAAGTAGACCTTATAACAGTGATAGAATAAAATATACGAAATGCTTACATCAATAATAAGACAATTCAAATAATTATTTATTATGTGGTGTTTATTTGTTACCAAAAATGGAAAAATAGAAAACATCATGTACACAAGTGTAAATTTATCAAAATGTATTTTCCTGCTTAAACAACAGCCCAAAAAACAAGAGGGAGAGTATTAAAGTAATGATGATAATGCTGACCATTTCTAAGTGCTGAACCCTGAGCCTTGCCCCCCCCAAACCCTGTCCAGCGTCACCTGAAAATCAAACACTGGTACAAGGATTGGGAGAGACAAGACAGAGAGAGTAGCTGAGGCAGTGGGAGAGATATGAAGGATACTGAAGGATTAGGGGGATATTTACAGCCTGTACACAGCTTCAGTTACACATACAGAGAGAGAAAGAAAGAGAGAGAGAGATTTAAAAACCCTTTATTAACAACAACTGCCAAAGTACATCCACATCACATCTCTTCAGAACAGTTTACCTTCCAATTTACTACTAAAACTTTCTTTAACAAAAGATAAATCTTCCAAAAAGGAGCATCAGAAACAAAGAGAAAATGATATAAAACAAACAACAAAACAAAACAATACTTCTAAAACGATGTACCAAAGGTGAAACAAATCAACTAAAGCATTTGAAATAACATCCAAAAAAAAAAAAAAAAGTAGGCTTACACAGAAAAGGACAGCCAACCTAATGATCAAAGAACACAAAAGGGGAAGTTCAGGCCTCCCCGCAATGGGAAGGCGGACCTGGAAGAAGAAAAAAAGAACCGAGAGAGAGAATTAGCAGTAGTCAAGATTAACAATACATTTCAGCACTGTTGCTCAGACTCCCTCATGTGTTAATTCTGCCTCATACATGTCCTCACAACGACATTGCAAACTTATCTGTGTCAGTTTGTCCAATTTCTGTCTCCGTGGGGTACCTCCCTTTGCATTTGATGTTCCCTCTAGTTCTTAGTACTCTGAAACTGTTTTGATTCTTTGAGTACTCACCTCTAACTCTGTGGCACTGTCTCCTCTTTCTGAAAGAGAATCTCTTTGTGTTGCCTCCTCCTTCTAATCTTCTCCCAACATATTCTCCAGTCTGCCTCTTACTGTTCTTACTTCACCAACTAGTATCTTATCCTTTCCCTGTCTCCTAAAGTCTCTTTCTCAATATCTATTCCTCTATGTCTGTATCTAAAAAATCTTAACTGCCCTAACGAAGGCCAATGAGGAAGGAGGCTGCAGGGTGAGGCACTTCCTTTGTGACAGGAAACCAGAGAAAGAGAGAGAGAGAGAGAGAGAGAGAGAGAGAGAGAGAGAGAGAGAGAGAGAGAGAGAGGGGGGGGGGGGGGTTTGAAGAGGGGTTGAATAAAGGTCAAGTTGCTGCTAACTGTGTTAAGATTTTAATTAGAAAGGTTAACTTAAATACATGATACAGATGGTCATATTTTATGGATAGAAGGAGAACTGCAGGAATTTGGTTAGCCTTGCCTTATTTATTTAATCTGTTGCACATCCTAGCCAGTGCAAATGTTATCGAAACCTTTTGCAGCGTTGTATAAGGTGACAACTTATGGTCCTCCCAGTCATAAGGACAACCATGCATATGGTATATGTAATGTTTGGCTCAGTGAACAAGGTCTGACCATAGCTTGGAAGCAAATCTAGACACTGTGAAGGGACTATTATTATCCCCTGTTGGCACATTGTGTGGTTTTGCTACTTAAATGGAGTAAGATATGATTAACATATTTTCTTGAGAAGTGAAAATTAAAGATGAAGGTGAAAAGCACAATAAAGTTCAGCATATCTGGGCATATTAATGTTGCATAATTGACAATATTATTACCTTGTAATAATCTTATATTGCTCTTCTAATTATGGGCAAAGGAATAAGTTGCCATCATCATCTCAATATATAGATTACCATTGGGTTTACGCAGGTGCTAAACCATTGAGGGCTAGATTTACTAAAGGATTGTGTCTGCTTTTCCGACGCTAAAGCAGTCACTACAAGGTCACAATATCTACGCTGGATTTACTAAGTGGTCACACTGGGTCAAAATAGCTATTAGGATGTAATTTGCAGGGATTACGTCACTCTGTGCGAATTTCCTGTTGATGCATAGTTAAATGTCTTCATGCATATGTATAGAGTGAAAGTGCTATAACGGGGGGGATTATGTAAATTATGCCACTTAAGTATTCCGTCTGATTTACTAAAGCATGAATTAATTGCAACTCTCCTCTTTGCGTGGGAATTTTTAGAACTCCTGAAAGCATGAGTAATTATTCTGCGCTGATAGAGCCGATATCTTACACACAGGATGCTGGAGAAAGGTGGCGGGCTGTATACGCACATCCTTAGTCGGCAGAATGAATAGGCTACATCTGTACTGCATAGCACTTGAAGGGAGATGGAATTTAAAATGTTTCTACTAATCACTTCTCATTTATTTTCAGATAAACTATGAAATTATAGGCTATTTGTTTTATTGAAAGGGTGAAAGTGTCATGGTTCTACCTGTTCTTGTCACGTTTTATGTTTCATTTCTGTCTTAGTTAGATTTCTTGTAAATGTCACGTATTGTGTTTAGTCTAGTCACGCCACGTTTCATGTTTTATTCTTGTTATGTTTCATTTTTATGTCATGTCACGTTTCATGTTTGATTATTGTTACGATTTATTTTCTTGTCATGTCACGTTTTATATTTGATTCATGTTACATTTCTCGTTCATTGTTTAGCATACACATTTCCGTGTTTTTCCGCAGCCTTGCTGTTTCTCAGTCTCTCTTGCTGTCGCTCACGCTTCCCTAATTGTTTCATTCTCCTGTGTCTAGTTTACTAATCTACTAACGTTAGATCAGGATTGGGTAATACTAACTTTCTAACCATGTGTTCATGTTTACCTTACGTTTCTCGTGCATGTCATTTACTAATTTACTAACGCTAGGTCAGGATAGGTTTATTACTAACGATTACTAATTATCTTGTTACCTTGTCAGCCTTCCACACCTGATTTCCATTCGCATGCTGCTCTCAAGCTAAGTGTCTGCACCTGTCTACACCTGCATTTAAGCTCAGTGTTCATGTCTTGTCCTTGTGAAATTGTTGCCTCCTGTTTGTCAGTGCACTTTTGAACGTTTTTCCAAGCCTGCCTTTTGTTACGATCCAAGCCTGCCTTTTGTTACGATCCAAGCCTGTTTATTGACCATTGTTACTGACCTCTGTTTTATTTACCACTGCCTGCCTGTACCATGAGTTTTTGCCTGCTGTCTTTTGTACTTTTGCCCCGCGGAGCGGACTTCGGTTTTGACTCTTGCATTGCCTTCGACCCCCGAGCCTGCCTACCGTCTGCCTGTACTTCTGCCCCGCTGACAGCTACTCTGGTTACTGGACTTTTGCATGGTGTACCGATTCTGAGACTGCCTTCTCCCTCGGTACTGTACATTGGTTTTGGCTGGATTTTTTGTGTATGAACTTTGCTTGTTTTTTGACCACGCTCATTGGACATTCCTTCATTAAAAGCCCTCACGGGACTTTAACTGCAACCATTGCTTCTGAGTCGTGCATTTCGGGTCCTACCTTCACGCATCCTTCTCAGAAAGACCTATTGCAGTCATCAGCTAGCAGTTAGTATAAAAACACACTTCTGAATTTAAACAATGTAGGCTAAACAATTGTTATGCCTATGCGTTCAGTAGGTATAATGAATTGTGAATACCTACTTTCAGACACTCTGTGGCCTCCCGTCACAAGTTAATCCGTGGCTATTCCTCCCAACCCACGACTTGCTCATTTTGCCACCTGTGTCTTTTACCCACATTGTGTTGTAGAAAAGTTTTTCTAAAATCACGCCAAATCATGTTCATTAATGAATTTTATATGTGATGTCATTAAAAAACGATTTGTGACAACTCTGCCGAATACGGAGTTTCTAAGTGTCACTATTTTCCCGTAGCAAGTCCATTTAACAGGCAACTCCCCACCCAGTCTATACCTACCCATGCGTGACATAGTGGGCAATAGCATCTATGTGTGAGTTCATAAATCTATTCATCATATAAAACTATAATTCCATCATAGCAACAAAATAAACTCAACAATGGCCTGATCGTATGCCATACTGTTCCAGCATAATTTACAGCTAAATCTAGTCCCACCCCCTAATTCCCATAGAGATCCAATAAAATGCAGAGAGGTTATAGTATCGCTTGTAAGAGTACCAGAAAATATGATATCAAGAGTCTTGATATTGTTGGGTCACAGACATCAGGAAGTCATGGCATGCAAAGGATATGCAACAAAATATAAAAAATGATTACTTTATTCTACATTATGTTAAACTGTCCAATATTTTTTGATGCCTGAAAATGGGGGGGACTATATACAAAAGGTTCTATAATTTCTAAATGGTTGTTCATCCGATATGGATGAAAATACACTCAAATTAAAGCTGACAGTCTGCACTTCAACCTCATTTTCATTGTATCCTTTCAAACTCAAAGGGCTAAAGTACAGAACCAAAATAACGAAACATGTCACTGTATGTGCGTTCGTTTTTCCACTCAAGCACTATCTTGTCCAATATGATTGATAGGCCTATTGTTATTTTTGCATTTTGCGTGCATTTCACATAGTGTAGTGCAATTATTCATTTTATGTTTGATGTAGGCTACCGATTTTCATTGAAGATAGAACATTTGGCAGCATTTTGCAGATCGTGGAATACTATTTCATTTTCATGTTATCATACATAATATAGGCTACGGTGTATATACTTGTCACTTAGGGCATGGCAAATGCTCATTCCAATTTACTGTGCACTGATATGAGTGAACAAGAGTACAAGAGTGAATGATTAGGCTACATATTTAGGTGTATGTAACACTGTGATATCAATGTTTTTTTTAAACCATCAGAAGGTGCAAATGTATATGGTTTATAATGGACAAAACTAATTTTATTCATTTTATGACATGTTTTGGATAGGGTTTTGGACCCATAGATATCTACCCCCTATACTGATGAAAATATTGTAATTCCCACTTGAAGATGATGCAAACGTGAGTTTTATGAGCCAAAACTGTTGATTTGTAGTTAAATATATCATTATTTCTTTTATTTAGAGCAGTGCACAATTTAGCCATTTGAATAGATTTGGAGACACTAATGGCCAACAGGTTACACTGCCTATATTTTGCATCATAGATCTTTAGCAGTTCTGCATATCATCCTCAGATTTTGCACACTTGTGGACATGGAGCTTAGGAAATATATAGATTTACCTTTTTCACTTATGTAGTCCCAGTATTTCATCGCAAACTAAAGACTTGCATTTTTCCAAAGTTTCTTTGCATTTGTGGCAAAGAAAAACAAATCTAAGTTCGTATTGTAAATGGTACACCTTGTTTCATTTAAGCCATTTACCAAGTTTCTGTGATACTCACACCTGGAGGTATAAAGCCTTAAACTCAGCACCTCCTAAATAGGTGAGAATTGACCAAATTTGCCAGCAAAGGGGTTAAAAACAAGTAAAAGGATCTTAAAATAATTTCAAAATGACACAGGGAGCCAGTGTAGTGCAGCAAGGGCATGAGTAATATGTTCTCTCTTTCTAGTTCCAATTAAAACTAGAACTACTCTGGCAGAGGCTTTTTGAACAAGTAATTTGTCAATGGCAACCCTTCTTGGGCACTAAGTATGTTATTCTGATGTAGTTCTAAAATGCTATTATATTTGTGATTATAATTGAACAAATATCTTAATTTTCAATGATACATGTGGCATTTTGAACATTTATTAAAAGTATATTCTTTGTATTTTTGGTTTGCATATGTTATCATATAGTGCATATTTTCTTCAATGGATACATGGTAGTAAAATGGGAGAACAGAAATAAAGATAGGAAATGATGGAGCGATAAGGCAAGTGGGCAGAAATTGGAGGAGTAGGTCTCTAAACACACAACTACATCATTTCATTGAAGTCAGGATCTTGGGGAGTGGAGCTTTATGTGACTGTAGTGAAATTAACTGACAACAGAGCCTCATATAGCTTCCTCAATTTCAAAAATCACCTCCACAGTTCATTAGCTTTAGTCTAAATTAAGCTTGATATTCTGTTGCCAGGAAAACTGTACTGAAGTCCTCTTAGCAAGGAAGAAAAAGATAGAACGTGCTGCAAATTGGTTTGTCATATATAAAGGTTTGTCATATATAAACATGATCATTTGTAGGTTGCACTTTTATTCAAAAATTGAGATTATTGTCAAACAGTAGAATTTCTACCATTCTATCAAAGCATTCATCCAGCTCTATCTAATAAAAGATTATTCTTCCAAGGGCTCATCCACCATTAGGTAGTCTGTGCCTTTTACATTTGCAGCAGCTTTGAAATGGGAACATGATCTGAAAGCAAGAGAACATATATTTTTCTGTGCATGTATTCAATATTCCTTATGATTCAACATGTTTTATGAGTGTATCCAGAGAATTTTGAGTGCATATGGATCTATTTGTGCACTATTATCAGTGGGTGTGACACTTTTAGTTACAAAAACAGGAAGCCCCTACAGGCACACAAGCAGGAAGTAATCCTGCAAAATGAGTGAGTGAAATAAACAAACAATTAAAATCCTCTTCAACATTCTCTCTCTCTCTCTCTGTCTCAAAAACAGGACCCATTAGTAGTTGGATAATGTGCACTGTGTGAGTGTATGTGTCATTCTGTGTCCTTCAGTAGCAGTTACCAGTACTACGCAACTTGGGTCTCCTTCATGAAGGATAGACAATGTTTTATGCCCTGTAGGACAAGTGTTGGATTTATTTATCATTTTGAGGAAATAAGTGTCTATTACTTCCCTATATTTCTCACATTTTTTGGTAAAGCACAGCTTTCTCTCAAACTTTTGTAGACTGCAGTGTAAACACGGTCTGTCTTCCCTGGGTAGCCATGTTTTCCTGTGTCAGCCAGTATCAAATTCTGGGTTGTGATCTCCAATTCTTTGTTTTCTACAAAATATAATACACATATATGGTTAGTATTATTGACTATACACAGACAATCTTCAAAAGTACAGTTATTCTAAGGTTCACATAATTTAATTTGGTTTAATTTGTTGATATGGTGCTGTACTGAAGCTGTTTAGTGTTTTGTACACCTCAAACAACACAAACAACTATTATACCACTTTTAAAACTAATTGATGGTAAGACATCACCCCAGCCACTATTCATTTTCACAAATGTTTATTCTGAGATTTCTCTTCAGGGTTTCACAGAAGTGTTGATAATAAAACACCAAAACAACAAAGACAAACACCAATACAACAAACACACAGACACACAAGAGAAAGAGAGAGCCAGGTATACGGGGATAAGAAAAAGAAACTCACTGAAGTGAAAAGACAAAGGTGAAGGAAAAGAAGGAAATGGTTAGAAAGGAAGATAAACATTGTAGAAAGAGATAATTTCAAATTAAAACAAACAATATGGTAACACCCTTGCTTCATAGTCAATTCTTGATTGTCAATTGCTGTTCACTAGTCATGCTTGATTGTCATTGGTTGGAGGTTTTGCTACTTCCAGGAGATTTTAGTCCATTCATGGTTGATTGTCATAGGCCAGATGCAAGTCTTCATTTGTGATTTTTTTAAAAATTGTTTTAAATTTATTTTTGCTGACCTGAGACCTCTTTATGTGGGCTGGTAACTGAGCTTGATTGTCATTGGCTAATTGATATCGTTGATATTCATTCCTGCTTCATCGAGTACTGCTTCACCAAGTGGAAACATTGATTAGATTTAGGACAAATGCTGTGCTCCCTCATTTCCCTTTCCTTTTTTCGCTTGATCTTGTCTTTCTCTCGTCTACAGTAATTGTCAAAAACATTCTTAATCAGTAGTTTCTGATTTCGTTAGGTCATCACTTTCATGTCATGTGGCTTGTTCCATTGCCAATAGTGGGGTTTCCATGAGAAAGTATTGAACTGTGCATGCTAAGCTAAGCTTGTAAGATGTTTCGAAATGCAAATTTATCATGTCATGATGGCCTAGTATGGTGGTCTTAACATGCCAGATCAAATGCTTGTAATAATAATCAGCCATGATTGGTTGAGACTTAAGGAATGGACTTGATCCTTCTTGAGGGGTGTTTGTATGTAAATAAAAATCTGCTGGGAGAAAAATATTGTATTTTTGGGATTTAGCGCAATAGATCTGACTCAAAGCTTAATGTAACTAAACAATAATGAAGTATTGGTATTATGAAGTATAAGTTTTTTAGTTGTTCCTGAAAATTCAATTTTTGAAAAAGTTTTTGCAAGACACAGACAATAAGTAACTTTGAAAACTCCACTATTGTCGATTTTTTATATTTTATATTTTTCTTTTTTTGTTCCTCTCTCTCTCACTCTCTCTCTCTGTTTCTCTTTATTTATACTGACAGTTTGTGTGTATGTGCTTTCACTAACTTCTCATAACCACATAGCTACCATTTTGCACTTCTGTCCTTTCCTTCCATCTCTCTCTTCATCTATCCTACTGCAGTCGGGTCCAGTATTGACCCACATTCTGACTCATGTTCTGTTCACTGCCAGGGACCTGCACTGGTACTGAAACTCCTGGAGAGATGAGACCTGACAGAGATAAACAGAAAGGGAAGATATGGAGAGTTAGCAACAGCTCATACTCCTGCCATAACAGACTGAATAATAGAGTGCCACTAATATGGCCACACCATTACAAACTGGTAAAGAGACAGATAAGCTCACCTGTGTTGGAGTTGGCTGATGGAGGCGGAGGCAAGTGAGGGGAGTGGTAAGGGGAGGATTCAAAGTTCCGAGGGGCAGAGGGCGAAGAGGGGAGCATGCAGGAGTAAGCGGGGGCAGACTGAGGGGGTACAGACTGAAGAGTGACAGACAATGGAAGAGAGGAGGCAGAGACATGAGAATAAAAGAAATAAGAATAAATTGTGAAATAAAAGAAACTGAAGTCAGCCATTAGAGATGTTTTGATACAATAGTATACAAATAGTCTACAAAAGTACTATAACATGTAATACATATATAAATAAATATAAATATATAAGCTAAATAAAGTTAAGAGGAGGCTAAATAAACTCAGAAAAGGGAGTCATACAGTGAACTGATGTAATATTGCACAAAAATCACCAGAATATAACAATTCATTGTAAGTTATATAAAGTATATTAAGTGTATACTAAGCACAATACATTTGGCAAACTTGACCACAGTATTAAACTAGAATATAAAGTTTATGAATAAACTTTAGTGTGGTTGCTTCAGCAGTTGTTTAGCTGTTACCAGATGAAAAAGTTCAAGACCATTATGCCATTAATCTGCGAGAAGAGAAGACTGTTAGGGTGGAAGTAGAGTTCTACGGTACACCACCCCCCTTCTACGTAACAATACTATGGTCTGCCTGCAAGCTCCTGAGGAAGCTGTACTCCCCCATTTGAGAGGTATAGAAAGACGATTAGCCCGCAATCCAGAGAAATCAGACCAATACCAGGCCGAGATCACCAAGCTGGAGGAACTAGGCTATGTCAAGCAGGTCACACAGAATTCACCAATCAAAGCAAGGAGTCATGGTACATACCCCACCACATAGTAGAGCACAATGGGAAAAATAGAATTGTGTTCAATTGCTCATTCAAGTATAAAGGCGATAATTGAAATCAGCTTCTCCTGTCTGGACCCACGCTTGGCCCCTCACTACTTGGTGTGCTGTTGCGCTTCAGAGAACATGCTGCTGCCATTAGCAGTGACATAAAAGGTATGTTCCATCAGGTTCGCCTTCTCCCAGAGGACAAGCCCCTTCTAAGATTTCTCTGGCGAAACATGAACAAGGAACAGGCCCCTAATGTCTTTGAATGGCAAGTCCTGCCGTTTGGAACTATATGTAGTCCCTGCTGCGTTACATACGCCCTACAGCATCATGTTCGGGACCATAGTCAGCCTAAAGAGGAAGCGTGATCAGTTGTTGAGCAGAACTTCTATGTGGATAATTGTCTCCATAGTCTGAGTTCTGCTGATGAAGCCAAGATGTTGGTTGACAATCTCAGAGCTTTATTACAGCTGGGAGGATTTGAACTTGACAGTGGGCTAGTAATGTCACCTCTGGCATTGCCCACTTACACTCAGAGGCCTGGTCAACTTGAGCAGGAGGAACTGACACTGGGACTTCATTAGCAATACCAGTCGGATAAGTTAAGTTACCGACACCGACCAGTGGAGAGCACAGTACCAACTATGCACCACATATACAGAGTCCTGGAAAAACAGTATGACCCACTTGGCTATCTAATTCCTTTCACTACCCGTGCAAAGATAATCGTCCAGTGGCTGTGGGGCAAGCACAGAGAGTGGGATGACCCCCATTTGCCTTTGAGATATTTTACAAGCCTGGTGTTCATGGGAGGAGGAGCTGAAGCATATTGCACATATCACCTTATCACGGTGTTACGTAAGCCCAGAAATTGATTTAACAGCGATCAGCAGAGAGGTTCACATCTTTTGTGATGCATCTGAATGTGCCTATGATTCAGTGGCATACTACCGCACAGAGAGTGCTGATGGCCAAGTCAAGATGGCATTCCTCACTGCTCGATCTAGAGTGGCGCCAAAGCGACAACAGTCTATTCCCCGACTTGAGCTCTGTGCAGCTCTCACTAGAGCTCAGTTGGCTAGACTGTTGGAGAAAGAATTTACAGTCAGCATTCGCCAGCCCACCATGTGGACAGATTCCACTACAGTCTTGAACTGGATTTAATATGACTGTCGATTCAAGATCTTTGTTGGAACCAGAATAGCTGAGATTCAGGAATTAACTGAAGGCCTGGCATTATCCAGCAGATGACATCACTCGTGGTAAGCCTCTCCGGTCTCTAGTTGATTACAGTCGATGGAGTCATGGTCCATCCTTTCTTCAACAAGCACCAGAGCATTGGTCCCTCCCTCTTGCCTTTACAGCCCCAGACGATGAAGAGAAACTAAAGAAACCAGGATTCTGTGGACTTCTCTCAGCCGTAACCAACTCTGTACTCAAAACAGATGAGTGTCATAATTACTAAGAACTTCTGGATACCACAGCTCCTGTTATGGAGCGATAGGCTAAGTAAGTACACCATCTGCTGATGACTACAGAAAAGCAGAGATGTTTATTCTGAGCCAGAGGGATTGTTTCCCAGAGGAGCTGTGGCAATTACAGTCTGGTAAGCCTGTATCATCCACCAGCCGTCTCCTTAATCTTGCCCCAGAGTACGATCAAGACATGAGGGTTATAAGAGTTCGAGGGCGTCTCTGTAGAAGCAAAGACTTAGATCCCGACTCTGTCCACCCCATTGTACTGGACCCTAAGCATCCAGTCACAAAGCTAATAATCCAAGACTTTGATGAGAAACTGTGCCATCCCGGCCAAGAGAGGGTATTCTCAGAACTGCGTAGGATTATTAGAGAAAGAGAGGCTTTACGTCAGCAGCAGCAAAATTGCTTAGAATGCCGTAAGTGGAGAGACAAACCTCAAACTCCCCAAATTGTCGACCTTCCACCTAGTAGGCTGTGATTGCACAGGCCCCCATTCTTCTGTAATGGCATGGATTGTTTAGGGCCCTTTGTGATTAAAGTAGGACGTCAAAATGAGAAACGATGGGGTATTCGATTTAAGTGCTTAAAGGGATATTTCACCTTTGTGTGACAGAAGTAATTTTGTGGAGCCTACCCCATTATATTTGCATAGCGTGTATACTAGCAACGTCAGCTGTCCCTGCTGACCGTTAACGGCATCCCTGGTAGTCCCAGTTGTCAGGCTCCCCATTCACTCCCATTCATTTTCGGGACCTCACCAAAATTAATCGTTTTAAAGTACACACTAACTATGGCAGATAATACATCGATAAAAGAGAACACGACGGTGAAATGGTATGTTTTTCTTTTGAGCTTATAAGATGTTGTCACGTTTAAATTAGCTATAATAGTGGAACTATTTTCGGATATGCTACTGCGTAGAAACACAACAAGCCGTAGTTTGATTTTTAGTTTTATTATGACATAAACCTACAACTATGGTTGTCTACTACAGTTGGTGAATTGACGTCAACTTTATCGTACGCAATTTAAGTCTGTACTGGCTGCGGCAGCACCCCAGTAAGACATTTGGTTGTCCAGATCGAACCTGGGCCTGCGTGTACCCCAGTGAGATCTGATTCCTTACAATCCACGAGCTTCGGCTCTGGTGATTTTTAAGTCTGTACTGGCCACAGCAGAAGTCGCTACGGCTTCCCTCATTAAGGACCACCACCATGTTTTATCGCCTACGAGTGCTCGTTATTTTTCAAAGGCATGAGCACCTTGGGCACATGCCTCCCTCAGGCAGAACGCCAGCGGCAGTAGAGGTTGCGCCCAAACGTAAGGGTACTCCCGCCACTGAGGCCCCTGCACGAAGAGAGGGCAAGGCTGCCAAGTGCGGCAACCTATGCGCGGATGTTACGCAGCTACGCGCAGCAGCTGACTGTGATGGTTTTGACGCCCTTTCTACAGCAGCGTCAAACACCTACTTTAGTCAGAGTCGATCCGAGACAGCAGACCAATCTGACAGAGGGTCGAGAGGAGGCTCGAGTCCCACCAACAGTAAAAGCAGTGGGTTACTCAGCCTCCCTAGAAAACATTCTCCGTGTGGCTTTGGCACGCATGCGTTGCGATATGCCTCAGGTTAGCACTTCAGGGACGTCTAAGGTTTCACCGACGGGTCCCTCAGGGGGTACGATTGGCTATGTCAGCATCAGTGATTTTCTGGTGGAGCTAAATAAAGGCTGGCCACGCCCTGGTATGTATCGGATGGCCAGAGATTGTATGCCACAATGCATAGCAACAGACAATCTACTCTGTACGGCTGATAGAACGGCTGCCAGAGCAGTGCAAATTGGTAATTCGCGGTCATGGCTAATGCTTGTGCAGTCGGAGGCCTAAATACAGTATGTATCTAAAATGATACACTTTTCGGATGCTCCAGACATTGAACTTATACACGCCGTACGAACAGAAAGGATTGGTTCCCAACTGTGGATTTAAAAGATGCATACTTCGACATCCCTGTCGGGGTGGAGCATCATCGTTCCTACCATTTGCATTCTGAGGTCGGGCATACGAGTTCAATGCCCTCCCATTCAGTTTGTCTCTAGCCCCACATGTACTTACTCGCTGCATGAGCGTGGTTCTATCGCCGCTCAGGCTGAGGGGGCTGAGAATCATACCATACCTAGATGATTGGCTGATATGCGCACAATCGCGCTGGTTGAATCGCGCTGCTCCCCAGGTGGGACCGTCATGCTCGAATCAGGGTAAAAGGTCAATTTTGCCGGCTACTCTGCCCATGGCGACGAGTGAGCCACCTGAAAGAAGGGGTCCAGATGGGGGTTATACCTTCATGACGTGTGGGGGTTATACCTTATGACGGACGCTTCACTGAGCAGTTGGGGGGCTGTCTACCAGCACCTCCCAGCTCAGGTGTTATGGTCCTGACATCATCAGTCGAAAAATATCAACGTGCTCGAACTCCAAGCAGTATTTCTAGCACTGAGACTGAGATTTCTTGCCCGTACTACGTGGCAAACATGTGATAGTGAAGTTGGACAACACCTCAGCAGTATATCACGTAAATCATCAAGGTGGTTTAAAGTCCCGCCGATCGTTGGAAGTGACCCAGTGCCTGCTAACATGAGCACTTCTCAGACTTACCTCCTTGCGAGCTATTCACCTACCAGGTATTAGGAACGGCATAGCAGATATACTATCTCGCCAGGAGATTCATCCCGGCGAATGGCGTCTCCACCCTGAGGTGGTGGAGGAGATATGGCGGCGCTTCGGTCATGCTCAAACAGACCCGTTCGCCTCTCAAGAGTCTACTCATTGCCCCCAGTGGTTCTCCCTGAACGAGTATTCAAACCCCCTGGGGATAGATGCATTAGCGCACGAGTGGCTGGGCGGCCTGCTATACGCGTTTGCACCTGAGTCGCTGATCAATGCGACTCTGCACAGGGGCAGCACGAGCCACCACGAGCTCCTGCTGGTAGCCCCCAGATGGCTAATGAAACCCTGGTTTCCCACGGTCCTCTGCCTCGTTTGCAATCCACCCTGGAAAATTTAATTTCGGGAGGATCTGCTATCACAACAGAGCGGCACTGTTTGACGGAGTGCGGCTCCCCTGTCCAGCAGATGTGACTTAACCCCAGAGCCCCCTCTACGAGCAGGGCCTA
Source organism: Synaphobranchus kaupii (assembly GCA_029718625.1). Classification (NCBI taxonomy): domain Eukaryota; kingdom Metazoa; phylum Chordata; class Actinopteri; order Anguilliformes; family Synaphobranchidae; genus Synaphobranchus; species Synaphobranchus kaupii. Next base: position 48,529,613 of record CM056379.1, on the reverse strand, counting down.
TGGGTATATGTGGCAGCCATGGAACACATGGTGCTTACGGGAAGGTGCAGACCATGTACACTGTCCGATTCCTGTACTATTGGACTTCTTACAGTCCTTACTTAATAACGGGAAAGCAGCCAGCACACTGAAAACCTATGCGGCTGTCATATCCAGCAGGCATATCTGGGTACATAACAAGCCTGCAGGGAGCCATTACCTGGTCAGCCGGTTCCTGAAGGGTGCCTGGCGGCTGAGACCTGCGAGGTCACTGGTAGCTCCCTCCTGGGATCCCCCCTTGGTGTTGAGAGCGCTCACGGTTCAGCCCTATGAGCCTCTCGGGATGATCAGCCTTAAGTGGCTCTCTTTTTTAAAGACGGTGTTTCTGTTAGTGATGGCATCAGCAAAACACGTTTGGTGAGCTCTGCGCTCTCTCCATCAGTGCAGAGTGTCGACGGTGGAGGCCAGCAGATTCGGGGGTCACATTGGGGCCTAATCCATCGTTTCTGCCCGAAATAGTTTCGGCATTTCACATCAACTAGCTGATCAAGCTCGCGGCACTTCACCCCCCGCCAGGCGAGGACCTGCGGGACGCACACCTGACATGTCCAGTGCGTGCGCTGCGATGTTTACGTCGAAGCTACCGCTTCCTCCAGACATACAGGGCAACTCTTTTGTTTGCTGCGGCAAGACTAAAGGGACAGCGCTCTCGGCTCAAAGCCTCTCCCGATGGGTAGTGAAGGCAGTAGCCACGGCCTATGAGACTAGCGCTAAACCCTCACCTATTGATATCCAGGGCCGATCCACCAGAAGTATACATGGGCAGCCCTGGAAGGCATACCTCTTAAAGAAATTTGTGAAGCAGCGACGTGGCCATCCCCCTGTACATTCACAAGGTTTGATCACGTCAATGTGGCGCCAGGCTCAATGGTCGGTGCAACCGTCTTACCCGCGGCCTTGGAATCCACGTAAGGATGATGGTCCCTCATGACACTTTGGGTATTAAGTCATCTATATTGGCGACCCTAATGGTCTTAGGAACGAAATGGAACAAAAGGTTATGGCTGTAACCATGATCTATGAGTTCCGGATGACCATTTGTCATGGTACAAATACAGCATAAAAAAAAGTGCCGAGTGACTATGACCCCTCATAGTCACTCGGCACTTTTTTTTATGGGCCAGAAAATTGTCCCGAGGACATCCGCAGTGACGCTCCCCCTTTTATGGGAGGAATTATGTCACTACGCGGAGGTCATGTAAATGTACCATGACAAATTCTGGTATAAAAGTCTTGATGCATCTGGCCCAGAAGGCCGTCCATATTGGCGACCCGAATGGTCATCCGGAACTCATAGAACATGGCTACAGCCATAATCTTTCGTTGCACATAATATAACTAAGTAAACAAATAAATCGTTGGATTTACTTAAAAAAAAGATTTATAAATATTTTATTTTAGGATTTAGCCTACCTAATAAAGTAATGTACGGTAACATAATAGCCTAGATGCGACATCTTCAACTTAATGAGTTAAAGTCACATATACTAAATAATAGCCCATTACTTGCAACCAGTGTCCAAAGATTTTATGAAAAATACAGCATCTTTCGCAAAAATGGATATTAGAATGAATGCATGTTCTTTGAAAAAAATATTGGTTGTATTTTCCTTTGCCTAGCCTACTTACAATTATCAAAGAGCTGTCATAAAAAATTTTTTTTTGTAAAAGTAGGCTATGATTGACTGTCTGATATACTGTATAATACCAGACCAATATTAGATGGATTCATTGATAGACAGTGTTTGGATCATAATGATGAAGATGCTTAAAACAGTGGATAAATCAAATGTCTGAATCACCTTAAGCTACGCGGAATTTTGGGAGTAAGTCCCATTTGCGCGTGCTTATCTCAACTCTGAATCTGGCCCTAAGTCCTATGCCCTATAGTTACTGGTAGCTGTTATAACCAAGTCAGATTGATCTTGATGCCTCAAGCTAGCTAGCTGGCGAATCAAAGAGAAGCAGCAAAACGATATTAGCCTACAAAAGTTTGCTAGCTAAAAATAGGGCTTAGGCCTACTAAGCTGATCTGTCAACCGCTATTTGAGAAAGTTGGAACCAGCTTGATGGAGAATATTGTTTTTCATTAGTGAAGTCCATGCCTCAAAGAATTCAGACTGTCATAAAAGCCAGAGGAGGAGCAACAAAGTACTAATTGTGATTTTTTTTGTTGATGATTCCATAGTTTTTTCCTCAACATTGAGTGATTCCATAATTCTTTCCTCTACTTGATCTGGAAAAAAATATGCCAAAAAATATGCCAAAATAATTTAATTTAATTGAATTTGTTTGAGGTATGTTTCACAAAGCCAGAATGTTCAGCTATTAAACAAAACTTGTTTTGTGTCATATCTGTGATTTGTTCATTTGCTACAAAGTAAAAAAGCTGGGTGAACATCCTCTAAGTGTGGTGATTCCATAATTTTTGCCAGGGGTTGTAACAGAGGTGCTTGCGGTACAATTGTAATAACGAAAAATAACTGCATAAATCGTTAATATCTGCAATGTTTTCCAGGGCAAAGCACTGTTGGTTGTTGTTGTTTTTTTATTGCCTAAAACAGGAGGCAGGGGCGCCACCAGACAATTTTGGTTGGGGGTGCTAAGGTGGTGCTTTATAGTTTGCGTGGGTGCTCATGAAATTTAGACACCGCAGAGTTCACGACCGCAGATAACCTTGCAGACCAATAGGGCAGCTATTTATAAGACAACGAGCTCCAACCAACATCTCAATTTTTATTCTGGCAAAAGAGAATCCCGATGTCCCCAATGTCTGAACATACTGAGCACTAATTCACCTATAGGCATAGGCTACTGTAATTTCTGAAATCAAATTTAAAAACGTCCTTGAATGGTTGAATAAATTCATTCATGCATCGCTACTGAAATGGTATGTAACGTTCCGTTCCCATCCTGTCCGTTTTCCGTGTTTTACCCTTTCCCTCCCTGTCATGTTTGATTCCCATTGTCCGTGTTTTCCCCGTTGCTGCAGACTGGGCGTGTTCCTTCCGTTTGTTTCACTCCTTTTCCCCACTCCCGTCTCAGCCTATCTCCCTTCTCCGTTGCAACATGCATTCCTCACGCTTCGCTTGTTCAATCACCCTCGCTTACATTTGCACGCCTTCTTAATTGTTTCCAATTTCACTTCCCTATTTAACCCTCCGGCTGGCTGCTATTCGGCGCCAGTTCGGTAACGTTGTTCTTTTGTATCCTGGTCTTTGAATCCCTGTCCTGTGCATCTAACTTCAGTTTGGTTCTGTCTTGGGGCTTTAATGCTCACTGCCTTCTGTTGTTTGCTAACCAGTCCTGTCTGTTTGCGGTTCTTCCTGCCTTTATATTGCCTGTCTCGTTAACCACCACTCTACTGTTTCTGCCAGTCTGTAGCTGTTCGCGTTTCCCTGATTGTGTTGCGGTACCTCTGCTCCCACCTGACATTGCGCCCGCAGCTGGGTGTTCTGCTCCTCCATTCTACAGTGGTTCCTGTCCGGCCGTGGCTACCACCATTGTTACGGTTACGGTTGCATCTACCACTGTCGCCCTGCTGCCTCAACGGAGCCAACCCGAGGTCCGCTGCACTGCCCTGCCTTGCCGTATCCAGCCGCTACCCCTTCCTCTGCTTCCATTACCTGGTTACCTGTTACAATTATTCCCTGGCTCCCCCTCATTGCATTTCATGTATTCCATAACCAGTTGTCTGTTCTCTATGTCCTCCCTCGCTTCAGGAGACAAGTTCGAAGCATATTTATTGGATGCCTAGCGCTCCCCCTATCCGTCCCGTTTGTCCCGTTTGTCCAGATCCGCCAAGTCCAGTTCCGGTTTCGAACTTACCTGAGAGACCCGCACAGTCCTGTTCCGGTTTGGAACATTCCAGTGTTCCAGTGGTCCTGTTCCAGTGAAACCTGATCCAGTTCCAGTCCAGCTATCCAGTCCCAGTCCAGTCCAGTTCCAGTTTGGAACTACCAGTGTCCCGTACCAAGTCCAGTTCCGGTTTGGAACAACCCAGTGTTCCGTACCAAGTCCAGTTCCGGTTTGGAACTACCAGTGTCCCGTACCAAGTCCAGTTCCGGTTTGGAACGACTCCGTGATCCCGTTATCCAGTTTCCAGTTGACTAACCAGTCCAGTCCAGTTCCGGTTTGGAACAACTCCGTGTTCCCGTGATCCAGTTTCCAGTTGACTAACCAGTCCAGTCCAGTTCCGGTTTGGAACAACTCCGTGTTCCCGTGATCCAGTTCCTGTTTGGTCCGTTCCAGTTCCAGTACCAAGTCCAGTTCCGGCTTGGAACATCCTGTTGCCGTTTAAAGTCCAGCTCCGGCTTGGAGCAGATTCAAGGTCCGGAGAAGCTCCGGACTCATTGTGTTAACTGTGTATTATCTGTGTACAGCTTGGGACTACCCCAAGCTATAATAAATTGCCCTTTTTCTGTCCCTCTGCCTCCTGGTCGTTGCATTTGGGTCCAGCCCGTATTAGGTTCATGACATGGTAGCTGTCATGCTTAGGCTATATTTATGTAGGCCTACAGTCATGTTCGTTAATAAGCAACGTTAATGAGCAACGTCAATGTGCAAGCAAATAAATAAAGTTTCCCCGACTTAAATTGCCGAATTTTTATGTAGGATATGAACCACACAAACGGACTGCCATTTTGTTATCCGTTGTAGGATGCTATGTCCTTTGTGTGCTAATAGCCTACTGAAGCACACACAATTTAGGCTAAATATCTCGCGTCTGTGGGCGTGAGTGCGATGATGTCACCCAAAAATGTGAAAAAACCTCCGCAGTAGCATACGTACATCGATGGCTGCGTCCCAATATTCTTCACTCCTCGGGCCCTTCCTCCACTCCCCGACTACCACTACTCTCCTACCAGGAAATATGCAAAACTGCCTGAACGTTTTGAGTACAAGTATTTGCATGTACAGTATCCAATGTACATGACATTGCGGTTTGCGTCGAGACATTAATTAATATGTAAGCATTAATACGTAATTAAGATGCAATCAGCGACATTAGATTAAAACACAAATATCTGTTTCCGGGGCACGGAGTAGAGGAGTGGTAGTGGAGGAGGAAAGGTGCCATTTTTCGACTATTGGGATGCACCCGATGTATGCTTCGCTGGAGGGGAGGAAGAAAATTTAGAGTAGAAAAAAAGAGTGCAAATTTGGATGTTTAGCTATGCAGCTAATTAGCTAGCTAGCTAGCTATGGTATCAGTTACCGTTAAACATCCTTTCAAAAACAGACTCGCTAACAAACAGACACAACCTAACACCGATTTATTTTTTATTATTAAACTATGGTATACAGGCATGGAGCAATCGATTTGAGATCCTTATCCCACAGTTTGGCTGCTAGCTCCGAGACGCTGGGCCTGTAGTGTCGTAAATTAATTCTTAACTGCTGCAACATTCCCTATGTCTCTCATCTCACAAAACAGTATTTTTTTCGTAGTAGATATAACATAGCTGGCCCCAAAATGAATATGTGATGACAAACATGTTGAAGATGAGCGACAAGGCAGTCAATTTATTATGTTACGAACAGTGTCCACAAAACAGAAGCTTGTTCAGGGTGCTAAGGGATCTTCTCCATTGACTTCCATTCAAAAAATACAGCCTGTGGTCTCTGTCGGGCTCTCTGAGGCCTTTACCTGTTTTAGACCAATGATTGTTGTCTCCCCCTGGGGGATGGTCTCTGGTATAGGTGGATTCCAATCGCTTATTTTATCCATCCTCTTCTCCTTGGTCCTCGCCTGACCCAGAAATTGATCGAAGTTCGCCATCTTTAAGGACATTCCAAACTGCTAAATGCTCCTCGGAGGAGCAAGGAGTGGGAATGACGAGGCTCCCGGAAGATTCTTCAGTGAGGAAGCACAAGTGTAGCCTTTGCGGAAGTCTTTTCTGACAACGCGCGACGTGTATAAATTATCCACCACTCTCCACATCTGCCACGTCGCAGGCACACCCCTACACAAATGCAATTTTACCGTTCCTCTCCATTTATTAAAAAGTGCTAATCCATAATGGCGCTCATTCTTTATAATGAACACAAGCTACGGTTATTCATGAAAAAATACGATAAAGTATTATAGTTAACCACGTGAGCATAATATGACGCTGAGCAAGCATGTTCCATTTGCCTAATTCATGTCTCTATTCCTCCGTCCTCATCTGATCCTTGCATCCTTTCCTCGCATCCTCCATTGGGCGGAGCTAAGGAGCGAGGAAAGGACGTGAGGAAAGGATGCAAGGAGTGAAAATAAGCGATTGGAATGAACCCTATGTTTGTGAAAGTTGTTTGGTACACTATATTGGATACATATTGTTTCAGCATTAAGCTAGCCAAGTTCTCAACTGTGTTACGATATTAATTTATCATAAGCTAATGTAATTTATCATAAGCTTAAGACTGAGCTTTGGGCTTGAACAGGTTAAAATGCATTGTGATGGTTTCTGTATTGTCTAATATTTTTCATCAGATCATGTTTCTGGTGGTCTAATGTTAGCTAGCTGTCAACCAAAAACAGTCAACTAGCCAAAATTCAATATATTTTATTTGTTCCATTCCCCATGTTCCATGTTCACAAAAAATTGTGGATCTGTTTAGATTTTAATCTCAAAGAGCACCAAGTTGATACATTTAGCTGTTGAAATTGACAAAAACTTTCTTCCAGGGGAGCATGCCCCCGGACCCCCCCTAGACAGTTCGGGGTCAACCCACCACAGTTTCTGAAAAACCTGTGGGAAACACTGGACACACCCTGCAGTCTTGCGTACCCTCAAGCCAAATCAAGTGTCGAATTTCACATACTTCACTTGCATTTCTAATGGATTGGACCGCACTCGCCCTTGGGAATGCAAAACTTCTGGTTTATAAAGGGATTCCCCAAGTGGAAGTGCAGGAGGGCAGAACATTTAACGGATTGGACCGCAGCCTCGATTTCCCCCTACCAGCTGGAGAGGGAGCACTTAAGAGGGCAAAAAAAAGCTGCTTCAGGGCATTGTGACATCACAAGAGTCAACATTCCAGCATAAAAAGATAAATATCTCAAAAAATATAAAAAAGTTGAATACAAAGAACTTAATTTGAGCCACGATGAATATTTTAAAATTGGAGTGCCATGTCTAGCTTAAAAGCTGTAGGACTAGCGTGCAGAAATTTAGGCGGAAAGAAAATAAGAATAAGAAGTATGCACAGGCAGTGTGTTGCTGAAGCAACCATACTAATTATTAATGTATGTTCTACATGGGCCATTCTACAGAAGTCGTGCAAATTGAGGGTTGGAGAAAAGTGTAAATTTGTATTCTTTTTGCAAAATTCTTTTATAATATATGTGTTACACTTTATCTGAGGTACATAAATATACTAGATGTACAGTGCAATCACATGTAATTTTTTCAGTATAAGGATGAATTTACTGACTGCTCCTAAATATGTCACAACCGAAACATGGTGTAAACTCTGCTTTTCAAATAAAATTACATACCCAATTGAGAAGTTTAATTCACCCCTTTGAAAATGACACTTTTGAAAAAAAATCTTGACTGCTGTTGAATTTGAATCAATTACCCTGAATTTTTAAATCAAATAAAACATTGGATTAATTAAATTTAGTGAAAACTCCGTACAAATGTTCTCTATAAAATGGACAGATTTGATCACATGAATTTGATAGATTCTTATTTATGAGATTATATATACCCTCACCAGCACAATATCTTGGATATTTGATTGATTATTCATATTATTCAAAATTTTAACAAAACAGCAGGTGTTTCGGTTGTGACCACATTGTTGCGATTGTGACATCTCTTACTGAAACCTGAATTCCAAAGTTGGGACAGTACGTGAAATGCAAATAAAAGCAAAAAGCAGTGATTTGTAAATTCTCTTGTCTATATATTTAAATGAAAACGATATTTAAAAGATATTTAATGTTTTACCTTAGCAACTTCATTGATTTTTGTAAATATACGCTAAGTTTAAGAACAACGTTTCTCAACACACGATTGCAAGGAATTTAGGGATTTCATCATCTACAGTCCATAATATTAGTAAAAGATTCAGAGAATCTGGAGAAAACGGGCAAGGCCGTAAACCAATATTGAATGCCCGTGACCTTCGATCCTTCAGACAGCACTACATTAAAAATGGCATGCTTCTGTAATGAATATAACCACATGGGCTCGGGAATACTTCAGAAAACCATTGTCAGTAAATACAATTTGTCACTGCATCTATAAATGCAAGTTAAGACTCTACTACCCAAAGCGTAAGCCATATATCAACAACATCCAGAAACGCCGCCGACTTCTCTGGGCTCATCTGAGATGGACTGACGCAAAGTGGAAACGTGTGCTGTGTCTGACGAGTCCACCTTTCAAATTGTTTTTGGAAATAATGGACGTCGTGTTCTCCCGGCCAAAGAGGAAAAGGACCCTCTCGATTGTTACCAACACAAGGTTCAAAAGCCAGCGTCTGTCATGGTATGGGGGTGTGTTAGTGCCTATGGCATGGGTAACTTGCACATCTGTGAAAGCACCATTAACACTGAAGGGTACATATGCATTTTGGAGCAACATTTGCTGCGATCTAGACAATCTCTTTTTCAGGGACATCCCTGCTTATTTCAGCAAGACAATGCCAAGCCATATTCTGCACGTGTTACAACAGCATGGCTTCGTCGTCAGAGAGTGGGAGTGCTAGACTGGCCTGCCTGCAGTCCAGACCTGTCTCCCATTGAAAACGTGTGGCGCATTATGAAGCCCAAAATATGACAATGGAGACCCCGGACTGGTGAGCAGCTGAAGTCTCATATTAAGCAAGAATGGGAAATTCTGCTTTCAAAACTACAACAATTAGTGTTGTAGTTCACAAAAGATTACTGAGTGTTGTTAAAAGGACAGGTGATGTAACACAAAGGTAAACATGCCCCTGACCCAAATTTTTTGGGAGGTGTTGCAGGCATCAAATGTAGAATGAGCTGAATAAAGAATGAAATGTACAATAAAGTTGATTAGTTAAAACATGAAATATCTTGTCTTTGTACTGTTTTCAATTGAATACAAAAAGGACTTGCAAATCATTGCTTTCTGTTTTTATTTACATTTTATACACTGTCCCAACTTTTTTGGAATTGAGGTTTGTACATGTGCATTGATTGTCAAAATATTTATTGTCTTTAATAAGAATTTACAGACAAGTGCCACCAACTGAAACAGGCCTGTCAAAACAATACCATTTGTTTCGGTAGTGACTGTTTCGGTTGTGACAATTTTGGCTCATTTCGGCCACAAAACAAAAGATTTAGCAAGCACATGGTTAGCAACCACTTCTCTGTGCAGATGCACCTTCCTTTTAATCAAATATACAGTTATGAAATCAACTTTTTTTCTCTAATATGAAAACTTGGGTGTTTGGGTGTGACGTCTCTTAAAACCACAGACTAATTTTCATACTTTGAAGGACAATTATATCAAAACACTAAAACCTAGCTACTCACCATGTGGCCTTGATTCATATGAAGGCTGTCTAATTTCCTGGTTAAAAAAGGGGTGTGTGGCTACAAGCAGGTTCACTGCACAGACTCAAACAGTGTATGTTCGGTTGTGACGTAAAAATTGGGGACAGCATTTTTTCAATTGGTTTTTTGAATTATAAAATTTATTACAAAATAGATTGCATTATTTTAACTTATATTTATATTTCACATGCTTTATTGAATGAGACAAGTCAAATAATTGGCAAAAATATTTTGGGTATTATTTTTTTAATGCACCAGTTTAAGGGTTGATAGTGGGGACAGCCTCCAATAGGAATTTATACTCCCAAGAGTATAAGTGTTAATTTTGGATAAATGTAACTATTATTACTGCAATTTATATCTTGGATTATATTAAAACATAACATGATCTAATGAATTATATAGCATTGAAAGATTTTATTGGTCAATTTCTTACTTTTATCAGAGAGGGACAGCAATTTGCATGACTTTTGTAGAATGGCCCATATACGAAGGTGTTCACTAAATAAAATACAATATGTAATCATAGAGTGACCACACGAGGGAGCCAGTATACTAGCTTCCAACATTATATAATTTATTTTTCCACACACTTTTCCTCTTGACGGTGTTCACTTAATAATTGCCGTGAGTGTATCAAAACCAAAGGCTATGAATGCTCCTTTCAGCATTCTTTTACAATGCAGTCCGTAAGTATTTGAACACTGACACAGTTTGTGTTGTTTTGGCTCTGTACTCCAGCACATTTGCTTTGAACAGTGACTATGAGGTTAAAGTTCAGATTTTCAGCTTTAATTTGAGGGATTTTACATCCATATCTGGTGAACCGTGTAGCCATTTTAATACATAATCCCCACATTTTAGGCGACCAAAAGTAATTGGACAAATTAACATAAACTTAAATAAAGTCATATCATATTTAAAATTTGGTTGCACATTGCATGCCATGATTTCCTGATGTCTGTGACCCAACAACATCAAAAGACTTGATATCCCATTTTCAGGTACTCTTACAAGCGATACTATAACATTTCTGCATTTGAATGGATCTCTATGGGAATTGGGGGGTTGGAACTACAAACCCCAATTCCAAAAAAAGTTGGGAACAGTATGTAAAATGCACAGAAATGCAGAAAGCAGTGATTTGTAAATTCTCTTTTACATATATTTAATTAAAAACAGTACAATGAAAAGATATTTAATGTTTTACCTTGTCAACTTTATTGATTTTTGTAAATATACGCTAATTCCAAATTTGATGCCTGCAACACGTTCCAAAAAAGTTGGGACAGGGGTGAAAAAAAAACACCTGTTTGGAACATTCCACAAGTTAACAGGTGATGCTATCATGACTGGCTATAAAAGGATATCAAAAGGCTCTTGATATCTTATTTTCAGGTACTCTTACAAGCGATACTATAACCTCTCTGCATTTGAATGGATCTCTATGGGAATTGGGGGGTGGGACTAGATTAAGCTGTAAATTACATGTGAATAGTATGGAACACATGGTTGGCTAAATGGCTGTAAGTCATCAAGGGTTTAAGGTATCAAACAAGCCTCAAACCATCACTCTCTTGCCAGATATGCAGTTGGATATGGGTCGATCACTTTAAGGGTTGTTCAGTTACCTAATTAGGAGCCTATCCACCTCTTCTTAGTAATTGCAATATACAATAAGCATAATAATGAACATGGAAATTTTATTCTTCATGGCATGCATAGCTATTGCTAACATAATGTGGCTTAAGAGGGTAAATAATCCCTCTTAACATTAAAAGCACCTAATTAAGAAAAATGAACAGCTTGTTAAAATTCTGGTATTGCAATTGTGGTTGGAACAAAAACCAGCATACACAGGGGTACTCCAGGACCAGGGTTGAGAACCACTGCTCTATGGAACCAGCAGAGTGATGGTTCGAGGCTCATTTGATACCTCAGACCCTTGATGATTTACAGCCATTTAGCCAACTATGTGTTCCATACTAGTCCCGTGTAATTCACAGTTTAACCGTTTAACCTAGTCCCACCCCCCAATTCCCATAGAGATCCATTCAAATGCAGAGTGGTTATAGTATCGCTTGTAAGAGTACCTGAAAATAAGATATCAAGAGTCTTTTGATGTTGCTGGGTCACAGACATCTGGAAGTCATGGCATGCAAAGGATATGCAACCAAATGTTAAATATGATGACTTTATTTAAGTTTATGTTAATTTGTCCAATTACTTTTGGTCCCCTAAAATGAGGGGGGCTATGTGTAAAAACGGCTAAAACAATAAAAAATTGTACCACTGTCCAAGTACCTTTGGACTGCACTGTACATCCACCACTGCTTCTACACTTTCCTATGATTCTACCTCTTGTATGTCCTCTGATTCTAGTTTTTCATTTAATTTCTTCTCTTCCTCATTTTGTTCACTTTTATTCTTCTTTATTAGTACTTCTTGTTTGACCTTATGTCTGCAACATTACACCAGTTTGTACCAACTTTGATGAACACGAATATTGAAAGAGTTTATACGGTTGTTTAGTATTTCCCCATTGCCACTACAATGGGGAGATGTAACAACTACTAGCCCATGGACTGAAACACTCCTTTTAGCTATAAGTGAAAATAATTACCTGGACCCCAGAGAAGAGAGATAGAGAGCTGTAGCTGGGGAGGGAAGATTCATTGTGATTAAGCATGGAACCTGGGAAAGACACAATAAAAGAGAAAATTAATGCAATGCATACACCGACTGACACGCATAGAGAAATTTACTAGAGTATCACACTGTAAATTTAGTAGGCCTAAACTGTATATTAACCCTCATATTATGATCAGGGTCAATTTGACCCGATTCAATGTTTGACCTCTCGTAATTAAAAACCAGTTCTATTTTGTTCCTTCGACCACCAGGTGTCTGATGCATCAAGACTCTTATGTCAACATTTGTCATGGACATGACCCGCACATAGTGACGTAATTCCTCCCTAAAGGGAGGCGCGTCAATGCGGAAATCCTCTTCGTTTTTCTCGCTGATGCAGAGTAGAGACGTGAGACTGTTTGTATCTTGTGCAAATCCCGTAACGCTTTGTGACTTTGGTCGAGGCTACGATTCTTATCATCCTCCAAAGCGGGGATAAGCGCTTGCATGCGATAATAGCGAATAGCTTGGCTATTTTAAGACAAATGCTAAAGCTAAAAACTGTGGTTGTTTACATTTAGCATGTATATTGACTGCGGTTAGCATGTATATTGGCACACGGTGCTTACCGCATTCATTTGGTTCACTCAAGCGTAACATATTCACGCGGTGAACAGGTTTGTATCCAGCAAGTACAGGTTTGTATCCTTCTGTATTTTCACTGATTCCAAATCGAACCTGGGCGTGGGTGTACCCCAGTGAGATTTGGTTTCTTACTATCTGCGAGCTACGGCTCCGGTGATTGATTATAAGTCTGTACTGGCTGTGACTGCACCCCAGTAAGACTTTCCCAATCGGTGAGCGCGGACGCTACATCGATTGGTTTGTGTGGCAGAAGTAGCATGTGTGCTGCACTATCTGCCCCAGCTTCCCCTCCTCAAGACCAAGGCCATGTTTGCATCTGCAGGTGCTCTTTTATACTGCTAAGGCATGAGCGCCTTGTGCACGGATTGTGGGGGAGCCATGGATATGGCTGATGGGCACACCCGGTGCTGCCTGTGCCTCAGCCTAGGGCACCTGCAGGAGGCGTTCTCAGACCCCTGCCCATGCTGTATGAGTATGTCACTGGAGAACAAGCAGGCCCGATTTGATGCGTTCATGTCCCACATGCCCCCCCTCGGGCAGAACGCCACCCGCAGCAGAGGTTGCCCCCAAACATAAGGGTAATTCCGCCACCGAGGGCCCTTCACGGAGAAAGAGCAAGGCTGGCAGGGGTAGAAACCTATCCACAGAAGTCACACAGCTATGTGCTGCAGTGCAACAACTGATGGAGATGCTGGAAGACTGTGCGAAAGTAGAAATGGCTCCCCAGCTCCGTCCCCAACAGGGGCTCCCAGTAGAGGAGGATTTGCGTCCATGTCAGACCGCTGGGGTCCATGGGTTAGACCGAATGCCCTGAGTGGAACCCGCCATTGCGGTACTGGTAGTTTCCCCGCAGGAGGCAACCCGGGCAGACGCCCGCTGCCCTAGGCCACTTTGCAGAGCAATGGATGATCTGCTCTGTAAGGCTTAGTTATGATGCAGCTGCCAGGACAGCGCAGGTTGGTAATTCGTTAGTAATTAGCTGATGCTTGCGCAGTCGCAGACGATGATTGATATGGGCACGAATAGCACACGAATACACAGGGTCAGCACGGGCCACCACAGGCTCTTGCTGGTAACCCCCAGATGGCCGATGAAACCCTGGTTTCCAACAATCCTCTGCCTTGTTTGAGATCCGCCTTGGGAAATCCCGTTCCGGGAGGATCTGCTGTCGCAACAGAGCGGCTCTGTCTGGCACCCTCGACCAGACAAGATGAAGCTCTGGGTATGGCCACTGAGGAGCCCGACCCTTTGATAACTGGGTGCGGTTCCCCTTACTGCGGATGCTACTTAACTCCAGAGCTCCCTCGACGAGGAAGGCCTATGGATATATGTGGCAACTGTTCTGCACATGGTGCTCACAGGAAAGTGCAGACCCCATACACTGTCCGATTCCTGTATTACTGGATTTTTTACAATCCTTACCCGATAATGCCAGCACACTGAAGGCCTATGCTGAGGCCATATCCAGCAGGCATGTTTGGGTGCATAACAAGCCTGTATGGAGCCATTACCTTGTAAGCCAGTTCCTGAAGGGTGCCCGGCGGCTGAGACCTGCAAGGTCCCTGGTAGCTCCCTCCTGGGATCTCCCCTTGGTGTTGCGAGCGCTCACGGGTCAGCCCTATGAGCCACTCAAAATGACCAGCTGACTCAGGAGTCACACTGAGGCCCAATCCATCTTTCTTGCCCAAAATCGTTTCAGCATTTCACATTAACCAGCCGATCGAGCTCGCTGCGCTTCGCCCCGCACCAGGAGAAGACCTGGGGGATGCACACCTGGTATGTCCAGTGCATGCGCTGCGACGCTACATCGAAGCTACCGCTTCCATCAGACGTACAGGGCAACTCTTAATTTCCTACAGTAAAACCAAAGGGAAAGCGCTCTCAGCTCAGAGCCTCTCCCGCTGGGTAGTGAAGGCGATAGCCACATCTTATGAGGCTAGTGCTAAGCCCTTGCTTATGAATATCCAGGGTAGGTCTACAAGAAGTATAGCTACTTCCTGGAAGGCGTACTGCTTAAAGAGATTTGCGGCGACATGGCTGTCCCCCTGCACATTCTCTAAATTCTATCATGTCAATTCTACCGGGTTCAACGAAATAGAAGGAACGCTTACAACGGTTACCATGTTCTATGAGTTCCGGATGACCATTAGGGGTCATGGTCACTCGGGACCCTTTAAGGGCGAGAAAAGGGTCAGAGGATTTCCACATTGACGCGCCTCCCTTTATAGGGAGGAATTACATCACTACGTGCAGGTCATGTCCATGACAAATGTTGACATAAGAGTCTCGATGCATCGGACACCTGGGGCCACATGTATAAAACTCTGAGTAAAATAATGCGTAAAAGAATTCTCAGGGAGAAAGTCAGAAATCAGAAGTTAGAAAGTTTAGCATTTTCTCCCTCTGCTTTTCGGTCACGGTGTGGACATATCACACTGACTCCAAACATTGCGTACGTATGGTGTCCAGCATGTGCAGAGGTATGCAGGTTCTCTTATTTTATACTACATCTGAATTTCTGTGTGGAAACTGTTTTCTGTTCAGCACTGTTTATACATGTGGCCCTTGGAAGGTTCTTTCGTGGTTGACGACCCTAATGGTCATCCGGAACTCATAGAACATGGTTACCATCGTAACCATTCGTTAACCTTATTTTTTCATCTTGACACTATGTGATTTTTTCTAATTTGTTGGGATTAAATAGTAAACGCACAATAAACATAACGTTATATTTTCAAAAGTCCTATACCAACTTTGTATACAAAGGTGTTGTGTGAGTCATTTGTGGGGTAGCTGTATGAAAATAAGAAAAGACACAGCCTTTTTTATTTTTTATCTATGATTTCTTGTGGGTAATTCTGGTGGCACTTACCCATACAGGTTTTAAACTTCACAAACTTACATTTACCTCAAGCTCTAAAATTATATGGTTCATCACAGATTTTTAATATTTAGGAATACGAGGCTGTCAATTGGGAGACACACAAAAGGTGATGCAGAAAGTGTCAAAAATAGTTTTGTGTCAGTTTAAAATGTTGGGGTCAATGTGACCCGAAACATGCTGATCATGCTGTTGATCAGGCGTTGGAAATAATTTTGAGGGATCGCTAGCCATTCTGCAACTAATCGCTGAGCCAGTTGCTGGAGTTTGACGGCAGGGACGTGATGTGATCGAATTCGCCGCCCTAGTTCATCCCAAGCATGCTCAATGGGTGACAAGTCGGGTGAATATGCAGGCCAATCCATGTGCTGAACGCATTGGCCTGCATATTCACCCGACAGAATGGCTAGCGATCCCTCAGCATTATTTCCAACGCCTGATCAACAGCATGCGCCAACGTTGTCAAGAATGTCTGAATGCTAATGGTGGCTACACCAGTTACTGAAGCTTCTGCGACTTGTGTGAACATCATTTTGGGGGGTGCATGACTTTTTTCATCAGGGTAATAAACTAGTGTCTAATCAAAAGTTTTTTGTTTTGTTTTGTGAATTATTTTGTCATTAGCCGTCACCATTTGGCTCGTTAGCCTATATTTATGCCTATGCACAAATATTTTTGACCCTTAACTTCTTTTGAGTAGTATATTATAATAATAATAATACATTTTTATAATACATATTATTATTTTATTTGGACAGTGACACATTTTTTGTTATTTTGCTTCAGTACTGTAGCACTTTGAGTTTGAAAGGATACAATGACAATGAGGTTGAAGTGCAGACTGTCACCTTTCATTTGAAGGTATTTTCATCCATATCGGATGAACCGTTTAGAACCCCCCCCCCATTTTCAGGCATCAAAAAATATTGGATAGTTTAACATAATGTAGAATAAAGTAATAAGCCTTAAACAATCACTCTGCTGCCAGATATGCAGTAGATATGGATGGATAACTTGAAGGATTTCTTCTCCTGACTTATTTTTGCATAGAGTTCAATACGAAAATTTGTCGGGAGAAACAACCTTTAAAGTGATACATCCATATCTACTGCATATCTGGCAGCAGAGTGATGAGGCTCATTTGATACCTCAGACCCTTGATGACTTACAGCCATTTAGCCAACCATGTATTCCCTACTATTCCAGTGTAATTTACTGCAAAATCTAGTCCCACCCCCCAATTCCCATAGAGATCCATTCAAATGCAGAGTACCAGAAAATAAGATATCAATCAAGAGTCTTTTGATATTGTTGGGTCACATACATCAGGAAGTCATGGCATGCAAAGAATATGCGACCAAATATTAAAAATGATTACTTTATTCTACATTATGTTAAACTGTCCAATATTGTTGATGCCCAAAAATGGGGGGGGGGGGGGGGGACTATGTACAAATGTTCTATAGTTTCTAAACGGTTCATCCGATATGGATGAAAATACCCTCAAATTAAAGCTGACAGTCTGCACTTCAACATCATTGTCATTGTATCCTTCCAAACTCAAAGTGCTATAACAAAAAATGTGTCACTGTCCAATGAATTATGGTGCTCACTGTATATATACAGACAGGTGACAAAGGAAAAACCAACATAAAGGGCTCTATCTTACACCTGGCGCTAAGCGGCGGTAACCCAAAAGTGTCTTTGCTAGTTTCAGGCCGACGCAGTGGTCATTTTAGCGTCCAGCGCTCACGTTGTTTAAATAGCCAGTGAACTTGCACCCACGGTGGCACATCCCCTGATGGCTATCGTTTTGTCATCAAAAAACATAATGGAAGCTGTGCGTTATCATAATAGTTTAAGAAATTCAAAACTGAACATAATTCCAAGACTGTTACAGCAATGTTTTCTGTGACTTAAAAACAACATTCATGTTACATCCTAGAAACAATATCTGTTGGGAACATTTACACTACCTTCCCGGGAATGTTCTGGGGACCAAAACTGATTAACTGGGATTATGTTAATTTGTGATGCTCTTTCAAATGTACAGACAGCTTTTCCACATATACGCTCTGTATGCTTCTCAATTAAAAAACAATACAGTAAGTGATTGAAAATCCAAAAATGTAATACACTATTAAACACTTAGGATGGCTTGGCTTATAGTATCCACAAACTCTAGGACAAGGATGAAAACCATAGTAACTATGCAAAATGCACTGTACGGTACATGCAGTGTTAAATGATACATCCAATATATTGCCAGATTTGACAACATTTCTCTCATATTGTATAGGAAATACTATACTAATACACAGGAAACAGAATGGAATTAAATACACCCCCCATAACCTTACCCATGAACATAAATCAGTGGAAACATCCCATGTTCTGGCTATTATATTAATTTCAATTGGTATCATAATGAGCATGGCATGATGTATTCATGCATATTTTTCTTTTTTTAAACTTGGCATCCAATCCCACCCAAATTTGGAATGTCCAAGCATGCTTATATATGCCCCCTGCTTCTTTTCACATTGCAGCCACAAGCCGCAAATGTGCAGAGCAGGGGCAGAGGAGGCCCAAGCATATGAGTGAGCAGGGAGCAAACCATGTGCACCTGGCCAACAGGGGTCGCTCGAGCAATGAACACTGCTATCCCCGCCGACTGAATCCCTCCCATATATTCCTTGGCCCAATGGCCGATGCAAAGCCAATTATATGCCGGCCACAGTCGGCACTGGGACAATTCATGCATACTTCAATCTGAAGCAAATACAGACCTGAGCTGTTGCCATATTGATGGTGATAGACAGCTGAGTTGAAGGAAGTGCTCAGGGGGGCATGTGCCTGGGAACAGGATGTTCCACCCCCAGACCTTCTCTGGTTACGCAGCTTTTCCTCTCTCCTCCATTTGGCTCTCCGATTGGAGAACCACACCTGTCAATTAATTGCAAAGAGGTGGGCCAATGTGGTGTGAATACATGCACCCAACAAACTGGTGACCACATTTCTATATGTATGCAACTGATCAAGTGCACATTGCACCCAACTGACAGGAGGACAAACATAAAGAGTAATATCACAGGCATGGCAAACCTGAATCCGTGCCTCTGGAAGATCAATCTTGGCTGCCAGTCTCTCTCTTGCAAAGACATCTGGGTAATGGGTCCTCTCAAATTCTGAGAAACAGAGACATTGCTTTCAATGCACACAATATACTAAAATAGCACAGGGTCATTTAAAATAAGGGTGCTTCTTTATAGCATCTAATTAGTTGTCTCTCTGTCCTGCCTGATTAAATGGTTGACCCTTTGACCAAAACATATCTAAAATGCAGTAATATGCATTAAGAAGTGTGGTTACATAATAATCACCTGGTCTTCTCTTGTTAGCATAATTGAAATACAAAAATGCAATAATGCAATTACTGAAATGCAACACTGAAGCATAATGAGAGAAGCAAACAGAGAGTGCTAGCAGCAGTCATCAGTGACATTTCTCTGGGGTACAATCGGGGTAGCACAGGGCTGACCTTTCTCCAGGGCCTCGATTTGTTCCTGAGTGAAACTCGTTCTGTTTCTTTGTAGCTTCCTCTTTAGCTGCAGCCGGAGCTGAGATTCGTCCCCCTCATCCCTCTCTCCCTGTACTCCTATTCCTCCTCCCATACCACCGTCCACATCCACCACACATCCTTCTGACACTATGATAGTGAGGCAAAGAGGGATCTGATTAATACCATGCAAAAATGAAACAGTGTATTTATTCACCCATGAAATGGGTGCCACATATCATTCCAACAAACATTGAGAAGATTAAAATCACGCACAGTGTGAACTCTTCAGAACCATAATGACTGACCCTGTGGAAGAGGGTGAGAAAGGACGTGGAAACATAGGGCATAGAGAATCAAACACTGCACACAGCTGAATTTAACCCGTTTGAGACAACAGGATTACCAGTCCCATTTCTATGATTTAAGCAGTTATTGCCTCCTTGTCTGCAGTCATTTAAGCAGAAGTAAGTGGAGTTCACCCAAAACAATTCCACAATGTAGTAACCTCTAATAAAAGAAACAGGTAAAGAGGTTTTCCTGTTAATAAGACGAGCATCTGACTGATAATGTCTCTCATCCTTTTATGCATCATTCATAAAGAACAATAATTTCTGATGCAGCAACTCTCATTATCCTTAACATTTGGTGAGGACGCTTACCTGTGCTATGTTGTGGTGGCACTGTGTTTGGTTGATGGTACCAGTTGTTTGGCCCAGTCCAGTTTGACCCACTTTGTAGATTCAGCATGGTTAATTTATCATACATTATATTTTACCCCCACCCCAAAAGAAATAGCACCTTACCCTGACCTTGTTACTGTCTCACCCTTGACCCCTGACCTCCCTATCTCCCCAAGAACAGATCAAAAAGCTGCAAAGAAATAGAGAAAACATTTATTTGAGGTTAGTTGTATGTATGCAAATGGCTGATGTTGCACACCAACTGAATTGGTATCTGAGTGAAATCTCAGTAGATACAATATTTCCACTGACTAATTGGCCATTGTATGATATTAGCATTAAGCAGAAGAATGTTTTGATGTATAGTGCAAACACAGTGAATATACACTCATTTTAAATGCAGTCAAAAAGCTCATATTATTTTTAATGAAATGTACAGAAATTTAGATAAATACTGTGCAATTAAAATTCATGTTTGTAATTAGCATTGTATGCAGTACTTTATGTAAGGTACCATCTGAAACCTTAATGTAAACGCTCAGTGTAATATATATATATATATATGTGTGTGTGTGTGTGAGACTTTCTTTCAATTCTCTGTCAGACTGTATCAAGTTTATAGTCAAAGGTCAATCACTATAATTTTCTATACATATATTTATCAACATTTATCATCCATCTATCCATCTTTCCAACTATTTTATTCTTTTCACTTTATCTTTGCCTCATTTAGTCATTGTCCCTGTCTTTTTTACTCTTTTTTACCCCCCCCCCAAAAAAAATATTTCAAATGTTTTAAAAATGGAAACTCACCAAATGATGGGAAATAAATCTATAACAGAAAAACAAAAAAAGACAACTCTTCTTTATCTCTTCTGTTTTATAACATTCCCTCATCCCCCCTATCCCTTCTCTTCTCCTCCCTGGCTTTGTTGACAATGGACTATGTGTGCAAAAAGAGAAGGGACAGAGAGAGAGGGAGAGAGAGAAAGAGAGAGAGAAAGAGGGAGGGAGGGAGATGGAGAGAGTTAGACAGGGCGAAAGAGAGAGAGGGAGGGCTAGAGAGAAATGCATCTGCAGGCACTCTTGTCCTCGGAGCGATGGATAGAGAGAGAAAGAGGGTGAGGGAGGGAGAGAGAGAGGGAGAGTGGAGTGACACAGTGAGTCAATGTCAGTGTCAAGTTTGAACTTAATGCCAGAGAAAGGGGAGGTGAAGTGAGAGAGGGAAGGAGTGGACAAAAAAGAGGGATAGGCAGAGGGTAGAGAAAAGAGAGAAAATTTTTTGGGGCATGGGCCAAATGGTGCTATGGAGATATAATGGAGGTATGATAATTTTTTAAATATTTGAGATGTACATAAGGGCAGAAAAAGAGGAGAGGAATGAGGTGAAGAGGCCCATTCATTTTATCACATTTCCTTTGATTCATAGGTGCGAATGCTTCATATAGCTTAATAATATTTTTATTGCCATACAATCCCATGGATTGAAAATGTCATAGTGCCACTTTTTTAGTTTTTGTGTTTTGTTCTAGCACTAAACAATAAACTTTTAAGGGTAAGTCTGGAGT
Organism: Synaphobranchus kaupii; assembly: GCA_029718625.1. NCBI lineage: Eukaryota > Metazoa > Chordata > Actinopteri > Anguilliformes > Synaphobranchidae > Synaphobranchus > Synaphobranchus kaupii. Next base: position 48,508,084 of record CM056379.1, on the reverse strand, counting down.
TATGTTGATATTGTTGTATTAGCAGGTTACGTTGAATGAATTACCTATGTACATTCACACTGTCATTGAATCAGTGAGAGATAATGTATAACAATATATTATATTATACAACATACTTCTGTGTGTACTTTCATTTTTCCCTGATGTGTTTTTCTCCACTTCAATGTCACATTTCTAATGCTACATTTACATATTATATTGGATTAGCTAGGAAAAGCCAAGAACTCCTGACATGCCAAAAAAAAAAGAATCTGAATCCTCTTTTGAGGGAGAGGTGAAGGTTTTCTGAGGAATACAGCTGTACAGGATGAAAGAAGAGATCCAAATTACCTCAATATTCTGCACAGAGTACAATAATACATAGATCACGTGTGTAAGGACATTGGTTGATTGGACATCATAAAATATATGCAATATGTGGCCATGTAGGATATCACATATTGTCTTGTTATTAAAATATTACATACTGACCCACTACAGCGCCGATATTATGAAATGGAAGGGATACTACATTTTCCTTAGCTGTAATGGCTGTTTCATTCAGGCATTTTAGTTTACAACATATATTAATGTACATGACTGTACATTATATAGCACTTATAAAATATTTTTCTCATGTATATTTACTGTTATACACTAGTATTCACGTGCATATCTGCACTGCTTGTTTATTGGGCTTATTTAAAATGTATAATTTTGTATGCTCTGTACTTCTGTGTTGAGAGGCGCAATAAATAATTGAGATGTAATGCAGTAGAGTACGGGTAATGTGGTACTGTGCCATAATCAAACATGGCATACACATACTACACTACAACATGAAAGATATCATATCCATTTTTCAATACAAATGACAGGGATATCAATAACATTGTTTCTGAAACAGATTCAAGCACACCTGGGAAGGTGATAAAGGCATGTAGGTTTGTATAGTGGAGATACAATCAGAGACTAGAGGAAGACGGGTATAAATATATCTCTGTAGAGACTAAGAGAAAAAGGGGGACAGGGAAATGTGAGGGAGAGGTGGGGGGAGGAGGGTGCCAACTTGTTTTATTTCCGGTTGACAAGATGCTACGCTCCCTCTCGCTCTCCCACTCCCGCTCTCTCTCTCTGTCACTTCCCTGAGAGAAGAGGTAGAAGTGACAAAGAACAGAGTGGGAGAACAGAAAAGCAGATAAGGAGCGGGAGAAGGGGAGACAGGAAAAAGAAACATTGTGTATACAAGGAGTGTAATTATTTGTTTGCCCTTATGAGCATGCATTTGCCTGCAGTATGCGTCTATTTGTGAGTGCATTTGTACATTTTCCTGGCTTTTTGTATCAAGGTTTGTCTAAGTGTCTTTACCTGTACTCTCTAGTACAGTGTATAGTGCCCTGTGTGATTATTTGTGGGAGTATGGCAGTATATGGTGGTGTGAGTGTCTTTGCATCCCATACATATGTCTGTCTCTGAGTGTATGTGTGTGTGTGTGTGTGTGTGTGTGTGTGTGCGTGTACTTCTGTGTGTGCGTGTGTATGTCTTTGCAATGAGTCGTGTAGCTTTAGGGCACAATTTTTTTTGTCTCTTGTTAGTTCATTCCTGTCACCCTTCCTCTCTCTCTCCCTTTTTAGTGCTGGAGGGGGGATGAGCTGAGGGAGGGGAAAGGAAGAGCGATCACCATAGCAACAATGCCGGGACAAATTTTCATCAAGTCTTTAAAATAAAAACAAAACAGTGAGGGGGGGGGGGGCATATAAGCATACTTGCAGAATTTTTTTAATATCAACATATTAACATATCAGTGCAGAGAATTATATATCAGAGAGGGCAATACAAATGTCAGTATATTACATTTAAAAATTAATTTATCAGGTTTTATCCATCACTTTTTCAATCTCTACTTCACTCTCCCTCTCTCTCATCTGTTTCATTCTCTTTTTAGTCCAAGTTAACAGAACACTTTTGATTTTTCTCCTTCCCCCTCATTGTCTCTCCTTCCTGCTCCCTCTATCTCTCCCTCACTTTCTCCACTGTTGTGTGGCCCCAGGCGACACTGTGACGCGTCCTCCCTCCACCCCTCTCTGTGCCCCTGTCACCTTCAATTGCTTTGTGAAACTAGACACAGAGCCTGAGGCAAAGGAAGAGCCAGAGAGAGAGAGAGAGACCAGTGAGAGAGAAAAAAAGAGGGGTAGAAGAATGTGGATACTGATGTGGGGTACAATGACTGGGGTGGGGGGATATTGGGGGATTCAAATAAATGTGATAATCTAAGAAAAATAGATGAATGGACTGTCACATCCCATGCCTCTACGTCTTAGTCTGTTCCTGGTTTTTCCGTTTATATGTATTTTCAGTATTTGTAGTCCATTCCGTGTTTTCCCTCTCCCAATTTCGTGTCTCCACTTCCTGCACCTGTTATGTGTTTCCTCGTGTTGTTTCGTCTCACCTGTTCCTCATTGTCTTGTCGTTAACCTGGCATATAAGCGCCCTAGTTTCTTTGTTCTGTGCCAGATCGTCTTGTGCCCTGCATTCGTGCTTGTCTCAAACCTTCCAGCGTTATTTCCTGCCTACTCCCTATGACCAGAAAAAGAAGGACTGGACAATGATGACATCACAATGCGGACGTTCAGCATTCTTTCTAACAATGGGACCAGCAGCCTCGTGAGCCTACGCCAAGAGACTATTATTAGCAGCGCGTCTGACCGTGCAGCGGTGCCGACAGGAGACTTGTCAAATTACCCTTAGGCCTACCTATTATTGGGCCCTTTTTTGGATTTTTGGAATAGAAACATTATTGTCCCCCTACCATCCCGTCTATTAGACCATAGAGGTGCTGTACATTTAACTAAGTTAACGTTATAGTAGCGACTAACGCGTTAGCTAGTAAGCTAACGTTGTCATACAATTTCTTCTTACGATGGAAAATCCCCTAACGTTAGATACTACTTGTTTACATTCTCGGACAGATGTTTACCACGGGGGCACTTTCGCTACAAATTATAATTATCGTGAAATAGCCTATACCCTCGAAAACAAAAAAGAAAAAAAGAAAAATACTATGCTGTTGCTGCGGACCGGTTTTGCCAAAGCTGCATCATAGCCATTATAGCGCGGAGCTTTCAAAACCACAACAGCGCAGAAACCCTCAAATAAAATAAACTGTAGGCTACACGTAGGCCTACGTATGGCTATGGTAAACATTGGGACTAAACTGGCCACTTTTTAGTTAACTGTTGCCGAATAAAACTCAAAAGTAAGCTAAATTAGATATCCAGCAGTGAGCACAAGTGGACTAGGACGACTAACTGTTAAAGTTAGCCTAAAAATAGTGACCTATTTTTTCTGTAAGTAGGCTATAAACCGAAGTATTTTCTTCTTCTTATTATTTATTTATTTTAGTATAAGCTGAAGTAGTATGCCTTATTGAAGTGCGTCTCGGTGGCGCAGCCCCTTACAGAAGAAGGAAAAATAGTGAACTAGTAGGCCTAGTGTAAGCCACTTGTGCTCACTGGTTATCTAAGTTAGCTTAACGTTAGCCTACTTTTGAGTTTTATTAGCTAGCTAACTAGAAAGTGGCCGGTTTAGTCCCAAAGTTATCATCTCCTTTGGCTACGTGTAACAGATCTCCCTAACATCTGTCCGAGAATGTAAACAGGTCGGGATTTTTCACGGTAAAAGAAATTTCATGACAACGTTAGCTAGGTAGCTATTCACAAAAGTAAGCACAATGGTGATAGCTAAAGTTAGCTATAAAAATATAAAATATAATACTGCAAATCAACTGTCAATTTCCAACGGTTTATGCAAACAATAAATTCACGTGAATAGAACGCTATAGCAAGCTAACAGATGGCTACAATGACATCAATGTTCGCTTACAACAACATAGCCATACGAAAACTACCAAAACTCACAAATGCCTGATATGATTTTTAAAAAGGACGATTGTAGAGTATGTTATATTTCTGTAATTTTATTTTGACCAGTATTACACAATAAAACCAAAACATAAAGACGTAGACCTAGATTTAAAACCTATGTGGAGCTGTCACCGGCATCTGCTCTCATTCATTCAAATCTCCGGCGCTGGTCCCATTAGTTATTTACTTCCTCAAATCGCAAAGAATCATGGATAGACAGTAACGTCATTGTCCAGTCCTTCTTTTTCTGGTCATAGCCTACTCCCTGCCTGTTCCGAGTTCCTGTTTCCAGTCCAGCCCTGCTCCTGTTCTCCTGCCTGTCCTGCCTGTTCCTGTCCAGTCCTCCTGCCCTTCCCCATCCTAGCTTTGCTCCAGCCCTTTGCCCTCCTGTTGTCCAGCTCTGAAGGATCTCCCAGTTCTGACCCCTGCCTGTTCTGGACTTCGCCCTGCCTTCTCTGTATTGCTATTGTCGGGTAAGTGAGGATTAGGTAAAATGTGTATTTTCTGAATCCAGCGGTTCCAACAGTCAATGCCCTTGTTAAAACGTTCGGCACTCTGAGTCTGAATACTGAACACAAGCGATATTGCGTGCTAGAACCCCTCACTTAACCTACATTCAAAATATATTTTACGTGATTTAATTAAATTATTATTATTAAAAATGACAATCATCAATAATTAAATCACCAAATTCTTTGATAGGTAAGTCTAACAGTAACCTGGTGGATCAACTAACAAGTCAAAACAAGGTCTAAATCAGGTCTTAAGGTTAAATAATTTTATTAAATGAAATAAACAGTCAATTAGAATAATGACTTAAAATCATACATTCACTAATGAATGTAGGCTGACTACTTATAATTTACAAAGAGAAAGACATTAAACCAGACATTAATTAGAATATACCAGCAAAGAGAGAGATAAGCCAGAAATTACCAATATTATTTACCCTCCAGCTGAACAGAAACAAAAGGAACCTCCACCACAAAAATAAGAGGAAAAGCTTAATTCACCAACTCCAAACTGCACTGAACTTCTTTCCTGCGGCCCCATAAATATCCTTACAGGGAGGGGATCCCTGTCCTGATTGGGTTAAGGGAGGGCGGTCATTTATGACAAAGACTGGCTTTTCTTTGATGTTTGTGGGGGTGAGTGAGTAAGAGAGAGACAGAGAGTGACAGAGATAGAGAAGGGAGGGAGAGGGAGGAGAGGCAACTTTATTATATCTAAATATAAGATATCCAACACTCTGTTGCCTGAACTCTGACCCTTGCCTGGACCTGACCACGATTCTGCCTTGCCTCCATTGCACTGTTTGCGGGACTCTGACCCTTGTTCTGTCAAACTTGAATAAAGCCTTATTCCTATCATTCCTTAGTGTCTGCGAGTGGTTCCGATCGGTTCTCTTAACAGAACGATCTGGCCAATATGGAACCAGCAGACCCACAACAGGCTTCTGAGGCCCTTTGTTATCAGGGCGATCGACTGGGACACCTCGATATGGAGCTGCGGACGCTTCAACAAACCGTACAGGCGATCTCGGAACAAATGATGTCCCTGCAACTGCTGGCCCGAGACTCCGCAACCTCCGCACATGCTGCCAGCACTGCCGTGCTCCAGGTCCAGTCCATGGCTGCTCCCAGAGGGGCACGACAACTCCTGCGCCTCACAGCAATCAGTTTCAGACTTCTCCATCGAGTTCTGGACGGTGGCGGCATCTGCTAGGTGGAACAAGGAGGCATTTTATGACACCTTTCTACATAGTCTGTCAGAAAGGATCCAGGACGAACTTCCTATGTGCAACCTGCCAAAAGACTTTGATAGGCTAGTGGACATCGCTATCAGAGTCGACACTCATCTGCAGGAACAAAGGTCAGACCGAGGGATCCAGCGCCGAGGCTCTTCATCCCCTTTTGCTCCTCGCCGACCCCATCTCTCTGAACCTCCAGTGCCGTCTGCTCCACCGCCTTCTGCTCCTCGCCGAACTTGTCTCTTTGAACCTCCAGAGCCGTCTGCTCCACCACCTTCTGCTCCTCGCCGACCTTGTCTCTTTGAACCTCCAGAGCCGTCTGCTCCACCGCCTTCTGATCCTCGCCGACCTTGTCTCTTTGAACCTCCAGAGCCGTCTGCTCCACCGCCTTCTGATCCTCGCCGACCTTGTCTCTTTGAACCTCCAGAGCCGTCTGCTCCACCGCCTTCTGCTCCTCGCCGACCTTGTCTCTTTGAACCTCCAGAGCCGTCTGATCCACCGGAACCCATGCAAGTGGATTGTCTCTCCAGCCATCTATGCCTGTACTGTGGGGGCCTGGGCCACTTCATCCACAACTGCCCAATTAAAGGAAATGCCAGTCAAGTGAGAGAGGAGGTCATGATAGCTGCTTCCCTGACCTCTTCGATATTCCGACCCACTCATCATGCTCTGCTCACCTGGAATGTCGTCCAGCTACCTTCACAAGTTCTCATTGATTCTGGAGCGGATGCTAATTTAATCTGCCCTTCCCTGGTCCGTCAGTTGGGCATTCACACTGCCCCAATGAGACCCCTCTCCACACTAACACTTACCGGGAGCCCTCTGGGAGAGATTTGAGAAGTGACCAGCCCTGTGGAGATACTGGTCTCCGGTAATCATCGGGAGGAGATTTCTTTCTTTGTCCTGGAATCGCCTTTCGTCCCTGTTGTGCTCGGATCACTATGGCACACTAAGCACAATCCCCAGATAGACTGGTCCCGGGGAATTATAACCGGCTGGAGCCCCAAGTGCCACCTCACCTGCCTCAGTTCCGCTGCCAGCTCCGTGAGGATCCAACCGCCTCAGAAGGAAGAAGCTATCGATCCCACTAAGGTGCCCAGTGAATATCGTGACCTCCGCCAGGCGTTCAGCCACTCCAGATCCTGCTCTCTTCCTCCGCACCGCACCTACGACTCGCCCACTAGAGGTCACCTGTATTCCCTCTCTGTTCCTGAGACAGAGGCCATGGAGAAGTTTGAATTCAGCCAGCCATCTGTCCAGTTCTTGGGATCCGTTGGGTCCCAAGGGAAACTGGAGATGGACACACAGAAGGTGAGAGCGGTCCAGGAATGGACGGAGCCCAACTGCCGCAAACAACTCCAATGCTTCCTTGGGTTTGCAAATTTTTATAGGCAACTATAGCTCTGTGGTGGCCCCCCTCACTGCCCTCACTTCCACAAAGACACCTTTTAGCTGGACTATGGAGGCCAGCTCAGTCTTCCTCAAACTGAAGCAGCATTGTTCCACTGCACCTGTCCTATCCCTTCCTGACGCCAGCAGACAGGCCGTGGAGGAGGTCCTGCGCACCGACCCGGCCCCTAATGATACCCCCCGTTTCATTGGCCCATTCCCCATCTCCCGTGTTATCAGCCTCACTGTTGTCCGTCCTAACCTCCCACCTCCCCTACACTGCATCCACCCTGTGTTTCATGTTTCCTGTGTCAAACCTCACGTGCCTTCCAATCCGTCCCCCTCACCCCCCACCCCCGACACACCGATGGCGGTCCTGCCTACACTGTCCGCCACCTCCTGGAAGTTCGCCGTCCAGGGCAGGCTCATGGGGCGCCAGGTGTCGCCCGTAGGGGGGGCACTGTCAGGTCTCGTGCCTCTACGTCTTAGTCTGTTCCTGGTTTTTCCATTTTATATGTATTTTCTGTATTTGTAGTCTGTTCCATGTCTTCCCTTTCTCCCCATTTCGTGTCTCCACTTCCCGCACCTGATATGTGTTTCGTCTCACCTGTTCCTCATGGTATCGTCGTTAATGTGGCATATAAGCACCCGTTTCTTTGTTCTGTGCCAGATCGTCTTGTGCCCTGCATTCATGCTTGTCTGAAACCTTCCAGCGTTATTTCTTGCCTACTCCCTGCCTGTTCCGAGTTCCTGTTTCCAGTCCTGTGTTTACCCGTCCATTTCCTGTTCTCCTGCCTGCCTTGCCTGTTCCGGTCCAGCCCTGCTCCTGTTCTCCTGCCTGTTCTTGTCCAGCCCTGTTCCAGTCCTCCTGCCCGCCTGCACTTCCCCATCCTAGCCCTGCTCCAGCCCTTCGCCCTCCTGTTCTCCAGCTCTGACTGATCTCCCGGTTCTGACCCCTGCCTGTTCTGGACTTCACCCTGCCTTCTCTCTATTGCTCTGTTGCCTGGACCTGACCACGATTCTGCCTTGCCTCCATTGCACTGTTTGCTGGACTCTGACCCTTGTTCAACCTTGAATAAAGCCTTATTCCTTGGTGTCTGCGAGTGGTTCCGATCGGTTCTCTTAACACGGACAGAGAGGGAGCAGGGAAAGAAGTTGGGAAGGGTTTAACAGGGAGAAACAACATGTAAAGTTATAGAGGAACTAGCATATTGTTCTTGTCAGAGGTGACTTGAGTTATTTAATGCAAAGCATGCATAAAATTGTATTTTGAAAATAACCAAGTATAATGTATTATATATTGTTTTAGGTACACTTACAGTGTGAAATCATTGCTTTATCTGATTAGAATCATGCATCCTTTCAGCCATTTCAGTTTTAATAATAAACTTTATTTATATAGCACATTTCGAGCACACAGTGCCATTCAATGCGCTTTACAGAAAGATAAAAGAAATAAAAACAGACAAGTAAAAAGAGGAAAAAGGCAGTAGAATATACAGTGCTGTCTGTAAGTATTTGGACAGTGACACAATTTTGTTGTTTTATGCTATCATGACTGGGTATAAAAGATATCAAAAGACTTTTTATCTTATTTTCAGGTACTCTTACAAGTGATATTATAACCTCTGTTATTTATCTATTTCAATGAATCTTTATGGGAATTGGGGAGGGGGACTAGATTAAGCTGTAAATTATGCTGGAACAGTATGAAACGCATGATTGGCTAAATGGCTGTAAGTAATCAAGACTCTAAGGTATCAAACGAGCCTAAAGCCATCACTCTGCCGCCAGACATGCAGTAGATATGGATGGATCACTTTGTTTTTGGTTGTTTCTCCTGACTTATTTTCCTATTGAACTCTATGGAAATATAAGTCAGAAGAAACCCTTAAAGTGATCCATCCACATCTACTGCATATTTGGCTTTGAGGCTCCTTTGATACCATAGGCCCCTGGTATTCAAATCAAGGTCCGAGAGCTGCTGGTTTTCCACCCTCCCTTTACCTGGGAGTCAGATGTGAAGACACTCAAATCAGTAGCACTTGTATTTGAGATTGGTATTATGGGATGGCTACCTGGCAAGAAGTAATGACCTGTTGATGAGGGATATCAAAATGTATGGGCACTCCTTGAAAAATTATTGCTATATAGGGAGAGCAGTTATCATTGTTTTGACATTACATGATAATGGCAGATATATATATGCCAAAATAATTAGGGAAGTGGAAGAATGAAAAAGGATAAGGGGTTAAACTTACGTATGTATTTTGTCATGTTTTTATGAATTTATGGTTTAAACACTATTATAATCAAATGTATTCAAAATCATAGCAAGCACTGGGGTACGGACTACACAAATATAACAATTTCGTACAATAGTTCCTAGTTTGAGGGTGTATGATGAGAAAGGGCAGAATTAACAACAAAATCTTTAAAGAAAGTTCTCAAAACTGTGCTTCGTACAATCACAATATTCAAACAGTCATATCTCCATAAATATTTACTCAATCCCATCAAGTGATACATTTTGTAGTTCTGATTCTGCACTTTAACATGATATGAAAAAATCTAATTTTGAAACATGTATCTGAAGCAGGGATCCGGTCACAAATGGTAGCCTAATTAACCAAACATGTACTGTATTAAAATCGGTGCAGCAAAATTACGAAGGAATTAAAACATGTACAGTACCAGTCAAAAGTTTGGACACACCTACTCATAGAAGGTTTTTCTTCCGTTATTTTTACTGTTTTACACATTTTGGAATAGTAAAGACATCAAAACTATGAGATAACACAAATTAAATTATGCAAAAACCAAAAAAGGGACAAACAAATTTTAAAAAGTCTTAAATTTTAGATTCTTCAAAGTAGCCACCCTTTGCCTTGATAACGGCTTTGAACATTCTTGCCATTCTCTCAAACAACTTCTGTGGTAAACAGGTATTCCACAGGTAAAAAGGTGATGCCATCATGACTGTATAAAAGGATATCAAAAGACTCCTGATATCTTATTTCCAGGTACTCTTAGAAGCGATACTATAACCTCTACATTTGAATGGATCTCTATGGGAATTGGGGGGTGGGACTAGATTTAGCTTTAAATTACACTGGAACAGTGTGGAACACATGGTTGGCTAAATGGCTCTAAGTCATCAAGGGTCTGACGTATCAAACAAGCCTTAATCCATCACTCTGCTGCCAGATATGCAGTAGATATGGATGGATCACTTGAAGGGTAGTTTCTCCTGACAAATTTTCCTATTGAACTCTATGGAAAAATAAGTCAGGAGAAGAAACCCTTCAAGTTATCCATCCATTTGAGAGAATGGCAAGAATGTGCAAAGCAATGTAATAAATGAAAAGCAATGTATATTTTATGTACAGTGGCTTCTCCAAAGAGAGCCACAAGTGATGCTGGTTTTTGATGTTTTAGGGTTTAATTGATTAAAGCAGTTGATTACTACAATTTACTGAGTGAACCTGGTTTCTTGGGTCTAAATTGGTTGCTGATAATAGGGGCAAGCATTGACCACCCCTGTTGTGTTTGAACTGTAGAGGTAGGCATATTAACTGCACATTTTAATTGTAATTCTATTTTATTGATAATTAATATTCCCAATGTATTGAAAACATCTTTTCGAGTTGTTGTTTTACAATTTCAGTATCATGTAAATGGCTTAGTTTGTTATGGTTCTTGATTCATAAATGCTTAATTGTGATAGCTACAATTTACTAAAAGTATTATCAAGATAATAGCTATAGTAAAATATATAGTTTTTTATAAATGTTTCCTTTGACTCTTTGACTATGCATAAGCAGGATTCTCCCCAAAGAATGTAACAGTGGCCACCGTGTAACTAAAATGGGCGTCTAATCTGAAAAGTATAACGTATCTCTTATTTTGTCAAGGCTGGGGAAAAAAATCCTTTCCTTGGTACGGGAATTTCGGTTTGGTTTGGCTGCGAACCGAACAATTAGGCTACAGTCTTGCGAAATTTAAGTTCCCACAGTTTGTGCGAAACTTATATTCAAAACTCCGAGTTCCCTCACGTCTTAGCCGTTAATGTGTCTTATTTTGTTAAGACATTATGGCCAGTTAGCCAATGTTACATTTTAATAAATTAAAAGCATTTTTATATTTCGCAATAATCATTTTTTTTCTGCTGTTCCGAAATGTAGATAGCCTACCGAGCCAAAACGAACATAAAATAAGATTTTTGTGTATGCCTACCCAGCAAACAGTGGACGTCCCAGGGACGTCCTATTTTAGTCCCCTCAAAGATATGATGTGCCGTTCCCTATGGAGCTCCTAAATTCACATTACTAGAACGTTATTAAAGTACTAGGAAGGTCACTGTTTGGTTACAATATGACATGTAATCCTATCCGATTATGATATGACGTTGTGCTCATAACATTCATGGGACATTCAGGGACGTTCCTGCAACGTCTGTTACTGGTTACAATATAACGTCATGTAGTGAATGTCTGGGGGAGGTTACTAGAACGTCCCGGGAACGTTCTCTGTGACGTCCACGTAACGTTTAGAAAACCCTACAAAAAGACGTCAAGGCGACGTCCTGATGACATTTCAGGGGACTTCCTGGGGACCTTATTTTGTTAGCTGGGTAGCTACCGTTAGCCTACACTAGGCTACAATCTGGACTTTTCACATATTTCATAATATTTCTTCAACTAGTTTTTTAAACGGTTATAAATTAGGTCATAAATCTTGGAGTGAGGGATTTACCTTTCACTTTTAATATTTATTTTCTTTTTTTAGAGTTCATTTTCATAGCCTAAATAGCGTAGGCTACATTCAATGTTTTGTTGTAGGCCAATTTTTTAAATCATCTATCACCCCGTTTTATGGTTGGAGAGCAACTGCATTTGAACAAAACCCCAGCTATTCAACTGTTAAACTAAACTACATTTTTGCAGTGTGATTATGCAGAAGGTATGCTACAGTAGCTACCGTTAGGCTAATGCCGGTTTATCATTGTAGACAATAGTTAGAAAAGGTTATCTAAGGTTATATCCTCCTAAGAATATAAATCGGAACTATAGGAAAACATAATTTTGAATTTTATATGGCAAAGACTTTACACACACGAATGCAAAAGGAATGGCTAAACATTTTGTTTAATCTGGCCAAAACATAACCCAACCCACCATTAGATTGTTTTATGCGCGCCCCCAGGGTCGGCGTTGCTCCCTGCTCGTCCGCGTGTCAACGTGGCGTTTCAAAACCAATCGTAACTCGTGTCTTGTTCTGCGCTGCCCCCTTCTTTACAGTCATTGGCTATAATATCTTGTACCGCGTTTTCTATTGGTCAATGAAAGAGATGGGACCGCCTTCTGTACAGTACAATTTAAAGAGAACGCGTTGCCAGCTCTTCGCGTCAAGGAGGGTGAGACTTGTGTTTCAGAAAAAAAAGTGGTAAGTGTTTTTATTATTATTATTTATTTGATTATCAATGGGAACAAATACGTTCGTATATAATGACGTATACACCACCCCCCTCCCCCCCAAAAAAAATAAAAATAAAAATTGGTCATGATGGGTATCCACATCTTACTGACCAAAGTTTTACAGCAGTTTTTCATAGCTTTTCCCATACACGGTAAAAAAGAAAAAAAGAATGAAAGTGTACTGTGAGCGTAAACTGGCTGTCTTTCAATGTATACTGCATTGCATTGAATGGGTGCAGTTCGCTGTAACAAATCAGGAGGTATCTTAATCTGATTTTTACAGAGAAAGAACAATAACGGGTAAAAATGCAAAGTATTCTTATCCGTTAGGGGGAAATGAATTGGAATGCTATATCTTGAATAGCCTATTTTGATTAATTTGTAAAATACAGAAAACTAGGCTACGGACATTGATTTGTCATAACAAATCTGAATGATTGTAATGACATGAATACATTGTTTTTCAGTAATATCTTTTCGAACGGAAGAATCAAACGTTGGCTATAGGCTACTGCTATACTATTGCAGAAATTAAGTTATATTATTACGTTGGAAACCTTAATATTTGATAAATTTATCATCCATTTATTCAAATGGTAGTAATTAATTAACTCATTGTGAATTACAGTGAAGTACAGCTGTGTGTTACTTTTGCAGAACAGAAACTATGGTGCTGATGCAGTTGCTATGGACTGTGGCAATCTGTCTGGCTGTGACAGTTGCCGTGCCCACACAAGAGAAGCGTGTGCATCATCACAGTGACCTGAGTGACCACGTACATGATGACACACATGGCTATCAGTATGACCATGAGGCTTTTCTTGGGAAAGAGGAAGCAAAGACCTTTGATCAGCTGACTACTGAGGAGAGCAAAGAGAGGCTGGGGTAAAATTGCACTTCTCTTCTGTTACCATAGTGCACCATGCCTCGGGTGCATCTGTATTTCAGTACCTAACAAATCTTATACTATGATAAAAATATGAACCACAATTGGAGAATTTTGTCCAGATATAGATAAATTGTATTACAGGATTGACTTGATTTTTTTTCTGTTCCCCTAACTGTCCCCAGTGTAAATGCACTGAAATTTCCAGGCTACATGTATGTCTAATCTTATTCCTTTGTTCTCTGGCAGGAAAATAGTGGATCGCATTGACACAAATGGTGATGGTTACATCAGCCATGGAGAGCTACATCTTTGGATCAAACACAGGCAGAGGAGATACATTGAGGAGAATGTGAACAAGCACTGGAATGAGTATGACCTCAACAAGGATGGACTGGTCTCCTGGGAAGAGTACAAGAACACAACATATGGATATTACTTGGGTGAGTATGTGGATGAAATGGAGAGAAGATTACTACTGGGAGGAACAGAAAGTAGCAACAAGCAGAGTTTGGGGAGGGAGTTACAAGTACAGGATAATAATGGTTCATCGCTCATATATGTCTCTACACTCTGAACATTATATTAAATTAACCCAGTTACCTTCAGTATAATCTACTGCATTTTAGAAGTTTACTAACAGTACGAACATGGCTGTTTCAGATGAGGAGTTTGACGACGTTGAAGACAAGGCTAGCTACAAGGCCATGTTGGTCAGGGATGAAAGGAGATTTAAAGGTGCCGATGGCAATGGTGATGGCATAGCAACCAAGGAGGAGTTTACAGCCTTCTTGCATCCTGAAGAGTATGATCACATGAAGAAGATTGTCGTGGCGGTGAGTAAAAGAGAGGGATGATGTTGGTTATGTACATATACTTACTGGACTATAAAGTTCATTTTCACTGGCACAAGAATATATGCATAGCAATGTCAGTGACAGAATAAATGGAAATGCTTTCATAAAAATACAGAATTTTCTTCTACAGGAGACAATAGAAGACATTGACAAGAATGGTGATGGGCTGATAAATTTGGAAGAATACATAGGCAAGACACATTTCACATTTCGCTTTCTACCCTATATCCAGATGAAAAGATGCAATTTCTTAAGTTGCTATAAAAATATATTACTTTCTTTTAGGTGACATGTTCAATCCAGAGAATGAGGAGAGTGAGCCAGACTGGGTTCAAACTGAGAAAAAGCATTTTGAAGAGTTCAGAGATGTAAACAAGGTACTTCTCATTTGTATATAAGAGTGCAGTAATACACAAATATGACAATTACTTAAATAAAATAAGATGTTCTTATCCACAGAAATTTATGCAGCTTACATTTAGTCCTTTTAACATACAGTCCATTTATACAGCTGGATATTTTACAGAAACAATTCAGGTTAAGTACCTTGCACAAGGGTACAACAGCACCCTAGCTAGGAATGAAGCCCACAACCTTTGAGTTACAGGCCCAGTTCCCTAATCATTATACCACACTGCCACTATTATATACTATACTATAATATACCTGTCTTATAGAGGGTACCTTCACCATAAATTTATAATTGAATATGTTGCCTCACTTTTCAGTTTAGTAGGTTTGCATAATTAAAAGCAAGGAGCCCATTGAGCACATTGTGAAGCTGCGTCCCTGCTTCCTGTTAGTACAAGGCCAGTACACTAGAATGTCTGCACTCGGGTAAACTTTTGGGATCTGGATTTATTCATTTAAGTGATGAAGAACAAATTAACAAAAATATATTACTACATGATCTGCAAATGTAACTTTATACAGTCCACAAAGAATAGATTGAGATCAGTGTGTCCTGAGCTTATTAAAATAGTGAATAGTTTATACCCACTGACTATCTAGGGACAAATGGGAATGCACAAAATATAAAATTAAAAATTTATGGTGAAGTTACCCTCTGATTAGATTTCATGGCAATTCAAATTAACATGATTCTTTTTCATAAGTAATTGCTTGTATTTGCTATTCGCTTTCACTGGTATGTCTGTGTATTTATAGTCCTGAGGAAAAAACTGTCTTTCTGCTATTGCTCATAGTGTTGATTCACTGTGGTGAGTAGCTGGTATTCCTTCTCTTTCTGCTCATATCTCTTACTTACCCTTAACAACACCATTATCTTTCTCAGGATGGGTCTCTGGATGCTGCTGAGGTGACTCAGTGGATCCTCCCAGGAGAGATTGACCATGCAGACAATGAAGCTAAACATCTCATTCATGAGACAGACACAGACCAGGTACACTCACCTTTTTACTTAACTCAGTGCCCACTCACCCATGTAACTCACAATGTCATACCTGTGAAACACTCAACTAACACATTATGGCTGATGTCTCTGAGTGACTTTCTTTCTCATGCTCCCAAATTCAAGATGAGATTTATCAGCACGGTCGAGTATCTCCCAAGCCTAAAGTATACAAGCAAATAATTATGCTGTATAATGTGGTGAAGTGCTATGTTGGGCCCTGAAATTTTAGTGACATGGTTGTGTAACCTGCAATTCAATAGCACCAACTGCTATAGTTAAAGACCAAGGTAATTTGGGGTAGGGAGGCCAGTCAGTGTAATCTAATGTAAGAAAGATGGGTGTAAGGTATTTGCACAAACTGCAAGATTTCACAACACAATGTAATTTCTTGACCAAAGGCATTCTGTAAAACATGTTTTTCCACTGTTCCAAGTGCCATTGGTTCCTTAAACAGCTCTTCAGAAAAAAATGCCATTATCACATTTTTTACGTGATGTATCAGTATTTAGGTACTGGAGGACTGAAAACACAGGGCCCAAGTGATATGAAACATTTAATAGAGTGCATTGCAGATATCATGTCACCTGAAATGTGTTGCATACAATCAAAAGTTCATTTAACCAAGCTATGCATTTACAACTGACATAATAAGAAAATAGCTTAATAAGGCTTGCTGTAAAACTTTGGCTGTAGTGACTGATTAATTGGTTTTGATTGATCATTTTTCTAATGACCTACAATTATCTTTCTCTCTATATATAAATGCTCACTGCGATCGCAACGTGGTTGGTGGGACTGCTTACCTTGCTCCTGTTTGTGCCATGATTGGCTGAG
The DNA here is from genome assembly GCA_029718625.1 of Synaphobranchus kaupii. Lineage (NCBI taxonomy): Eukaryota > Metazoa > Chordata > Actinopteri > Anguilliformes > Synaphobranchidae > Synaphobranchus > Synaphobranchus kaupii. Next base: position 48,491,575 of record CM056379.1, on the reverse strand, counting down.
CAGGATGAAAGACTTACCAAGAAGGAGGTTTTGGGAAATTGGAACATGTTTGTTGGAAGCCAAGCAACCAATTATGGAGAGGACCTCACCAAGAGACACGATGAGCTATGATGTCATCTGAGGGCATGGGCACAGAGTTGCATTGTCATTTGTGGATGGTTGGTAGGGTAGAGTTAAAATTTTCTGAGTTTCTCGCTGAAAACAAGTATTGGAATGGTTGTAAATTATGGTAAACATTAAGCTAAGATTTTATAAATAATTCCTACTGTTAAATAATACTGTACTAATTTGAGACATTTTTTGGATAGCTGTGATAATGATTGTAGGAGAGCATCAATATTGACTGCAGTTCCTACAGCACTCAAATCTCTGGCCCTCAAATCCAAATCCAGCCTTGGTTTCTTTTCTCCCAGGTAATTAACTGAACATTTCATGCAACTGATTGGCCATACTGTCTTTACACCTGACCCCCAGGTAAAGGGAGGGTGGAAAACCAGCAGGTCTCTGCCCTCGAGGACTGTCATTTGAGTAACAGGGTCCTACCTTACTACTTGGTAAAATAATTACTTGATTGCACCTCATTCTTAACTATACTTGACCTCACATTAAAATGCATGTGCACTACCAATGTTCCATATACTTTCACCCAGTCATATTATATTTTGTCTGAATATAATATCCTTTTTTGACTGAAAGCAAAGTTTCCCATGAATATATATATATATTGATATATACTGTACCTTCACATTATTGTATAATGTGATGTATTTTCCTTTGGCAATACCACAAAATGTCCTGTATTATACACTAGCCCCAAAACAATATTCTCTACAACACATACTTCTTCCACTTTAATACTTTCATTGCATGCCATTGTTTACCATAATTTTCCAAGAATTTCTACAGTGCTATTTCAGCCTTGACGAGAACTGGGTTTAGGTTTGGATCAATGCTGTCATTAACAGTTTTTAACTGGTGTACTTTAAAACCGAGCGTACCTTCAGAATGGTTGAAGAAAATGTTATTTCCCAAGATTGTTTGGTGGGAGAGATTGTGGGTCAGACCTTTTATAAATAAGAGGCAAAGTGAGAAGGTTTACATTTTCTATATTAGAGAGTCAGAGGAAAGAGAAGAATGTTGTTTCTTTTTAAATCTACATTTTCTACACAGAAAGGAATTAGAATGAAGAGGAAACCAGAAGGTCAAAGGGTAATTTCCACTATTTAAATCAAAAGACCAAAGGATAATTGTGTTTTAAGGAATTTAAATGGCTGACATAATTTCCTCATTCACATCCTAATAAAGCCATGTTTTCTAATCATTGTATTTTCTTGTTATTATTACCATTTTGTTAAATATGACCATTTACAGTTCCACCATTTTTAACTACTGATAAAAGATTAGTTTGATAAAAATGACATTGCACACCAGACATGACATCATTGTGTTTTTTTTGCATATTTGAAGAATATAAACATTCCAAAGCTGTGAAACTTTCTCATTTACAGAATAGGAACCATCAGTCCTTTACTGTCATACATTTCTCATCGTAATTATTGTAATCTGCCTCTTACACAACGTGAAAATATATTCAGACACTTGTCTCATGTTGTTCTGTTATTATAAATGGACAATTTTATTGTACTGCAGTGTGACTAGCACTATACAATCAGTAGCTATATTGAAAAACCTTTAATTTGCCTGTGAGTTCAGTGTGCCATCTAGTGGATGAACGTGCATGCCAGGGCTGAGCAATCACAGCCCCCCGAAGCCACATGGAGCTGCCATTTCTTGTGTGTATTATTCTACTAAGGCACCACCTCACCCAATTACCCACTATGAACCCATTTCTAATGGCAAGGAGGTAACATCTGCAAGCATGTTGCCTTTGAACTAAATTCCAATGTGATGAGGTATCCAGATTCAAGCCGTGTTCTGTGTTCTCGCCTTCCTTTGGAATGCAGGTGATCACATTACCACATGCAGTAAGCGTTTAAGTACGGTTTTGTAGATTCTATGGCCAATCACCATTAGAAGAGGGGGTGGGGGGGGGGTTAGTACATAAGCTGTTTTCTGTTATAAAAGTGGTATTTATTTCAGGTATTCATTTCATTTTCAAAGAGAAAGTAATGAACAAACGGGGGGAAAGTAACAGCAAAAAAAGGTGTAACACCTAAAGCATAAATATTCTGGAGTTTTTTTTTTACGTGGATGTGATCCTTATTTTTAACATAAAATATCTTCCCTCATTGGGTATTGCATTGGCAATCAGCATATTGTGGCAGAACACACAATATTCACACATTTCAAGACATTTTTTTTTTCTGTGCTCGTTTGGGAGGACAAGTGTGTTGGTTTCCAGGCACATGTAAAAAGACATGCAGGTCCTTGCTGTCATTCCCATCTGAGTTCTTACAAGCTGAACCCAGCAGCAGTGTAAAAATATATTTTTTTTACTGTAAGGCACCAATCTGTACAAAGACATCATGTCTTTTGTTCACCTATCCTGTTAAAATGGATCTGAGTGACCTCAGCAGGATTTGACAACACAAGGTCACACAGAATATCACACAGCCCAGTATAAACAATAGCTGTTGGATTGTTGCAGAACATTCATTTGGCAAAATGTTGCATGGTCAGGGCTTTGTGCTCAGGCAATGTTACATCTCAGTCTTGTAGCCAGCATAAGTAGTGGAGAAGTGGGTGTACTCTAGAGAAGTGGGTGTACTCTAGAGAAGTGGGTGTACTCTAGAGAAGTGGGTGTACTCTAGAGAAGTGGGTGTACTCTAATTTTGCAAATAGATGACTACTAATTGATACGTGCAACAGTGAAGAATAAGAAGTCAGTATACTCTATGCCCACTTAGAAAGGAGTGGGTATACAGCGCATACCCGCGTATAACCTCCACTACACTACTGAGCATAAGTCTCCAATACCTTATGCTGAACTTGGTCTCACAATTGTCACCTTACTCTGTATCACTGTATTTAACATTAGATACTGTGGAACAAGCTCACTAATCATGGAAAGGTAAACATGCTGCCCAGTATCTGTATGCCCTTTTGCAGTCATATAATTTAGAAGGCTCAATTATAATTATTATGCAGCATTAGAGAAAACAGGCCCCATTATTCTTAATCCCTGACTGCATGGAGGAACATTGCTGACTTGTCAAATTCAACATTCTGCATTGTTTCAGGCAAATAAGGTGGAAGATAAGAAAATATTTATATTATCAGGTTGCTGTCCTAGTATTTAATCCTAACCAAGCCATTTGTTTGTGTGGCTAGCAGCCCTTCAGAGCAAAGAACAACTGGAAGTAGCATGAGCTCAATGAGTTAACATAAAATCTAGACACCTCACATCAACGTACAATTTATGAAACATTTATCCCTTTTATGTCTATATCACACACAATAAAGCTGACAAGTATGCATGTCCAGTTAAAGCTATGCCACCTGTTTCAAAACACCATAAGCATGTACGCTCATCAGCACACCAGTGTCTGCCTATTTTACACCCTACAGACAGTACTACACAGTTGGGAGGATGCAACATAATTGTAAACATAAAGAATCAATTTTAACATGCCAAGTCCTTGTTCACCACATTATAAAATGTAATCCCAGATGACGTAGCAATGTGTGCAAAGGGAAAAGCAACTTGCTGCTGTTCTCATCAGGGCACTTACCCAATCTTATTATACTGTATAAAACTCAGATGGAATACACAGCAAGTACAAATCCTGCTGGACAGTCAACATAATGCTGCACGGGCTCTGAATCTTGTCTTTCTCCTTTTGATCATACCGGGACTTACCCACGGCAGTTTAGCGTGCATAGCACAGAATACCAATTACACTTTCAGTTTCAAAGGTTTGTTCATTCTTTATATTTATTCAGAATAAAATGCATATCACCCATTTCTAAAACCATTCAGTTCTTAACTTCTGGTTGTGTATGAAGACAAACCATTAATAAAACGAACTATAGTAAGATTCAACTTTACAACATTGTGTAAGTATGGCTCACTACAATACAGTATACTAAAACTCACTGTAAGGTATTGTACCACAATATCAAAAGTCAAGTCTGTGGTTCTCCAAGGTTATGGAGAGACAAAGGGGTCTCTCGCTACTTGCTGTCAAGTGACTGTTGACTGAAAGATACCTATAAATTTGGACAGAATATGCCTACCTCAACATACACATCAGTACTTAAATACATTGTATCCAATAGTTCAATATATTTTCTTTAAATTACTCAATCCTTTTCCATTAATGGTGCAGTCACAGATGTTCCATTGTTCCTTCCTTCCCACTTTGTATGTGTATGCAGATGTAATCTCAGGTGAGAAAGTCTGGTGAAAAGACGGCTACACTGAGTACAGCAATAGGGTTTCTCTCCTGTATGAATGCGCTGGTGGAGCTTTAGGCTGGAGCCAGTGCTGAAGCTCTTTCCACATTGTGAACAGCAGTAAGGTCTCTCTCCTGTGTGGACACGCATGTGTACCTTTACATGACCCCACTGTCTAAATCTCTTAGAGCAGCAGGGGCAACTGTATGGTTTTTCCCCAGTGTGAACGAGCAAATGCCTTTTCAAGTCATTATTGGAAGTGTAGTACTTGGCACAGTAAGAGCATGTGTAAAGGTTCTGTCCAGAGTGCAATTTTGAGTGGGTTTTTAAGTCAGATTTCCTCATAAATGTTTTTGGGCAATTTTTACACAAGAAAGGACGTTCACCTGTATGTACCCTCATGTGTGTAATGAGGTTGCCCTCAGCCAAGAAACTGAGTGGACATGTGGGACAGGTAAACACTCCACGCCCAGAATGGATTCTCTGGTGTTTGCGCAAGTTTTTTACACAGGAAAAAGATTTGTGACAAGATGGGCAAGGGTGCGGCTTTGGGGGATGAGAGGAAGGCTGGGGAAAGGACCTGACCATTGTAGAGAGAGGAGTTACAGCTGTAGAAGGAAATGAGGGGGGTGCATGCCTTTTATCAGGGGAGCAGAGGGAAGAAATTAGGAGATTGGGAGCAGGAGGGGAAGGTGGAGAGGGTGGAGGGGAAGGTGACTGATGGCCATGCACTAGGGAAAGGGGCACATCAGGGGAAGATCTCTGTTTGAAGGAGAAGGAAGACGAGTTAGGAGAGTATGAGTTGGAGGTAGAGCTGACAGGGGAATGAATCAGCGATGTGGGGAGATCAGAATGGGGCTCATCTGAGGGTGGGGAGCATGACCTCAGAGGCGGTGAATCAGCACTGTGATTACGTTTGTGTGATTTGCATTTCGATACTGAGTGAGGACTGCTAACTTCTGGGGTTTTGGGGGTGTGGCACTCTAGTTCAGTACACACAGACTGTGTCTCACAGGTTTGTAATTTTCCAGAACAGTTCTTTCGAGGTTTTTCTGAAACAAGCATTTGAGTTTTAGTACATGTTCCTGCCTCTCCAAAATCAGACCTTTCTGTTTGAAACAGTTCTTCTTCCTCAAAATGACCCTCTGCTCCCATGTCTTCTTCTTTAATTTGGATGGACAAAACTGCAAATGGCGAGTCGCTTCCCGTGTCCCCGTCTGATTTGTCACGTACCTTACTGTTTAGATTGAACATACAAAAACATGTTAAGGCATGGGTCTTTGTAAATTAAGCACAATGTAAATGATGGTGCACACACGCACAATTCAACAGCCCTGAGACACCATTTTGAGAACACAACATTTCTCTATAATTAAAAAGGGTAGCCCAAATAATCAGCTACACATCACATACATAATCTCCATTCTTACCTCTTCCTTCTCACTGGCTGTCCACATTGATCCTTAAGATGACCCTTCAAAGCATTATCAATACAAAAGCGCTCACCAGATTGGGAATATTTTCCAGTGGGCAAAACACACAGGTGTGATTTCATTTTATCCTCCTGATGGAAAGTCTTGTTGCACTGAATGCAGTGATATAGCCTCCCTCTTGCATGCATCTTCTGGTGTTCTGCAAGGCCCCCTGGTTGACTGAAGGTCATACCACACCAGGTACAGCAGTACAATTTATCAGCATTATGAGTTCGCTGGTGCTTTTTTAGACTGCCCTCTGTACTGACACTCTTCCCACAGATGGTGCACAGGAAGCATGGTCGCTCTCCAGCATGTATTTGCTGGTGTCGTTTGAAACTATAGGAATTGGCAAATGTCTTAAGACAGACGGAACAAAGAAATGGTTTGTCGCCACTGTGGCTATGCTTGTGTTTATTAAGAGATCCCAGCTGGGTGAATGTTTTTAAACAGAGTGGACAGCTGTATGGCTTCTCACCTGTGTGGACCCTACTATGCTGCTTCAAATTGTAAGATCTGTCAAAAACTTTACCACAAACTAAACATGGATGGGTCTTGTCCCTTCGCCCATATTTGTGGATGGATGGGAGAATGGCTTTTTCTTCAATTTTGTCCCCAGTCATTTCCTCTCCTGTTTGTTCCTCCCCTTCGAATCCACCATTATATTCTTCCTCTTTTATTTTGACTGCAATGATCTGTGAACTGTCAAATGCTGGGTCAACTACACTCTCCAGAGCTGTTTCTGTATTTAGCTGTGGGTTTAGGTTCTCACAGTTAATGGCTCCGTTACCAACTGAAGGGTTCATTTCACCAGCAGAGTTCAATTTGTCACTTTGGTCACAGTTAACCTTACGGTCAGAGATGCTTTTAGAATGTTTGTAAACTATGCTTACATGAGTCTTTTGTTTAACTTTCTCTTTCACACTGATAGAATTAGTGTGCTGGTTAATGCCAACATCACCATTAGCATCTGTGTGTAGTACAGCACTACCGCTATTATAAGGAACTTGGATTTTCTCATCATGGCGTCTACTTTTAATTAATGTGATATAATCCTTAGGGCACATTTTACTGTTCTGCTGAGTTCCTCTTGGTTCCTCTTCATCCAAATGCTTTGCTAAGCTAAGCAATCTTCTCTTTGTAAAGCCAATTCTTGGTCTGGATTGAAATCCAAGCCTATTTTTTTTCTGGAATTCTGACATGCCGTTTTCTCGATTTCTTTCATTGTAACCCAGTTTGGATTCTCCTTCAAATTGCTTTTCTACTTCCAATCCCAATTCATACTCAAAAGGTTTTTCTTTGATGTGAACTAGTTCCATTTTTAAAACAATATTCCAGAATAATTTTCTTCAGTTCACGCTCCCACTGTCAGAGAGAATATTGCAGAGTATGAACTTAGACAGTGAAAGCATTATTAAAACTTATACAACAGGTACTAATTATTCAGTTGTTCGTCTTTACATGGGAATGAGGATAACCATAACAAACACTGCAAATTTACCAGGAATAGCAAGTAAATAGTTCAACCGTTTCTGCAGAATCCCATATTGCTTAAACATAAATAATTCGATTAAAATAATTAAAAACAATTTACCAGCATAAACGATTACCATGTTCTGACAAAAGATTATATTAGAAAACATAAATGTTATTCGAAATACATACTTCTGTTAAACACATGTAGCCTATTAAAGACAGCATGCTGCGCATATATATATGGGCGAAGGTTCTTTGACACTTTTCGAAAACCGTTAACGTTAGCTGTTAGCAAACTAAAATAGCTAGGTCACTAGCTAGATAAAAGCTATATCGATCGTACCATTACAGCGCTACCATGCGTCAGTGTATAGAATTAATTCATCAGGTAACGTTAGCTAGTTTTCGCTTCTTCACACTTCACATTGTGTTAGCTGTACTAACGTTACAATCCCAGTCAACTGGCTTTCAAACATGTTTGCGGGCAAGCCACTGACGCAAAGGCAAACTCTGCTCTCTACAACTGAAGCCCACTGTGTATTCTGTCACAACGAGCAATAACTACTTTTTCCCTTTATTTATTCGGAGTTTGTCACTTTGTCACATTTGCCTTTACTGTTTCAACTGAATCTTTCACAGCTCCAGGTTAATGGTTACCTTTTGTGAAATATGACGTTAGCTTGCCAATTCGTCCAGATATATTAAAAAACTGTCAGTTTTGGATTATACCTGCTGTATATAGGCTATTTCCTTGATTGGATAGTAGTCCGTCACCTTTCTTGGTCTTCTGTTTCCATGCAGCTCTGATTAAAGGTTCCGTTTTATGGGTAAATATGTTTGTTAAGGGCCGAGTGTTGGCAAGCGAAACGAAACCACACAAAAAAATTCTGTTTGACTTTGTAAAACTATTTATCATTTGTATTACTAAATATTAATTAACTCAAATGTGAATTCAGAAGTAAAGATTTGAACTTCTCAAAATACATTATATTGTGCATAATGATTGGCAAAAATTGCTCAGAAGCTGAAGTATTGTGAGTTATAGTTGTTGTTCTTTTTAATTTCATAATAAGCATCACATAATTATCAAAATATCATTTTTTGAGTTTAATGCTAATCTTTTGCATTTAATCATAACACAACTTTGAAAGTTGATTATTGCTGTGCAGTAATGTGAAGTTGGCCTTTGTTAGAAATAATAATAAAGTGTGACACAAATAATCTTTCCAAAACTCACTCAGCCCACTTTTACCAATTTTGAGAAAAACATTTTTGTTCATTTTAAATTGCCGGTATTTTTTACATGAAAAACCACATTTTATGCTTCGATCCCTAAGAATAAAAGTGTAAAAGTAGAACTATTTATCAGAAGGATTACACCCACCTTGAAAAATATGGTTTATCAAAACACTCTTTAATTGCATTGGTCTTGTAAAATATGTCCTGTGTATGGCCCAGTTTGTAGTAAGCTACTTAATAATTACAGTCAGCCCTACCTGAACTGAAATCACTTCCATTGGTAGTTATTTGCTATCTTTTATGGATATTTACAGTTGCACTCAAAATTATTCAACCCCCTTCACTTTTTGCACACTTTATTGTGTTGTAGATTTAATTTTAAATGGATAAAATTGCCATTTTTGCCCATCAATCTACACTCAATAACCCATAATGAAGTGAAAACATGTTTTTAGAAATTTTTGCAAATGTATTAAAAATCAAAAACTGAAATCTCTCATGTGCATAAGTATTCAAACCCTTTGCTTTAATGTATTTTTAAAGTATCATATTTCATATTTGGTCGCATATCCTTTGCATGCTGTTACTTCCTGAAGTCTGTGACCCATCAACATCAAAAGACTCTCGATATCTTATTTTCAGGTACTGTTACAAGTGATACTATAACCTCTCTGCATTTGAATGGATCTCTATGGGAATTGGGGGGTAAGACTAGATTCAGCTGTAAATTATGCTGGTACAGTATGGAACACATGACTGGAGAAATGGCTGTAAGTTATCAAGGGTCTAAGGCAGTGGTTCTCAAACTCGGTCCTGGGGCCCCCCCTGTGTATGCTGGTTTTTGTTCCAACCACAATTGCAACCCGAGAATTTTAACAAGCTGTTAATTTTTCTTAATTGCACTTTTCATGTTTTGATGGATTATTTACCCTCTTAAACCAAATTATGTAAGAAAATAGCTATGCATGCCATGTAGAATAAATGTTCACATTTTGCTTATTGTGCTATATTGCAATTTCATTAAAAGAGGTAACAAAACTGAGCAAATGGAAGGCAGAGGTGAATCAACAGGCTCCTAATTGGTGAAAGTGTGGACACATGGCCACAAAAACTAACAATTTGGTTGATAATGAACAATTCAAGGACAACGTAAATTCATAATGAGCCAAACCTGCATTTTGTTAATAAGTTTAAGGAAACAGAATTATGAAAGTACTAATTAGGAGCATATTGACTCACCAGTTATCATTTTGTTAACTCTTTGTATGTAGTTGTTTGCAATATAGAACAATAAGTAAAATGTGAACATGGGACATTTATTCCACATGGCATGCATAGCTATTTTCTGACAAAATTTGGCTTAGATGGTAAATAATCCATCAAAAAATGAAAAGTACAATTGAAAAAAATTAACAGCTTGTTAAAATTCTCGGATCACGATTGTGGTTGGAACGAAAACCAGCATACACAGGGGGGGCCCCAGGACCGAGTTTGAGAACCACTGGTCTAAGGTATCAAACGAGCCCCAAACCATCACTCTACGGCCAGATATGGAGTAGATATGGATGGATCACTTTAAGGGTTTCTAAATGAGTCAGGAGAAGAAACTCTTAAAGTGATCCATCCATATTTACTCCATATCTGGCCGTAGAGTGATGGGCTTGATCTTGACGATCTTAACGCATGGTCTAAAACGCATGGCACAATTGCATTTAGGGCGTGTCCAACTCCACTTTTGCTAGTTAGACGGTGTGTTATTTGAGCGCTAAGTAAGGCGCAAGGTGCAAATGGGCTGAACTAAGCCTCTTCATTAATTATAGGTGTGTCTTGGGCGTAACATGCAATAAACCAATCAGAGTGTTATCTCCCATTCCCTTTAAAAGCTACCTGTATTTGCACCTTGGCGGATTGCTAATATAATGGTGGACAGTAAGACAGACCGGATGTGAAAAGTCAGACCGGATTTAATAAGACTGCAAAAAGAGCGATTTACAGCTGTGCAAGCAAAGAATATATGGATCGATATTAGCATCAATATTATTCGGACTAACCATTATGATGTGTTTTCATATACACAATAATAATCTTAAACATTAAGGTTTAACACCGGAACAGGTTCCCGGTAATTCCAGACCAAAATATTTCCCGTTTCCCAGAAATATAATAATGGGATTGTGCGCGCCGGGTGTAAGATAGGGTCCTATAAAAGCTATGTGTATATTTTAAGATTTTAATACGATGATTGCATATTGATCTTATCATGTGATCAATTTAGAATGATTACTGAACACTCCCTTAGGCACAGCAAAATATACTTTGAATATGCATAAGTACCATGCAGCAATATAATTTAAATATTCATAATCACATCTTTTTGAGATTGACACTTGCTCTAAAACAAGAAATAAATAACTAATTCAGATATTTGAATATTTTATTTTCAATAGGTGTGTGTGATGTAATCAGATCGAAAAGTAACAGAAAAATAAAGTAATAAACAAAATAGCTAGTAATAATAATAAAGTAGTCTAACAAGAAATTTCCCCTTGGTGCAGTTCTTGCCTTGGCCACATGGTGGCAACGGGGTGGTATCCAGGCTATTCAAAGATGTCAGCTATTGTCCTGTTGGAGAAGAGGGAGGAAAGAGTTCATCGCTCCAGATCTCATCCAAAAATAATGTTTTATTTCATTATTCAGTGCCTGCATTCAGGGAGTAGTATGTTAAACTCACAATCATATAAACAGTACCAGTCAAAAGTTTGGACAGTTGATTGAATGTATCTTTCTCATTAACTTAACCAGCATGCCAACCACAACATTCTGCAGTGACACGCCATCCCATCTGGCTTGCACTTTAGTCTGGCCCTCATTTGATTTTCAACAGGACGATGACCCATAACACACCTCCAGGCTGTGTAAGAACTATTGGACAAAGATGAAGAGTGATGGAGTGCTGCATCAGATGACCTAATCTAACACCCAACCTAAACCCAATATAGATGGTTTGGGATGAGTTGGACCGGAGAGAGAAGGAAAAGCAGCCAAGTGCTCAGCATATGTGGGAATTCCTTCAAGACTGTTGGAAAATCATCCCAGGTAGCTACCTCATGAAATTGGTTGAGAGAATGCCAAGAGTGCAAAGCTGGTATAAAGGCAAAGGGTGGCTACTTTGAAGAATCTAAGATACATTTTGATTTGTTTAACATCTTTTTGGTAACTGCATAATTACATTTATGTTATTTCATAGTTTTTATGTCTTTACTATTATTCTAAATTGTAAACAAATAGTAGAAATAAAGAAATCCCCTTCTATGAGTAGGTGTGTCCAAACTTTTGACTGGTACTGTATATATACAAGTCAGAAGTTTACATACACTTAGGTTGAAGTCATTGAAACTCATTTTTAACCACTTGACAGATTTCATGCTAGCAAACTATAGTGTTGGCAAGTCAGTTAGGACATCTACTTTGTGCATGACACAGGTAATGTTTCCAACAATTGTTTACAGACAGATAATTTCACTTTTAATGCACTATATCACAATTCCAGTGGGTCAGAATTTTACATACACTAAGTTGACTGTGCCTTTAAACAGCTTGGAGAATTCCAGAAAATTATGTCATGGCTTTAGAAACTTCTGATAGGTTAATTGACATTATTTGACTCAATTGGTGTACCTCCACAAATCTTGCTCATCCTTGGGAGCAATTTCCAAACGCCTGAATGTACCACGTTAGTCTGTACAAACAATAGTACGCAAGTATAAACACCATGGGACCACGCAGCTGTCATCTAGAGATGAAAGTGCTTTGGGGTGAAAAGTGCAAATCAATCCCAGAACAACAGGAAAGGACCTTGTGAAGATGCTGGAGGGAACAGGTACAAAAGGATCTATATCCACAGTAAAATGAGTCCTATATCGACATAACGTAAAAGGCTGCTCAGCAAGGAAGAAGCCACTACTCCAAAACCGCCATAAAAAAGCCAGACTACAGTTTGCAACTGCACATGGGGACAAAGATCTTACTTTTTGGAGAAATGTCCTCTGGTCTGATGAAACAAAAATTTAACTGTTTGGCCATAATGACCATCGTTTTGTTTGGAGGAAAAAGGGTGAGGCTTGCAAGCTGAAGAACACCATCCCAACCGTGAAGCACGTGGGTGGCAGCATCATTTTGTGGGGGTGCTTTGCTGCAGGAGGGACTGGTGCACTTCATAAAATAGATGGCATCATGAGGAAGGAAAATGATGTGGATATATTGAAGCAACATCTCAAGACATCAGCCAGGAAGTTAAAGCTTGGTCGCAAATGGCTCTTCCAAATGGACAATGACCCAAAGCATAATTCCAAAGTTGTGGCAAAATGGCTTTAATGACAACAAAGTCGAGGTATTGGAGCGGCCATTACAAAGTCCTGACCTCAATTCAATTGAAAATTTGTGGGCAAAACTGAAAAAGCGTGTGCGAGCAAGGTGGCCTACAAACCTGACTCAGTTACGCAAGTTCTGTCAGGAGGAATGGGCCAAAATTCCAGTAACTTGTGAGAAGCTTGTGGAAGGCTACCCGAAGCGTTTGACCCTAGTTAAACAATTTAAAGGCAATGCTACCAAATACTAACAGAATGTATGTAAATTTCTGACCCACTGGGAATGTGATGAAAGAAATAAATTTCACATTCTTAAAATAAAGTCGAGATCCTAACTGACCTAAGACAGGGAATGTTTACTAGGATTAAATGTCAGGAATTGTGAAAAACTGAGTTTGAATGGATTTGGCTAAGGTGTATGTAATCTTTCAACTTCAACTGTATATACACAGTGCCCTCCACTATTATTGGCACCCCTGATAAAGATGAGTAAAAAGGGTTATAAAAAATGAACTGTTTGGTGAATTAGCTTAATCTCACACTGGTAATGCTTTAAAACAATCCACTTTCCCAGGAAGACCGTGAAACGTGCGACTTACAGCAGGAGAAACAGAGAACATGCAGCGCACATGCAGAGAATGGCATTAAAATTAATTGTGAATTAATTGTGTAACGTGCTGCAAATTTGGTTTTGTAAAAACCTTATGCACAGCGAATCCGCTGTAGCTTAGGCTATTTGAAAAACAATAAATGCAATATTCACCGGACAAGGTTTTGAACTTTTTTCAGTCAGAACCATTCTATTTACTTAAAGGCTATAGGCATAAAGAGCTGTATTGTAATGACATATGAAGCCCATTTTCAGAACTCAAATGTCTGTCTATTGCAGTGCGCGAGTTTTCCACTGAATTCATAGGTGTAAATGACAATTTGCGCATTAGGCTTGATATAGGTGTTATCAGCGAATGGAAAGCCATTGTCCCGTAACAGAAGATTGTCCCCCCAGAAGATTACAGGAATTAATATAGGCAAATATAGGCTTTGTCATAGATTGATCCAGGATAATTGCGAATAGCCTATAGCCTACATGTAACCTTACACGTAGCCTACCATAGCACATCGCCTGGATGTTGATTTAATTTGGCGTTCCCCTTTGCTTCGCTATGTGGTCTTTGACCTATGGACCCTTTTATTATTATGCATTTTTTTATATGGCCTACACAATAATAATATTTCACATTGTAATCTTGATATTTTTAGTCATGCTTGTGCGCACCCCTGTGTGTAACGGACAGGAGGGTGTACACGCGTTGTGCACATGCCTATGTAGACGCACTTATATGCGTCGTTAAAATAACATGTAATCAACTGCGACATGACTTTAGACCAGGTTTGTGGTGGTTTTAGCGCACGCGCTTTCTGCTGGCTCAAGATAGCAATACGTCAAAAAGAATCCTGGCCACTCCTCATCTTAAGACCAACACGCCCAGTTCACTTATAATGGGCGCCAGAATACATGGTATTTAAACGACGTGAACGCAAGGCGTTATAATGAACCATGCGCTGGGTGTAAGATAGCAAAGACACTTGCGTTTGGGTTAGCGCCGGATGTAAGATAGCGCCCCTGATGTCTGTGACCCATCAACATCAAAAGACTCTTGATATTTAATTTTCTGGTACTTTTACAAGCGATACTATAACCTCTCTGCATTTGAATGGATCTCTATGGGAATTGGGGGGTGGGACTAGATTTAGCTGTAAATTATGCTGGAACAGTATGGAATACTAATAATTGTATGGAAAACTAATACTTCCTAATAATTTTGGAGCAGATGTGCTCACACAAGTAGGCTACAAAATCGTCTCTCTGTCAAAGCGATTATGATCCAAACACTGTCTATCAATGAATCCATCTAATATTGGTCTGGTATTATATACCAGACAGTCAGTCATAGCCTACTTTTACATATTTTTCTTTTTATGACAGCTCTTTGATAATTTTAAGTAGGCTAGGCAAAGGAAAATGAAACCAATATTTTCTTCAAAGAACATGCACTCATTCTCATGCACTCTATCCATTTTTGCGAAAGATGCTGTATTTTTCATAATCATCTATTGGCGGCGCTAGACACCTTTTTTCCCAGAACAAAGTTGTGAGTTCTCAAAACTGATTAAGTGAAAACTCTGAATAAGCGTATATTGCAGACAAGCCTCCTTTTCATCAAATCTCCACCCCGCGCGCGTAATGGCGCGCATGTACTGGAGAGACGTTTAAAACAGCGAATAAGTCAAATTTCTGAATCACAAGCGGAATTTCGTGAGTAAGTCCCATTTGCGCATGCTTATCTCAACTCTGAACCTGGCCCTTAAAGGGTTGTGACTCATTTTCCTATTGAAGAAACGCTTCAAGTTATCTATCCATATCTACTGTATTTCTGGCAGCAGAGTGATGGTTTGAGGCTCGTTTGATACCTCAGACCCTTGATGACTTACAGCCATTTTACCAGCCACATATTCCATACTGTTCCAGCATAATTTACAGCTAAATCTAGTCCCACCTCCCAATAGAGATCCATTCAAATGCAGACATTATATCGCTTGTAGGAGTACCAGAAAATAAGATATCAAGAGTCTTTTGATATTGTTGGGTCACAGACATCAGGAAGTCATGGCATGCAAAGGATATGCGACCAAATATTAAAAATGATTACTTTATTCTACATTATTTTAACTGTCCAATCCTTTCAAAATGAAAGTGCTAGAGTACAGAACCAAAATAACGAGAGAACTGATAATTTTGCAGTGGTCTCTTAATTTTTTCCAGACCTGTATATATATATATACACTGCCTGGCCATTGGCATTGCGCCCATCATGCATAGTGCCCACTGTACAAGCTTCTGGAGGCAGTGTTATGATCTGGGGTTGCTTCAATTGGTCAGGTCTAGGCTCAGCAACGTTATGCAGCAATAAAATGAAGTCAGCTGAGTCCCTGAATGTACTGAATGAATAGGTTATCCCATCAATTGGCATATTCCAGGACGACAATGCCAAGACTCATCTGGCTCAAATTGTGAAAGAGTGGTTCAGGGAGTATGAGGAATAATTTTTACACATGAATTGGCCACCAGAGTCCTGACCTTAACCCCATTGAAAGTCTTTGGGATGTGCTGGAGAAGACTTTATGGAGTGGTTTGACTCTCCCAAAAATGAATGCAACTCTGGACAGAAATAAATGTTGTGACGTTGGATAAGGTTGTCGAAACAATTCCATGACAGATGCGCGCCGTAATCAAAGCTAAAAGCGGTCCTACGAAATATTAGTGTGCAACTTTTTTTTTGGCCAGGCAGTGTATATATATATATATATATTTAAACTGAATTCAATAGCATAGCAGTGTCTTACTGGTAGATCGATCCTGTTAGTACATCAACAAAGCCACCTGGAAAAAAAAAATTTGGTCAGTTTAAGGACTGAGGATTTAATGCATTTGTCATCCTTCAGTTCCATAGCAAAATAATCTTTAGAAAATACTGAGTGGGCCTTTAATGCACACTCCTCAATAAAATAGTTTTATTTAAAGGGATAGTTTGGAATTTTGGACATAATGTCTCAATTACGACTTACCCATGATGTAGTTGATTGATGGAAACCATTTTCAGATAATTCCATGCTGTCCCTTCTTTTGGACATACACACATTGCTAATGCTAGCGCAACTCTAAGGTATCTAGTAGCATCCACTACCAAATGCACTTAAACACTCCACAGTGCACCCAAAGCAAATAAAATACAACGACAGTCTATCGGGGTATTTTCAGTGATTATACCATCATTTTTGAAGTCAAACTATCATTGAATCCTTTACTTTGTGCTCACCTAAATTCTCAGTGGAAGTACGGCGGCGGAGCTAGCGGTAGATTAGCCAGGGTTTCTGCCTGTAGGCTATCTGCTGTACTCCACAGTTGCCGTAAAGTTACATATTTGGTAAACAAGTCAGCTAAACACAAACATGCTACAGAATAACACAGCATATACAAGCAAGCACACTGGCTACCAATTTGCAGGAAAAGTTTGACCACTTCCATGACTTCCCAATTGTGGCAACTAGCTAGCTAAATTGAATAGATAGATCACGCATGCAATCATTTATTAGTTACCTGCTCGTCAGTTGTTTTTGGTGCATGAAGAAAAACAAGTGATGGCACAGCAGTCTCCTTCAGTAGAGGGTGTCCCGACCGTCCTTTTTTGATTTTCACATAGTCATCCTCCGTGAAATGGTCACTACACACTTTTAACTTTTTTAGAGTCTCAATTGGTGACATCCATGCGAGCAGCAAGAAGCCACAGCTGTTTTCTTTGTTGATCTTCCACTGGAAATCGGTGAAAACTTTGTGGTGCCCATTTTTTTTTGCATGATTTGAACAACCTTAAAATACACACCGAAATACCATCTTACCTGAACGTTAGCTAACAATACTACGAGTCTGATTCTTTCACACGCGCGATATTGTTTTTGGCCGGCACGACATACGACGGCAGAGCTATAGGCTACTTTACGTTACCTACTAAACTAACGCCGTACTTCCACGGAGAATTTAGGTCAGCACAAAGTAAAGGATTCAACAATAGTCTGACTTGAAAAATGATGGTATAATCACTGAAAATAACCCCGATAGACTGTCGTCATATTTTATTTGCTTTGGGTGCACTGTGGAGTGTTTAAGTGCGTTTGGTAGTGGATGCTACTCGATACCTTGGAGTTGCGCTAGCATTAGCAATGTGTGTATGTGTGTGTATATGGACAGCATGGAATTATCTGAAAATGGTTTCCATCAATCAACTTGTGTAAGTCGTAATTGAGACATTATGTCCAAAATTCCAAACTATCCCTTTAAGTCTCTTACCTGGTCTGCAAACAGTCTCACATAGTACCGGACAGACATAGCAGACATTACACATCTAGAGAAAGAGGAAATCAAAGTGAGCACCAACTCGCACCCTGCTTACCATTAAAAAAACATACACACATTTACTGTGATCATATACATCCTGTGGACAAGAGGACAAATCACCAATATTGCTTTTAGCTCATCTGTAAGATGTATCATGTAGTGAAGCAGCTGTGAGGTCGGAGGACCAGACGCGACCGTAAGGGGATCACAAAGTACTCCAGGGGTGGAGCACCACTAAAGGGGAAAGGAATAGAACTCTGCGAATGGAGCAGAGATAAATAAACAAAACTGGAAAATAACTTCCGGTGTACAGCCAAAGAATAGCAACCCAGAAAAGTGGGCAAAAAGCTCGCAGACTCGAGCAGGAAATAGGAGAAAAGGAAAGGCTCTAGCTCAATAAACGAATGAGTAAAAAAAAAAGAGGCGAGAACAAGAAAAGGTAACAAAGGTTACTGCCTCAGAGAGGACAGGAGAAAACCAAGGCAAGGAACAGAAAGTGCAAAAGAGGAAAACAAACTCCTAATAAGGGATATCTAAACGCGCACCTACAGGCAAGTCCCGCGTTACTTTTTAGCAAAGCTTAAAAGCAAAGTGGTCGCCTGAACCTATACCTGTTACCGGCTTTACGTGGCTAAGTAAGACACAAAAGCAATGAACCAGTAAGTCGCTGTGCTTAAATAGCTAGCAGACTCTAGCACAGGTGAAACGAATGAGTGCATGTAAGTGGAAAAACACAGCGGGGGCGCCGTCCCGCGGACCCGAAAGGAAACGTCCGCAGAACAGAAACGGCGAGCTGCAAAACCATGACAGGAGCTTGTATTATTGGCCAAAGCTATCTTCCATGTCAGCTGCAAAATATAAATCATAGAACTGTTTAAATAGTAAGTTTCACATCATGCAATTCTCTTTGGTTTTTTCATGTAAAGGGTGGTGTTGTTCATATAACTGTATAGAAAGAGACTTACTTCGCAGTGTTTGCAGAGTTCTGACGTGTCTCCCTCCTGACAAGGGCACATTTCACAGGCATCACAGTGCTGAGAAAAGGTAATTGTTTTTAATTCTAGAGAAAGATAGAGGGATGTGCACTGAGGAAAAGTGACAGAGACCAGTGTGGCTATATCAAGCACTTACCTCACAAAAGGAACAGTAGCTACAGACGGATCCAGCACGGTGGTGTTCAGCACCATCGCCCTCTTCTTCTACATAACCATCTTCAACATCAGCCTCGGAATCTGAAAAAAATAATGGTCATCCTTTTTTTCCTATTGTCTTTCTGACAATATCACATGAAAACAGCAGTTGAGACATATTATTGCTGTTCCATATAGTTGAGTGCAGTTCTCAACAACTGTGTTGGGCCAGGCTGTGCAAAGGCCCACAATAATACAATCAGACTGATAAAATAATATTCTGACATGAATTTCTGATGAAGTTCAAAATTAAACGTTAATCTTTCAAATAATACCTCACAGATATGAAATTATAAGTGTCTCATGGAAGAAACTGAACAAACACTATACTTTGTTGACACAGCTACAGAAAATGAATACATTTTTTAAATGACTTATATTTTTAGCTATGTTATTTTTAGCCTTAGGAGGTCGGCATAGCTAACCAGACTCCAACCATTGTACTGCACATACCAGGAGGCCACATTGTGCAGAAGGGATATCCTGGCGAAGAGCAATAACAGTGTGTGACTAATGCTTCACTGCTGCACTAAAGATACGTTTTGTGCAAAGCTTTTGGTTTGAGAGGGAAATTGCACAAAGCACTAGCAATATTCTTTGTCTGTGGTGCATGTCTATTAATATTTACTCACATAGCATTCAGTAATCACATCTGCATGCTAAACTTCTGTCCTTGCACAACACACACACACACACACACACACGCACACGCACACGCACACGCACACGCACACGCACACGCACACTTCAATGCAAAAGTGCAAGGAGTTTTATTCATCCTGTTTTATTCATCTTAGACGTAGCTTTTGAAGTCCATTAAGCTGTGAAGCAAATTGGATTTCTCTAGGTAATGTGTGATTGTTTTTTCAAACCAGGTTTCAGCAACAACACCGAATTTCCGAATGACTATGTAATTGTAACAATTTTGTCCTAATCATAATAATATATTTTGGCCCTGATTTACTAAGACATTTTGCATGTGCAAGACCAATAACACAACCAATGATTGGTCATGATATTTGTTTTACACCAATCATTGGTTGTGTTATTAGTTTTGCACGTGCAAAAAGGGTAAATCAGGCCCTTTAAGTACAAACAAAAATGTATATATTTTTTTCATCACACAAATTAAGATTGCAAAAAGGATCATCGATATGCATTTCATATTATTTAGCAAAGACAATAATAGGCACACATGCATTTACACAGATCACAGATGTATTTACAGTAGCTAAGCTCTTTCCTTATTTAGATTGAGAAGAGATAGGAAAGATAAAAGGATTGACGAAAAGAAGTAGCTTTATGGGCAAATATAATGAAATAAATTTTCTTCATTCAAATGAGAATCTTTAATTACCTTGTTGATCCTCTTTGCTATCATCAGTATCATTATCATCATCAGCATCCTGATCATCTTCTTTACCATCATCATCCACATCTTCATCACCATCATCTTCATCATGACCTTCCATAGTGTCAGGTTCATCTTCCTCCTCATCACCATCATCAGCATCATCATCCTCATGTCCACCATCATCAGCATCATCATCCTCATGTCCACCATCATCAGCATCATCATCCTCATGTCCACCATCATCAGCATCATCATCCTCATGTCCACCATCATCAGCATCATCATCATGTCCACCATCATCAGCATCATCATCCTCATGTCCACCATCATCATCCTCAAGTCCACCATCATCAGTATCATCCTCTTTGCTGTCATTATCCTTGTCATCAGCTTCATCACTTTCATTGTCATCAGCTTCATCACTTTCATTGTCATCAGCTTCATCACTTTCATTGTCATCAGCTTCATCACTTTCATTGTCATCTTCTGTATCATCATCATCATCATCTTCCTCTTCAATGTCATCAGCATCACTGCCATCATTGGTATCATCATCATTGTTGTTGTCATCATCATTGTGCTCATCACTGGCTGTTTCTTCTTTACTATGCCCCTCATGATCATGATCACTGATGACTTCCTCTTTATTATCGTCAACATCATCATCATCCCCATCATTAGCCCTTTCTATGCTCTCCCCAACATCATCATACTCATCGTTGTCATCATCATCATCATCAAGCTCTCCACCTGTTGGTTCCCCGCTCTCATCAGCCTTGTTTTTTAGGTGGTCTTCAGTGTGAGTTTCCTCCTGAGCTCTTACCCCTGGAGTAACGGGGGTTTGGAAGGAACACAGGAGAACAAGAATCAGCCCTATGAGCCAGGTTTTGAAGGAGGCCATATTGAACCAAAGTGTGGGCAGATAAACAAAGAGAAGGGGAAAGAAGGTTAAAATCCCTTAGGAGTCCAGAACATCCACAAAAACAAATTCAGCAGCACCTGTGAGTTATTGTTTTATCTAATAGAGAAACAAAATGACCCTGAAAACTTCTGAAAATATATTTAATATATGTATATATTTTTCCCCCTTTTAATATATGTAATCCAAATTCCTGGCTTTTGACACCCGCTCCCAAAATCCAGTGGAAACTATACACAACCCGCAAAATATTCCTCTTCTTTTCAGAAAATGTAACTGAACAAAGTATCAGAAAAATATATTTCCTCTCGTACAACTATGCAGTAGTTTATGCATTCATGAAAAAAGATAAGACTGTACTTCAGCCAACGATAAATGCCCAGTGACCGAGACACGGACTTTACTAAAATGAGACAGACAGTGAACAGGAGAAAGGGGGGTAAGATGAGAAGTGGGGGGGGCAGTTTTGGTGATTGACAACAGCACATGTTTAAAGACTATGCTTATGATGTTCCAAACTCAGTTGGGTGTGGAAAAAGAGAATAGAGAGTGAGTGAAAGAGAGAAAGAGAGAGAGAGAGAGAGAGCACTAGCGAGTGAGTGAGAGATACGGACCAAAGGGAAAAAGGACAAATTACTGTCATCAATAATTTTTCAGCTTTAACTCTTAAGAGATACAGTAACATGGTAACACAGTGATATGGCAGATCATTGTGGCTATTTCAGTGGTGGAGAAATTCTGAAAGTCCCAACCTGTGAAAGAGCGCTGCCTGCAAGTATGCCAGGATGTGCACCTACTTATGGGTGAGCACACATACACACACACCCTCACTCATGTGCTCCTAATCCCCAACATTTGGCCTGGAATCCATCATACAGTCAGTTCACACCCAGGACTGTCACAGATGTACATTCCAAGAGCACATAATGGTGAGTTTCACTTTTCTCTGTCATGCTAGAAGGTCATGCATTGAGAAGTAACAGTTGTCTTAACTACACACTGGCTTAAAACTTTTATGAGACCATTATATAATTATGACATAATGTCTTCTAGTGAGTAACTATATAGCAAAGTGACAATAGTCAAAAGGGAAATCACACATGCACATGAATGCAAAAAAAGAATATGGACACAAATGACCTGGATAGAAACAATGACATCTCACGCAGGCACAGACATGAGTACATGTACGTAGCACTGGCCTCAGGCAGTCAAGTATTGAAGCTCAACCTTTCCATGGCCAACCCCACCAACACATTGCCAAAATAGCAGTGTGTGACTTGTGGGATGGGCAGGTGGGCAGGAACTCTATTAAAAGCCCCTCTGTCCCACAGTATCAGTGTAATGTGACCTTCACTTAGTCTGCCTGCAACTGTGCGTCACGCTTTATCGCAGCCCCTCCTTCCTTTGACTCCTTTCTCACATAAAATAGTAGCTCTGCCTCCCCTCTTTGGTTCGGTCTGCATTAGCCTTCAACATATCCTAAATCCCCCCTCTTGCAAAACCGGCACTTTGTTTGTCCCTTTGTCTTAAATCTCTCCTCTCAAATTCACTTCGTTGTGCCATTTCCCCCTTCCCCTACCATTGTCTTTACGGTCTCTGGGGATGAAGGCTCATTTCACTAAATCTCCATCAGGCAACTGTAGCTCCTTGACATTGTTTTGACTTAATGAGTGAGTGGTTTCACATGCGTGTGAATGAGAGAGAAATGGCTGAAACCCATGAGCGGTTGAAATTTTAGGAGGCTGAACACAGGGTACCAAAATAGGCCCAACTCCATAAATCGATTCACTTGTGTTGGGCTCTACCAAATGGCCTCTTCAATATATAAAGGTATGTGCACAATCAGAATTACATGGATAAGTAACTAGATACATAGCACTGTAAGATCGACATACACATATCTAGAATTATTGTTGAGAATGTCATGTATATAACATTGAAGAACTTCACCTGTTATTTCAAAATGATTTTGGATTGTACATTCACCGTCATGCCACTCACATTTATTGATAGGTGCACAATTTCACAAAACAAATATGGCATGTTGTTTTGTGAAATTGAAGGGAGCAATCAACAATTTAAAAGTAAGGAAATGCACTAAAGTAAGAAAATGTGCTAAGAAAAAACTTTTAAAATTTTTTTTTAAAACAACATTTTATTAAACAAATGTCTTTATCTTCTTTGTGGCGATAAACATTAAAAATAAAAAGCAAGATTTAATTCGGAAAACATCAAACACATATGAGATCTACCAACATTTACTTTGAGATGGAATGGTGGTGTTCAATTAATTTCAATTCACAATTCAATTCATCTCCACTGTCAGTCAGTGTAATCCATGCCTGCACACATCCACACACTTTGCCCTTTACTCTCAAGAGGCTGTAATATTCCTCACACACACACACACACACACACACGCTTGGATGCACACACACACACACACACACACACACACACACACACACACACACACACACACACACACACACACACACACACACACACACCACACACAAATGTGCAAATTCCCTTTTGCTATCCTGGTCTGTGTGGAAACAGTCAACAATTGGAAACAATTACAGTAGGAACATATGAATAGTGAAGGCTGACGTAAAAATGGAAACAGAACAATCAACAGCAGTAACATATCTTTCTGGACCCTGAGTATTACTTTTGACTGTTTTCCTTTGGAATCAACGAGAAGAAGAGGGAGGAGGCTCTGGAAGACAAAAGGCACATAATTATGGTCAATATAAATATGCTATTAGATATAAGAAATAGTCAATGATAGGCTGCACAAAATCTCATGTAGACAGCTTTAAATACACATTTTCTTGTATACTGTAGGGACCCTATTCCACAATTAGACCTGGCTGGCAGCAGGAAAAAGTGACAGAACACAGCAGTACCTCTGAGTTTAGGTGGAGGACGTGTTGGCTTGGTTAGGTTGTTGCTTTGAGATAATGTGTCTACCACCCAAGTGAGGGCACTACAGCAATACTCCATCTGAGAGAGAGAGAGAGGGAGAGGGAGAGGGAGAGGGAGAGGGAGAGGGAGAGAGGGAGAGAGAGACCTTTATTTAATCAGGAAGGCCTATTTGTACGCTTCACTCATAGAATACTGGCTATAATTTATTTTCTCGTGGAGACGAGAAGTGTCAATGCATTTTAGTGGAAGAAAAACACCAAAAAAAGAAAAAAAAAGAATGTGATTGCACTTTTTTGCTGTATAATGTGATGTATATTTATGCTTGTTGTGTGTGGTACTGTATGATAAGGTGCAAAACAGGTCCTTCCCACAGACAACTGATAGACTCTGATGACCATGGTGACCTGGGGGTAAGTATTGTAACGGTTAAATTAGTTGGCAAACTATAGCATGGGTAATCAGGATTAATCAGGTAAGCAGTATAGTATAATGGTTAAGGAACTGGACTTGTAACCGAAAGGTTGCAGGTTCGATTCCCAGGTAGGACACTGCCGTTGTACCCTTGAGCAAGGTACTTAACCTGACTTGCTTCAGTATATATCCAGCTGTATGAATGGATAAATGTAATAAGAAGTTGTGTAAGTCGCTCTGAATAAGAGCGTCTGCTAAATGCCTGTAATGTAATGTAAAGGTTGATTATTATTACAATTTTTATTATTATTGTTAGTAGTCATATTTATTGTATTATTGTTGTACTGTTATTATATCATTGATGTATTCGTCATATTCTTCTGAAATAATAATAATACATGTATTAAACATAATAAATCATTTTAAAAAGCATTAATTAAAATAATATTAATAAAGAAGAATAAGAGTTGAAGGAGAAGTTCGGTATTTAGCATGTTAAGCCCTGTTATAAGGTTATTTACGATCATATACAACGGTCCATATTAACATTTTGACAAACTCTGCAGTCTTGAGATATATTGCTTTTTGCTCATGTCACAGCTAACTTACACAATGGATCTGGATGGGCATATAGAAAATCCTTCAAAAAACACCATAAACTCTCATTTTCAAAGACGCGAAAATCGCCGAGTGGTCACTGGTGACCGTTGATGTTCTGACACAAAAAACGTCGCAAAGTATGCTTCGTATCGGGTTTTATTTATAATTTTATTAAATCCATTGACTTGTATAGACACCAAAGGAGGTTTAGATAGATACATCCACAGCCGGAAACCGGAAATACTTCTGAATTGTTTTGAAAAGTTTGCAGTTTTCTGTTGCTCACTAGCAGTCTTGTGCGCTCGCAGTTAAGGAATCAGTCGCATAAACTTGGGCTGTGTCCGAATCAGCACTCTTCCACACTGTTGAGTAGCCTTGGTAAGTAGATAGGGCGAGAAAGTCGTAGAGTACGCGAAAATTACCGAAAACCGACGTATTTTAAATATAAATCATGTTTTTACTTTTTAAAATAAGTGCGTGCTTTGCGACTTTTCATTTTTACCCGTGACTGCACTTTGAAAGTATCCCAATTTAGCTGTAAAACCGCGGACATGGCAACACTGGTGGGACGTCTTCTGACCTGCTTATGATACTTCCACAGTGCGGTTGGAAAGTAGTATGTCGGATATTTGTCACGGACTGCTAAACAGTGCACATTTAACAGCACACGTCTGCCAGTGCACTGTTCACAGGAGACAGGGCGCAGTAGATAGGGCTCTGATTCGGACACAGCCGTATACTAATTTAGCAAAATGGATCCTTTTGAAGAGTGGTTCGTACTAGCTGCAAAGCAAACCCCGACTTGGTGACCCAGACGTGGCTCTTCTTCTTCCACAGTAGCCCTCAAACTCAGCCAAGACCTCCCAAAATTTCAAGCGGAAGTTTACAAATGTATGGCTGTACGGCGACTGAAAATAGTTATATAAATCTTTAAACAGTTATTTAAAACATGTTTTAAACGTAAACGTAAATTACAAGAAGACACCAGTGACCACTCGGTGAGTTTCCCGTCTTTGAAAACGAGTTTATGGTGTTTTTTGAAGGCCTGTAAGTTAGCTGTGACATGAGCGAAAAGCAATATATCTCAAGATTGCAGAGTTTGTCAAAATGTTGATATGGACCGTTGTATATGATCGTAAATAACCTTATAACAGGGCTTAACATGCTAAATACCGAAATTCTCCTTTAAGAGTTGCCCTGCTCATACATGTTATGTATCGTAAAGATTAATAGGGCAGAAAATGGAAAGACAGCACACCGTGTTGGTAATCCCTAACAAAAATGAACTATAGTATTGCTAAAATTATCTTCTAGAAAACTAAGAATATTATAGTTTTTTCGCCCACTATAATAATGCTGTAGTATTTGTCACTATCTACAATAGTATCACTATAGTATTTTCACCCCCTATAATAATTCTTTAGTATTTATCCCTATAGAACAATAGTATGACTATAGTGTGTATGAAAAAACTACAGTAATAGTATAGT
Organism: Synaphobranchus kaupii; assembly: GCA_029718625.1. Taxonomy (NCBI): domain Eukaryota; kingdom Metazoa; phylum Chordata; class Actinopteri; order Anguilliformes; family Synaphobranchidae; genus Synaphobranchus; species Synaphobranchus kaupii. The sequence continues at coordinate 48,464,813 of CM056379.1, read as the reverse complement.
ATTTGTATAGTATATGCTGTCGACATACTATAGTTTTACTATAGTTCATTTTAACAGAATAACATTGTATTATTAGTCTGGTTAGCTCTGTCTTGCATTAAATTAGCTGACTGGACAAGAGATAAAGGTAACGGTACATTGCTTTTAAGGCACAAAGTGCTCACTTCATGGTATATAGCTGTAAAGTATGAGACGATGAGATGTTGACGTGCCTAACCTATTGGGCATAGTGGGGTTCGTGTCTCCCAATCTATCGCCCCTCCTCATCCCGTATCAGCAGTACCACAGACAGAAGTACAGAGATGTAAAATCCAGAGGTCAGAAAGTAGAAGTCCTGCTATGCGTTTCTTCCACCCATGATCTCAGCCAGCTGATTTCACTAATTAGTTCTACCTCCTGGCTGAAGAATTGTGCAAATGAGCAAATCCAGGTGATTGGAACTAAATACCAGGGAGGACTTTTTACTTTCTGAACCCGGATTTTACACCTCTGGTTAAGTAGCTCTTAAGAGGTGACGCAATCACACTTAAAGAACTGTTTTGGGAAACGTGTGCTACAAATTAAAGAGCCTTCGTAAAATCGCTCGTTGAAATCGCGCTTAACCCTAAGGATTCATCTTTATTGGGAAACACGGCCCTGGTGACTGTGAAGGCCATAGCATATGATTTGCATCATTTCCATACTCATCAAACCATTCAGTGAACCCTTGTGCCCTGTGGATGGGGGCATTGTCATCCTGAAAGAGACCAGTCCCATCAGGATAGAAATGTTTCATCATAGGATAAAGGCGATCACTCAGAATAACTTTGTATTGATTTGCAGTGACCCTTCCCTCTAAGGGGACAAGTGGACCCAAACCATGCTAGGAAATAACAGAGCCACCAGTCTGATGGCTCACTGTAGGGGTTTTCCCTTTAATACCCGTCTGTATATATACAGATGTTGGGTTATTATGGGTTCAGGTGGAATGAGACCAGAGACCTTGAGGCTCATGGTAGGGCTCATGTTCTGCTACTACCAGACAAGTAAAGGAAAGAGGATAAATCACAGCTTACCTGTGATTCCAGAGCTCTCAATCGGCGATCATGGTCTCGAATTTCAGCCATCTGTTTCAGCACACCGTCCACCCTGCGCACACAGCAACTCTCCATCATTTACTGTCCGTTAGTGTGTCTCCACCTTACACACCTCATGCCTGGTACAACAGTGCACAAACACAGTGGAAAAGAAAAGCAAGCCCTAGCTGGGCCTGACACCTACCAAACCCATATGTGATAGCAGGAGAGAGACATGGTTGGAGGGAGGCAGTGGTAGAGATATGGGTAGAGACACATTGGTAGAGAAAAAGAGGCAGAAGGAGGCAGGGGCAGAGGGAGACAGAGCTGGAGAGACACACAGATATAGGGCCACAGAGGTGGAGAGAGTCAGGTGGGGAGAGTGGAAAGGTACTTGGCAGATGTGCGCTTGAGTCTCTCCGTGTCGCTCCCTCGCTGCTTCTTGTTCTGGTCGGTCAGGAGGTTCTCTTTCTGAATGGCCTCCCATGTCATCAGCCTGTTGATCTTCTTGCCTGTTAGCTCCAGCACTGTGAGGGAGACGGGAAAAGGTGGCAGTTCTTTTAAAGGAAACAATTATTTTGTAGAAGAATTTAATGAGGAATCTTTGTTTTGTTTTGTTTTTTTAAAAGCCACCTTCTTCATTCCGCAACATGTAACAAGTTACTTGCTGGGACTTGCTGTTTTTGAACCAGCTTACTGAAAAGAATGAAGACTTTATGGCTCTCATTTAAATTCAGCCTCTGAATATCCCATGAGCAAATCTTTGTAAGTGATGAAGTTTCTGCTGATGCAGCAGTCCTTGCTGCTCTGTACAATCAGGGCTTTGGTTGTATTGTATAGCATTTAATGTGTGGCTTTCACTTTTAGCTATCACTGAGACTACTGCTGTATTTTTTTTATTCTCTGTTGCGATCCTGGACCTGGGAAAAGAATCTGATAAATGTGTTATAATATTATTATTACTATATGGGAAATTTGCAATGCAGCACAAACTCAGCATGCAATGTATTAGCTTTATCCTGTTGCTATCATTCTCACCATAACACTAGGACAAACACAGCAGAAACTTTCCCAGATGCAGACTTGTAAAAACTCCCACCAAACTCTTACATATAATACAAGTTACAACAGAACCATATGCCTATCCCTCCAGCAGTGACGATAAATTTGTCTCAACCGATGACACCATTGGACACAACTTCATTACACTCACCGAAGTGGTGGATCTTGACAGAGGGGATCCGGCGGATTTTCCTCTTGATGAAGAGATGGAGATGGGACAGAATGATAAAGGGGGGTGCCAGGGAGGGCCGTGAGTGGTAATCCACAATCAGGTTGTAGCGTTGGAATTTCCAATAGGTGTCGCTGTTGTCTTGTACCTTAGAGAATGTGTAGCTGATATGAAAGGCAGGGAAGAGCCATGGATCATTACATTACTGTTGTCCATCTTTTTATATTGCTTACTTTTTATCTGACACCACAAAAGCCAAATCACTTTCCCCACTGGTATAACTAAATCAAACAGAATTGAACTGAATGTAAATAGTACTAACCACATTCTACTTATGCTGAGGAAACTAAACAGAAATAGCAGGGTAGAAAAATAATGAGGCGAATGTTACATGGGTGAAATATTAAAGGTGTATTAAATAGTGAATGACACCCTTGCGAGCGGCACGGTGGTGCAGTGGTTAGCACAACCACTCGCCTCACAGCAAGAAGGTACCGAGTTCGAATCCCGGCCGAGGACCTCTGTGTGGAGTTTGCATGTTCTCCCCGTGTCCGCGTGGGTTTCCTCCGGGCACTCCGGTTTCCTCCCACAGTCCAAAGACATGCAGGTTAGGCTAATTGGAGACTCTAAATTGCCCATAGGTATGAATGTGTGAGTGAAGGGTGTGTCTGCCCTGCGATGGATTGACAGCCTGTCCAGGGTGTATTCCTCTCGCCCAGTGCATGCTGGGATAGGCTCCAGCACCCCCCGCGACCCTGACCAGGAATAAGCGGGTTTGATAATGGATAGATGGATGGATGACACCCTTGCTCTATGGAGAAAGAGAGGGACAGAGATCGGGAGAGAGGCAGAGAGAGATATAAAGAGCCATACCTGAACATAGCAATGAGGAGGTTGAGCAGCAGGATGTTGGTGACCAGCAGGTAGACCACCAGCAGAATGATAACCAGCCAGTTAGCATAGGTGTTCATACAGGGCTCTGCTCCAGCATCAATTAGTGTCGCATTGTCTGTGCAGCTCACCTCCCCTACCTTGGCAGCTGAGGACAGAGGGACAAATAGTGAATGAGAGAAAGAGTTCAGCAGGTAAATGCCAATATTTTGGATCTGTAACACAGTGTATAATGCATATGATATACACGGTCCACAATGACTGCTGGACTATTTATGAAAAGGCCTTAATATATTATTTGATACTATTTCAGTTTTAGCCTATGCTTTCAATTGGCCCAGATATTTTTTGTGTGCGATGAAGGATAGTACAGATACATATAGAAGTTTCTGATGTCTTTACAGCTTTACAATGGCTGCCATTGGGGCATTTAGGGGTTTGTGGTCTAAATAATGAAATAGAGAAAACTCCAAAGCTGCTTGTATAAAGACATTATGCCTCTAGAGGTTTACCAGCCATTTTAAGTCTGCAGGTTGTCAGAAACGTTTGTATATAAAATATCCTTAATTTCACATAAAAACTGTCTGGTCCAATTGAAAACTTACACAAAAATTGTTATAATATATTTTTTAAACCCATTAAGCCAGTGGTTCTCAAACTCATTCCTGGGCCCCCCCTGTGTTTGCTGGTATTTGTTCCAACCACAATTGCGATCCAAGAATTTTAACAAGCTGTTAATTTTTCTTAATTGCACTTTTCATGTTTTGATGGATTATTTACCCTCTTAAGCCAAATTATGTCAGAAAATAGTTATGCATGCCATGTAGAGTAAATTTCCCATGTTCACATTTTGCTTATTGTGCTATATTGCAAACAATTTCATTAAAAGAGGTAACAAAACTGAGCAAATTAAAGGCCGAAGTGAATCAATAGGCTCCTAATTGGTGAGTGTGGACACAAACATGGCCACAAAAACAAACCACTTGGTTGATGATGAACAATTCAAATACAACACAAAGTGAAAATGAGCCAAACCTGCATTGTGTTAAGTTTAAGGAAACAAATTTATGAAAGAACTTAAACACATGTGTTCAACAACCTAATTAGGAGCATATTGATTCACCTCAGTCTTTAATTTGATCAGTTATAACATTTTGTTAACTCTTTTTATGTAGTTGTTTGCAATATAGCACAATAAGCAAAATGTGAACATGGGACATTTATTCTACATGGCATGCATAGGTATTTTCTGACATAATTTGGCTTAAGGGGGTAAATAATCCATCAAAACATGAAAAGTGCAATTTTGAAAAATTAACCGCTTGTTAAAATTCTCGGATCGGAACGAAAACCAGCATACACAGGGGGGCCCCAGGACCGTGTTTGAGAACCACTGCATTAAGTAAACTATCCTTTAATTATATTGTGATTTCATTTTTTTTTCAATCTTATGCAATCTTAGCAAACAGTATGGAATACATGCACCGCACAGACAAGCAGTGAACACTGTAGAATACCATCTATGTCCTCTAGGGGGATCTGTCCAAAAATGTGCAGGTAAGGCCGGTAGAACACCCTGCGCAGGACCCAGTCTGGGCGCGGATCATACGAGTACAGCAACGCCTGATTAGCTACTCCATATGCTAGTAGCCACACCCCCAGGAAGAAGAGGAAGAAGAAAACATCTTTCATCTGAAGAGAAAAAAGGACGAAGGGAAATGAATGGTGAATGTAAAACAGGTGTGGCAATAGAAAATAAATTCTCATTTTAGAGCATAATATAAAACTAAAATAATTAAAATAGAAAATCATTACATGATTGTTACATGATGAGGTTTCTCGTACTTTTTATTTTTATTTTTTTAAATTATAAAACATTTAGCAGGTCTATCTTTCAGAATAAGTATTCAAAGCTGGCATAGAATGAATTCCAATGCCATTAAAAATACAAAAAATACAAACATGTGATGCTTGCATGTGTAGCTCTTCTTCCAAGTAGCTTTCTATTACACTTTTTTTTTAAATTTTCAGCATGATTTATCTTCTACCCCCTCATAAAACAAGTGTGTGAATCTTTCCCCCTCAGATTCATTCCCTCTATTCCCCTTAGATGAATTCCCTCTATAGTTATATCACGCTCTTGCTCACCATCTTTCCCACGATAATAATCTTGGGTCCCATCCTCTTGTGAATGGCAAAAATGTGGATGAGTCTGAGGGTGAACACCATGTAATCCAGACAGAGCACAGCTCGGCCTATCTCAAAGGACCACTGGAACATTCTGACACAAGAGAAAGAGTGAATGTGGAAAAACAGTTTGCTCCCTATGTGGGTCTCACATTGGGCTCAGAAAGCAGACAGGTTGTGCTCACGCCTTCACCTATACAATAGTAACAATGCTCAACAGTTTGCTAACATATCAAGGAGTGTAACGCAGAGAAAATGATTGTTCCTGTTAGCGGTCACACGTTCTTTACACCAAAGACACAAAAACGAGTACAAATTTTCTTTCTCTGACCCCCAACTTTAGTATGACAGTAGCCAGTTTGTCACTCTCCATTATATAAGATAGGTTACCCTACAATGGTAGTTGGGTCACATTGGCCAACAGTGATAAACAACTTATCTAGAACACAGTCATACAGAAAGTGGTTAAGAAAGCTGGAATATGACAAAGTCCATGTCGGATAAATTACTCAAATGACTGCAGATGACCATGCGTGGCTCACAGCACTCAAAATCTTTCCACTCTGTACAGGATTTCTCACAGTGAGCGGACTGGTGGGGTAGATGGTCATAAATTACCTGCAGCACAGGCCAATGATGAATAATAAGATGGCTGTAAGGTCACACTTGTTCCACACATCCTGAATGTACTGCCACATCCTTTGTTGCAGCGGCCTGTTCCCCACAAAGAAGGTCTGTGAGAGCAGGTGGAGATATATATGAACAGTATGTATGGATACAGTGTCCTCCAAAATTATTCATACTCTGATAGAAATGAGCAAAACAAGGCTGAATAAAATAAGCAACACAATGGAGGCCTATATACTGGTGGACTTTCTTTGAACAATTATATACAGTTGAAGTCGGAAGTTTACATACACTAAGGTTGAAATCGTTAGAACTCATTTTTAACCACTCCACAGATTTCATGTTAGCAAACTATAGTGTTGGCAAGTCAGTTAGGACATATACGTTGTGCATGACACAAGTAATTTTTCCAACAATTGTTTGCAGACAGATTATTTCACTTTTAATTCACTATATCACAATTCCAGTGGGTCAGAAGTTTACATACACTAAGTTGACTGTGCCTTTAAATTTTTAATATTTGGTCGCATATTCTTTGCATGCCATGACTTCCTGATGTCTGTGACCCAACAACATCAAAAGACTCGATATCTTATTTTCTGGTACTCTTACAAGCGATACTATAACGTCTCTGCATTTGAATGGATCTCGTATTAACTAAGGTTCACAGAGAGAGCAAACCTGTCAAATCTCAAACTTTAGAACCTATGACCCCTACAGAATCTATGTGTGGGCTGAATATGCGGGGAAAAACCTTCTCACTTTAGGTTAAACATTGCACCAGGCCACATGTTGAATTTGAAACCATGAATAGCAATTTTGACCCAATTAAAATTACTAATAATTTAAATCTTTGTGCTTTGTTTTTGAACACATTATTATAATTTTTTTTAACAAAGGTTTGAGTCAGGTCCACCAACTGCACTACCTTATCAGTTGTCCAAGCATTTACCTTTTTTCAGAAAACAAACAGCTCAAGTCATACTAAATTGATTGAAATGAATGCAGAACTAGAGCACTGTTGTGTACTCTGCTCTTATTTACTTCATAATGCAGAAGTTGAATAATGCTATCCCACTTGGCTCTGATTAGCAAGAGTCAGGTGCCCAAATGTCCAACTGAACACAGTGTGTCCTCGTTTTGCATTTTTTACTTGACTCAGACAAGGGGGAAAGCAGGTTACAGACTGAAAAGGGATCATAGTGCAGAAAGAGCCGCAGCAGGGGATCAAACCCCCGCCCACATGAGAGGATTTGTATAGGAGTTGAGTCAGCCCCCCTACAGACTGTGCAACGTCACACAAAATCTAACAATATTTAAGTTTTCTCTCTTGTACATAACATTTATACCTTTATTAAAACACCTTTCTAGTCTGAACATCAATACGGTTGTATGACATAGATGGACATGGTCACAGTATTACACATAAGTGTAAACTGAAGTAGTCCACGGTCCAGAGCACTAACAGTAATATGAACAGGCCTCTTTCACCATACCTGTCGGATTTCCTCACAGACAATCGTAAAGACCCAGAAGTACAGCACAAACTCCGTTATGGCAGGGCCTATTGGAGGTGGTGGCTTGAAGTCAACCAATAGCACATAGGCAAACAGGAAGAGGAAGAGGAAGTACATCAGCACATTTCCTAGAAAGGAAGTGACTGGAGCAGACCAGAACTGTCTCCATCGGGACACAACAAATGGACGCTTATAGGTTCCAGGGGTGTATTCTAGAGAGGAAAGAGGATGAGAGAGGTATTAAATTATGCAGAATGAATATTGGCTTTAGCAGATTTAATAACAATTAGCAAATAAGTTAAGTGTTGTACTCAGGGATGGGGTAAATGCTTTTTGTGTTTATGCTGACAACACTACACTACCTTAAAGGGATAGTTCAGAATTTTGGACATAATGTCTCAATTACGACTTACCCATGATGTAGTTGATAGATGGAATTTTCAGCTAATTCCATGCTGTCCTTCTTTTGGACATACACACGTTGCTAATGCTAGCGCAACTCTATGGTAACCGGTAGCATCCACTACCAAGCACATTTAAACACTCCACAGTGCACCCAAAGCAAATAAAATACGACGACAGTCTATCGGGGTTAATTTGAGTGTCTATACCATAATTTTTTAAGTCAAACTATCGTTGAATCCTTTACTTTGTGCTGACCTATATTCTCTGTGGAAGTACGGTGGCGGAGCGAACGTGGCCATTGCAAATTGTTGCTCTTCTTTGTTGTTGTAGTTGACCAGTGCCGGCACTATATTCGTAGGTAACGTAAAGTATCGCTCCGCCGCCGTACTTCTCTGTGTATTCTACTTCCACAGACATTAGCATTAGCAACGTGTGTATGACCAAAAGAAGGACAGCATGGAATTAGCTGAAAATGGTTTCCATCAATCAACTACATCATGGGTAAGTTGTAATTGAGACATTATGTCCAAAATTCCAAACTATCCCTTTAACAAGGGAGAGGGTTATGTGGAAAAATAAGAGAAAGATGCGGAAGTGAGTGAGTGAGTGAGTGAGTGAGTGAGTGAGTGAGTGAGTGAGTGAGAGAGAGAGAGAGAGAGAGAAAGAGAGAGAGAGACAGACCCACCTTTGTTCTTTGACCTGACAGAATTGAACTCTTCAACTTCTTCTTCACTAAGACATGTGAGAGAGAGGGAGACACACACACAGACATTTTCCCAGGTGAAAGGTAAGGGCAGATACAGATGCACACAGACACAGAAACATTAGGAACACCGAGCAGCAGGGGAACATTACGTGTGCTTGATGTCAGTGAAAGAGAAGATGGTCTCTCCATCCAGGCTGTCCATCTCCTTACCCTGAGGTACCTCCTCAGGGTTTACTTCTTCATCCAGCTGCCTGAGGGAGGGAGATAAAGACGATTGTTTTTATTTTCTTTATTACTTATGTTCGTACTATATTTAAATCTGACACTGGCTATGTGATTATTCAAAATCCTTTGGCAATATAAGTGTGTGTTTATGCCAATAAAGCAAGCTGAACAGAGAGAGAGAGAGAGAGAGAGAGAAAGAGAGAGTGAGTGACACAGCTGACGGTCCTGATACTACAGGCCACTCCGTGATACTGAGACAAAATAAGCGTGAGACAGGTGCTGACCTGTAGTTGATGAGGCTGGTGTAGACAAGAAAAGGGCAAAAGAAAGTGAAGATGAGTTTCCACACTGCTGTGTTTCTGTACATGTCTCCCCACCAGATCTGAGTCAGGAGAGACTAAGACAAAGTTTGGCAATTATCCTACAAAATTCAACTTTGGACGTGATAACACAAAGAAATCTCAAAAAGACCTGCATTTGTCTGATTAAGAGCTGGCCACAGTTTGTCCTGGTAGATATATTTTATAAATTCACTACATACACACAGTGAAATCAAAGCAGGGGCAGATTGCAATAAGCAGAGACTGACATAACAGACCTGCACTCCATCATGGCTGAAGAAAAAATCAAAGCAGGGGCAGATTGCAATAAGCAGAGACTGACATAACAGACCTGCACTCCATCATGGCTGAAGAAGAGGCGGGCGTCACCTGCCGTCGCCATTTGCAGACAGGTAGCTCCGCCCCAAACCTCTGACTTTCTGATCAGTAGTGTAAAGGAGCGATTCTCACTACTCTGGTAGCACTGACTGATCACATCTAGAGAGGGGGGCAGAGCGAAAACTTAATATACAACACTGTCTGCTACCACATCATGCCTAATGCACTGCATTGTGATAGTCTTTCTCTTTAATAATGACTTGAGGCAACTGTTTCAAACAGGAAAAGGTATTTTAAAACACTTTGACAGATAATATTGTTGTTTATTCTGTGCTACAATAAACATTTTATCCATCCTCCCTTCAGTCAATTTCCTTATGAAGCAACAAATATATTGTAAAGGATTCCATCATAGGGACTATTTCAACTCCCTCACCATGCGCCAAGTTCTCAAACTTCTGTGCCAGCTCTTTCATGGACAGCTTGATCTCAGTCTCCCCCTCCAGCTTTGAAAGTTCTCTCAGCATCTTACAACCACTGAGTGCGCTCAGCACAGACTCTCCTCCCTATGAAAGAACAGAGAGATACAAAAACAGACAGATGTATAGTGAGAGAGAGAGACTCCCCTGGTTGAGTGTTATGAAGTCAGACCATTTCTCTGGCACATCTCTATCTTGGGTTTACGGTCTCTTAACAGCAAACAGGCACGTGCACAGATAGGGCCCAAGGGGGGCTTGAGCCCCTGCCCTTTTGCCCTCAGAGTCAAAAAGTGCCCTTTTTTTGGCTGGCGTTAATTGTATTTTATTTTTTCTTTATTTGTTATTGAAATTCTATCAAATCTAAAGAGGCAAATGTATAGTAGTATCCACGAAAAATACACCTTATCAATTTAAAAAGTACCCCCCCAAATGGTTTTGTCTCAAGCAATCAATCAACTTCGCATCTTCCGAGTCCCGACATTCTGAATACAACTTCTCATGAAAAGCACCGCATCCCCTGCCCCAGTTCGGTTACGGTGAATGATATCACTCAGGTAGGCACTGTTTTAATTATGAAACCACGATTAAACACTTACTTACTTTTTATGTTTTATATCCGTTAAAAAACTATGAAGTAGGTCAGTCAGACTTGCTGTAATTTCGTCATTACTAGCCTCGGTACTCGCGAGCAAGCAAGCTAGTCTAATTATCATTAAAACGACGCTATCTCCGTCATGCACGACAACTTACAAATATGCAATTAATTTCTGAAGCAGGTAGTTACGTTTTTCATAGTTTTGGTAGTTTAGTGATTAGTCATCCCCTTTTCTTTATAGCCAGTTTTCTAAAAACGTGATGTTAAGTGTATTATTGTTTGGGCATGTTGCAGTGTGTTTTCCCTGTTAAAATAAAAGGTTCAATCAATCAATCAATCAATGAATCAATTTTGATTGGGAAATAAGCAGCAGCATAAACGTACGGGTTACGGATGTAACCCCGGTTCTATGAATACGGTCAACACGCCACGGTATGGGTCATCCTCGCCGAGAGGAGGAGCTGCTAGGAGACTGTTTATCAAATTAACCACCACTACGGGCGGAACCACGTCACGCCATCAATATGGCGCTTGTACACCTGCCCGACCTCTTTTGCCGACTTGAGGGCACTTGCCATCCTGAGGGCGCAAGGTTCCCCGCCTGACCACGCAGCATGGCGTGTTGACCGTATTCATAGAACCAGGGTTACATCCGTAACCCGTACGTTCTATTTCATACCGGTCAACACGCCACGGTATGGGTCACAGAGTACCAAATAAAGTCAGGCGGGGGATGTAGTGGGGAAACCGCAGGGTCATAGCATGAGTGCGGATCCCGTCAAATAAAATACACCATTGGCTGCTGTTCTACCAGAAGAGCAAGCTGAAGTGGGAAACGTGGAACATAACCATCGGGTGATAAAAACCCTGAATCATCACCAATTTACATACGAGGTTGCTCCGCTGCCCAGAGGACAGAGGAGGCAACTGATGCCGATGACACTACATCCAAGTTATAAAACCTGGCGAAAGTGAGTGATGAGGCCCAGCCCGCTGCTGCGCAAATGTCAGCAAGTGGGGCGCCACGTAGCAAGGCCCAGGAGGTAGCTACGCCCCGAGTGGAGTGAGCTACCACGCCTGTGGGAGGGGGCACGTTAGAGCTGCTGTAAGCTGTGGACATCATCTCTACGATCCAGTGGGCTAAGCGCTGTTTAGACAGGGCAAGACCCTGCGTAGCCCCTCCATAACCCACAAACAGGTTATTGGTTCTCCTAACCGCATTTGTGCGGGAGATGTAAGACCGCAGGGCCCAGAGAGGGCACAGTGAGTGCAGTCTGGCCTCTTCAGGGGTCTCATGGGGAGGAGGTTGAAAAGCCTCCAACATGATTGGCCGAGAGACGTATGACCGCGAGAGGACCGTAGGCCGAAACGCGGGGTGGGGGCGCAGAGAGACCGGTGAGCTACTGTCCCCCAACCGCATACAGGCTGGGTGTATCAACAGTGTGTGCAGCTCGCTCACACACCTCGCGGAGACGATAGCGAGCAGGAAGGCCGTCTTCAAAGAGAGGAGCTTTAGGCTGAGCCCATCCAAGGGCTCGAATGGCGGCTCAGTGAGGGCATTCAAGACCAGCTGCAGGAGTGGGATCAGCGTGGCGTCCATGTACTTCGAAAGTGCATGGGGCCAGGGCTAGGCCAAAGGGGAGGACCGAGATGCCTGCAGTTCTGTCAAAAAATCAGGCAGGGGTGGTAACGCCTCTGCCCTCGGCCGCTGAAGGCCGCGGCTGAAAAGTGAGGGAGCAGGAACCGCCACAGGGGGAGGCAAGCGTGCTCCGCCACCCTGAGAATCACCGCCCGGTCGGAGGGATCCAAGGGCGGGAGCTCAGAAGCACAGTCGCTTTCCTGGCCAGACACTGACCCCTCCTCAGTCCCAGACTGTTAGGGGTCCGTCTGACGGTACAGGCTATCCGACGCCGTCGTAGACAGCTCGTCGGGGTGACGGCAGGAAGGTCCAGGCAACGGGCCCCAGGGGTCCCGGGGCCTGGGTGTCTGCTGCTGTGATGCTACCAGCCCCTGAAGGGTCTGCTGCATCGCCTGCACCTGTAGCTGAAGCTGATGGAACTCCGGTTCCTGATGCCTACGCTTCCTGGCCCCAGCCCCCTGAGCGTGCGGCTCCATATCATGCTCCACAAACGCCGATTGCCCAGGTGGGACGTCCTCCCCAGACGGCCCACCATCTCCCGGATTCTGTACGCCATCCGACATGCTTAGCCCGGAATTGTGTCCAACACTAAGCCAAGGGCCCGAATCAGTGGTACTGAAGGGCCGCGAGGGGGTGTGGAAGCCTCAGGCAGCGTCTGCTCTCATGAGCAGAGAGGCCCCTTTCAGCTGTTTTTCTTTGTTATTGTTGTTGTTGTAGCTACGCAACTAACGAAACACAACCCAAAGCCCAGCGGTTAATATAAGACAGAAGGGTATCAGTTCAAATCGAATATAACTTCTGTAAGGAAACGGCAGCAATCTGCCTACAACAACGATTGCAAGCGTGTCCATCGCCAGTCAAGGGCCCGCAACAGTAGCACTGAAGGGCCGTGAGAGAGCGCAGAGGCTTATTTTGTTATTTATTTATCCTTCGTAGTTACTGTTATTGTTGCTGTGCAACTAACAAGTGAACCAACGCAATGCCCAATATGGCTAGCATAAACAGAAAGGTATTAGTACAACCAATAATAATTTCTGTATGAAAGAAAAACGACAGCCATCTGCCTTCCACTTGTACCAACAAAGGAAAGAATTCAATCCTTACCGCGGCTAAATGCAATCAGAAGGATATTGGCTTAAACCCAATCTAATTCTGCAATGAAAAACCAGCAGTGACCGGCTACGACAAGGTAACAATTCTACCGAGTAACGTAGCGAACAAACTGCAACAAACCGCGTTGCTGGGGGAGGGAAAGCCCCGGAAACGTACTCCGTACATACAGGACGTAGCTCCGGGCGCTCGGGAGAGGCAAGACAAAAGTTGCAATATCGCAGACCAAACAAACACAGTCGCAGTCTCAACCTCGAGGAGGCAAAAAGAGGTCGGGCGGCGTACAAGCGCCATATTTATGGTGTGACATGGTTCTGCCCGTAGTGGTGGTAAATTTCATAAACAGTCTCCTAGCAGCTCCTCCTCTCGGCGAGGATGACCCATACCGTGGCGTGTTGACTTAATCCAGCACTACGCTCCTGCTCGACCACTTCGCTGTGCTGCTGCAGGGCGACTTGCACTTCCCTCCCTCCGTGTTAAAGGCTCCCGCTCGTCCCGACTGCGGAGCTTTTCCACCCTAGCTCCCCAGTGGTGGAACGAACTCAGCTGAAACACTGTCTGTTTTTCGTTGTGGTCTGAAAACGCACTTTTTCAGACTCCCCCTCGACTAAAATTATACCTATATAGGGCCATTCTGTAGTATTCGCTTCCTGTTTTCTATTTAACTTGTGTTTTTGGTTATTTTATAGTTCAGAATGTATAGCTGACTGTGTGTACTACTCATGTTTATTACTAGGGATAGCTCCTACGCCGTGAGAAAGCTGTGCTTTGTCGTATTTGCTTTGTAGTCGCGTCAATGACCTTCAATATGCACTTATTGTACGTCGCTTTGGATAAAAGCGTCTGCCAAATGATTGTAATGTAATGTAATGTTGACCGGTATGAAATAGAACACTGCTAGAAGAGGCAAATACACCTGTCTCCAAAACGTGTGTTTTTAGATATTTTATAGTTAAAAATGTATAGCTGACTGTTCTATGTTCATTACTAGGTATCCTACGTTGTGAGAAGTTGTGCTTTGTCGGATCTGCTTTGTAGTCGCGTCAATGACGTCCGATATGCACTTATTGTACAACCCCAATTCCAAAAATGTTGGGACAGTATGTAAAATGCACATAAAAGCAGAAAACAGTGATTTGTAAATTCTCTTTTACATATATTTAATTGAAAACAGTACAAAGAAAATATATTTAATGTTTTACCTGATCAACATTATTGATTTTTGTAAATATATGCTAATTCTGAATTTGATGCCTGTAACATGTTCCAAAAAAGTTGGGGCAGGGGCAAAAAAAAAAAAAAAAGACTGGGAAGCTCAAAAAAACACCAGTTTGCCATTCCACGGGTAAACAGGTGATGCTATCAAGAGGGTATAAAAGGATATCAAAAGACTCTTGATTTTTTATTTTCAGGTACTCTTAGAAGCGACACTATAACCTCTCTGCATTTGAATGGATCTCTATGGGAATTGGGAGGTGGGACTAGATTAAGCTAGAAATTATGGAACCCATGGCTGGCTAAATGGCTGTAAGTCATCAAGTATCTGAGGTATCAAATGAGCCTCAAACCATCACTCTGCTGCCAGATATGCAGTAGATATGGATGGATCACTTTAAAGGGATAGTTCAGAATTTTGGACATAATGTCTCAATTACAATTTACCCATGATGTAGTTGATTGATGGAAACCATTTTCAGATAATTCCATGCTGTCCCTTCTTTTGGACATACACACACATTGCTAATGCTAGCGCAACTCCAAGGTATCTAGTAGCATCCACTACCAAACGCACTTAAACACTCCACAGTGCACCCCAAAGCAAATAAAATACGACGACAGTCTATCGGGGTTATTTTCAGTGATTATACCATCATTTTTCAAGTCAAACTATCGTTGAATCCTTTACTTTGTGCTCACCTAAATTCTCCGTGGAAGTACGGCGTTAGTTTAGTAGGTAACGTAAAGTAGCCTATAGCTCTGCCGTCGTATGTCGTGCCGGCCAAAAACAATATCGCGCGTGAAAGAATCAGACTCGTAGTATTGTTAGCTAACGTTCAGGTAAGATGGTATTTCGCTGTGTATTTCAAGGTTGTTCAAATCATGCAAAAAAAAATGGGCACCACAAAGTTTTCACCGATTTCCAGTGGAAGATCAACAAAGAAAACAGCTGTGGCTTCTTGCTGCTTGCATGGATGTCACCAATTGAGACTCTAAAAAAGTTAAGTGTGTAGTGACCATTTCATGGAGGATGACTATGTGAAAATCAAAAAAGGACGGTCGGGACACCCTCTACTGAAGGAGACTGCTGTGCCATCACTTGTTTTTCTACATGCACCGAAAACAACTGACAAGCAGGTAACTAATAAATGATTGCATGCGTGATCTATCTATTCAATTTAGCTAGCTAGTTGCCACGATTGGGAAGTCATGGAAGTGGTCAAACTTTTCCTGCAAATTGGTAGCCAGCGTGCTTGCTTGTATATGCTGTGTTATTCTGTAGCATGTTTGTGTTTAGCTGACTTGTTGTCTACCAAATATGTAACTTTACGGCAAAACGGATTGGGTCGGCAACTGTGGAGTACAGCAGATAGCCTACAGGCAGATACCCTGGCTAATCTACAGCTAGCTCCGCCGCCGTACTTCCACTGAGAATTTAGGTGAGCACAAAGTAAAGGATTCAACGATAGTTTGACTTCAAAAATGATGGTATAATCACTGAAAATAACCCCAATAGACTGTCGTCGTATTTTATTTGCTTTGGGTGCACTGTGGAGTGTTTAAGTGCGTTTGGTAGTGGATGCTACTAGATACCTTAGAGTTGCGCTAGCATTAGCAATGTGTGTATGGCCAAAAGAAGGGACAGCATGGAATTACCTGAAAATGGTTTCCATCAATCAACTACATCATGTGTAAGTCGTAATTGAGACATTATGTCCAAAATTCCGAACTATCCCTTTAAGGGTAGTTTCTCCTGACTCATTTTCCTATTTAAAAAAAAGAAAGAAAAATATGCCAGGAGAAACAACCCTCCAAGTGATCCATCCATATCTTCTGCATATCTGGCAGCAGAGTGATGGTTTGAGGCTCGTTTGATACCTCAGACCCTTGATTACTTACAGCCACTCAGCCAACCATGGATTCCATACTATTCCTGTGAAATTTACAGCTTAATCCAGTCTCACCCCCCAATTCCCATAGAGATTCCCATAGGCTTTTAATTTGTGTTTGGGATAAACATGTCAGTCATTAATTTTGATCATTTGCTCTGCTGGTTGCAGAAAGGAAAGGCTTAAAAAAAAGAAAGAGTGGGAGCTACAGCAGGCAGCCCAGAGTAGCAGCTCCCTCCTTTCATAGGCCAGCTAGTAGCAGTAGGGTGGATGAAAGCACAGGAAAAGATGATTCTGATTTGGAGAGAGATATATTGTCACCTGATAAAGAGCCCTGTGACTGAATTGGTCTAAACAACTGAACACGACTGACTGCATTACTTACACTGACTGACTTGCATTCATGGAATAATGTTTCAGTAGAATTTAAACAGGTAACATGTTATGAACATAATGTGTGATTATGGATGGTGGCGGTGTGGCAACATCGGGGTGGGAATAGTGCGTGTCGGTGGGGTTAGTGCCCTTTTTTTTTGCTTGAGCCCCTGCCCCCCAAAATGTCTGTGCACGGCCCTGACAGCAAGAACCCAACAATAGCAGTCACAAAACAAGCAAATTATTATTTTTTTTAAACCAATTATTCTTCTGTCTCTAGTCTTAAAAAATTAAATGCTGACTATAGATAACAGTACCACAACCTCACCCAAATATCAGTGCTTAGACTGTAATCTACAGTATGATGATGCTCCAGCAACAGATCAACACCACACACAGGTGAATTACCATCTCCCAGAAGAAGATGGCCATCTCGCTGCGGTTCTGCATGACTGCCCAGATGAACAGAGCCGCCCAGGGGTGGAAGCAGCGCTTCTCGTGGTACAAACACATACCCTTAAGCACCTGGTTTACTTTCTGTGAGAGACAGGCAAACATTTAACCATTAACCCATGACAAACATTTACGTTCTAAAAGAAAAGCAGTACATAAAGCAGTGGGGTGGTCCGCACACAACAAAAAACCTTCCAGACACCAGAGGTCTGCAGTATCAATATTTTTATTTTATTATGCTCACACGGTGAAAAAATACACATGCAATGTGCAAAAGTGTGGGATAAAAACAGCAGCAAACATTTCAAGCAAAGTAACACATTCACAGGAATTTAAGCTCAAATGAGACACAGGTATCTAATGGATACAGGTGATACAGCTAACCACATGACAGAAAGGGAACAAAAAACAATGATGAAATTAAATTATAAAAATATAAAATTAAATCTTCTAAAACCATTCTTTCTGAGGCCCATAGGCTCTCTCGCTGTCTACAGATTGTGGATGCCTGTGCCATCATTGCAGAAGGGCACAAATCTACTTTGTCTGGTCCTTCTTCATGAGGAAGAGGAGCGAGTCGTGCACCAAACCACCGGTCCTCCTCCACAGATCGCAGATGGTCCCCAGCTAACGACAGCATGTACTGCTGCCCTGATTCTATGCTGCCCAGGTCCCTTAAAGGATACTCCATTGATGATTGAGGGGAATCAAAACAACTAGTATGTGCGAATATGATTTGCTATGGTAAATCAGCACCTTCCCCCTAAAGAAATGAGGTAGGAACCACTTCTGCTTGGACATCTTTGCAAACCCCCCTCCTCAATTCACAAGCTCCCAGTTTTTCAGGGTATACTGAGTCAGAATTCCTGGCTGCCTGGAAGAAGACGTATTCTGCCACAGCCCACAGAGCAATGATTCCCTCTTACCCCAATTCACCCCTGGTCGAAGAAGCTTACTCATAGGCTTGGAGGATACATACTCCGAGAGCATGCAGGTCCTCCTGCTCTTTATCTAGCACAGTAGCAACATCAGTGAAGGCCGCAACTTTTATCACAATATTGGATAATGATCCGGGGAGTTTGAACCCCTCAGTAGGAGTAGTCATGTCAATGGGTAGTGTTAAAGTACCTTGAGTGACTTTCTCGTGTGAGCAACATCATCCAGTCCCAAAGAATCAAAGTAGAATGGCTGACATACATCTCCTAAGATATCCCACAATACTCTTGAAACCTGGGAGGGAAGGAAGAGGGATGCAACCATTAGCTTCAGCGAGGAATGGTTAACCTGGCAATAGATTTACATTCCTGTGCATTAGGCCATCACATTCCTCAGGTCTCACCTCATACAAACTGAATTCCTTTGTGGACCGTACTTTAATGAGTCCAGACTGGGGGTTCTCGCCGGGGACGATATCGAGCACTGTTGCGAGGGAGGGCACTGACCCCGCGCTGATCCGCCTCTCACTCAGACGTCGCTGCAGCAGCATGTAGGCCAGGGAGCTGTCCGACACTGAGCTGTACAGACTCTCCAGCCGCTTGTACGTCAGGTAGTCCAGGATGTTCAAGCCATTCTCAGTGAAGAGCCGCACAAACTGTGGCTTGTTGTTCACCAAGGCGTCAGTCATGGAGTCCTCCAAGTCACTGTACTGATCAGGGAGGGGGTCAGTAAATAGATCATGAGTAATGCTGCCTGTTATATTTTGCTGCTCCTCAGTGAGTGACTGTTTGACTAAATAAATTTAAAAAGCAGAACTGATTATTGGCCTTGTCCTGTAGTGAAATGTCATACAGAACGTTTTTTATGCATGGAGACAGAATTCATTCTCCTATATGGCCTGTGTAGAGCCAAGACTCCTCTGACTGATATATTCCACAAGGCACAAGTCATGCCCTGTATGGGGATTAGGGGATAGTGCATTATCCTGAGAGATCCATGCAGGATTATGTTCAGAGGAGATTTCACACCTTCCACTGAATATCCCCATTGAAGAGCTCGCTCTTGGCAATGTCCACTCGGTTCCAGGCCACAGCAAGTTTCAACTCCTCTGTGTAAGGGCTGGTGTCATTGGGATCCCGCTGTTTACTTGCTGCAATATAGACAAAGAATGAGTTGGATGAAATGGCCATTGCCGGCCTTGGAAATCACTGCCTTTTTAATCCACTACTTTTCATGAATGAAAAAGGCATTCTTGTTCTGGTGTCATTTATCTCTCAGCAGTCACAGCAATGTGAGTATCACAGGCTAACCAAATACAAGAAAGAAATAGACACTTACCTCTGACTAGAGCTTTGAGCAGCACTGTGTCAAAATCATCCGGTCCCTCCTGTTCACCATGGTAGATGGTGATCAGCTCCCTATTCTGACAGATATTCAGTGCCTGGTGGGAATGAGGTGTGAGGTAGAAAAATAACAAAGTTGATAAAAGCATTCATATATGATTCATATTTAGGCAGGATGGAAGAAAGTTGGACACACCCTTACCTCATATCTACCACCTAATGGAGATTAAAATCTCCTCATAAAGACCCTGTGCAATCCTTCTTTTGGACAATCTCAGAAAACCAGTACAAACCAGTTTGTACAGTGACATTATGCCTCCAGAAGCTATACATATGAGCACCTCACTCCCACAGCCAGAGGCATGGTTTATATGCAGATTACTGCCAAGTAGTTGTTCCATGCCTATCATTAGCCAAGCTACTTACAAACTGAAAAGCTTTGATTATGTCCAAGTACAAACCCCAATTCCTAAAACGTTGGGACAGTAAGTAAAATGCACATAAGAGCAGAAAGCAGTGATTTGTAAATTCACTTTTAGATATACCTATTTAATTGAAAACAGTAGAAAGAAAATATATTTAATGTTTTACCTTATCAACTTTATAGATTTTTGTAAATATACGCTAATTCCGAATTTGATGCCTGCAACATGTTCCTAAAAAGTTATGTTTGGAACATTCCACAGGTAAACAGGTGATGTTATCATGACTGAGTATAAAAGGACATCAAAAGACTCGATATCTTATTTTCATGTACTCTTACAAGCGATACTATAACCTCTCTGCATTTGAATGGATCTCTATAATTATAGAAATTATAGAACCTTTCGTACATAGCCCCCCCCCCCCCATTTTCGGGCATCAATAATATTGGACAGTTTAACATAATGTAGAATAAAGTAATAATTTTTAATATTTGGTTGCATATCCTTTGCATGCCATGACTTCCTCATGTCTCTGACCCAACAATATCAAAAGACTCTTGATATCTTATTTTCTGGTACTCTTACATGCGATACTATAATTTCACTGCATTTGAATGGATCTCTATGGGAATTGGGGGGGTGGGACTAGATTAAGCTGTAAATTACACCGGAATAGTACGGAATCCATGGTTGGCTAAATGGCTGTTAAGTCATCAAGAGTCTGCGGTATAAAACGAGCCTCAAACCATCTGTCTGCTGCCAGATATGTGTATATGGATGGATCACCTCAAGGGTTGTTTCTCCTGACTCATTTTCCTATTGAACTATGGAAAAATAAGTCAGGAGAAACAACCCTTGAAGTGATCTATCCATTTTTTTGGAACGTGTTGCAGGCATCAAATTCGGAATTAGCACATATTTACAAAATACAAGGTAAAACATTAAATATCTTTTCTTTGTACGGTTTTCAATTAAAAATATGATCCCAACTTTTTTGGAATTGGGGTTTGTATGACACAGAAGAGTTTAAGCTACATTTCGAAACCTTATTTATTCAAACCCAAATTTACAGATGAGGAGTTTCAACAGACAAGAAGCTAAGAGGTTGAAGAGGGAAGGTAAACTATCCTTTTAAATTTGTACATGAAGTAACATCTCCCAATCTGTGTAAGCTCAACATATAGACTGATGTGTGAAAAGAAGATGCAGCTAGACATCACATGTTTTGGAGGTGAGTATGAGTTTTATGTTTTTGATTGCAAAATATGTTCTCTGAAAAAAAAAAAAAGGTCATTAATTTTCACAGTCTATTTTCCAAAGAATACATGACTTATCTCCCCCCTTACCATTTCAGTCAGTTTATCTGTCTGTCCTTCTTTCTCAGATGGAAAGTGCTTCTTCACCCTCTCTCTGACTTGGTCCCTCAGGTCAACACTAGGGACCTCCCCTTCTCCTTCGGTGGCAGCCAAGACAGAGGGAGCAGAGAAGAGGTCATCCACAATCTCAGAGATGAGGTCAGCCGCGCCCCCTGACCCTGCCAGTACTAGCCAGGGTGTGAAGTTCCGGGTAGAATTGTCCACTTGCTGAAAATAACCAAGAGTTTGGCATATATACTGTAGGTGTTGGCTGGGATAAAAACAACATTATAAGCAACACATCAACAGTATTATTCATTACTTTAATCACTGCTAGCATTATTCACATCTCACCTTTAGCATGGATGTCTCTCCAGCTATCAGCATACACAGCACTGGAATCTCAATGCTTCCACTGCCTGGAAGAGAACAAAACAGATACAGATGGACATACCATTCTGCTTGCTGGAAAACCTGCCTAAATGCAAACTAGACAGATATAAAAGTCATATTGCTGCAATAATATCAGTTAAAGCTGCTACAGAGAAAGCTATGGACTTACAGTACAATGGGTTGTAGAATAATTGTCTATGCCGCTATAATTGGTAGTTCAAACTCATGTTTTAAGATTTAAGGCTTAACATAACCGATGACAGATTTCACCTTACTGTAAATTCTGATTGAAGAGGCCAGTGACCTAAGAAGATTGAAATAAATGTATCACTTTGTGTATCTCCATGACTTTAGTTAACAAACAGGGTATTGAGTCTTCTCCTGAGTACATACAAAAAGTCTAGTACCAAAGATACTACCAAAAAAACAAGACAGTATACAGGAATATGCAGCCTCCTGAAGCACCATCAGCGGCAAATTAAGTTACTCTCACTTGTTTTCCCTCATCATTCCTTGTTTTCATCCCTTCTTACTGCATGCAACCTTCTGTTCTCTCACCCCGGATGCCTGTCTTCTGGTTTGAAATGTATTCCTCCAGACGGGCCCTGAAGCCGGCTTCGCCCCCTCTCCGCCCCACGCTGCCGTCATCTACCAGCAGAAAGGCCTGGCAGTTGTTGTCCAGACAGCAGGTGTCACGGGAAGTGTTCTCCACATAGTACCTGGCAGGGAAGCTGCCCTGAGAGACAGTTACTCAACATTAAAAAGACAGGCAAGGCAGTATGTGGCTAAGGGCTATTAATTTTTGCAGATTACATGCATTTGTGGGATCCCATACTTGGTGCTAATGTTACCTGTGGGTTGATCAGTTGCTGTCTGTTTTGCACCAGGCCCCAGGGGGCGATGCCCAGGGTGATGACCTTGGTTTGGGCCAGTGAGGGGGCAGCAGTGCCATGATCTCTCACTGCCTCACCGACACACCTCCCCACCCCTTCTCGCAACCCTCCTGTCAATATCCATGCTCCTAAGATTAAGAAAGTGCACGTGTGTGTATGTGTGAGAGAGAGAAAGAGAGAGTGAGAGAGACGTAAGGAAAGAAAAACATTTGTTTAACTATAATGGATCATTTGAATTCTCTGCTATCTTATAAAATCTTGAGTTGACATGGGTGTGGGGGGTTGACTTTTTCTTTATTACAAAGAAAGGTGCAGTACATAGCTGCTGCCATGTTATTAAACTGCATGCAAACCATGTCGTTTTGTAAAGATAGAAGAAAAAAGAAAAAAAGGGAACATTTTGTCAAAAATGCACTGGTTGGCAAGGCTCTAAAGAGCCATGAATAAGAACGGAATTTACGCAAATGATATGAGCTCTCCAGATACAGGAAGGCCTGTGCAAGGGGCTGCTGTACTTGATGTGGTACTGTGGAGCTCACATCTCTGAATGCCCTTATCCTTGTACCGGGAATTCCTTTAGCTGAGCCAGGCTTTCAGAGGAAGCCTCTATTGTGATTGTATTTAGCAGCATACCCTGAGGGGCAGTGCTCTCCCTTCATGTGACAGTCGAAAAAGAGAAGGCAATTGTTTACAAAAAGTCCTTTCCTGCTCCACTCCCTCATTCCTTCTGGCCTCAGGGATGTAAGGTGACTCCACTATGATATAATGTGGACACCAGACAAGACAATGGCATGTGTCCCATGTGTACTGTGGACACAAATATGTTAAGATTCACCTAAACAGCTAGGAAAGAGATGTGAAAGTAGGAAAGATATTAAATCTTAATTTAAAAGGCAAGCAGTGAAATGGAGAGAAGACCAAGGAAGCAGAGAAGATGGGGGAGTCACCTGTACGCTGAGCGGCCTTAACCAGCCCCTGTCTGAGCACCTCTCGAACCCAGGTCTTCACCTTCACCTTGCCCTCACCGCCCACCACTGACACCACCAAGTTAGGTTGAGGTACACCCCAGTGAACGGTCATCAGAGTGTACACACTCTTCGGGGGAGTGTCACAGGACAGCCGCAGGAACTGGGAGTGGTGGGGGAGAGAGAACGTCACATACAGAACACACAGGACACTGGTACATTGGTGCTAAGAGTGAGAAGGTACGTACAGTACATGAACACTGGCCAAACAGAGCCTTCATCACATGACCACTGACTGAGGTGTTTATTTATAACTCAAACACAATCCCAAGCTGCGACCTGTGTGATTGAGTGACCAAGACATCTGAATAAACAGCAAGGTTACTTGATGAAGTTCAGAGACTGACACTTGCAACACTGCAGGACCCTGGACTATTGTACAGCTGAAAGTCTAGACCATGCTTTTTAAGTCATTCATAGAATCAGAAACGTCTGTATGAAAGGCATTTGCAAAAGACCCTGTCAAAACTTGAATGAGAAATAACTGGTGCCTCTCTTGTGTATGCAGATTTCATGCGTTTGATTTTCATGTATGCCTCTAAAGTATCCTGGAGAGGTCACTGTACAGCCAGCTACATTTCTATTAAGCTCTAATTCAATTTAGTTATCTGAACTGATTTATGACCTGTTAAGACCAAACTCCAGAAAGAACCCTGCACAAGAGAATTCACATCATTTCTCAAATTCTAACACAACACTGTGGGCCCTATCTTACACCCGGCGCTAAGCGGCACTAACCCAAACGCAAGTGTCTTTGCTATATTACACCCGGCGCAGGGTTCATTATAGCCCCTTACACTCACGTCAGTTAAATACCAAGGGATGTTGCGCCCATAGAACTGGGCGTGTTGGTCTTAAAATGAGGTGTGGCCAGGATTATTTTTGCCGTATTGCTATCTTGAGCCAGCAGAAAGCACTTGCGCTAAAACCAGCAAAAACCTGGTCTAAAGTCATGTCGCAGTTGTTTACATGTTATTTTAACGGTGCATATAAGTGCGTCTACATATAGGCGTGAGCACAATGCGCGTACACCCTCCTGTCTGTTCCACACATGGACGCGCACAAGCATGACTAAAAATATCAAGATTACAAAGTGAAATATTATTATTGTGTAGCACATACCTGTCCCTCAGCGAAGGGGAATTCCGCATTAAATTGCTTTCAGCCCACTCCATCAACATCCAGGCAATGTGCGATGGTACGTGTCAGGTTATAGACTATTCGCAATTATTCTGGATGAAGCTATGACTTAGCCTATATTTGCCCATAATTCCTGTTATCTTCTGTGGGGTCAATCTTCTGTTACGGGACAATGGCTATCCATTAACACCTATATCTGTTACGTCCACTGGCTCCGTTCCTTTCAACCTCCCGTTCGTTCTCCTTGTTTTCCCCATTCCTCTCGTTCCGTGTCATGTCTTTCTTTTTCCCTCTTTGTCTTTTCGTGTTGTGCAGGCTGGACGTGATTTCACTGCTCGTTTCCTATTTGTCTTCCCTATTATCCCTCGACCAATCACTCACATTCTCCACTCGCATTCCGCACACACTTTCATTACCTCATTACACTCGCCTACATTCCTCACGCCCGCACTCATTACTGATCTCCCACTTCACCGGCTTCTTCCCTATATATATATCGCCGCCTTTGTCATGTTCGTTGCCAGTTTGTTCCGTTTGTTGGGTCATGTTACTCAGCCAGTATTGTACTGTTTCTAACGGTTTTCAGTCTGCTTTCAGTTTGTCCGTCCAGTCTGCCTTCCCTGTTCCAGCCAACCTGCCCTACCACCTGCTACCCATCTCCTGCCCTGTTCCACCTAGCTCGCCAACCCTGCATCCTGACCATCTCCTGTCTGTTCCCTTGTCCACTAATAAATATACTCCTGCTGGAGTTTTGCCTGAGTTTTGTCTCTGAGTCCTGCTATTGGGTCCATTCCAGTTTGGAAAGCTTAACCATATCAAGCCTAAATTGTCATTTACACATAATGCTTGAATTGTCATTCAATGGAAAACTTGTGCACTGCAATAGACGGACATTTGAGTTCTGAAAATGCGCTTCAGATGTCATTACAATACAGCTATGTTCATCTAGGCCTACAGTCTGTAAGTAAATAGAATGGTTTTGACTGAAGAAAGTTCAAAACCTTGTCCAGTGAATATTGCATTTATTGTTTTTCAAATAGCCTATAGGCTACAGTCCCGGGGATTCACCGTGTATAAGGGTTTTTTGAAAGCCTACGGTTAAAAAAAACTGAGATAAATTTCACCATGTTAAGTGATTTTTTGGCCTATTCTTTTTTTTAATGACAGTGACCACGACCAGGCTCCCATACTCTCAGCTTATTAAAACCCAGCTGATTTCACCTGTTACAATAACTGAACAAAACGATTTTAAAGAGAACAATTCATTCACAATTCATTTTAATGCCATTCTCTGCATGTGCGCTTTAACTTCATGCAGGAGCAGGTCTGTTGCAATTTCTGTTTCAGGTCTGTAAATTGCACTTTTCACAGTCTACCCGGGAAAGTGGACTTATTTTTAAAGCATTAAGCTGCTAGTAAAATGCGTTGGTCACATTTCCTTAAGCAGGACATTATAAAACAAGGGAAAATATGTGTGAACCTCTGGGTTGCCAACCTGACAGCTTTATTGTATCTAGTGTCATCATTAAGGTAAAATGACGGTATTTATGTTATTAATCAATATTAGAATGCAGGTAATGAACTTCGGCTGAAGATTGAACTTCGAGAACTCAATGAGAACAGCCTCATGGAACTGATGTTTGACAATGCCTCATTGCATAATCAAACGAAATTTGTTAAACAAGCAGGCTAATTTGGCATTTTCTAAGGTGAGATGGAAGCCATTGGTAGCTTATTCTCAGCAGTTGCAGGTGCTTTTAACGAAATTTAACCGCATACATTTTCTAAAATAACAGCACTGTCGGGAATCACCGGGAACCTGTGCTGGTGTAAAACCCTAGTGCTAAAGATTATTATTGTGTATATCAAAACGCGTCATATTGGTTAGTCCGAATAATATTGATCATACTATTGATCCATATAGCCTATTCCTTGCTCGCACTACACACGCATGAGCATGTCTGTTTCGCCATCATATAAGCAATCCGCCAAGGTGGATGGGCTATGACATTTTGATTGGTTTATTGCATCCTACGCCCAAGACACACCTATAATTAATGAAGAGTCTAGGTTCCGCCCATTAGCATCTTGCGCCTCACTTAGCGCTCAAATAACGCGCCGTCTAACTAGCAAAAGTGGACTTGGACACGCCCTAAATGGACTTGCGCCTAGCGTTTTAGACGATCCGCCAAGATCGTCAAGATAGAGCCCTGTGTCTTTAAAAACAATTTTCAAAAATATTTTGACAGCTACATGCTCTTAAACTAGGTGAACAAAAAAACCTATTGGCAGTAACTCAATAGACTTGCACTCAAAATGTAACAATGTTTCGGTTGTTCAATTGCTCATCTTATTTTGTTATCACTCATCAGAAATTGAGAAAAGGCAGTTCAACACATAGAAAACACACTTGTGAGAGGAAAAAACAAGGGGTTGTGAGATCAGGGAAACAAAAGGAAGAAGGAAGATTACGAAAGGACACAAACACTTAACTACAAACCTACGGGTACATTTATGATTGAATAGATGAATGAGTGAGTGACTCAAAGTCAGGACCATGTGAAAGTGAAAGGACCACCCACATGACTCTGTCTCTTCCCTGCGCCAGCAAACTCCAGCTCTCCAAAGGCATCGGTGGGGTACTGCGACGAGTGCTGGGCGCTGTCCCACTGGCTCACGATGGCTGTGCCGAAATAATCCCCTGTGGCCACCGACGTATGTGTCTCCCGTGTCCCCCCACACTGACACAGACAGCCATTGCTGAGGGGAGCGGAAAAGGGGATAGATTCAATATATGCATTGACAGATTCAATAGTACAGTTATGTTAACACAGGCATGGAGCCAAAAAACAATAATACTCCACCTAAATGAATCTTCAACAAAAGTTGTACATACTCTCTTCTTAATAATCTTGGAGATCCAGCTCTACAATGATAAAATTTACATTTTGTTAATTGAAACACATTTGCTCCGCTAGATATCAGGACATACAGTAACTATGTCACAGGGCTCTGCACATTCATCAGACAGCCTGTGATAAAATAGGACTGGCAATTACAAGGAACTAAATACCATTCATGCAGTACAAGACAGACCATGGCAGAGAGGACAGACAAGTCCATGCCTGCACCTGCTCTGAAAATAACTGGAAAACAAAATCACCACTCCCAAAAATGTTATTGTCAAACAGTCTAATCACACTACATAATGCCAATGGACACAGAGAAGACAAAGTAGTTCAATACGGGTCTTTTCAAATTTAGTACAGATAAAGATCAGTTCAAACATTAGACTAATCACATCCTTGTGTTTGAAACTGAGCATTGATGCAATTAAGCTCTGACTCTTTGTTTAATGCTGAAGGATAAATATCATATTATTGTATTGAGAAGTAAACAGGATCCAGTTTTCTATGTAGAATCCTGAACTATTGTTGGGCATCCCAATGGCCAAATAGAGGCGCGGGATGCACAGGATTTGTACATGGTAGTAGGTAATAGTATTGAAACTTTTGCAGAAGCAAATTAAAGCAGAATATGCAACATACTTGTAATTATATGTTCAGTTTATCAAATCTGTGGTTTAGCTCTACATTCGTTTGGGCAAACACAATGCTATTCAATATGGTTTATTGGAAAGAGCTTGGCCAAACATTAAATAACATCTCTTAATTTGAGGTACTAATCACATTTATTTTTGTCCTCTGTACAACAATGAATGGGAACCACCAGAAAAAAATATCAATCATACTTTTCCATAGTTAATTGCCTGTCACTGTAAACTGACTAAAATTGAGGAGAGCTCATGCTTAATGCCTGGGGACGGCATGCTTATTCAGAAGCAAAAAATTAGAGTAGAACTGTCAAGTAGCTCAGATTTGGTGATCTCTCTGATTTAAGTTATGCTTCTTGGCATAAACACTGATTTTTAGCTTCAGTAGTAGCTTCATGAATGCAGATAAATACTTCCATTACAATTTTTCCAGGTGGATGTTTTTTTGATTGTCTACTTTGTTGCACTGATTGAAAAGAACACACAACCATTGCTGACAAAATTTCCAATTTAAACCCACTGTTGACAGAAAAGAAATACAACCCTCTTAATTAAGATAAATGATTAATGGGGTATATTTTAATTTTAAGCTATTTTATAAAATTGAGACAATGTTGTGTTCAAGTTTCAAATGGAGAACGTGAACATTGAAATGTCCTGCCTTTGTGAAATAAGTGCATCAAGAAAATAGTGGAGACTCCACCAAGATACCCTACCATGCCTTTTCAACTTTATCCTGAGTGCACTTCTAGTACACAGTCAAGAACCGAGAGAGTATGTGCTGTAGGAAGCTGTATTTGTCTATTTTAATTTATTTTTATTTTTTTAAATATTTATTTATTTATTTATTTATTTCGGCATGTATATAATCACATTTCATCACATTTCTGAAATATGCCTTGAACAAATACAGTACCTGCCGAAAAGGGATACGGGAAAAAAGCAGACTGCTTATCAAAGTCCCGCCCCAATTCCCTCACAATTTTAAATGTTCATATTATACATTTGATTAAAACAGATTCTTTAGTATCACAACAGCATAGCTGAATTTTCTTTATAGCGAAACTGATCGAGAAAGAAAAAAATACGCTAAAGTAAAACAAACCAATTTTTAAAATCCAAATAAGTCGGTTTTAAATGTACATGTCATACATTAGTCAAAACAATTTGTTTCATTTCAACGGCAGACAGTCCCAAATATTGTTCAGATAATGTCCAAAATAAATGTGTCCGTTTCTTCATTTTTATGATGCTCTGTTGTCCCCTGTGAATTCAGTGCATTTTGCCTGAGTAGGTATGAGTGCCAATCTCGGAGTTCATTACCCCTCACTATTTTCTGCACTGTCCTTTTTGGACATCGTGACCTTGTTTTCATTTCCTAACAACCCCCTAATGTTTATACTTGATAATTTTCTACCATCTTGCATCTTATCTTACACTTGAAGGTCTTTAAATTTGTAGACATTTTAATCTCATCCTGTAAACTGTTCCAAAGCTTAACCCCCACAATGGATAATGAATGACCTCTGAGTGTTGACTTTATAGATTTTTGTTTATAAATCATATTTCCTCTTAGGTTATGTATGTCATCTCTCTTTAGAAACAATTTCTGTATATTTACGGGTAAGAGATTTTTGGAGGCTAAGAATAATATTTGTACGGTATTATATTTAATTATATCCTGCCACTTGAGAAACTTTGCCTTAATAAACAAATCATTTGTGTGGTCTCTATATGGGACACAATATACTACTCTCATTGCCCTTTTTTGGAGTTTGAACAGCGGCTCTGTAGTGTCTTTATAAGTGTGTCCCCACACTTCAACACAGTAGTGAAGGTGAGGTGTTATGAGTGCCGAGTAAATTGTCTTAAGTGAATGTTGATTGAGTAGTTTCTGCATTTTCCACAAAATAGACACGCTTTTGGCCAATTTACATTGAACTAGCTTCACATGTGGTTTCCATGTCAGGAGGCTATCTACCGTAACCCCCAGAATCTTGTGTTTGTTCACTCGTTCAATGTTGATACCATTGACCTTTAAGTTTATGTTTTCCTTCAGGCCTCTTTTCCCAAATAATATGAATTTTGTCTTTGAAAGGTTTAGTGATAGTTTATTAATATTAAACCACGTGTGAAGCTTTGACATTTCATTGTTAACTGATGTGACCATTTGATTAAGATCAATTCCAGAACAGAGGATGTTTGTGTCGTCCGCGAATAAAGTTAATTTTAAAACGTCAGATACTTTGACTATGTCATTAATATATAATATAAATAACTTTGGTCCTAAGACTGAACCCTGTGTGACCCCACAGGTGATGTCCAGGCATGTTGATATGTTGTCCCCTATCTGAACAAATTGAACTCTATTTGATAGGTAACTCTTTATCCATTGTAGTGCGATTCCTCTAACTCCATATCTGTACAATTTTTCAATCAATATGCTGTGGTTTATCGTGTCAAAAGCTTTTTTCAGGTCAATGAAGATGCCTATGGTGAATAATTTACGGTCTAGCGCGTCTTTGATAAATTCTATGGATTCTGTTAGGGCCAGTGCTGTTGAATGTTTTTTCCTGAACCCGTATTGGCTGTCACATAACAGTTTGTGTTTATCAATGAACTTATCTAATCTGACATTAAAGAGCTTTTCAATAATTTTTGAGCACTGTGGTAAAATTGAAACAGGACGATAATTTGAAAACTCCTGTTTGTCTCCACTTTTGTACAAAGGAAGAACTTTTGCTATCTTCATTTTATCTGGAAATACGTTACGTATACGTTACAGAACGATAAGTTACATATATATGTTAGTGGAGCTATGATCGCCTTTGATATCCTTTTTAACAATGTCATGTCTATCTGATCTACGTCAGTGGATGTCTTAGCTGTGCAGTCTCTCAGTATTGCTTTAATTTCATCTTGTGTGACAGGATTTACAAATAATGACTTGTTTTGTCTCACTGCCCCTATCAAAGTGATCCCACTGCAGGAGTGAGGATGGAATGGCCTTGGCTAACTCCGGACCAACATTAACAAAGTATTTGTTGAAACTGTCTACTATCAACTTATTATCTTCTTCCCTCCTGTTGTTTATATTGAAATGATCCGAGAATGTCCTCTTGGCCTTTCGCCCAGAAACGGAATTTATTATTTTCCAAAGATTTCTGGTGTAGTTTCTATTTTCTGTTAGTAACTTGTCATAATAATCTTTTTTGTGTTTCCTCAACAGATATGTCACTCTGTTTCTGCAACGTTTATACTTTGCATATGATTGTACACTCCTTTCCTTTAAAAACTGTTTATATAAGCTGTTTTTTTTCTGCAGGCGTTCTCTATGTTCTTGGTAAACCATGGCCTTTTTTCTCTACAAGAACTTTTTGGAGAAGTTTATTTCCACAATGAAACAAATTAGTTCCTCTCTTACTTGTGACACAAAATAAAAACCACTTGTGACACAAAAGCAAAGCAGTTGATAAGCATTATTGGTTTATATCATTAAACGCCAATTTTGTGAAACCAGTTCTGTGACATCCCCTTATCCCCTTAATTGGCATGAACTGGAGCTTTCTCCAGTGTGGGACACCAGGAAATTATACAGAAACATTTGGAGGACATTTTTTGCTGATTGATATATCAAGCTAACTGGGTAGCTTCGTCACGGCATCTAGCTAATGTATGCTCTGAAGTCATGGTCTGTAAAGTGGGACAACAATGCAAATTATTCCTATTTAGTATAAGACCCAATTTTGTGTGAAACCCTATTATTTCCAGTCACGTAAAAATATTATTTGTTTAAATCAATAGAAATATATTGTTTTCCATTGAGTATTTAATAATGAGTATGGCTTTTTCAATAAGCCCACAATATTAAGCGCACAATAGGCTACATAGGGTTATGATTTAGGGCAGGGATGGGCAACTCCAGGCCTCGTGGGCTGATGTGTATGCAGGTTTTTGCTGCCACCAATGACTAATTATTTTATTAGCCCAATCATTTACATTATCTGATATTTTAGCTACATTCCGCGATATGAGCAGAAGCTGATGAATGTTCCTGTGACTGTATGCATGTATTGCAGCGTTTTATTGTGGTCTAATTCAAGAGCAAAAACCTGCATACACAGCTGTCCACGAGGCCTGGAGTTGCCCACCCATGATTTAGGGGAAAACACTGTTGTTGCAGAAGACAATACTAGACATTCGGTGCGTCCTTCATAATTTTGAAAAAAGTTATACTGAAAAATTGGAAAGCAAGTGTGGTGCCGAAACTGGAAGAATGGAAGATTTTGATGTCATATTATTTAAATATTTAAATATTGAGAAAGTTATAGCAAGAGAACGGAATATGGAAGATCAGTTTAATGAGATACGGAATTAATTACTATGGGCAATATACAATCAAGCCGGAAAGTCTGCACACCCCTTTCACCTTCTCCACGTTTTATTACGTTACAGACTTATTTTGAGTTAATTTTTTGCCTCAACAATAGCCTACACACAATAGCCAATAATGACGAAGTGAAAACAGGTTTTTAGAAAATATGCAATTTTATTTTACTGACAAAAATAGGTTATTTAGGGGTTACATATCTGTACACACCCTTAGCCTAATACTTGGTTGCTGCACCTTTGGCAGCGATTACAGCTTCAAGGCGTCTTGGGAAAGAAGCTACGAGCTTGGCACACTTGTTTCTGGACATTTTTGCCCATTTATCTTAGCATATCCTTGCAAGCTCCGTCAGGTTGGATGGGGAGCGTTGGTACACAGCCATTTTCAGCTCTTTCCACAGATGTTCAATTGGATTCAGGTCTGGGCTCTGGCTGGGCCACTCAAGGACATGCACAGACTTTCTCCGAAGCCACTACTTTGTTCTCTTGGCTGTGTGCTTCGGGTCGTTGTCATGTTGGAAGGTAAACCTTCGCCCCAGTCTGAGGTCCAGAGCGCTCTGGAGCAGGTTTTCTTCAAGGATCTCAGTGTACTTAGCTGCATTCATCTTTCCCTCTATCAGGACTAGTCACCCCGTTCCCACTGCTGAAAAACATCCCCACATCATGATGCTGCCACCGCCATGCTTCACTGTAGGGATGGTATTAGCCAGGTGATGAGTGGTGCCTGGTTTCCTCCAGACGTGACGCTTGGTATTCAGGCCAAAAAGTTCCATTTTGGTTTCATCAGACCAGAGAATCTTGATTCTCATGGTTTGAGAGTCCTCTAGGTGCCTTTTGGCAAACTCCAAGCGGGCTGTGATGTGCCTTTTTACTAAGGAGGGGCTTCCGTCTGGCCACTCTACCATAAAGGCCTGATTGGTGGAGTGCTGCCTGGATGGCTGATCTTCTGAAAGGTTCTCCCATCTCCACAAGGATATGCTGGAGCTCTGTCAGAGTGACCCCTGGGTTCCTGCTCACCTCCCTGGCCAAGGCCCGTCTTCCCCGATTGCTCAGTTTGGCTGGGCGGCCAGGTCTAGGAAGATTCTTGGTGGTTCCAAACTTCTTCCATTTACAAATTATGGTGGCCACTGTGCTCTTTGGGACCTGTAAAGCGGCAGAGATTTTTCCGTACCCTTCTCCAGATCTATGCCTTGACATAATCCTGTTTCTGAGGTCTGCAGATAATTCCTTTGACCCCATGGCTTGGAGTTTGCTCTGACATGCACTGTCAACTGTGGGACCTTATATAGGCAGGTGTTGGCAATCCCCAATCATGTCCAATCAATTGAATTTATCACAGATGGACTCCAATTAAGTTGTAGAAACATCTCAAGCAGTATCAGTGGAAACAAAATGCACCTCAGCTCACTTTTGGGTGTCATATCAAAGGGTGTGCACACTTGTGTACATATAATATTTTACATTTAGATTTTTAATAAATTAGCACAAATGAAAGGGGTGTGCAGACTTTCCGGCTTGACTGTATATTAGAACCTGAATTGTTGACATTGAGAAGATAGCGAAAAGTCGGAGGGAAATGAATAAAGGGGCACGTATATAGATATGTATATAGGTATTTATATGTGTACATGTGTGGGTATATATACCAACTTCCTGTTCTAACCCCCCCCCCCCTTTCCCTGTTTAAGTTTTTAATTTACGCATTATCTTTATTTTATTTTTTGATGGTTATATTATTATTATTATTCTTTCACGTCATTTCATTTTATATTTTGTATAAGATGAAGTATATATGGTATGTTTTGAATGTAAAGTTATTATGATATGTATTATGTTCTGGTTGATTAAAATAAAAATAAAAAAGTTTAAATAAACAAAAAGACATTGGGTGCGTCCCAATATTCTTCACTCCCCACCTCCTTTCCTCCACTCCCCCCACACGTTTTGAGTTCAAGTATTTAAATGTACAGTATGCATTACAATGTACCTGACATTGCGGTTTGCATCGAGACATTAATATGTAACCATTAATGCGTAATTAAAGCACAACTGAACTTTGGTAGAACTTTGGGTTGTGTAGTTCCCTGGTCATGATATGAGTCCAAATAGTGGCGAAATATGTTCGTTAGTTGCTCTGTGCTCCCTGGGTGATAATCCAGAATAGATTCTGTCAATACAAAAACTAACTCGTCCTCGTACGTATTTTTTTTTGTGTAACTAAAATTATTTATAAAGTACTACTTTCATCAATGTTGTTAGCAAGCTACCAGAAAAGACTACCAAAATGTCGGCAGGTCGGACCATACTAGTACTAGGAACGTTTACTTCTGTGGAAATTTGGACCAATGAGTGGTTTCTGACGCATCGGCGCATTAATGCTGTTTCTGGCACAAGAACATTGCCTACCTACCAGATCTACACTGCCCGGCCAAAAAAAAAGTCGCAGTTGCACCAGTCATGCATAGTGCCCACTGTACAAGCCTCTGGAGGCAGTGTTATGATCTGGGGTTGCTTCAATTGGTCAGGTCTAGGCTCAGCAACATTATGCAGCAATAAAATGAAGTCAGCTGAGTACCTGAATGTACTGAATGACCAGGTTATCCCATCAATGGGCATATTCCAGGACGACAATGCCAAGATTCATCGGGCTCAAATTGTGAAAGAGTGGTTCAGGGAGCATGAGGAATCATTTTCACACATGAATTGGCCAACAGAGTCCTGACCTTAACCCCATTGAAAGTCTTTGGGATGTGCTGGAGAAGACTTCACGAAGTGGTTTGACTCTCCCGTCGTCAATACAAGATCTCGGCCAAAAATGAATGCAAGTCTGGACGGAAATAAATGTTGTGACGTTGCATAAGGTTGTCGAAACAATGCCACGACGAATGCGTGCCATAATCAAAGCTAAAGGCGGTCCAACAAAATATTACAGTGTGCGACTTTTTTTTTGGCCGGGCAGTGTACGTTCCAAATAAAATACGAAAAAGCAAGAAAAGGGCCATTGAATTAAAAAATAAAATACGTACGAGGACTGGTTATTGACGTGCTAGAAGTGTCATTTTGAGACCGTTTTAGCTGCCCCATAGAAATGAATGGAGAGCGACAAATACCCTATTATGGATTATCACCCCAGGGGAGCACAGAGCATCTAACGAACATATTTCGCCACTATTTGGACTCATATCATGGCCAGGTAACTACACAACCCAAAGTTCTACCAAACTTCAGTTGTGCTTTAAGATGTAATCAGCATCTTAGCCTACCGGCCTATCAGCCTACCGGCCTGCACCATTCTGCCTCTTCAACTGATCCAGAATGCAGCTGCCCGGCTTGTGTTCAACCTCCCGAAATTTTCTCATGTAACCCCCCTGCTGAGGTCACTCCACTGGCTGCCAGTTGCAGCCAGGATCAGGTTCAAAGTTCTGACCCTGGCCTACACTGCAGCCAATAGGACAGGCCCCGCCTACCTGCAGGACTTAATCCAGAACTATGTTCCTGCTCGACCACTTCGCTCTTCTACAGCAGGGCGACTGGCACTTCCCCCCCTCCGTGTCAAAGGCTCTCGCTTGTCCCGACTGCGGAGTTTTTCCACATTAGCTCCTCAGTGGTGGAATTAACTTCCCATTCCCCTACGTTCTACTCCAACCCTGCCTGCATTCCGTCGAGGCCTGAAGACACACCTCTTCAGACTCCACCTTGACTGATATCCTCACCTAGGAATATCAGTTCCCTGTTTACTAGTTCCCTGTGTTTTCCTGTCTGTTTATTATAGTTTATAATAGTATTTAGAATAGAAGTGTAGTATTGCTGATTTACCCACAGCTTACTGTGAACTACAGTCAACGTTCATTACTAGGGATAGGTGCTACATTATGGGAAGGATGTGCTTTGTCTTGTCTGTTCTGTAGTGATCTTGATGATGTCTCTGTATGCACTTACTGTACGTCGCTTTGGATAAAAGCGTCTGCTAAATGAATGTAATGTAATGTAATGTAATCAGCAACATTAGATTAAAACACAAAGATCCGTTTCCGGGGCAGGGAGTAGAGGAGTGGTAGTGGAGGAGGAAAAGTTGCATTTTTCGACTATTGGGACGCACCCATTAAAGTCGTTTAGACAAGTAGACATGTTTCAGATGGAATAAAAGCGGACTGACGTCACGGCTAGCTGTAGTTGCCAACGATCACAAGGTAGGCTCACCCCATGGTTCTCAAACTCGGCCCTGGGGGACCACTGCGTAGCCTATGCTGGTTTTAGTTCCAACCACAATTGCAATCCCAGAATTTTGACAAGCTGTTAATTTTTCTTAATTAGGTGTTTTTCATGTTTAGAGGGATTATTTGCTCTCTTAAGCCACATTATGTTAGCAATAGCAAATGCCATTAAGAATAAAAGTCCAACATTCACATTGTGCTATATTGCAAACAATTACAAAAAGAAAGGTAAAAAAATGTTTTAGCTGATCAAATTAAAGACTGAGGTGAATCAATAGGCTCCCAATTGGTGAAATCACTATTTAGAAAAATAATGATGAATTGAAAGATAAAGCAAATGATAACAAGCCAAACCTTCATTGTGTTAAGAAATAATAAAAAATTATGAAGCCACTTAAACATGTGTTTAACTATCTAATTAGGAGCCAGCTGATTCATCCCAGTCTTTCATTTTATTAGTAAAAAAATGTGTTTCTTATTTTTTTGTAATTGTTTGTAATATAGCACAAGCAACATGTGGACATTGAAATTGTATTCTTCATGGCATGCATAGCTATTTCTGACATGTGGCTTAAGAGGGTAAACAATCCGTCTAAACATGAAAAGCAACTCATTAAGAAAAATTAACAGCTTGTTAAAATTGTAGGATTGCAACTGTGGTTGGAACGAAAACCAGCCTACACAGTGCTCCCCCAGGACCGAGTTTGAGAACCACTGGGCTAGCCTACCTCTGGCGTGGTTTTAATCCGAATTTAAAATGTAAACTAGAACTGATTGCAACCAGGCATATTGTTAAAATGAGATCAATGCAAAACATACCACATAAGTAAACTTTACTGTAGGCGACCGTTACGACATCTAAAACATGGACACAATATCCACAATCCGGATATTCATTTAGGCTATAGGCTACTTCCAAAGTTAAATATTTTCCTTGTTACTATAGTGAACTTTACGAAGCAGTCTCTTCTCTTCACAATATTTTACGACATATAGCGTGGAAATTAAGTTTGCATGCAGTTGTGTATCTTTATCAAAGTGATCTCCTTTCCTATTCGCAGTGCTCCAAGTGTTTTCAGTCAAAACAGCTTCTTCTGGTGTAGCCTACGTAGGAAATTAGTCTACGTTATAGCCTACCTGATCCTTCGACATTCCTCCTCTCCCTCCTCCCTCCTCTTTGTCAATTTCTTTCATCGCTCCAAGCCCCCCGTCAAGTAAAGTAAGCTACTCTAGGGTAGGCTACCTCTGGTTCAGCAAGAGCGATATAATTGATCGCCAGATTCGCCACCATAAAGTTGAAACTAAGGCCGGGAAGCCCGAAACAAAATGGGATGTGGCTCCAGTTCGGGAAGTAGCTTCACTTCAAGCAACGACCCGCTTGTCACAGACATCCACCTTAAGCATTGAGGTAGCCTACAAGTAGCTACCAAAGATGAGGGTGTGGTTTAAAATATAAAGGGAAGAGGAAAAATAACCAGTGAAACCGTGTATTAAGCACGCCCAACACAAAACAAACAACAACAAAACCCGTCAGATTAAAAAACTTTCTTGATTTTAGGATTAGGCCTACGTCGCCTACTTTATTCTCTTGTAAAAACGTGTGCCGCCGACGAGTGTAGCCTATGGTAAACAGTTAAACCATTTGCATTTCATAAGTAGGCTAGCCTATCTTTGAACTATTTGTGACAAGCAATAGCCTAGGCTAGCCTACTTATATACTACAATATCAAGATGATCAGGTTTAGACTTAAAAAAAAAAAACTTTTCTTGACAAAGTATAAACTCTTTAGCTAGGCTACTTGCTAGACATTGTTTTCTTTTGGGGCAGGATTCATTTTCGTGAGATGACCTTCAAGTGGCCTTTTGTTATTTTATCCTCTATTAGCCTATTATTAGTAGAAGGTAGAAATAATACAATACACAGACTACAGAAAATCTCAAACATTTTTATTTAAAATAAATTTTACAATTTTACATAAAAATAATATAAGTTATCTGGACTATAGCCTATATACAAAAGCGTGTTGCATACTATGACTCAAACACTCGTATCTCCTCTTTATACAGAATAGTGTTAACTGTGCAGTAAATGTTGAAGTTCCGTCTGCTTCTCTCGTCTCTACTCTGCACAGTGATGTGCAGGGGACGAGTCAGTGCATGTTGTAGCCTATAAGAGTTGTTTCTTCACCCATGTTTGTTAAACCCTCTCTACTCTTCTATCTCTTTCTGTGACAAATCACGTATTGTCCTTATTGTAATTTGTGCCTCATTTCTATCTCCCATAGCCCTGTGGGTCATTTGCCTTTTTGGACTCGTCCTTTCCGTTGGTCTGGCCGATACGATACAGCGTGTTGGCTAGGTTGTGAAGCTGGCAGGTTCCAAGCTGACAGCCACGCGGTGGAGTCCGCCTGGGACGAACTCTGGCCTCTGTGCTGTTACGAGGAAAACATTTTTGTAAGAGGTTGGTGGACATATTGAATAAATCCAACAATAAACACTACAGAAATGCATGGAGAAGATATTCTGCTCTCGTCTCCTGTGAAATTGATTTGGAGATGGAGTTTTTTTTTTTTTAGTTTACACTTAAAAGAACATATTTACATATTGACAGAGAGAATCTCAGTACCTGTCTATTTTTCCAGGAGTGTTGTGCAGCACCATGAGGTCCAGAATATGTACTGGCAGTGTCGCCTCCAAATTTTCAACCTTTAAACTCTGAATACCTCTCTCCAAAGTAGAGGTAACGGGCTGGAATGGTCTAACAGAGACAGAGAAAACAAGATTTATTTACTTCTACCAACCGATATTGCTTTTAAAACATTGTCCTTACTGCTTACCTACTGGTTTTTATAACTTGTCTGCAGTTTGGTCAATTTCATTTCAATTCATGAATTGAAAAATGGCCATAATATTCTATGAAGACTTTTTCATAATAATTAATTGAATTTCATCTGATTGACTGAACTGAAATTGAATAGGCCCCAACATTGTTGGGGTTACTATGCTAATTCATGGTCATACCATCATGATATGGCCAGATTCAGCAACAGAAATGTATAAATTCCAGTAGAAATTAGTAAGGGCAAATAGGAAGGCAATACAGTGGTTTGGCTAACCTGTAGAGGTGTGTGTAGCCTATGTGGGACATGGGGGGATTCTTTGTGTGGCTCACCTGTGTTGGTTAGGTCGAAGAGGAGTAGCTTTCGTTCCAGGCAGGGTCACCAGCAGCAGGATCAGCTGGTGGAAAAATTTCATGCTGGTCAGCTCTACTCTGATGCAGCCTATGGAAGCAAGGAGAGCATATGCAGAGACAAATGTGGTATGTGGTCATAGAAATTGGTATATATATATATATATACACACACACACGTGTGTGTGTGTGTGTGTGTATGCCAGATATTAAAAATATGTCATCGATATGAGTTATGATCTGGCATTTGCTGTATATCTGATAAGCAACTTACCCAAATTAATATGTATTCTTGATTTAATCCTCAAATTCAGGTTGAAGTTTTCTCAATTACTTTCTCTGAGCCTCTAACATTACTCAGTCACACTCAGTCCTTTTATAATATGGAGGAGGGAGGGAAAATGGGAGGCGTCTCGAGTCACTTAACCCCCCCCCCCCCCCCTTGCGCTCGGACACATTAATTAATAACATTGTGATTATAACATATATTGGATCTCCTTCTCAACAAAGTATCCAATCATCCACTACACATACTATTAAGCTCAACAATTAGATGGTGTTGTAGACCAGTTTCATTGTTTTTGTTATTTTATACACTATTGACACTACACCCCCTTCACCGTTCTCCACCTCCCTCACTCGGTCTTTCCTGGGGTGATTGTTTCAGGGAAGATTGTTTCATTTCCATCACCTGCAGGAAACCATGTCTGAAAATATCCCTTACTGGCTTGCTTTATCTTTCAGTTTTTCCTGTCATTCTCCCTGTCATGTTTGATTATTTCTTAAGCATTTACCCCCAATTTGCGTCATGTACCACTGTATGCAAGAGTTTATAGTTACTCACGTTCTTGAATATTGTTTGCCTTTTCCTTTACCACATAAGCAGGATAACCATTATTCCCAGTATTACGAATGCTTA
This sequence comes from Synaphobranchus kaupii, assembly GCA_029718625.1. Lineage (NCBI taxonomy): Eukaryota > Metazoa > Chordata > Actinopteri > Anguilliformes > Synaphobranchidae > Synaphobranchus > Synaphobranchus kaupii. The sequence goes on along the minus strand of CM056379.1, from coordinate 48,423,777 downwards.
GACGCGAATCCAGTTCTGTCCAGGAAATCATCATGTAGCATTTAAATCTCTCCCTGTCAACCTTGGTTATACTGAAAAAAAATTATTGTTCTTTATCGTTTCTCACGATATCCCTCCCCTCTCCCTCTCGGTTTCCTCCTTGGACCCATTGTGTACTTTTCCGGCAAGAAACATCTGGAGTTGTTTTTCAGACACAATAACAAATTGAGTCATCGTACGCATATTGACTCATACACACGCGCATATATAAATACTAAAAACGTCCATGGCTAAAGTATGTCTTGTAGCTACATGATGAAACAGGCACTGTCGTTCATTATGACCCTACCGTTAAGGTGATGCGGCCACAGCAATGAATGGCTCAATTGTGATTGTTTCAATTCAAACTCAATGGCTGTGATTACAACATACGCCATCATTTGGAAAAGGCGTTTTCATCTCAATTGTAGCCTCAATTCCCTTGAACACATCACCCTATAACTTGAGATCAAAAATAACATTGCTACATGAAGTTATAGAATCTAATGCAATCATGAACAATTACAAGAGTTTATTAAATTCCGTAATACAGCTGGGGTTTAAATCCACCATAAGTTGTTTTTTTCCTAAGTTAAGAATTATGAATCAACAGGTGACTGTGTTGATAATGTCTGGCATTTTGACGTTTAGTATGTATTGTTGTAGCCACTTAATAATTTACTTTGTTGTTTTCCTCCATCAGTACCTGTTCTCTATCCTGTGCGTATCTGCGTGTTGCTTTCCCCTGTCAGTAACGATGCAAACATCCTGTTATTTGTGGTCAGTTCGTACCAGGTTGTGAGTGGGGTTTTTGTTTTACTTTGGGCAGTAGGTACAAGTGTGAGTATCCTGTCAGGAAACTGGGTCATTCACCTACAACCTAATGCTCATACGTTCACTTCCCTCCAGCACTGACAGGGGCACATAAAGGGGTAATCACACATGCAAACACATGCATTTGCAAAATATAAGATTCTTTTCAAAGATCATAGCAAACCGCAGTTTAGACCAGTTGTAGCACTGAACAAGCTTTTTAAACTAGTAGCATAAGTAACAGACAATAAAAACTATAAAAGACACTTCACGTGACTGGGAATTGGCATCTCGTGAACTGAAGCCAGAGTTCGCAGTAGTCCTGTAGTTACTTTGGATGTGCAGCACTCTCCACTGCATCCCTCTGGAGATCCGTCAGACATTCACTCATCTCCTACCATTGGGTAAACTTTCCTTCACTGTGTGTACCATCAATAAATCACAGACTCAAAACCAGTAGTGACTAAAATGTGGTAAAATGTAAGCTAATTAAGTCACGCTCAGGAGCTAGAATGTGAATTCCCTATATTTGTACCAACCAACACACAGCAGATGATACTCCCTATGCACAACTTCGGTGTATGAGAAAGAATAAAGAGAGAGGGCCGGGTCTATGCATTCATGGTGTACTTACAGTATATACAGTGTCCATGGGACTGCATTTTGTATTTATGGGTTTATCTCTATAATATATCATGGTACCGTGTGTAGATTTTGAATTGCTATCAATACATCTGTACAGCAACACAAAGACGAAGAAAAGGGGATCCACCATCGGTGTGCTTACAAGGGGTAAAGGAATGGAAAAAGGATCAGATGAACGTGATTGCCAGTCTAGTCTCAGATTTCTGCTTCACAGTCTCTTCATCATTAAAAGTGGGAGCTAAGGTGGATGTGGGGCTGCAAAATAAAGTGGGACTGATCACATTGAAGAATGAAGTGTCCCTGGGTCGCTGGTCACACCTCCCCCTCCCTCTCTTCCTCGTCCATTTTCCGTCCGTGCTTCCGGAAGTATTTGTATCTCTGGACATAGAGCTTGACCAGGTTGTTGACCTTGACAGGGTTGATCTCCCCAGTGCGGCTGTGACAGATCTGAGGGAAGGGGATGGGTGGAGAAGTCACAGGCTCATTCCGACATGCCCTCCAGGTGCAGTACATTCAGGTGAAGCTCATCAAGCGCTACACACTCACAGAAAAACCACTAACACACAACATGCGACACATGAAAATGAATACTGCACAGTAAAGGCAGCACACTTTCTGTCAGAGCATTCATCTTTTGCAGTGATCCAATTTTTGCCATAAATCATACAACTAGTGATTATACTGCATATTTCTCTTGTGGTAAGAGGGAGGAGCAACTTTATTGTTGCAAAAGGTCTTTTATAAGCCATGGGAACTTATTCATACAAAGCACACAATGAAATAACCAACTTTTGCAGAAAAAAATAAGGTGGTTCTTCCCTCTATTCATCTGAAATGAACTGAAATTGTGAGAGCCCCCTGTTTATCTCAAGAGTCTAATGCTGTTTTTTCATAAACATTCATTAAATCCAGATGCGACTAGGTTTCTAATGGGAAGAGTGAAACCACCTTGGTGAATAGAGGTCCTTACCTTATGCACAGCCTTCCTCAGAATGTCCTTATACTCCTCCTTAGTGATGTCCTTACGTTGGTAGTAAGGCTTGATGGCCAGCTTCACCTCCTCCACAGCTCTCTCCTGAGTGTGGAGCTTCTTCATATACTGAGGACAAAAAAGAAGGTTAACAACACACGCATTCAGATACACTGGATAAGAAGAAATTGATTGGTGAAAAACTAGAGACTACACTGAAGGACAGTGAGGCAATTTCAGAGCAGTATGCACAGCAACAGACATGTCAAGACCACTCAAAAGGAAGGACAAGATAACTTGCACTTGATTTACAGAGACAAATTAATACTGAAGCACAAAAGACAAGAGAGGGACAGACCATAACAGAGAATTTAAGAGATTTTCAGTATAAATGGCAGGATCATGAAACTGCACCAAAAAAATGTCTCACTTTTTCAGGATCTTTGCTCTCACTGTCCCAACCAGTCTCACTTGAGGCCCCAACTGCCCCTGTAGACACCCCGTGCATGGGATGGGGTGGGGTCTGTGCACATCCACCAGTCAAAGACAGGCTGGGATGCAACTGGGATGGCGGGGTCTTGGTGCAGCCGACCAATGGAAGAGAGCTGTGGAGGATGAATTGGGCAGGGGTCGGGCCTGCGGGCGTGGCATGAGATGAAGGTGGTGGTGCTTGTGAGGATGAAGATGATGGTGGCAGGGGTAGCTGCTGCGACTGGCTCTGGTTCGCTTGTGAGATAATCTGAGACAAAATTATATGAGAGAGCAAAGAAATAAGAGTTATTACATTGGCACATGTAACAATGAATTTTCAAAAAGTAAAGCCAGGAAGAGAAGCCCTGTGCCAAGTCTGACCTGACTGGTGGCCTGAATGAACTCCTGGGCTTTGGCTCGATTGGCCAGGTTTGCCTCCTCCATCTTAAACAGGAGAGCTGTCACTGGAAGAGTCACAAGAGTACTTATATAGTACGACCAATATTGAGACAACATGCAGCCTTATAGGAGCCTACACTACACTGGGTGGCTCACCCTGTTAAGGCAGTGTTCTAGTCAATGGATGGGCCCCATATTGTGGTATCAAATCTGGACTGTACCGTGCCCGTGCCAGTACTGAATGTGGCCGGCAGCCCTGCAAGTGGTTCTACCATCGCCCAGGGATGGAGGGTTTCAGCACGCCAGGATGACAGCATCTACACCCCTGCTGGTGGATCAGTCACCCTTAAAGGCATACTATGCAGGATTTTTACCTTGAAGATATTATAAAATAACCATGCTCAGTCATATCTATGATGCACTGGCAATCTGTCTTTGTGCAGGTTGCCAAAGCTGTGCTCCTCTGCCTGTATTTCTTCTTCTAAGATGTCTTTGGGACATTTCTAGGCATTCTTTTCTATGTGGGGAGGGTGGGTGTGGCTAAAGGAGCCTGTGGGGTGGGTTCAGGTTTCAGCGTAGCGTTTGTAGCTAGCTATCTACTGCGATGGTGGAGGAGAATAAGCACAAGTACAGCGTAACGACAATCTGACAGGTCTCGTTCAAAAAACAAAATCAACCTTGGAATTGCTTTTCCTCGCTGGAGACAGCTGAAGTTCACCAAGGGGATGAAAAGCGATGTGGAGTTGGCATGTTTTCTATTGGACCTGTGAGTAATGTTAACTTTAGCTATCCAGCTAGCCGTTAGGTAGCTAGCTAGATGTCCATAGTTGGGTAAGTTTTGTATCAAATGCTGGCCAAATTTGAGGACGGAGGAGACTGATTGTAAACACAGGACCACAGCAAAGCGAAAAATTCTGAATAGTATGCATTTAGGTGTGATAAGAAGTGGTGGCTGACATGACACACTTCACAGTGATGGTAGCGGTAAAAGCGCAGACTTTCAGTTTGTGCAGTTGTGCCCCTTGGATCGGGGGTTCGATCCCAGGTCCTGCCAGATCCGAGTATTACCGGTACCTTGAGGGAGTGGCAATTGGCAGCTGCTCCCAGGGTGGGGGGAAGGACTCTGAGAGAATCGGATGGCCCTATGCGAGTTGGAATCACGGTAAGGAAATTATTTATTTTTAAATGCGAAAATAACAATATCGAACAAATGGCACAACACTGTGGCGGAGTGGAAAAACTAGCATACATATTTGAAATATCACAAGCAGTAACGTTAATACTTACATTTCAAGAAGGGAATATCCCTCAGACACATTCTCCAACATAAATCAATGCTATGGTACCTATTGTATTTTGGTAACTATGGTATCTTCTTGTTATGCATCCAATAGGACACTGCAAAAGGGGAAGCTATAATGTCGTATATTGGATAAAATAATCATCAATTAAACCAGAATAAACTGGAATGAATGAGACAGGTTTGCAGAGTGTGGGGGGTATTACGTATCGGTGTTTCAGATAGTGTAATAGCGTTATAAAGTGTTGTTTATTTCTCACACGGATTGTCCCAGACAATAAATGACCATGGAATTTTGAGAGACACATCTCTATGCGTAAAACTAATGGTAGTATTGGATATTTATTTCATATTTAGCAGCAGATATTGATAGTAGAATGACGTGGTATAATGACACAAGAATTTCCCATGTTCATTTTTCATTTAAGTGAGCAGGGCTTCTCACTGCTTTTTTGGCATACGATCAGGCTATTGTTGGGTTTATCTTGTTGCTATGACGGAATACAAATTTTACGTGATGAAGAAATATATTTATGAACTCACACATAGATGCTATGGTCCACCATGTCATGCATTGGTAGGTATAGTTGCAGGTGAGACTGGGCGGGGGGTTGCTTGTTAAATGGACTTGCCACAGGACAATAGTGACACTTAGAAACTCTATTCGGTAGAGTTGTCACAAATCGTGTACGAATAACGCTAAAACACAAAATTTGTTGTTTCCACTCATAGTTTGGTTGCAGGAGAAATTAATATCTGGTGCCGGTGCCATGGCCACTAGGGGATCTGCATGAAGGGGTTAGGGCATGCTGTTATCCTAGGCCTGTCAAGTAGTCTCCTGCAGCTAATACACTACTTCAGAACTTAAGTTAAGTCTGATTACATCTGCTATTGAAATGGCTAGTTTTCATGCTGGAAACAGAAATTCAAATGACACAGGGCTAATAAATTCATATGAATATAAACATGAATGTGTAGTTAAAAGACTGAATGCGGACGAAGGGACTGAAGACACAGAGAGATACCCACAGGCCAGCACTCCTCCAGCGGTGCAGTCTACTCCTGTCTGCAAGCTCCAAGGCAGGGGCTGGGCAGCAGGTTGTGGTGGCAGAGGTGGTGGGGGTTTGTTAGCAGAAGAGGAGGAGACAGAGGAGTTGGGGTCTACAGAAGAGGGAGCAACTGAGAGGGAGTTGGAGGAGGAGGAACATGCTGGGGAAGTGGGAGTTTCCTGCTCGTCCACAGGGTTTTTGTGGTCTGGAGTAGAGTGTGAGATGCCAGAAACGCCCCCCTGGACAGCCTGGTGGGGCAGGGGGCTGGATGGAACATTGGAAGGGGGTGTGAGTGGGGTGGTCTGGGACTGAGTTGGGCCGTCTTCAGAAAGGAAGTTGGGCTCAGGGGTCTTGCAACTGCTGTCGACAGTCTGAGAGTCTGGCGTGGATTCCCTAGTGTCACAGGCCAGGTGCATACAAAGAGGGGGCGTACAAGGAGGAGACGAGGGCAGGGGGACACTTGTAGAGGAGGAAGATGAGGAGGCAGATGAGAAGGAGGAGGAGGGAGTTGGGGCAGGAGGCCCTGGAGGGGGGCTAGATGGTTTAGCACTGCCTGTGCTCCCAGACTGAATGTCTGATACTGACGAGGCCCTACTACTACCTTCCACACAGGAGTTTGCATTGGCCCCATCACCTTCAACACTAACTCCTCCCTTCTCCCTCTCTCTTTGCTTCTTCTCTTGCTTTCGCCTACATTTCGTCAAGGAAAAGGAGGAAGGGGAGGAGGCAGCAGAAGAGGAGGCAGAGGTAGTGGAACTGGGCTTGGCTTTTTTCGATTTGAGAACTGAAATATGTGCAGAGGAAGACGATGAAGGGATGAGGGTACTAGTCTTCCGGGCTTTGCCAAAATCTTTACTCCTCCCAGAGAGCAAGATTGGTTCAGAGCTAGGTTTAAGAAAAGGGGACCTGCTTTCGTTGTCCCTTCGGAAGACCACTGCTATGGACCCACCCACTACAGTCCCACTGCCGGCCCCGCATGGGCCTGGCAGATCTTTAGTGCTTGCAATGACTCCCAATTTTCCCAATCCGCTCCCACCAGTGGTACTGCTTACCCCCTCCCGTACCAGCACCGATACTTTGGACTGCAGTTTCCCTTTCTTGGTGTTACTCAATGTTTTGGACTTTCCAGACCGTCCTCCCTCCTTTTTCCCCACTTTCTCTTTCCCCATTTTCCGTGCCCGTTTGGCTACTGGGAGCATCGGAAGTGTGGGAGCAGGGACGGAGGGAGTGGAGGTGGGGGATAGAGAGGGAGGGCTCTTTTTGGCTTTCTGTCTGAGGAAAAGCTCTGTGGTTTTTTTGCCTGTTCGAGATTTCTTTTTGCTGTGGATCCCAGATTTCAGCTTAGGCTTGTTCTTAGTGCTCAGAGTTGGGGTCATGGGAGGAAGAGGAAGAGGAGAGCCCTCCAGGGAGAAGTCTGAATCCATGGCCTCCCCATCCAAAGACAACATGTCTACCCCGAGTCTGTCAGAGAAGTGGTCCGAATCATAATCAAGGCGGTACCTCAGTGGGGTGAGAGAGGAGTCTCCGGACCGGCTTAGCCTCTCCTCATCTTCGGCATAATCCTCTTCCTCCAGCCGTCTTTGCCTCCTGTGTTTCTTTTTGCGTTGGTTGTTGGAGGACAGGGGGGGAGTGTTGGGGGATGTTTGCGGCAACTGTGGTGACCCTGGTACAGTGGTGGTGGTGGTAGTGGTAGTGACAGTAATGGTGCGTTTGATAGCAAACAGGTCTGAACCACTGAGATCTTGGATGGACGGGGGGACCACAGGTCGTCCATCTCTCCTCCTGTTCATTTCATGAGCCTGCTCTCTCCGCTCGCGGCTCAGCCACTGTCTGCACCCCACTCCTCTCTCCTCATCCCCCAACTGCCCATCTCCCCCTCCCCTCTCCCGCTTTCTCCTCTGGCTACTGTGATCTCTTTCCCTCCCTCTTTCCTTTTCATCCCTCTTCCTGTTTCTGTCCCTGTCCCTGTCTCTCTCATGTTCTCTTTCCCTGTCCCTGTCTTTGTGCCGATCCTCAACAGTGCTGGACCAGGAGCACCGGCTATGGCGCTGGTGGAGAGAAGAGGTGTGAGAGCGGGAATGAGAGGAAAGCTCTGGTGTGCTCGGTCTCTTCTTCCTCTTGCTGCTGCCACTCCGACTACTCCAACTAGCAGCCTCTTTTCTTTTCTTGTCCCTATACCACCGCTCACTGTCATTATCCCTCTCCTTATTGTCCTGGCTCCCTCCTTCCTTCGTTCTCTTCCTCCGACTCTTCCCCCCCTTTTCCCCATCCCTCTCCTGCTTCCGCTTGCGTCGCTCCCTTTCCTTGGAGCCCTTTGATGATTTCCTGCTCTTTGCCTTCTCTGTTGGAACAGGGAGAGACAGAGTGGGTGTGGCCAAGGGGCGAGGATGGGGCGGGGACAGTGAGGCTGAGGAGGGACATGATTGGTATCTCTCTTTCTGTCTGCTGACCAGCTTTCTCCTCAGGTCCCCCACCCCTGCTGTGGTCCCTCCATCCCTCTCCACCACCCAGTCACCCTCTGCTCTCACAGACACAAAATCATCTCCTTCCAGAACTCGAAGGATTCTCTCAGGTTTGGGACAAGAAGGAAGAAAGGAGCTGTCAGGCAAGTGCCCCCTCTCTCCCTCTCTGTCTCTCCTTCTCTCTCTCTTTCTGTCCCTTTCACCTGCTGCCACTATTTCCCCTTCCTCAATTTCAGAGTTGTCAGAGTTAATCTCCTTCCTTTTTCGTCCTCCTTTTACATTGTCCTTTACTCGTTCTCTAGATCCTTTGCCCCTGCCTCCCCGCTCTTGCTCCCTCTCACCCCCGGCTCTCTCTTCCCTGTGTCTGGGATGTTGTGAAGGGGAATCAGTGGAGAAGGGGGATGCTCGAGGTGGGGCCATACAGTATGAAGGAGCCATTTCTTTCTCATCCTTGTCACTCCCTGCTTTTTGTTCCCCTGTCACTCCCATAGTCTCTCTCCTCTCGCTCTCCGCACTAACAGTGCGCTCCACCTTTCGGTCCTTTTCTCTCTCTGAGGCAGGCGAGCCAGTGGGATCGAAGGGGTCATATTTGTCTTCCTCCTCTTCCTCTTCTTTGGCTGCCCCTCCCTCTCGCTCCCCTTCACCCTCTGTTGGGTGGAAAGGGTCATAGATCTCCACATTCTCTTGATCCTCCCCAGAGCAGGGATGGGGGGGTGTGGAACAGTGGTGGACAGAGGGAGTGGAGGAGGACGGAGGGAACGACCAAGTGGGAGGAGGCAGTGAGACTGAGGTGGAGGAAACTGCACCCCCGTCTGACTGGGTGACCCCCGCAACACAGCCACGACTGCCGTCATGGAAACTGGTTACTGCGGCAACAGGAGAAGATGAGGATGAAGAGGAAGATGAAGGGGACGAGGGAGCAGATGATGGGGAGGATGGTGATGTAGAGGGGCAGGAAGGCAGGGGGCTTTTGGCTGCCTGCATTGCACCTAATAAGGAAACCGAAATTGTATTTCTTATAGATGCAGGGGTTACACTAATGACTTGGGGCTGTGTTGGTAGAAAAGTGGGACATAGGCAATTGTTTAAAAACTGCTCTTCCTGTTTGGATATCCAAGTTGAGGACTGACGTTTCAATTGTAAGGGCAGATGATCCAAGAGGGTGCCTGGGAAAACATATAGAGAAATGGTGTTTTGACTGGATGAGAGCAGTCTATCTTACCACACAAATTACTGATGGAAATGTCCTTCCTCTAGAAATAAGAAAACAGAGGGAGAACAAGTTGAGAGTAATAGAGGGAAGTACCTGACTTTCGACTATGGAACCTATGGGAGATAGATGACAAGAAAGCGAGGGATGACCCATCTTCCACTCTTACTTCTGCTGTGAGCTCCAAATCAAAATCAACACTGAGACCAAAGTTGAAGGAGAGAAAAGGGGTAAATGTAATAACAATATTACAATCATGTGTCATTCAACTGAGCAATCAAACTATTTTAGTTTGATTCAATAACAATTAATTTAGTTCCAAGGGTATGTCATATGGCCCTTTTCCACCTGATTTTAGGAACTATCCACAACGGGTTCCTGGAGCATGTCCGTGTTTGCTTTTAGCACCTTGTGAACCGTTTGGTTATGGGTATCTGTGTGGGCGCATCATTGAAGCCTCCAAACAAGGCATCCAAACAAGTTACCCGCTGTGACATATACAGTGTTTATTTATTTATGTTTATACTGTACAATAACCATACAGGCTCTTGTTTAATTTTTAACATCTTAAAATAGCGGTACCGGTATCAGCACTATGCGAAGAATGGGCAAAAAAAATGGGCACCACAAAGTTTTCACCGATTTCCAGTGGAAGATCAACAAAGAAAACAGCTGTGGCTTCTTGCTGCTCGCATGGATGTCACCAATTGAGTTTGTAGTGACCATTTCACGGAGGATGACTATGTGAAAATCACAAAAGGACATGCGGGACATCCTCTACTGAAGGAGACTGCTGTGCCATCACCTGTTTTTCTTCATGCACCGAAAACAACTGACAAGCAGGTAACTAATAAATGACTAATTGCATGCGTGATCTATCTATTCAGCTAGCTAGCTAGCTAGTTGCCACGATTGGGAAGTCATGGAAGTGGTCAAACTTTTCCTGCAAATTGGTAGCCAGTGTGCTTGCCTGTATATGCTGTGTTATTCTGTAGCATGTTTGTGTTTAGCTGACTTGTTGTCTACCAAATATGTAACTTTACGGCAAAACGGATTGTGTTGGCAACTGTGGAGTACAGCAGATAGCCTACAGGCAGATACCCTGGCTAATCTACAGCTAGCTCCGCTGCCGTACTTCCACTGAGAATTTAGGTGAGCACAAAGTAAAGGATTCAACGATAGTTTGACTTGAAAAATGATGGTATAATCACTGAAAATAACCCCGATAGACTGTCGTCGTATTTTATTTGCTTTGGGTGCACCTTGGAGTGTTTAATTGCCTTTGGTAGTGGATGCTACTACTTTCCTATGAGTTGCGCTAGCATTAGCAATGTGTGTATGTCCAAAAGAAGGGACAGCATGGAATTATCTGAAAATGGTTTCCATCAATCAACTACATCATGGGTAAGTCGTAATTGAGACATTATGTCCAAAATTCCGAACTAACCCTTTAAATGTATACAGATATCTGTAAAATGCGAAAGATCCTGAAGCCCCCCCACACACACACACTCAATGACAGAATGTGCAGGCTTTGTCAGACCACTTAATTCATTGTGGCTTCTCATGTTAAGGGAATTGGATTGTTTCTGAGGAAAAGAAAATAATTTTTTTTTATTTTCACTCTTCAATTCCGCTGGATGTTTTACCGTAATAAATAAAGTAGCACCACACCACACTGCCATCACCGCTTCCCACAGCCAAGATAGACACTACAGCAGAGGAAATTCCGCGGACACCCTTCGGAATTCCATCATCCTTCTTACACATTTGCCCCCATGAGCGTGAGTGATCCAAATTGCTGATATATCACCACTTGGGGGAGTTACTTGAAAATTGTAATATATTACATATTACGTTTTTTAAAAGTAAAGCGTTATATTACTTCACAATTAAGGTAATGCGTTATATTACCCGTTATATTACTCTGTCATAAAATCACTTAAATCAGTGTTAAATTATTCCCCTTTCAGAAGTATGATTATTAGGACCATTTAACCTTACATATTCATTATAAAATGTTGTCAAAATGTATCATCTTCCTAGCCAGTAGGCCTATAGCAACCGATAAAATAAAAGTCTACCCGTATTCGTTCTTGCATTCTCACAATGCTTTGCACTTTTGTTAAAATCCTCATGAGGGCGCTTCACTCCAACATTAGAGTTGACTGAGATTAATTCAACAGACAAGACATATGGAAAATAGCCTTTTTAATGAACCCTCTTAAACGTATTCAGCTCGTTTCAATTGACAATATAAACGTGTGTTCAGGGTGTTCAAAATGTTGCTTTTAAAACGACATTGACAAATATGAAAAGCTAATCAAATTAAATATAGGGCTTTTAAATAGGTTAAATACGCTACTGCTTTTTTTCCATTTCATTTTCATTTCATTTTATTAATACAGGGAAAAAAGATAATAGTACATAAAAGTCCTAAAATCTCTGGTTTACAGAGGGTTCCCTGTCCTACAGCATAGGGGGAAAAAAAAAAAAAAAAGATGAACAGAAAATGAGAAAAATTAAAAAAGACAAGAATAAAAAAATCTATAGATGTACAGTAATTAAAATGTGAGAAATTTCAGAAAGAAATATGTAGAAACAATGAAAGAAAATAAAAAATAAAGTGAGTGTTTATGGAGCAGACACAGCGTGATCTGAAATTAATTATAGTCTAGTGTTGACAGATTTGGTTATTTATAAGATGAGATTTGAGCTGTTTTTTAAAGTTGTTAAAATGTATATTTGTCCTTATATTTAATGGTAAATTATTCCATGATTCTGTGTTTCTATTGAAAAACGATTTTTGACCAAAATTGTTTTTGTATCTTTGAAGTGGATTTAATGCGTTTGTAATGGAACCGGTTTGTCTTTCTTGTCGGTTATTGGAATGACGTGGCAATAGGTTGTTAATGATCTGAGGAAGAGTATTGTTTTGTATTTTATGGTAAAGTTTTAAGTTCAGTAATATTTGGCAATTTTCAAAAGTGAGTGCGTTTACTTGTTGCAAGGCAGTGCAATGATGTGTGCGAGATGGTAAATTCGCGTGAATTTTGTACGATCTATTCTAAAGTCGAATGATTGGGTCTAATGAGCATTTTGTAGCAGATTACCAAATTGGTAAACAATATGATAATGAACATTTTAATGTTCAAATTATTAACACTTCAACTCATCAAAAAATTTATTACATTAAATCCCATTTCAATAATGTAGCCTATTGAAATGCAAAGGATAACAAAAAATAGCCAGTGCAGCTGCCATCTTGGAGTCATTGAACTGCGCACGATTGAGTATGGGTGCGTCCCAATACTCGAAAAATGCACCCTCAGTTTTTTTAGTTTTCAACCATATTCATTGATTAAGGTAAATTAATTCAACAAATGATGCTACAAAAAAAGTAGACTTTGGAATCACTTAAGCAATTGAAATGAAAATAAATGCAAATTCCTCATGAGGAAAAAGTAAGTACACCCCTACCTTTACCATCAAATATATTGATTAAAATTGATGTCTGGTGCACACAACAGGTGTAAATGATTGTCCAATTATTTGATAATAATTTGGAAGTTCTATACCTACATAAAAACAGACAATAGGTCTGGTATGAACCTAACCACAGAGGTGTGTGCTAACATATCATGCCTAGGTCAAAAGAGCTAGCCGGAGCCCTGAGAAAAAAGATGATTGATTCTCATGAGACTGGGAGGTGTTACAAAGCAGTTTGAAGTACATCATTCAACTGTTCGATGCATCATATCCAAATGGAAACATTTCCACATCACTGGAAATCTACGCAGGACAGGCTGACCCACCAAATTCACCCCTAGAGCTCACAGAAAGATGCTCCTAGAAGTCTCCATGAACGCAAGGGTAACATCTAAAGACCTACAGACTTCACTTGCCATAGTTAACGTGAAAGTGCATGAGTCAACAATCAGAAATGGATTGCACAAACTTTGCCTACATGGGAGAATAGGAAGGAAGAAGCCCCAAAAAGAATATAAAAGCATGATTGAACTTTGCCAAACAACATCTGGATAAAGTTCAATACTACTGGGAAAACGAACCTCTGGACTGATGAGTCAAAATTGGAGTTGTTTGGGCGCAATGCAAAACGTCATGTTTGGCGAAGATGCAACACTGCCTTTGAGCAGAAGTACCCCATTCCAACAGTGAAACATGGTGGAGGGGGCCATATGATTTGGGGGTGCTTTGCTGCCTCAGGGCCTGGTAAACTTACCATAATAGATTCAACCATGAATTCAACTTTATACCAGACCATTTTTGAGGAGAATGTGAGGCCATCAGTTCAGATGCTGAAGCTGAAAAGGTCCTGGATCCTCCAACTAGAGAATTATCCTATACTCCCGCTCCCGTCCACACTCGCACAACCAAGAGGTTTCTGCCCACTTGTGCGCCTCTGTCCTGTGTTCTATCAGGCTACAGAGTCTGAGTGTCAGTTAGATGGCCGCGCCTTTGTCGGCAGCTAGTCGTCTGAGCTGGATGGTCGTTCTGTTTGTCCTGTTTGTGTGTGTTCATCGTTATGTGTGAACAGTGTAAAATCGGTGGCTGTGTATGACTGTCTTACCTTACTGGACATTCGTGCCTCGGTGGTATGCTCCCTGTCTCATCGACCTGAACAGTGGAGCTCTCACCGTGCTCTGCGTCTCCAAATCCCCGGGACTATCTGGGCGCCTTCCTGCTGTTGCCCTCGGACAAAGCGGGCTAGGAGACGGGGCAGACGAGCTGGAGCTGCGGTGAAGCTCCGTAAGCTAACCCGAGGCCGCACCCTGTCCGTGTTCCATACCACCTCCACGGCTACTGACTACGGAGTGAGGCTATCCTGCCTCCGGTCCATCCTCCCTGCATCTCCCTCGCAGCTACCGGCTCTTGATCCTGTGTTCCACCGGCAACCGCGCACAAGTGTGGCTTTGGTGCCTGCGTGTTGGCGAGCTGGGAACCGTCCTGGGTGTCTACGGTCGTTACCTCGAGCCTCAACATTCGGCAGAGCTGGATCCAACTCCATCTGTTTTGGATTACTAAACGCCAGATCCATAGCCAACAAATCGTTCTTTTTAAATGATTTATTTGTATCCAAAGACCTGGACTGCATGCTGATTTCGGAAACCTGGCAGAAAGCAGACGAATTCGCCTCGCTAAATGAACTCTGCCCGCAAAACTGCACTTATTCCTGCGCCCCTAGATCCGCAGGCCGAGGAGGAGGACTAGCCATGGTCTACCGGGACTGTTTCTCCTCGCGTATGGTGAGCTGTGGAACCTTCTCATCCTTTGAAGTTCTCACGAATAAAATTGGTCGCACGAATCCCTTTTACTGTGTTTTAATCTACCGCCCTCCTGGCAGACATAGCTCGTTCCTAGCTGAGTTTGGTGACTTTCTAGCATCCATCATTCGCTTGGACAGAATTCTTATAATCGGGGATTTCAACATCCATGTTAATAAGCGCTCGGATAACTTTGCCGTCGACTTTCTTACTCTTACTGAATCGTTTCATTTTACCCAACATGTCTCTGGCCCGACTCACAACAAAGGCAATACCTTGGATCTAGTGTTCACGATTGGGTTAAAAGTCAGTAATGTTTGTACTGAGGAGTTGATGGTGACCGATCACAAATGTGTCCTGTTTAACTTGTCTTTCGACAACGACTTTGTGCCAGAGAAGCGTATTAAAAGCTCACGCATTGTAAATAGCTTAGCGGTTGAGAGTTTCAATGCTAGCTTCGATAGTAATGTTCTGGTGTCTCCTGATGATGACGTAGATTGTTTGGTTCATGTTTTTAACACTCACTGCGCAGCTATTTTAGATGACGTAGCACCCCTTGTGACTCGCACTGTTCGCCCTGTAAATTCTTGCCCCTGGTTGAATAATGACATCTGTGAGCTTAGACGTAAATGTCGCAAAAGACAATGGAGGCAATGGAAATCTTCCAACCTCCAAGTCCATCGTCTCTACCTCAAAGAGCTGAGATCCGAATTTAATGATTTGGTTAAGAGTGTTAGAGCTGCTTACTTTACTAACCTCATCACCTCTAGCAAGCACAATCCTAGAATGTTGTTTAAAACCATAAATACAATTGTTAGCCCTCCTCTTCCCTCTGTACCTGTGTTTTCAAATGATGACTGCAATCGTTTTCTTTTGTTTTTTATAAACAAGGTTGCTGATGTAAGGGCGAGCATCACCCCCTCCCCCTCCCCCCTTCCCCTCTGCCCAGTCATCCAGTCATCGTTGAGCAGCTTTTCACCTGTCTCACTGAATGATCTTATAGACTTAGTGAGCTCTATGAAGTCCTCCTCGAGTCCCCTAGATATTATACCTACTCCTATGCTTAAGGAAGTTTTTAGCTCTGTTGGCCCCAGCTTAGTTACCATTATAAACAAGTCCCTAGTCTCTGGCTCTGTCCCATCCTACTTTAAGGAGGCGGTCGTGCAGCCACTCCTTAAAAAGCCCAACTTGGACCCCTCCCTACCAAAAAATTACAGACCCATCCCTAAGTTGCCCTTTGTCCCGAAGGTGTTAGAGAAAGCTGTCGCTAACCAGCTCACCACCTACCTGACAAACCATAACATCTCAGACAGATTCCAATCTGGTTTTCGCAAAAAACATTCCACTGAAACTGCCCTCCTCAGAGTCTCAAATGACATCATGATGTCCTCTGACTCCGGCGAATGTTCTGTCCTGGTGCTGTTAGATCTCAGCGCAGCCTTCGACACGGTTGATCACGGCATCCTGTTAGATAGGCTCAGGGAGTGGGTGGGCATCTCTGGGAGCGCTCTAAATTGGTTTGCCTCCTATCTTAAGGAGAGAAGCTTCTCTGTGGCTGTTGGTCCCTTTAAATCTGACCCCACACCCCTTTCGTGTGGCGTGCCACAGGGATCCGTGCTAGCGCCAATCCTTTTCGCCCTATACATGCTCCCCCTAGGCCCCCTCATCAGTAATTTCAAGGGTATCTCTTATCACTGCTATGCAGATGATATCCAATTGTATTTCTCCTTCAAACCTGACAAAATGGAGAAACTCAAAATTTTACAGGAGTGTCTGTCCGCCATTGAGAGTTGGATGGGGAGTAATTTCCTCCAACTCAATGCGGCAAGAACTGAAGTGCTGATTGTAGCGGCTGACAACATTGCCGCTAGAGTAGCCACCCACATGGGGCCCCTTAAGGGAAACGTACACCCTTTCCTAAAAAACCTGGGGGTTATTTTCGATCAGTCTATGCAGTTGGACAAGCATGTCAAATCCCCTACCCGTACCTGTTTTTTTCACCTATTTTGCAAAACTAAAAAAAAAATATTGCAAAACTCCGGTCCATTGTATCGCATGCTGAATTGGAAATGTCTGTACATGCATTTATTTCTTCCAGACTCGATTACTGTAACTCCGTTTACTTGCCTCAACAAATCATCTGTGGACCAACTTCAGTTGGTCCAAAACGCTGCTGCTAGGCTGCTCACCAGGTCTAAGAAATCATGCCACATCACTCCCATCCTTGCCTCTCTGCACTGGCTCCCAGTGCAACTCAGGATCCATTTCAAGGTCCTGGTGTTCACCTACAGAACCCTCCTTGGTCAAGCCCCCATCTACATCACAGATCTCATCCACCCATACTCATCCAGCCGGTCACTGAGGTCGTCCGACCAGGGGATCCTGGTGGTGCCCAGGACCAGACTAAAAACCAAAGGGGACCGAGCCTTCGGGGCGGTGGTCCCAAGGTTCTGGAATGCCCTCCCCCTGGACCTGAGAGCTGCACCCTCGGAGAGTACTTTCAAAAGTCAGCTAAAGACCCATTTGTTCAGGCAGGCATTTGGCCATCCCTAGCCAACCACTGTTTTTATGTATTTAATGTCTGTTTCTTGTGATTTTTCCTGTCTTTTATGGATGATTTTAAATTATTATTATTATTTTTTTTATTTTATTGATGTTCTGATTTTATTATTGTTGTAAAGCACTCTGTGCACTCGTGCTGAGAAGGGTGCTATATAAATACAATTTTACTTACTTACTTACTTACTAAACATACAAGCAAATCTACTACAGAATGACTGAAAAAGAAAAAATGGAGGGTTATGGAATGGCCAAGTCAAAGTCCAGACCTCAATCCTATCAAAATGCTTTAGGGGGACTTGAAGCGGGCTGTGCACTCAAGGAAGCATCTAACATCACACAATTAAAGCAGTACTGCAAAGAAGAATTGCTGAAAATTCTTCTCAGTCAGTGTAAGAGACTTATAGTCAATTATAAGAAACGCCTAGAAAAGGTTACTGCTGTCAAAGGACAACACCAGTTATTGAAGCCAGGGATGTACTTACTTTTCCCTCACAGGATAATTGCACTTCTGTTGATTTCTGATAAATAAATAATTTAAAGGCATAATTTCTTTGTGTCTTTTGTTATATTAGACAACATTTAACAGTAAAAAGCAGTAGAATAAGGATCAAATATCCATGTGTCCAAATATGTCTAAAAAGAGACAACTTATCAGGAGGTGTACTTACTTTTTAACATTACTGTACGTTACACTTAAAGCCGGAGTACGCAACTTCGTAAAACGGTCGCATTTGTTGTCAAAACATTTAAATGTCGTAACACCCCTTGGCCCTGCCCACAGAGAAAGAGACACACCCCCAAACCTACTGCTTCTACAGACCTCTCCTGAACACGCATCCGTGTTTTCTAGATACAATTGCAGGATTACAGACTGGTATAGCTAACGTTACAGTAAAAATGTCAGCTACAGGAGTCCAGGTAAAACAACAGAATTTTTTCTGTTGTTGCATCACACTGAGTTCATGTAGTGTTAGTTTGAACCAGGCATTATCTGGCTACAGCATGGTCAAAGCCAAGTAGCCGTTTCTAGCTAACATGATCTATATGACATATTGGTTAATGTTAGCAAACATTTCCTTCCTCCAAGAACTAGAAGTGACGAATAAAGTGACGTTATCAATAATAGCAACCTATTCATCATAGACAATTACAATTGGCTGGTAAGCAGAAAGTCCACTGGTAAATTAGTTAGTGTTGAAACTTTTGGTCTACCTGTCCAGTAGTAGCTCCACGTCTGTCTTTAAATCAATAAGCTCCGGAATATCTTGCCACCTTCTAAAATGAGCACCTATGTTTACTCTAGTTTTCGAGCAAGCTTTATCCAAATCCCTTTTCTTTTGCGTAAAATAGCGCCAGTGTAACGGGTCGCTTCTCCGCCATTGTTGGTGAAATGAACGCGCAATTTCAATCTCATTGTTGATTGGTTTGTGACATGTACCGGTCTATCTCTTGGATTGGTTTATGTCATGCGCCACTTTGTTTTGAAAACAAGATTCGGGCCAATTGCTGATTTAGAAAAATAACGTATCATAACATAAATAATGATTATTTATTTCTGAATTAATAGGTATTTGGCACTATTATTGGCCTTTAAATAACAGGATTTTGTTGGCCTGGTTGGCTTCTCATTGGCTTGGCGGCTTGCCAGGCCTGTACAATTATAGGGAAAATAAGGGAAACACTGAGTCAATACCATTAATACCCCGCAAACACACACCCACCACAATCCCCCAATCCAAAATGGGCCCCTAGGTTGTCTCTCCTGCCCTCACCTGTCAGGGAACTGATGGGGCGAACCGTGCAGGGAGACGAGGGGGAAGATGGAATCGGGGACAGCAAGAGCTGCAGCATCCTGAGACAAGGAGAGTAAGGACCAATAAATTCTGCTAAATGGCATGGAACTCAAATTAATGCAGTACAATAGAGGCAAATTAGAAAATGACAAAAGCCACAATTCACAATCAGGCGAATGCTATGAACATTGAAATAAAAACTGCTGGCAGTTTAACTTGAGCAAATGAGTACTGGACTGCAGATTCTTAAACATTTAGAAAAATTTTTTAAATATAATTGAAAAATCAGAAATGCCTGAGAAAATGCTCTGCGACACCTTTAAGCTGCTGTATCCCGGGCTTTATGCTTAAAAAAAATTTAAAAAAATGACGAAAAATAGTAATCGATAGGGGTGTCACGATTCTCCAAATCCGCGATTCGATTTGACTTTCGATTTTAAGGTCACGGTTCGATTCGATTTTCGATTTTTTTTCAGCACAATTTCTTTTCCAGCACTATAGTCTAACTAATGGCTATGCCATTGTTAGACTATCGAGTCTTGATTTGTAAAGAAAAATACTTGTTTCTCAATAAGTAACTTTTACTTGAATAATAACAATTATAAATAATAACAAAAATATGAGAATATTTAAACACACCTAAACAGTTAAGAGCTTTATCAAAACTAGACTCAGTTTGAATAAACAGTTGAACATTTACCACGCTATTAACAATTTACACATTGGTTTTATGCCCTGACAACGGTCATTTACATTTTCAAATTCTTCTTTAAAAAGATGAGCGTGTTCACATTCTTTGAACAGTTGAGAGCTTTAACAAACTAATATCTGAAATAATAAACAGTTGAACATGTACCAAGCTATTAACTATTTACACGTTTTTTTTCATGCCCTGACTGTCATTTGGGTTGTCATTTGAGTTGCCTGTGTCAATGTTTTTTTCCCAGTCAAATCTATTTCTTTGTGATGCCTGCGAATGTGTCCTGCCATATTTGACGTGTTGCCTGAGGTGGCGTATGGTATTCGCGTGTAGCATAGCCGACAAACTGTCGTTATTTTGTCAATGACGCGTTCGTTGTTTATATCAGGGGTTCTCAATCCTGGTCCTGGGGGACCCCTGTGTATGCTGGCTTTCGTTGCAACCGCAGTTGCAATCCCAGAATTTTAACAAGCTGTTAATTTTTCTTAATTAGGTGCTTGTCATGTTTGGAGGAATTATTCACCCTCTTAAGCCACATTATATCAGAAATAGCTATGGATGCCATGTAGAATAAACACCCCATGTTCACATTGTGCTATATTATTTAAAAAAGATAAGAAAATTATTTAACAGATCCATTTAAAGACTGATTTGAATCAATAGGCTCCTAATTGGTGAAAGTGTGGACACATGGCCACTAAAATTAACCATTTCGTAGATAATGAAGAATTCAAACACAAAGCAAATGATAACGAGCCAAACCTGCATTGTCTTAAGCTTAAAGAAAAAATTGAGTTAAACACGTGTTCAACAACCTAATTAGGAGCCTATTGATTCATTTCACTCTTTCATTTGAGTGAAAATACATTATTTTGTAACCTTTTCTTATGTAATTGTTGCAATATAGCACAATAAGCACAATGTGAACATGGGGAGTTTGTTCTACATGGCATGCATAGCTATTTCTGACATAATGTGTCTTAAGTGGGCGAATAATTCCTCCAAACATGAAAAGCACCTAATTAAGAAAAATTAACAGCTTGTTAAAATTCTGGGATTGCAACTGCGGTTGCAACGAAAACCAGCATACACAGGGGTCCCCCAGGACCAGGATTGAGAACCCCTGGTTTATATAACTCACGGGGAAGGCTTGCCACACCGGTGACTTGAGGGAAGCAGGAGGATTTTCCAGTTCTGTTTCTCCATCTCCGACTCCGGCAGTGGCCATGGTGTGTCGAAAAGTAATGCAGGCTACCGGTAAGCTAACGTTAACTAGCAGCTGTGTCTTCTTTGAAATATCAGTGTTTCCCCTACCATTATCTTGGCCGGGCGCTCACCTGCTGCCCGGCTTGTACAAGAGGGAAAATAAATAATTTTAATGAAAAAATTTTTTTTTTTATATTATTCTTTTTTTTTTATGTAGCTGCAATATTTCCCTTACTGCAGAATGCGGGAATGATCAAAATAGCATCTGGAAAAACCCAAAACAGCTTTGGTTTCCCGTTAGGCCTAATTAAAATTTTCAATGGCAGCGCTGATATTATGAGGGTGTAATTATAGTTTCCGCCTCTACACAAAATGGCGCACTTTCACCGCCCGGCCTGAAAAAAAAACTAGGGGAAACACTGAATATCGTTGTTTTTTTTCTTCGGACGCACGCCTGCGTGGACGAACAAAATGCAGTGGAAGGCGTCAAGTTTCGTTTTGTCGGAAACGCTTACATTAGAGATGGCCAAGTAGGCTACTTTTTTTACATTTTACCCATCACATGAAAGGCTAAGAAGAGCGCGCGGGGGGCGGGGGTGGAGAGAAAAAAAAAACTTGGAGAATCGCGAACCAGCTTGTGATTTCGAAGTTCGAAATCGAACGCTCATTTCGATCGATTTTCGATTTCGAATCGGTATCGTGACACCCCTAGTAATCGAGTAATTTCAAGGGCAAAATGTCACACCCCTAATACAAACAGTCTATGGTCTGAAAAAAATGCAAGTCAGTTTTCAAAATATTAGCAGCTAATTTGCTGATGTGTTGATTAATCATGAACCATATCACAGTAAAGAACCGGAAGATGCAGACCACACAGCAGCTTGATTCACATGGAACAAAGGCATAATAATATCATAACAATATCAAAGAAAAAATTACATAATCTGTTTTACCAGTTCACTCGGCTGGTCACCCGAGATTTCCCTCTGGTCTTGGTGACACCTCACCCCAGCCCTTCGCTCCTCCTCCACCCCTTCTCTTTCTTTGTGGCACTTTTCTTGCTGAACAGATGGACCAGGACTAGTTACAGGCAGGTCAAACGCCAGATGTTCACAAAGAGTCAAAGCCCACATAATGAAAGCATTCCAAACAAAATCGGATTCAGCCTTGAATAAGAACAGATTTCTTTTTTGCCACAATCAAAAGGCAGGACATATAATATCTCACTTTCTGGAATGCTACACAAGTGAATCATGGACACAACCATATAACTAAGAAATTTTATCACACAAACCAATGATTTGGGGCCATCGGATGGAACATTTTCGAACCCTTCCTCTTCTTCCATCTAGACACAAAATACAAACATTAGTTAACGTTACAGAATTTAAACTAAAACTACGAACATTCTGTATCTACCTTCAATGACACAGGTCTGACTGTGTAAGGGTCAAACATCAGGATTGTCACAAAGCCCTCTGTCTACTAGTTATAGCACCATCGATTCGTGAATAATATGCAGCAAATGTTTACTACTAGCTAAGAATCAAATAAACTAGATAGCTAGGTGAATTTCAGATTGAGAGTCACTCGGTGTCTGACTAGGCTACGTTGTCATAAAATTTCTTCTTACCGTGAAAAACGACGACATCGGACAGATGTTAAGGTAAATCTATCACCACGGCGGCACTTTCGCCACAAGTCAGCAATTATACCGGGAAATGCCCTCTTTGAAAACAAAAAACGAATGAATATAAAAAGGTTAGTCTGTTACTGCATACCCGTTTTTGCTAAAGCTGCATCATAGCTATGATAACGCGGAGCTGTCAAAACTATAACAGCACGGAAACCCTTTAAAAAAAACAAAATAAAAACCGTAGCTAGGCTACACGTAACCTATGGCTATGACAAATAAGGACTAAACAAGCCACATTTTAGTTAATAAAACTCAAGTAAGCTAATTTAGATATCCAGTGAGCACAAGTGGCATACAGAACTAGTTTACTTTTTTTTAGCAGCATTTTTTTGTAAATATAAACCGAATTATTTTTATTTTAAATGCAATTTATTTGATTTATTT
Source organism: Synaphobranchus kaupii (assembly GCA_029718625.1). NCBI lineage: Eukaryota > Metazoa > Chordata > Actinopteri > Anguilliformes > Synaphobranchidae > Synaphobranchus > Synaphobranchus kaupii. Next base: position 48,400,814 of record CM056379.1, on the reverse strand, counting down.
AAGTATGAGCCGAAGTATGCCTTCCTGGCGTGTCTCCCCGTGGCGCAGTCTGTAGCGCGGCCTAACCAGTATTCCCGTGCTCTTTGCGACATTGTCGGTTCGAATCCGACCTTTCCTCTTGTCTCTACACTGTGCTGTCCAATAAAGCTGAAAGGCTATTACACCTATTTTAAGAAAGTATAGTCCATTTTAGTACTTATAAACTTTTGTAGCCACAATTTCTTCTATATTCTCAGCTACCTTGAATTGAGAGATAATGCTGTTAGCTATAAGTTAGAGTGAAGGAAATGTAGAGACCTAGCTACTCACTCCAAAAGTCTCTGGGACCTCAGATGGACATCTGGCTTCTCTGTCGAACATGAGGTAGAATGGGGAGTGCTTGGTGGTGATCTGTACTTTGGTGCGCAAGCCAAACATGGCTGCACTGAGGTCCCAGTTCCAAGGATTCTCATCCACCAATTTGGTGAGAGTTTTGAAACATATTGACATTGTTATGAAATACTATTTCGATTGTAAAGCATAGCTTATGATTGCGATGTGTGACCCAAATCACACTGCTTAATACAATACCAAAATAGAATACTTAACACAGTGACTATAGTACCATTTAGTGGTGTAAATGTGTCAAGGTCAGTTTAGTGTCAAGTCCACATTACTTTGTCACTGTCCCATTCATTCTTTCAACCAATCCACTGGTCTGTGGATGGTAAGGTGCGCAGAAGCTCCTCTCGATGTCCAGCTTCTGGCAGAGAGCCATATTCAGCTGAATTTAATGGACAACAGTCAGTTAGTACAAAAGAAAACTGAGTGAAGGGAGCCTCAGCCATGTTTTTGGGTAATGAGACGGACTGCACAGGGACGTCATGATTGACTACAAGACCAAGTGGGCTGAGGCATATCCGCTGAAGTCTAAGAAAAGCCAAGGATGTAGCACAGTGCATTGTAGAATTCAAGTTTGGGGCACCAAAACAAATTCTCACCAACCGAGGAGGGGAGTTCAGGAATAAGGTGCTGTCCTATTGTCCTATTACAATGCATTTTCAATCATTTCTCAATATCTTTCCCTGTGCAGTCCGTCTCATTACCCAAAAACATGGCTGAGGCTCCCTTCACTCAGTTTTCTTTTGTAATGACAAAGTAATGTGGACTTGACACTAAACTGACCTTGACACATTTACACCACTAAATGGTACTATAGTCACTGTGTTAAGTATTCTATTTTGGTATTGTATTAAGCAGTGTGATTTGGGTCACACATCGCAATCATAAGCTATGCTTTACAATCGAAATAGTATTTCATAACAATGTCAATATGTTTCAAAACTCTCACCAAATTGGTGGATGAGAATCCTTGGAACTGGGACCTCAGTGCAGCCATGTTTGGCTTGCGCACCAAAGTACAGATCACCACCAAGCACTCCCCATTCTACCTCATGTTCGACAGAGAAGCCAGATGTCCATCTGAGGTCCCAGAGACTTTTGGAGTGAGTAGCTAGGTCTCTACATTTCCTTCACTCTAACTTATAGCTAACAGCATTATCTCTCAATTCAAGGTAGCTGAGAATATAGAAGAAATTGTGGCTACAAAAGTTTATAAGTACTAAAATGGACTATACTTTCTTAAAATAGGTGTAATAGCCTTTCAGCTTTATTGGACAGCACAGTGTAGAGACAAGAGGAAAGGTCGGATTCGAACCGACAATGTCGCAAAGAGCACGGGAATACTGGTTAGGCCGCGCTACAGTCTCAGTCATACTTAAATAAATAAATCAAATAAATTGTATTTAAAATAAAAATAGTTCGGTTTATATTTACAAAAATGCTGCTAAAAAAAAGTAAACTAGTTCTGTATGCCACTTGTGCTCACTGGATATCTAAATTAGCTTACTTGAGTTTTATTAACTAAAATGTGGCTTGTTCAGTCCTTATTTGTCATAGCCATAGGCTACGTGTAGCCTAGCTACGGTTTTTATTTTGTTTTTTTTAAAGGGCTTCCGTGCTGTTATAGTTTTGACAGCTCCGCGTTACCATAGCTATGATGCAGCTTTAGCAAAAACGGGTATGCAGTAACAGACTAACCTTTTTATATTCATTCGTTTTTTGTTTTCAAAGAGGGCATTTCCCGGTATAATTGACTGACTTGTGGCGAAAGTACCGCCGTGGTGATAGATTTACCTTAACATCTGTCCGATGTCGTCGTTTTTCACGGTAAGAATACATTTTATGACAACGTTACAATTGCTAGCAGTCAATCTACTGGCTGTTAGTATGAAGCTAACCTAGACAACTAGCCATTTAACGAGTGAAAACTTAGGCTAGTCGGTTAAATATAATTAGCTAAGGCAGTTAAAGATTTGGAAATATAGCGAATCTTACACGTAACGTTAGCTAACTCAGCACTAGTGAACTGTTTTGTTGGGCAGGTAAAAAGACAGCTCGTTCGCTGGTTACACTGAAAGTTTGTTTCACAATGATATGTGAACATGTCAGCTACACATTTCCATTAAGTTTCTGACAGGTAGTTAGCTATGCCTACAACTAGATGACATTGGGGCTACATAACCTCGAAAGCTACTGACAGTGGCTAGCTAAATTAGCTGACTGACTAGCTACTGTACTCATTGCTAGCTATTAGCCAACTAGCAAGCAGCCATCATACTTACAATTCTTTATCAGACGAAATAGTGGCGGAAGAGCCCCAGCGTCGCTAATTTAAAAACGCGTTAAATGTAATTTTAAAAGGTAGCTAGCTATTTTCAAAAAATCAAAAAAAATAAAATTCTTCTCTCCGAGAGCACAATAAAAAGCCCAACCCGGCCGCCGCCGCCGCCATTTTCTTAGTTGAATACCAATTGACAAGCGAGCGACGATGGGAAATTGTGTTCTTTTGTATGTCAACATTCCTTTCAATAAATTGTGTACACGTTGAAGTTATACTACAAGTCCAATGAGGCGCTGCGGAGACAAGTACAAGATTGTGGGAACTGCGCTGCGCAGAATTCTGCGCATATTCTTATTCAGTTCTGTGATAATCACGGATGAGCTCCGGATGAGCTCAGTGAAGTCAATATGAGCTATGAGCAGAGAAATTCTGTCAGTCAGTGGCTATGAAATAGTTTTTCGCCTGCCAAGTTGCATTGAGCACTTTTTAAAAAAAAACAAAATACAAGTTTGCTACCCAGAATAGTAGCCTAATATGCCAAGACACATTAAAATAATCTCATTAGTAGGCTACATAAAAATTATTTTGTTAATAAATTATTTTGTTAATAGATGCCAATTAAATCTGTATAATCTACACTGGGCCTGGTATTAATGCGCAATGTGTATCTGCAACTTATGTAGAACAGGCCTTGGCTTTGTACCCAAGGCTGCACTTTGTGTCATGTTTTGTTTTCTATTTTTATGCATGACTTTGTAAACTGTCATGAGATAAATGCTGTCAATTATGGTGTTCTTCATATATTGATAAAGGCTGTATTATAACCTCAACTGATATATCTATGGCACGCTAAACAATACAATTACATATGTATAGGCTATGTTTGATTTGCCATACATTAGGCCTACATACAGTGCCCTCCACAATTATTGGCACCCCTGGTAAAGATGAGTAAAAAGGGTGATAAAAAATTCACCTTTTGGTGAATTAGCTTAATCTCACACTGACAAAAATGAGAAAAATCCAACCTTTAATTGAAGTACATTTATTGAGAAAAAAAAATCAAGAAATAATTGTTTTTAACAAAACCATGTGTATCACAATTATTGGCACCCCTAGAAATTCTTATGAACAAAATGTAACTGAAGCATTTTTTCCATTTATATTTTACTTCTTAAAGTTGATCAGAGTGTTTAGGAACTTTCAAGCAGTAATCCATGACTTCCTGTTTCACTGGGGTATAAATATGAGGGGAAACAGAGGCCATATTCCCTTATTCATACATCAACATGGGAAAGATAAGAGAACACACAAATCAAATGAGGGAAAAGTGTGTTGAGCTTCATAAGTCAGGGAATGGCTATAAAAAAATAGCTACTCACCTGAAAATGCCCATATCTACCATTAGGGCAATATTTAAAAAGTTCAAAGCAACTGGAACTGTTACAAACTCGCCTGGAAAAGGGCCCAAGTTTATTTTGCTCCCACGGACAGTGAGGAGGATGGTAAGAGAGGCAAAAAAATCCCAAGGATCACTGTTGGAGAATTACAGAGGAAAGTAGCATCTTGGGGTCATCAAGTCTCCAAAACTACCATTAGATGTCACCTCCATGCCAACAAATTATTTGGAAGGCATGCCAGAAAAAAGCCTTTCCTGTCGTTTCACCACAAACGTAAGCGCCTGGAGTTTGACTGGAACCGTGTTCTATGGTCAGATTTAATTAAAATTGAGCTTTTCGGCAACCAGCAGTCAATGTGGGTTTGGCGTAAAAAGAAGGATGGCTATACTGAAAATAACCTGATCCCCACTGTTAAGTATGGTGGAGGTTCTGTTACGGTTCCGAGCAGGGACTGGACCCAAATGCACAACTGTCAAATTTATTGCTTCGACAAAACCTCCTGAAGCATAGGGAGAGAGACAGACAAGACAAAACCAGAAATGGATTAGCAGGGGATCAGCGGGAGCGGGAGAGGCCAGGGACTGGACAGTGGCAGGAATCCGGGCTGGTTGAGCAGAGGAGGAGCGGGGATCGGGAGACAGGCAGAGTGGAGTGGGCACGAACAGCTGCAGGATAGCAGAGCGGGAGCACTGGCTGGATGCACACACAGCAGCAGGCTTGCAGGACTGGAGCACAGGCAGGATGCACACACAGCTGTAGGTGGGCAGGACTGGAGCACAGGCAGGATGCACACACAGCTGTAGATGGGCAGGACTGGAGCACAGGCAGATTGCACAAACAGCTGCAGGCTGGTAGACTTGGAAGCAGAACAGAGTTAGTAACAGCGAGGCAGGACAGAATGAACAGCGTGTTGACGCTGTTCCTGGCGAGAGCTAATTAAAGATGGACAAGACTGGAAAATAGCAAGTTAATGCCAATTCAAACTAGAGTTTCTAGCAGGCAAGACAGGACTAGATACTGAGTATCCAACGAGACAAGACCAGGGTATTACTACAAAGAGACCTAACGAACTGGCACAGGACAAAGAACACCGGGTGACTAAATACGAGAGTTAATAGGTATTAAGTGCAGCGTGCAAATGTATGCGTGAGTGATTAACGGAGCAGAGAGTGTGTAGAATGCATGCGGAGAGAAGGGAAGGGATAGGCGGAGACAGAGCAGTGGAACAGAGTGATACGAAAAGGGAAAACCACGCCCAGACTGCAGCACGGGGGAAACAATCAGGAATACAAACAGACACGATACGAGAGGAAACAGGTAAAACACGGGACAAAAAGGACGGGAGTGAGAGCATCACAGGTTCCGTGATGTTGTGGGGCTGTTTTTCCTCCATAGGCCCTGGGAAGCTTGTTAGGGTACATGGCATCATGAACTCCATGAAATACCAGGTAATTTCAAATCTGAATCTGGCTGCCTCTGCCAGGAAATAAAACTGGGTCGTCGTTGGATCTTCCAGCAGACAATGATCCAAAACATATGTCCAAATCAACACAAATAATGGTTAACTGAACACAAAATCAAGCTTCTTCCATGGCAAAATCAAGCTTCTTCCAAGCTTCTTCCATCAAGCTTCAGTCCCCTGACCTAAACCCCATTGAAAACCTGTGGGCTGTGCTGAAGAGGAGAGTGCACAAGAGAGGACCCAGGACTCTGGATGATCTGGAGAGATTCTGTAAAGAGAAATGGTCTCAGATTCCTTGCTCTGTATTCTCCAACCTTATTAGATGTTACGGGAGAAGACTCAGTGCTGTTTTATTGGCAAAGGGAGGTTGTACGTAGAATTAAATGCACGGGTGCAAATAATTGTGACACGTGGTTTTGTTCAAAATATATGGGGTGCCAAATGTAAAGTAAAACACAACACGTTTTTTCTGTGTTTTTTTCTCAGATTTAGCATAAATGTGGCATTTTCCTGAAGATTTATGCTAAATATGAGTTTTTTTTTCCAAGATTTAACTGACATGCTAAATAAACCTTTTAGTTGATATTTTCAGATTGAATTGATAAATCTCAAATAAGCATGTCCTAAATATTTAACTTAAATGTTAAATCTGAGTTTTCAAAAATAAATATTTAAAAATATATATATATTTAGCTTATATTTCAGAAACAAATATTTAGTCAAATATAAATATTTAATTTAAATCTCAAATTTTTGTTTCAAAAATACATATTTATTTAAAAAAATAAGATTTAGCTTAAATCTTAAATCTTACGTTTTCCAAAAGCAAGATTTAAGATTTAAGATTTAATTTATATATTTATTTTTTACCACAAATCTGTGTTTAACAGTTAAATATTTAGCAAAAAATAAATATTTATTTATATCTTAAATCTTGGGTTCTAAATTAAATATTTAGCTTATATGTTAAATCTTGGGTTTTTATAAAAACCAAGATTTAACATTGAAATAAATATTTATTTTATCACAAATCTTGGTTAAAAATGTAAATATTTAGTCAAAAATAAATATTTATTTATATCTTAAATTTTTTGTTCCAAATTAAACATTTAGCTTATATCTTAAATCTTGCATTTGTAAATTCAACATTTAGCTAAATCGAAATCTTTAGTTTAAATCTTTTGAAAGATATACTAATTAGCCCCGCCCCTTGGTGACTGGTATCCAATGGAGGGAGGAGGGGAAATAGCTGGCTTTAGTGATGGGGGTAATTGAGGGTCTTCTAGCGAAGTGTGAAACTTGACGTTAATTCCTATATTCATTCTTGGTTGACACACATTATTTACATAGCCTACACACAGATAGCATCTGTTATAATCATGTAAGATGTCCAGCGAACTAACTAGATAGCATAGGCTACGTTTTGGGCATATTGGCGTTTCCTTGACTGATTTCTTATGGTGAAGTTGAATATTGACAGCCAGCCAAGCCAAATAACAAACTGGCAGCTTGATACAATAGATGGTTAGTGAGCTAGCTCGCTAACCTGTCTGTCGGTAATGTCATAAAATAGCAGAATTCTTGAAACAAACTCAAAACATTAAAACTACCGTAATTTCCTTCAGCTAAACAGTAATAAAACTGAAGTAATTATCTTTGGTCCCTCTCAGTCCAGAAGCCATCTCGCCAGTAGGCTAGGCCACCTCAACCCATATGTGAAGCCACATGCAAAAGTTGAATATTGACAGCCAGCCAATATACAGCCAGCCAAGATAGGCAGCGAATTGACGTTGACAAACTGGGGGCCAGCAGTCTGACAAGAGTGGTTAATATAGTTGCGAGTGTATGGCTAGCAAGGGGTTCGCCTGCTTATGTGTTATCACACATTGACATGGTTACAATTGCCGTAGAAATACAGAGAATACGTAATTCTGCAAACCTTGCGTCTCTGTCAAACTAATATGGGACTCAATTTGTTCCGTATTTCCCCTGAAGTTTCTCAACAGGGGCACTAGAGGGCACTGGTGGACTTTAAGAGATGCATGCTGAGACAAAAAAAAGCTCGAGAATTCATATCATTTTAACTTTGAAGAACTGTGTAGCTCTACTTTACAGTCCGTGTGTCAAATGGTGTAGCCTATTTGAACTGTCACAGTGTGCCTAAGCAGGTCACTATAGCCTATTGTCCATCCTTGGTCGAAATGGCAGAGGCGTCAAGTGGCCAGTTTAGTCCAAGGACAGAGTGTCTCTCGACTGAAATCACAGAACTGTCATAAACATTCTATATTTTTAACATACCAATGACAGCAATAGCAACAACAAGGGACAGAGTACAGAGTTATAGACATGACAACAGATTAAAAGATTAGTGGGCTAAAAAGGCCAGAGAATAAAAATGTGTTTTTAGATTTAAAAATAGAGATGGAGGGAGCACATCTAATGTCTAATGGCAGCTGGTTCCACAATCGTCACCTTTAAGTTTTAGCCGTGACCGTGGGACATGCAAGAGAAATTTATAATTGGATCTAAGAGACCTAGGAGCTGAGTGCCAGTGAATAAGGTCTGAGATATAGGTTGGGGCCTGACCATTAAGAGCTTTAAAAGCAATCAGCAAGGTCTTGAACTGAATTCTAAGGTGAACAGGGAGCCAATGAAGAAAGGCTAAGACTGGGGTAATGTGCTCGCACTTTTTAGTACCAGTCAACATCCTTGCAGCTGCATTTTGGACCATCTGCAGGCGAGTTAATGAAGACTGGGGGAGGCCTAAATAAAGGGAATTGCAGTAGTCCAGTCGTGATGTAATGAAGGCGTGAATTACTTTTTCCATATCATGGAAAGACAGAATTTGCTTGAGTTTGGAAATGGTTCTTAGCTGATAGTAACTATTTTTTACAACGGAACTGATTTGTTTCTCGAGACAGAGCTCAGAATCAAAAATAACACCCAGGTTTTTTGCATGTGGCTTCACATATGGGTTGAGGTGGCCTAGCCTACTGGCGAGATGGCTTCTGGACTGAGAGGGACCAAAGATAATTACTTCAGTTTTATTACTGTTTAGCTGAAGGAAATTACGGTAGTTTTAATGTTTTGAGTTTGTTTCAAGAATTCTGCTATTTTATGACATTACCGACAGACAGGTTAGCGAGCTAGCTCACTAACCATCTATTGTATCAAGCTGCCAGTTTGTTATTTGGCTTGACTGGCTGTCAATATTCAACTTCACCATAAGAAATCAGTCAAGGAAACGCCAATATGCCCAAAATGTAGGCTATGCTATCTAGTTAGTTCGCTGGACATCTTACATGATTATAACAGATGCTATCTGTGTGTAGGCTATGTAAATAATGTGTGTCAACCAGGAATGAATATAGGAATTAACGTCAAGTTTCACACTTCGCTAGAAGAACCTCAATTACCCCCATCACTAAAGCCAGCTATTTCCCCTCCTCCCTCCATTGGATACCAGTCACCAAGGGGCGGGGCTAATTAGTATATCTTTCAAAAGATTTAAACTAAAGATTTAGATTTAGCTAAAAGTTGAATTTACAAACGCAAGATTTAAGATAAAAGCTAAATGTTTAATTTGGAACAAAAGATTTAAGATATAAATACATTTTTATTTTTGACTAAATATTAAAATTTTTAACCAAGATTTGTGATAAAATAAATATTTATTTAAATGTTAAATCTTGGTTTTTATAAAAACGCAAGATTTAAGACATAAGCTAAATATTTAATTTAGAACCCAAGATTTAAGATATAAATAAATATTAATTTTTTTCTAAATATTTACATTTTTAACCAAGATTTGTGATAAAATAAATATATAAATTAAATCTTAAATCTTGCTTTTGGAAAACATAAGATTTAAGATTTAAGCTAAATCTTATTTTTTAAAATAAATATTTATTTTTGAAACCATTTTGATTTGAGATTTAAATTAAATATTTATATTTGACCTAATATTTGTTTCTGAAACAGAGATTTAAGATATAAGCTAAATATTTATATTTTTTTAAATATTTATTTTTGAAAACTCACATTTAACATTTAAGTTAAATATTTAGGACATGCTTATTTGAAAAAACTCATATTTAGCATAAATCTTCAGGAAAATGCCACATTTATGCTAAATCTGAGAAAAAAACAGGAAAAACGTGTTGTGTTTTACTTTACATTTGGCACCCCATAAAAATAATTATTTCCTGATGAGGGATTTTTTTTCTCAGAATAAATTTAGTTAAGGTTGGATTTTTCTAATTTTTTCAGTGTGAGATTAAGCTAATTCACCAAACGGTGAATTTTTTATAACCCTTTTTACTCATCTTTACCAGGGGTGCCAATAATTGTGGAGGGCACTGTATATAGTATACCTATGTTTTACTCAGTGCTCTGTCAGTTTTAAAGTAGCCTACTGTAGAGACCCGTCATTCATGGTGCTGTGTACTGTGCCACTCTCATTCTGAAAGTGATCTACTACAAATTGTAATACATTTAACACAGCATTTTATATGTTGTATGGTTTCTGTGTAATTTGCTTGTGTAAAGCACATTGATTTCTGCCTGAAATGTGCTCTATAAATAAAATTAGATTTGATTTGATTATCTCCTCTCTGGCCCCTGCCCCTGCCTCTCTCTCTCTCTCTGAGGTGGAGGGTGTTTTTGGGAGAGGGCTTGATTCTCTAATCTTTTACCTATTCTTTACTTATTTTTCATGCTTTTTTACTTTGTGAGTTTTGGCGGGATAGGCGGGAGGGGGGTGGTGGTGGTTCTTCCTTGAGACGCAGAGATGGCGGCTCGTTCTGACGGGGAGGTTTTGACTCTTCGACATGGGGTAAAGTGTGTGACTGGTAGTACCGCGTCTGTGGAGGACGTGCTGGTTGCAATAGCGGAGCAGGTAGGAGGCGGATATATTGACTCTGCTTCACGAATGAACAAGGCAGTCGTGGTATTTTTAAAGAACGTATCTTTGGGAGCTAAACTCATGGTGGGTGGGATATGGGTTAAAGATGCGTATGTACAAGTAACTCCCCTATCGGCCCCGGCTTCAAAGGTTACTATTTCAAATGTTCCTCCATTCATAAAAAATTAAGTGACTGAGAAGGAGCTTTCTCGATTTGGGAAGTTTGCTGGAGCTATGAGGATGATTCCCTTGGGCTGCAAGAACAGTAATTTAAAACATGTTCTGTCTTTTCGCAGACAGGTATATATGTTCTTAAATTCAGATACGCAAACACTTGACGTGTCTTTTAGGGTAAGACACGGGCAAAGCTCTTTTGTTATATTCGCTAGTATTGACAGTTTGCGGTGCTTTGAATGTGGAGATATTGGTCATAAAAAATCTTTGTGTCCACGTAAGAAAGGTGAAACTGGTTCAGGAGGAGTTTCAAATGAGAGGGCAGTTGTGGTGCCCGGTAAGGATGTAGCAGATGGGTCTGGTGGGGAGAATGAGGGCACTACAAATGAGCCGGGAGGTGAGGTGCCTGGGGTGACTTCAGGAGAAGAGCGGCCCAGTGAGGCAGCTGTAACGGGGGGAGAGACAGTCGAGCAGGGCAGCGAGGGCGATTTGGAGGAAGCACAACTTGAAGATCCCCAAGAGGAAACTAGCAAGCAAGTCGTTTTTCCTGAAGCGGGGAGAACGGGGAGATCTGAGTGTAAGCGCAGATCTAGCAGTGCACGCAGATCTAGGAGCGAGAATGCTCAGTCTAATGAAAGGAAAAATGGTAGAGTTGAAAAAGAAGGCATGATCCTCAGAAAAACTATTTTAAAGGAGGTGGATAGCGGGGTGGCCTCCAACATAGCTGATCTCCATTCAATTCACGGTGCAAAAGACGGAGCAGTACTACCCGAGTGGAATGAGGGTGTTGACATTACTGATTTAGACAATGAAGGGAGCAGAGAAAATATAAATGTGCAGGAGGAGGACGGGGAGATGTCAGACTCTTCTGTTTTTTCAGAAGCTTTGGCAGGTCAAGAGGGAGGGGATAAGTGTTACTCCCTTGAGGATATAAGCCACTTTCTGGACGCTACAAAAGGGAAAACAGCTAACGTTTTTAATTTTTTTCCGACGGGGAGAAGATTTTTTCCCAGCGAGGTATTTTATGAGAAATACTAATATGGAAGAACTAAATAGTCAGAAGAGGTTTTGTCTCAAGAAACACTGTACAGCTGTTAGAAAGTTGTTGTCCACTTCTAAAATGACAAAATAAATGGGTTGGTTGTTCGATGCACTTTTTTTCTTCTTGTCTTCACCCTGTTATTTCTGGTGGTTTCTCTTTCACTTCTCCACTATGGACACAATATACGTGGGTTCTCTTAATGTGAATGGTGCTAGAGACCGGGTAAAGAGGGGATTAGTAGCAGAGGTGGCAAAACAAAAAAGGCTAAATGTTTTCCTACAGGAGACTCATAGTGATGTAGATAACGAAACTGATTGGAATTTGTGGTGGGAGGGGGATTGTTATTTGAGTCACGGGACCAATTTGAGTTCAGGGGTTGCTGTTTTATTTTTACCTGGCTTAGATGTCAAATTAATATCTAAGGAGGAAGTTATTAAAGGACGTTTGCAAATAGTGAAAGTAGAAATATTGGGGGTTTCTTTTGTTTTTATTAATATTTATGCTCCTAATGTCTGATAGAGTTTCTTTTTTGAGCAGCTGCATCAGGAGCTGCTCAAATTATCAAGCAATGACACTTTTGTTGTTTTTGGGGGGGGGGGGACTGGATCTGCATAGTTGATTTTACTGTTGATTGGAATGGAGAGGAACCCCACTTGAAATCAGTTGAGGTCCTTAAGCGACTTTTAAATAATCTTGACCTGAGTGATGTGTGGAGGGAGCAGCATCCCAGTGTGCGGCAGTACACATGGGTAAAATGTACATCAGATAGAGTATGTGCAGCCAGACTGGATAGGCTTTACATTCCCAAATGTGAGAGAAATAGGGTCATAAAGGCTGGTATTTCTCCAGTGGGTTTTACGGATCACCATCTGAGTTTTTTAGCAATATCTATTAAAAAGGATTTTAAGACAAGTTTTTATTGGAAATTTAATGTAAAATTGTTGGAAGATATATTTTTTTGTGTTAATTTTGAAAAATTCTGGCAAAAGTGGAAGGAGGAAAAACCTAATTATGAAACACTGGGGGCTCTATCTTGGCGCTTGGTCTAAGCGCAATGCGTAAAGTCCATTTAGGGCGTGTCCAAGTCCACTTTTGCTATTTTAACGGCGTGTTTTTTGGGCGCTAAGCATGGCGCAGCGTGCAAATAGGCTGAACCTAGTCTCTTCATTAATTATAGGTGTGTCTTGGGCGTGACATGAAATAAACCAATCAAAATATCATATCCCATTCCCTTTAAAAGCCTGCTTTTCCACCTTGGCGGATTGCTCATATGATGACAAAACAGACATGCTCGTGCGTGTTTAGTACGATCAAGGAATAGGCCATATGGATCAATAGTAGCCTAGCCTATGATAAATATTATTCCGCCAAACCATTATGGGCCCTATCTTACACCCGGCGCAAAGCGGCGCTAACCCAAACGCAAGTGTCGTTGCTATCTTACACCTGGCGCTAGGTTCATTATAACGCCTAGCGCTTACGTCCTTTAACTAGCATGTATTCTTGCGCCCATGGCGTGTTGGTCTTAAGATGAGGAGTGGCGAGGATTCTTTTTGGCGTATTGCTATCTTGAGCCAGCAGAAAGCGCTTGCGCTAGAACCACCACAAACCTGGTCTAAAGTCATGTCGCAGTTGTTTACATGTTATTTTAACGGCGCATATAAGTGCGTCTACATAGGCGTGTGCACAACGTGCGTACCCTCCTGTCTGTTACACACAGGGGCGCACACAAGCATGACTAAAATATCTAGATCACAATGTGAAATATTATTATTGTGTAGGCTATATCAAAAATGCATAATAATAAAAGGTTCCATAGGTCCACATACCTTTCCCTCGGCGAAGGGAAACGATGCCACATTACATTGCTCTCAGCCCACTCCATCAACATCCAGGCGATGTGCGATGGTACAGGACAATGGCTATCCATTAAAAAGGAGCTGATAACACCTATATAAAGCCTAATGCGCGAATTGTCATTTACACCTAATGCGTGAATTGTCATTCAATGGAAAACTCGGCACTGCAATAGACGGACTTTTGAGTTCTGAAAATGCGCTTCAGACGTCATTACAATACAGCTCTGTTTATCTAGGAATATAGCCTGTAAGTAAATAGAATGGTTTGTGACTGAAAAAAGTTCAAAACTTTGTCCGGTGAATATTGCTTTTATTGTTTTTCAAATAGCCAAGGCTACTGCGGATTCTCTGTGCATACATTTTTTTTTCTCGATAGCCTATGGTTAAAAAACGGAGATAAATGTCATCATGTTAACTGAATTGTAACCTTAGCTATTCTTTGTCCTTCATAGTTTTTTAATTACAGTGACAAGGTTTCCATACCCTCAGCTTATTAAAACCCCGCTGATTTCACCTGTTATTCCATAACTGAACAAAAGATTTTAAAGAGAACTAACCGGCTAATTAGAAACGAGATTTGCAGCACGTTACAAAATTAATTTACAATTAATTTTAATGCCATTATCTGCATGTGCGCTTTACAGGAGCAGGTCTGTTTCCTCTGCTGTAAATCACATTTTTCACGGTCTTACTGGGAAAGTGGATCGTTTTAAAGCATTATGCTACCAGTAAAATAGGTTGGTCGCATTTCCATAAGCAGGACATTATAAATTAAGGGAAAATATGCTGAACCTATGGGTTGCCAACCTGACAGAATTATTATATTTAGTGTCATCATTAAGGCAAAATAACGTTATTTATATTAGTAATCAAAATTAGAATGCAGGTAGCCTAATGAACTTCGGATGAAGCTTGAACATGAGTTCATTGCATAATCAAACGAAATTTGTTAAACAAGCAGGCTAATTTGGCGTTTTCTAAGGTGAGACGGAAGCAATTGGTCGATTATTCTCAGCTGTTGCAGGACGGTGCTTTTAACGAAATTTAACCGCATATATTTTGTAAACAGCACTGTCAGGAATTACCGGGAACTCATAATGGTTAGCCCGAATAATATTGATCATAGGCTACTATTGATCCATATAGCCTATTCCTTGATCGCACTAAACACGCACGAGCATGTCTGTTTCGCCATCATAAGCAATCCGCCAAGGTGGAAAAGCAGGCTTTTAAAGGGAATGGGATATAACATTCTGATTGGTTTATTGCATGTCACGCCCAAGACACACCTATAATTAATGAAGAGACTAGGTTCAGCCCAGTTGCACCTTGCGCTGTGCTTAGCGCCCAAAAAACACGCCGTTAAAATAGCAAAAGTGGACTTGGATACGCCCTAAATGGACTTAGCGCCATGCGCTTAGACAAAGCGCCAAGATCGCCAAGATAGGGCCCTATGAGTTCCCGGTAATTCTCGACAGTGCTGTTATTTTACAAAATATATGCGGTTAAATTTCGTTAAAGGCACCTGCAACAGCTGAGAACAAGCTACCAATGGCTTCCGTCTCACCTTAGAAAACGCCAAATTAGCCTGCTTGTTTAACGAATTTCGTTTGATTATGCAATGAGGCATTGTCAAACATCAGTTCCATGAGGCTGTTCTCATTGAGTTCTCGAAGTTCGAAGTTCATTACCTGCATTCTAATTTTGATTAATAAAATAAATAACGTTATTTTTCCTTAATGATGACAATAAATACAATAAAGCTGTCAGGTTGGCAACCCATAGGTTCAAGCATATTTTCCCTTGTTATATTTTCCTATTGTTATGTCCTGCTTATGGAAATGTGACCAACCTGTTTTACTGGTAGCGTAATGCTTTAAAACAATCCACTTTCCCAGGAAGACCGTTAAAAGTGCGATTTGCAGCAGGGGAAACAGACCTGCTCCTGTAAAGCGCACATGCAGATAATGGTATTAAAATTAATTGTGAATTAATTGTAACATGCTGCAAATTTGTTTGCCTTTCTAATTCGACGCTTAGTTCTCTAATCTTTTGTTCAGTTATGGAATAACAGGTGAAATCAGCGGGGTTTTAATAAGCTGAGGGTATGGAAACCTTGTCACTGTAATTTAAAAAATATGAAGGTCGAAGAATAGCTAAGGTTACAATTCAGTTAACATGGTGACATTTATCTCCGTTTTTTAACCAGGCTATCGAAAAAACCTTATGCACAGCGAATCCACTGTAGCCTAGGCTATTTGAAAAACAATAAAAGCAATATTCACTGGACAAGGTTTTGAACTTTTTTCAGTCACGAACCATTCTATTTACTTACAGGTTGTATTACTAGATAAACAGAGCTGTATTTTAATGACATCTGAAGTGCATTTTCAGAACTCAAATGTCCATCTATTGCAGTGCGCCGAGTTTTCCATTGAATGACAATTCACGCATTAGGTGTAAATGACAATTTGCACATTAGGCTTGATATAGGTGTTATCAGCTCCTTTTTAATGGATAGCCATTGTCCCGTACCATCGCACATCGCCTGGATGTTGATGGAGTGGGCTGAGAGCAATGTAATGTGGCATTCCCCTTCACTGAGGGAAAGGTATGTGGACCTATGGAACCTTTTATTATTATGCATTTTTTATGCAATAATAATATTTCACATTGTGATCTAGATATTTTAGTCATGCTTGTGCGCACCCCTGTGTGTAACAGACAGGAGGGTACGTGCGTTGTGCACACGCCTATATAGACGCACTTATATGCGCCGTTAAAATAACATGTAAACAACTGCAACATGACTTTAGACCAGGTTTGTGGTGGTTCTAGCGCAAAGCGCTTTCTGCTGGCTCAAGATAGCAATACGCCAAAAAGAATCCTGGCCACTCCTCATCTTAAGACCAACACGCCCAGTTCACTTGTAATGGGCGCAAGAAAACATGGTATTTAAACGGCGTGAACAGAAGGCTTTATAATGAACCATGCGCCGGGTGTAAGATAGCAAAGACACTTGCGTTTGGGTTAGTGCTGCTTAGCGCCGGGTGTAAGATAGGGCCCTAAGTCTTTGGTGGGATATAGGCAAGGTGCAGATCAAAACCTTTTGCCAGCAGTACACAGCCGACAGTACTGCTGGAATAAGAAGAGCTGTACGGGATCTGGAAAACGATACTGCTCTAATAGAGGAAGAGATGACAGCTAATTATAACAGTAGGTTGGGGCAAATTCTTAATGTGAAAAAGAGAGATCTGATGACTATTTTGAATGGGAAGGTCAAGGAGGCTTTGATTAGATCGAGATTTCTCTCTCTAAATAACATGGACGCTCCTAGTGTTTTCTTTTTTAATTTGGAGAGAAAGGTGGTAGAACGCAAAGGAATACATTGTTTGAAGCTTCCTGAGGGCAGATCGACAAATGATCCTGGGGAGATCCGGGATGCTGTGGTGCATTTTTACACTGACCTTTTTAAAGCAGAAAAAGTGGACATCGATCAGATTGTTGTGCTTCACATGGACCTTCCGAAGCTCACACCAGGAAAGAAGGCAGAGTTAGACTCTAAGCTCAGTCTGCAGGAACTAACTGAGGCTGTGGGACAGATGTCTCCTGGCCGTGCACCGGGTATCGATGGACTGCCTGTAGAATTTTACAAGAAGTTTTGGGGATGCATTGGACAGGATTTTTATGAATTGGTGATGGAGTGTTTTGAGAAAGGGGAGCTTCCACAGAGCTGTCACCGGGCAGTGCTCACCTTGCTGCCAAAGAAAGGAGACTTGAGTCTACTCAAGAACTGGAGACCTGTGGCTCTTTTATGTACAGATTTTAAAATACTTTTGAAATCCATTGCAAATAGGTTGAAGACAGTTTTGTCAAAAATTGTCCATAAAGATCAGTCCTACTGTGTTCCAGATCGTACAATCAAGGATAATTTGTTTTTAATTAGGGATCTAATTGAATTAGCAAACATCTATCACCTTGAATAGAAAGAATACCAAACCCAGACTACTTCGCTGGGACTAACCCGAGATAAGGAGGACTGGAGCACACAGAGCTCAGAGCAAAAAAAAAAATTTTTTAATACGACTGAAGTTTCGACGTCAACGACGTCTTCTTCAGAGTCAAACGGAAATACAGACAGTGCACCGGGAGGTATATAAATACCCTCCCATCAATTACACAAAGTAAGGTGCGCATGTGTAGGACTAATATATCTCGTCATAGATAGCACATACACAATGTTATCTTCTTTAACAGGGTAGAGAGAAGACCGACAAATGTCATAGGTAAATAAACTGAATAATTGTCTATTATGAGCATGGCATAAAACAATATAAAATGAAAATCAAATAGCCTGTACACAAGTTACAAAAAGCATGAAAGATTCAGAGACTCATTTAACCCATTGGGTTCCACACTATTGAGTGTATGTATCCAGTACGCCTCCCTGCGGAGCAGTTGCTTAATAATATCTCCGCCTCTGGATGATAAAGTGACTCTCTCAATACCCCAGAATTTTAGAGAAGAGACAGAACCATGATTCTTGGACCGAATCGCGGTCTTATGTTCAGCAATTCTAAGTTTGAGGGCTCTCTTAGTCTGTCCGATGTAGATTTTGGAGCATATACATTTCAACATGTAGATTACATGGGTAGTGTTGCAGTTAATAAAAGTGGTTATTTTGAATTCCTTGCCCGAACGTGGATGACAGAAGACTTTAATGTCATTAGAGTTAGAGCAATGGACACAATGTCCACAGTGATAGAACCCTCTAGGGGGCGTAGGTAGCCAGGAGGGTTTTGTCTGAGAAGGGTCTATCTGCAGTGTGCAGGCGCTTCGGGAACGGCTCTTCTTCGGGAACGCCTCTTCTTTGGGAACGCCCCTTCTATGGGAATGCCTAACTCGTCACTCAGAGGACGTCACTCAGAAAAATAAAAAATGGCGCAGCGTGAAACGGTAAGCGACTTACCGTACAAAAGTTTTACAAAACCATCAGTTTGATGTTATTGATTTTTGCTAACTGACCTTGTACATTGGTCTTGTTAACTAGCTGTTAGCCTAGATAATGGCGAACAACTCGTTAGCCTAACGTTAACGTTAGTTAATGGTGGAGAATCCGTTTGATACTTCGTGTTTGATGTAACAACTTATTGACATGGGACAGAGTTTTGCTCATTTTATAGTAGGATAGTAGGATTATGTTATATGTATAACTAGCTAATGTAACATGTAATTGATTGGATAACGTTATTATGCTATTGCTACTTTTGCTCCGTAGCCCCATGTCACTGCATGTCAACTGCTGAAGACGGATCATGACTACAAATGCCCTTTTTGTCCAAGGGTGGGGGAATACCCCAATACAGACCCTACAGACCCACAAGTCTTCAGTCAAACATGGAGGTAACCTTAATATTTTGTGTATTAACAGTATTAAATAAATAAGAGTGTTGAATATCTAATTAGATTTCTAATATTATAATAAAGTCAACAAATCACTGCATTTGATGGGCTACTTGTTGAAGTGTTGAGGAGGAAATGGCTTATTGTCAGTTTAACCATAGCATTAATTTATAGAAGTGATATTTTACACTCTAGGACACACGTTCTCTGAGTATTTCATGGGAGGAACAGATATCCCCCCCTCACCCCTGCCCCCCCCTCCTTCATAGACTGGGTTAAGGATGTGCTTTTATTATTGCCATTAGAAGAGCTAAAACATAACAATATCAGGTCTCTGAAAAAGTTTATAATTAGTTGGTCCCCTTTTATAGATTGTGTAGAAACCTTGTCGTTACCATAGGAATGTGTAATTGTTTTTGCTACAACTATTACTATGATATCACACAATCACTTAACAGCCCATAGACATTATTTGTGTGCAACAATGTCCCTATATCTAGGTGAATGTGCTATGCAAACCAATGCCAATATGCTTATTTTATTTTATTTTCTTCAATACTGCTGAATTGGCACTTCTTGTGCCTATTTGATTTAGTTTTGTTTATTTTATTTATTTTCTAATATTCATGCATTCTTCATGTATATGTATTCTGTTCATGTACGTATATGTGATATTTTGTTTTTGAATTTGCAAATTTATCAACTGAATTAGATTAATAGAGTTACAGTATGTTTCAGTATGTAAAATCATCAGTATGTAAAATCATCAGATATGGGCTGTAACCAGTCCCAGTTGAGTTTAAAGCCTTTAATTAAGAATTGACACTAGTATTTTTGTGCATCCCTTTGTTTTATGTCCGACTTGTAGGATATTTCGGTGACGGAAGAAGAGGGATTTGCCAGGGGTTCTACTCTGAGCCAAAATATGCAGGGCTGTGCTCACAGTCCTGCATGGAGGAGTGGGCTACATAAAGCTCCAAGAAGGCAAGGTTTTCTACTATTTGCTTACTTGATATTGTCTTCACTCACACATTTCTCTATTATCTGTTTGTTACGACCCCTGGTCCAGCTAATCGCTTCCACCTGAGAGTGGCTGATTAAAAGATTAAAAATCTGCCTTGCGAGTGAAAGATCACTTCGCCACCCTAACCAGCCGTGCCTCGCCGTGGTGGTTCCTCCCTGCCTCTAGCCTCAGCTTCCTGTTTTTTCTCTCTCTCCCATTTTGGTGCCCAGTTATACCCTACTCAAGGTTGAGTCAATTCTCTACCCTTATTGAAATGATGAACCATTAAAGTACTGTATTGTTCAGTTTAGCTCATGCTGTAATATTTAGAAATCATTAATTAATGGTAGCTTGAATCTACAAGCAATTAATAACAGCTGCATTATTTAATGCCAATATAAGAACACAAAAAAATACTTAACTAAGTTTAATCCCTGTTTTGATCATTTTATTTGTCTGCTATTTGTTAGGTCGTGTATTTGGTATTAGCCTGTTTGGATAAAATACATTAAGAATAGATTTGTTACTATTACTGGTAACTAATGAAAGGTTAATTGGATACTTTGTTAACGTTGACAACTAACATTAACCTTACATCCTTAAACGTTAGTTGAAGTACGTCTATTTAATACACTTACACTTTAAATTCTATTTAAAAAGAGTCGCGTGTGTGACGTAACTCGGCTGCACCCGAGTTGTCAATCGTTTGTAACGTTAACACACGGAGCCATGGAAATAATATTTTAACGGTCTGTTTGTAACAAAGGAGTTCCGAAATAGCTTTGCAACAAACAAAATGACTTGCTCCGTTTTTGTTTCCCTGCACTCCTACAAGGTTTACTTGAACATTAAAACAACACTTTTATACCGATTTGCTCTAACGCAATCATGAACAGCACATCTATAATGTTTTTGTTTTATGTTTATGATCTTTTTTGTGTGCGTGTACTAAGCTGTAACCCAGACAATAAAGTTGTCTGAGGACGACCTCTGAGTGACGTGACGTATGAAAAGGCGTTCCCGAAGAAGGGGCGTTCCGTGAGCGCCTGCAGTCTGCAGATGGATAATATTGGGGGGTGTGCAGACTACTCACCCGCAGACAATGTTTTTCAGTCCGGTCGCTGGAAGAGTTAAAAACATTGTCCGTAAACACTGGCCCATTCTACAGAGTGACCCTCTTTTGAATAAATTTACTTCCGAACCTCCACGAGTGTGCTTTAGAAGGCCACATAACTTAAAAGATAAGGTGGTTCATAGCATGGTGAGTAGTCCGCAGACAAAACCCTCCTGGCTACCTAGAGGGTTCTATCACTGTGGACATTGTGTCCATTGCTCACTTTATCATCCAGAGGCGGAGATATTATTAAGCAACTGCTCCGCAGGGAGGCGTACTGGATACATACACTCAATAGGGTGGAACCCAATGGGTTAAATGAGTCTCTGAATCTTTCATGCTTTTTGTAACTTGTGTACAGGCTATTTGATTTTCATTTTATATTGTTTTATGCCATGCTCATAATAGACAATTATTCAGTTTATTTACCTATGACATTTGTCGGTCTTCTCTCTACCCTGTTAAAGAAGATAACATTGTGTATGTGGTATCTATGACGAGATATATTAGTCCTACACATGCGCACCTTACTTTGTGTAATTGATGGGAGGGTATTTATATACCTCCCGGTGCATTGTCTGTATTTCCGTTTGACTCTGAAGAAGACGTTGTTGACGTCGAAATTAAAATTTTTCAGTCGTATTAAAATATTTTTTTTTGCTCTGAGCTCTGTGTGCTCCAGTCCTCCTCCTTATCTCGGGTTAGTCCCAGCGAAGTAGTCCGGGTTTGGTATTCTTTCTATTTACTGGTCCTTCTGTTGAGCACCTACAGTTCCTTTTTTATATAGCCAGCTTGTAGCGCGTTTGGGATCACCCCCTTTTTACTATCCATCACCTTGATTTTGGCTTGCTCTCCATTGATCAGGAAAAGGCATTCGATCGTGTTGACCATGGCTATCTAATGAAGACTTTAGAAGGTTTTGGGTTTGGGGATGGAATGATTTCCTGGGTGAAGCTGCTCTACTGCAATGTGTCGTGTTTGACAAGAGTTGCATGGGGACTTAGCAGACCGATAAGGGTACAGCGGGGCATTAGGCAGGGATGCCCTTTGTCAGGGCTGCTGTACTCCTTAGCCATTGAGCCATTGTTAGGTTGAGTAGGTTGCAGTAGGTTGAGGGGTCAGATTGTGCCGGGGCCATTACCCAGTGCTGCAGTTAAAGTGTCGGCCTATGCTGATGATATAATGGTGGTTGTCAGTAATCAGAAGGATATAGCATCTTTGAGAAATGTATCCAGACCTTGTGGGCCATGGCAAGATATACCTCCTCCCAGGCTGCCAGGTAGGCTGGTTTGGAGGAAAGAAGGGCTGTAAGTGTTGGGGGTACACCTGGGGACTGCACAATATATGGAAAAAAATTGGGATGGTGTGCTTGAAAAGGCATGTGCCAGGATGTCAAGGTGGAAAGGTCTTACAAAAGTCTCATTTTGAGGATGGGTGTTGATTTTAAATAACCTGGTAGCTTCAGCATTGTGGCACAGGTTAGCAGTGTTGTCACCACCTGATGAGCTTCTTAAAGCACTCCAAAGGTCACTGGTACAGTTTTTTTGGTCAGGAGGGGGAGGGACAGCTTCTGACTTTCAAGACCCCAGAGCTCGGGGATTATGAAAAAGTGGGAAAAAAGGCCTGGTACATTTTCAGCATAAAAGTCCATACCTTGCGTGTACTGGAAGGGCAAAAGGCAGGGGCATGGCAGGAGGAGGGGTTTGCACCTTTGTCCAGAAACTGGAGATTGCTGTATAAACCTCCTTTACCAAAGAGATCTGGCGACCTTAGATGGAGGCTTATACATGGAGTTCTTTCCACAAATAGACACCTGGCACATATTGACCTTGCACAGGGGGAGGGATGCCCCTTCTGTGGGGTGGTGCAGTCAGTATTCCACACTTTTGCTCACTGTAGCCGTCTGACCCCTGTTTTTATTACTGGAAGACCTACTGTATGTGGGAGATTTGGGGTTCCGTTTGACATGGGAGTATTTGTGCTTGGAACTGGTTATACAGCACAGAAAAAGCAAATATGGGTGCTCATTAATTTTATGGTGGGGCAAGCTAAGCTGGCAGTCTGGCTCACTCGCAAGAACAAAATAAAAGATGGGCTGGTGACAGACCCAGTGGTGGTGTTCAGGGGGCTGGTGTCTGAGCGCTTAAAAATTTAATATGTGTTTTACAATGTCATGAATAACTTGGATGGTTTTAAGAGAATTTGGTGTGTTAATGATGTAATATGTGAAATTGATGAGGATGGTTCTTATGAATTGCTGTTTTAGTAAAAAGATTTTAATAAGGACTTTTTAAATTGTTTTTTAACAGGGGAAAAAATGTTTAAAAACTGTTTTTATGAAATGTTTAGGATGTTTTTCTTTTGTGGTTTGTTTTAAAAATACAAGCACAGAGAAATAGTATTTATTTTAAGTGGCTTTGTGAAATATGTATTTTTTGTTTTAGCTTTTTAAAGAGAAATAAGCATTGAAAAATATATATTTATTTATTACAAACATCTTGCACATAGTGGATTGTATTTGTTATAATATACATGAAACGATTCACGTCTTGAACCCAAGTAAAATGGGTTAAATAAAGAGATGTTAAAAGTCAAAGTCTCTCTCTCTCTCTCTCTTTCTTTCTTTCTGATTAGTGGTTCTGCTGTATCAGTTGCCCCGATCCCATTTCTTGCTCTGTGAAGGCCTAATTTCTGGGATTAATCAAGTAATTAGTCTAAAGCTTGTTGATCCACCTCCACTCATCCCTCTGTTTCTTTAAACTCCCCCTATCCAATCTACTTGGATATTTCATCCTGCAATTGATTGTCTCTTTTACTCTGAATTATACTCTTTTTTTTTCTTCTCGCTGTCCAACCTGATAAAAATGGGTGCAAGGATTGAAACTGGCTAGAAGAACTGGAAAAGGTCCAGTAACCACAAGTGTACTGGTAATATAACGGTATCTTAACAATGGTGGCACATTGTTCCAGCACATTATAATTGCATTAGTGAGTCCTCCATAGAAACTAGGCAATGTCCTTGAAAACAAAATGGTTCCAGATTTTTTGTAATACTAAATTACAATTTATCACAATGTATTCAGCACGCGGTTTCATTATGTGCCACATTGTGCTTGTATTAAAGTATGGAGAGGCAACTCAGTTTGTACATGCATTGTTTTAGCAACATGCTCCCATAATGCACTCTGCTTGGCAAGTTTACATCTGCTATTTTAGTCATCAACATGCACAACTCACATTTGAGTCTAATGGACAGAAGACCCAGACTTCATGCTCAGACATGCAGTCACACTCCCTGCCCAGAAGGGATACAAGTGTAACAGTTATTACACCAGGGATGGCATACCAGACGTTCTCATCAGTGATAATGCACCACAGTTTAGCTCAAGCGAGTTCCAAGCCTTTGCTAAAGAACCTCGAGCCCCCATTTCCCACAATCCAATGGAATGGCAGGGAGAGGATTGCAGACAATAGACGACCTCGCAGCATCTCCAGCTCAACTACTGTTGGGAAGACGTGCACGAACAAGACTTCCAACCCCTCCACAGCTGCTGCAGCCTAAGATGGTATCAGGGCCCGGTGAAGAAACTGTTGGAAGAAAGACAAAGAAAACAAAAGGAGTATTTCGACCAAGGGTCCAAACCTCTTCCGAAACTTCTTGTTGGTGAGATGGTCCGGATTTGGCGTGAGGGAAACTGGAAACCAGCACAGCCTAGATCTTACATCGTGCAGACTCCGGATGGACAGAGTTTGAGACGGAACAGGAAGTTTCTGATGAAAACAAAGAAAAAAGTACAAATTGAGGACATGAACAACAAAGACAAACATGAAAGGAATCAGACAGATGTCCCAGACAAAAGAATCCTGACAACACCTGACCAAAATGTCACAGGGCCGAATGACACTGGTCCTGTTGAGCTTCAAAATTCACCTGTCAAAACAGCAAGTGGAAGAATTGTCACAAAGCCACAGAGACTGCTTGAGGAATAAGTTCCTCTGATGGACTGTTTATTTTGTAGGTTGAACATAGTTAAAAAGAAAGGTCTGTTGAAAAAATGGGACATTGAAAAAAAAATAAAATAAAAAATATGTATGCCTCCATAGAAAATTTTCAACTTGTTTATTTATATATTTATATATATATATATATATATATAAAGGGGGATGTCAAGATATCAATCTGCCTTCCCTAATATAAGGATTTGTTGTAAGTGGTCCCGGTTTGGTTACAGTAAACATGACTAAACTAAACCCGTGCTCTCTGGTGTGATCTTTCTGCACATAAGAAGACAGAAACTAGCATTCCAGTGATATTGACACATATAGTATGGCATCGGATCAATTTTCTCAATATTCCTCTTTTCTTTCCAGTCTCTGAGACTGCTACTAGGTTTGTCAGACAGGTTGGCCCACAGCATTTCACTACATCCAAATGTACAGTTTCATGAATCTGTTCCTGGTTTCAACATGAGAGATGAGCTATGAACATAACTGCAGCAGGTATCTGAAAGGATTATTTGCACTTACATAAGTATTCTAGTATTCTAGTATTTTAGCTGTAGCCATATATTGGCTGACAAAACAATGAACTTACCAACTTTCAGATGAACTGAATACTTTCTTTGTCACTCAAGCTATTCCACTACCTCCCGGCAACATTGAGTGTCCCAATAAACAGCTGCCATGGAAAGACCACTATGAGGTGCTGAATAATCCTACAACACCCCCTATCTCACTGAAGAGGTGTCACAGTGTGCCTTTAAGAGTCCTCGAGGCCAATTGATTTTGGTCTTATTGACCCAATTGAATTTTTAGGATATAGAATAGAATAGAATAACTTTTATTTTCCCGTTAAGGGAACTTCAGTTGTAGCCACCAGCAACAACAAAAAAGACATAGGCAGTGGGGCAGACCTACACACAAACAAACATATCAAATAAAGACATTCAATAGAATCATTGGCTTAATCAAACTAATTAAGTGAATGAAAGTGGAATACAGCATAATTAAAAAATATCTGGTTCACTGTGTTCATGAGTCATAAAGTCAATGTAACAGGGGCAATCTCTGGCCCCGTCTCAGAAAGATGCAGCTGCCTACTGCCACCTGGCATCACTGCTTGCTATTGCACTGTGAAAAGAGAACAGCAATGAGCTAGGAGTAAGATGAAGAAAGGAACATAGGTCTGAGCATGTCCAATTACCACCCCAATTTGGAATTACAGACTACAGCTAGGCTCGCATAAAGTGGAGACGGACTACAGTGTGTGTATTGAGCCGCTCTGTGAGGATATAGCCTACCTTATTGGCTGTTTATACGGGTTCTGAACAAGTCCCTGAACCATTGAAATCATACAATCACTCTTTACTACCCCAGGAGTCCCCAAAACTGTCTGCAACAACACAAACGGCTGCTAATCCTACTGAACTGGCATTGATGTAAACAAATTCCTCCCTCAGCCATAAGGAATCTACTCTTTCTACATAGGCTCAGAAAAGACGATGCATTATTTTCCATTGACCGAATGGTCTTTCAGGAGCACCTACGTAAATTCAATTTCAAATGCGAAAGTTGCAATTTGTTGTAGCTGTTTGTAAGGTAAGACGCAACTTATTACCTTACAAATAATGAAAATATTATCTCAATCAGACATTCCAGTACGGAAGAAATCACCTGAAAGCAGGCTCATACCTGAAAAAATCTACGCTCTCTATGATCTACGTTGTGACTTTTGCCCTTGCTGTAAACCGCATTTGCGTTCAGTCACCTTACAGTATCGTATTCTTCAGGTTAAGTTCCACAGCTTTCGAAAGCTTCTTTCTAGCTGAAATAGTTGCTTACAATGTAAATGTGAAAAGTAAAATCTACAATTTGTTCCAAATATAAAACAAAACAGAAAATAATCAATTCTTTATATAATCAATTATCTTTATTCAGCCCCCTTGCTTGTACATTAACAGCCATACAGGCAAAACTTTGTTCGAAATTGCACATCGTAAGTTGCCCAGACGTCATGTTTAGATTGTATTTAAGGACTTTTAAAATATGTGCTAATACTGTCTTTCTTGGCAACAAAGCCAATACCAGGTTCCTTCAATGCATTTTAATGGCTCTTAATGGGATGCCAGGAAGTACAATGGACGTTACAACACAATACTCAAACACAGGATATGTGATATTGGCATTTGAGACCAGTCCCTGGGGGTTCAAAGAAAATACAACCAAAAAAATCATAACTTCTCCAGCAAGAAGGTGCAATTTCAGTCTTACAAAGTATAAATCAGCCTTAAGGGAGCCCACACCATCAACATCCAAGCGATTTGTGACGTGTAAGGTTACACATGTATTCAAACATTACCTGGATCAAGCTGTGACTCTGTATTAGCCAATAGTTGCAATCTTCCGGGTGGACGATCTTCTGTTAGGGGACAATGGCTATCCATTAAAAACTTTGCTGATAATGCCTATATCACGGCAATAACCACGCGTGAATTGTCACTCAATCGAAAACTCATGAAAACATGCACTGCAATAGACGGACATTTGGAGTGCTGGAAATGCGCTTTAGATGTCTGGATCATAAGACAGGTGGAACATTGCAATACAGCCCTCTTCACCTACAATCTGTAAGTAAATGGAATGGTTTTGATTGAAAAAAGTTCAAAACTTTGTATGTTTAAAATCACATTATTGCATTTTTACAAATGTTTTTCAAATAGCCTACGGTCCCGGGGATCTTTTTTTTTTTTTTTACTTCTCAATTTTGAACCTTGAACCTTGATTTGTCTCAAAGAATGGAGATCACTTTTTTTGAAAGCTGTAAACGTGTTTGTATGCCTACCATATTATGAAACATATTCATCCATTCCATTATTTAAAAAATTCTGAAATAATATTGTATATCATAAGAAACTGGTAGAAAAGCGTCCCTCTAATGGTGGCAATTTCCTTTCTGCTCCCCACATTGCCCCTGCCCCAATCGTGATGTCAGAGTCCCTCTTTGGAGGTACCTCTACGTTATATGGATAATTGTTGGGTTCATTCCAATCGCTCATTTTCACTCCTTGCATCTTTTCCTCTCTCCTTAGCTCCGCCCAATGGAGGATGCGAGCAAAGAATGCAAGGATCAGGTACGAGGACGGTGGAATCAAGGCAACATGCATTAGGTAAATGGAAAGTCCTTGCTCAATGAAGAGTCAGCCTCATATTATGCTTACGTGCTTAACTATAACATTTTTAAGCTTATTTTTTTCATGAATAAACATAGCTTTTTTTGGATTAGCGCTTTTTAATAAATGGTAAGGAATGGTAAAATAGCATTTGTGTAGGGGTGTGCCTGCGACGTGGCAGATGTGGAGAGTGGTGGATAATTTATACATGTCACACGTTCCAAGAAAAAGGTTTCCGCAAAGGCTACACTTGTGTTTCCTCACTGAAGCATCCTCCGGGGAGCATTTAGCGGTTTGGAATGTCCTTAAAGATGGCAAATTTCGATCGATTTCTAGGTCAGGTAAGGACCGAGGAGAAGAGGACGGATAAAATAAGCGATTAGAATCCACCTGTTGCCGCCCACAACGGAAATATCCAGCACCTGATTGGTCAGACGCACTATGGCCCTTTGGTTTCGGCTCCTTGCTTTTAAACCGGAACAACGTGGTGTCTTGTTAAATTATCTTATTCCACCTAAATAGTCCACTAAAATCTGTTTCTGAACAATAGGCCATGCAGTTGCTGAATCTTGATTCATATTTGATCTGCAACGTCTTGTTTGACAGTTTGATCCGAGTTATATGAAATCATTTGTACATTGTACGTTCATTTATGCAAATGACGATGGACACACCTCCTCCGCCCCCACCCCTCTCCCTCACTCACCCCACAATGTATTTTTCAAAATTGTGTAGTAGGCGGAGACAGGCTCAGACAGTGGATCCACTTACTCTTTAACTGAATTTTTAACCCTATTCTTTGTTCTTTCTTTAACTGAATCAAACGATTTTAAACAGAACTAAACGTTTAATTAACCCTTTTGCTCAGGCCCCCTAGTGGCACAGACCCTGGGGTCTACAAAAACCTAGCGTAGGCTACCACATCAGAAAGCATGCTATCATGGAAAACTGTATATCATCTTCATCAGCACTAGTTGGGCTATTATCAGGCTAAATATGACGTTTCCATGTGCCACCCGTGTTCTGTATTTCTTAAAAGTTCGACCACTCTACAGTGTGATCTACATGAGAGCGAATTGGGTTGAAAATACTGGGCATTTAGATAGGAGTTGGTTACAGTTCTTCTTTCACCACCAAAAATTGTATACTATCACAGCAACAATAAAAAACACACAAGGTCCTGAATATAGGTAAATTAAACTGTTATTTTGCCTGCTCACTTATTAGAGGGAATTTCTGTCATCACATAATATCTGCTATGAAAATGTATCGTAAAGCATGGAATAAAGTCATAACCTTACCTACATTGACATGTCCTGTAATTATTTTTGCCTTTTCTGTCTATATGTGGTGTACAGTGCACAGCTATTGCTAAGACTTCCAAACATATAGAAATTTCTTGATTGGACATCTCGGAATCAGATGCTGAACTCTCGCGAGTGTATCTGAACAACGCCTCAACATGCGTCAGTCATTTTTGTGCACAAAAGTGCCTTTCTCAAAGAATAAGCACAACGTTGCCTAGTTGTGCTTTTCATCTGAAATAGAAAGTGTGGATTTCTGAATTTACTGAAATTCAATTCAAAGAATTTGAATTGAGACACAGAACAGGAAGCAGAATTTGAATTTGAATGTGAATTGAATTTCAGGAAGTAGAATTATGTCTAAGAAATTCAACTGACTCATGATGTAGCAAAAAAGGTTTTAAGTGAAATGTATTATATACAGTATTATGTGTTTATTATATTACATTGTTTTAAATTTATTTAGAATTGTTATTGTTTTACTTATTTAGAAGTTTAGGTCAACTGTCTAATAATGAAAGCATGTGAAAACATTAACACGTGGAAAACAAAGAGAAATAGATTTATAAGAAACTTCAGTTTATTGCAATAATAAATTAATCCAGGGTTCCCACACATTTTCACTCATGACATTTTCCATGACATGTCCATAACGTGTTAGAGAATTTCCATGACTCAATTTTAGCACGATAATGTAAGATATGGAAATCAGAGGGGGCAAATTCTTTCTCTGAAAGCATTTGCATAACAACAATAACTCAGCCTTACACCATGACAAGTTTAGAAACAAAATACACTACAGTCACCATTGATCAAAATGTACAATTCTTTCCAAAAACCTCCAGGGCATTCTTTTAATACATATCCAACAGGGGTGGCTTTCTCGATTCCGATTCAAGTTCTGGAGACCAGACCAACCATATCTAATCAACCCATAGCCATAATAACAGTGTTAGATCTTTAATCTCAAGCATTAATCTTACAACTATTTTCAAGATCAATGTACAGCATTGTACCCAGGTTGTGTTGCTTAATATTGTTTAATTGTTAATAGTACCCTTCATGTTATTATGGCATTGGGTTGTTTGTATGTGGTTCTCTCTGCTGGCATGTGACATGCAGAGGTCTGGCTATACACTGTCCCATCTGGATATAGGGAAAACGTCACTTCTCAACACAATGGACAGCAGGTCATACCTTCAGATCTTGTTTTACTGATAACAAGGATGGTGAAGAAAAATATTGATTAGGTAACTGTTTTTTTTTCCCATCAAAAGACATCCAAATACTTTGAAATAAATTAATGAGTTATCATTTGGTGGTCCTACCTTAATGTTCTATATGTTCACACCAAATGTTCTGGAGAGGACACTTTTTTTGGGACAACAGACCAATTAGGATTTTACACTTAAGCTGTTGCAAAAACAAATCACTCCTGATAACAAAGTTGAATCTTTACTTTTCTATAGAATATGGTATAATTACAAATTTGTAAATTTGAATTAATTGAATTTACAATGAAATTCACAATGAAATTCACAATTTGTCCCAACCCTGCTGTGTATGCTGGTTTTTCTTCCAACCATAATTGCAATCCCAGAATTTTAACAAGCTGTTAATTTTTCTTTGGTGCTTTTCATGTTTAGAGGGATTATTTACCCTCTAAAGCCACATTATGTCAAAAATAGCTATGCATGCCATGAAGAATAAAAGCCACATTGTTCACATTGTGCTATATTGCAAAACATTACATAAAAGAGGTAACAAAATAATATTACTGATTAAAATAAAGATTGAGGTGAATCAATAGGCTCCTGATTGGTGGACACAAAGATCTTCATGTATAAACATACGTGTATACGTACAAAAAAATGCTTACGCCACTTTCCCTACGGATTTGGGATTTATAAAAACAAACTGGACGTCAAGAGTATGACTCATGCATACACACATTTTTGAGACTGTGGGAATTGCCGACTCCGATGGTGGGGAAACTGGAATATGCATATTTTTTGTACGTATGCACCATTTATACACGAGGCCCAAAGTGTGAACACCTGGCCTCCAAAACGAACCATTTGGCACATAAAGAATTCAAAGACAAAGCAAATAATGAGCCAGACCTGCAATGCGTTAATTAAGTTCAAGGAAAAAATAATGAAAACTTAAACCACATATGTTCAACAACCTAATTAGGAGCCAATTGATTTTGATCAGTTGAATAATGTTGTCACCTCTTTTTATGTAATTATTTGCAATATAACACAATCAGCAATGTGAACATGGATTTTTATTCTTCATGGCATGCATAGCTTTTAATAACCCCTTTAAGATGTTATTAAAAAAAATTTAGATTTATATATTTTTAATAATGAACTCAATACTTTTGAGGTAAGAACAGACTTTTTATTGTGATGCACCACAACATGAAACGGTTTTAATCAAAATGTAAAGCCAACAGCCAAATATGTTTTTTGACTGAGATCTACAGCAACAATCTCAGTCTACAAAAGTTTAAAAATGTAAAGGTTTCCTTATAGGATCTTGTAGTTGAAGATTATCAAAAATTAAGAGACAACTTGTGAAGGGCAAAATACAACATTATTTATGATAATGCCAAATTTCTGAAGTGGCCAGCATAAATACTGATGTTTAACTAATTCTGTTTACGGGTAATGGACAGATAAATAATACTCCAAATAGTTTTGGGGGGGGGGGGGGATAAACATCAGTTTTTTAAAACATTCTTTAATATATTATTGTGATTTTGTATTGAATCAAACAAATATGGATATATAGCTGACACTCAAGTGAAAATAAAAATATTACCCCCAAGTCATACATAATTAACAAACCACCACTTAGTGCAATCACAACACTTTTGCGGCCGAAAAGTGAAATTTTGCAGAAATGGCTAGAATAATGGAAATAAAATATCTTAATAGACAAACATAATGCAAAGTCATAACCAAGGTAGGTAAACGTTGAGAGTGATCTCAACACTTCCCTAAATTGTGTTGAGATAACTAAATGCAGCTTGTTGTCACAGGACCGTAAGATTTTTTACGGTCCTGTGACTGATATTGATGGGACTGAGACTGATATTCACATAATGTGAATACCTTCGATCTGGGCTACGATGATATAACTAATTGAACAGCCCCGCATCAACCCATGGTCTAATATAGAGCAGCAACACATCAACTCTGAAACTTGTCCTTCCACTGTTCCAGTCGTTCCATCATGCTGGTTTTACCAGAGATCTGCAGCTGCTCGGACTGGAGAGAGGAGGCGCCACCAACCACTGCCATCGACTTCAGATACTCAAAAGAAGTTATGATTACCTGAGAGAAAAGAGGAACAAAAATGGGGCTGAAGTGAGGAATAATGAAGCATAACTGGAGAGGATTGCCTTTTAACACAAGACTACTTTCAAGCACATCTCCTCACATTCAACCACAGACTCATCCACAGACAAACCGCTCTGTGGAGCCTGATAGATTCATGAAAGAAACATGATATGAGCATAAAAAATATGAACAGGTAATGCGTGAGGTCTCTGCTAGTCACTCACCTCTAGCATGATGAGTTTCTTCTCCCAGGGTCTGTGTTCCGGGTCTGGCCATTCCTCCCCAAAGCAAAAGAAGAGAGAGAAAGAGGGGGATTCACCCCCACTGTTCATGAAATGAATCAGTCCTGAGAGGGAGAGGTGGAGGAAGCACAGTGTGAGGCAGAGAGCGGTACAATAAACATCTCCTCAGCATAATCTCAATTCCATTTTCATCTCTTCCTAATTTCTGTTGTCTGCGTTTCGTACCTCCTCTCTTGTTCAGTCCACAAGCAAGCGCCTTGACTGAACTAACTCAGGTGCACAATATGAGAGGAAAAGCTTCTGTATCAACAATTAGAAAAAACAATCCTCTCCTCTTCTATATTGCCTGACCAACACCTGTCAACCCTTTTTCTCTCTCACCTTTGATGAAATCCAACATAGTGTACAGGGTCTGTGGTTCTTGTTTTATGACTTCTTGAGGAATGTTGCTCTTCTGACACTTACAAAGACTCCAGTAGATTTGGCTGTGACCTCTTCGCAGTCCATGCACTACAGGCCCACTGACCCCCACCTCTAGTCCATCACCCAGCTTGTCCAGAATATGCTGGGTGAGCTTGGCCTGTTTCATGTCAAATATGCTGACCTGGTCTGGACTAGGCAGGTAAATTGGTGTGAGGCCGTGGTCAGACCCAGTGGAGGGGCTTGAAGACTCCATATTCTGAGGCCTAGTACATAGACAAACAAAGACACCAGGGTTTATAACTGTAACTCCCCTTTTTAGATACTAGAACAGGGGTCGCCAACTCTTGCCCTAGAGGGCAGCAGGGTATGCTGGTTGGTGTATTATATGGAGCTCAATAACTGACAAAAGTATTTGAATTTGAATTTAGTATATTTGAATTATATACGTGTGACATTTCATAAACTTGAATTTTTTTGTGGTGTATTTCATAAATTTGCATTTAAACGTAGATTGAAATTCAGATTTTCAAAATTCAGATCCATAAATACAAATCTCTCGGATTCAAATTTCTGAAATTCAGGTTTTCAAAATTCAGATCCAAAAATTCAGATTTTATGCTAACTAGGCCAAAGGTGAATCCGGGCTTCCCAGGAAAAGTAGAAGCTTTGCATTTAGCCAATCACAGAGCTGCTAGACTTCAGCTAGCGGCGGCAAGTGCAGCAATGCTGTTATTCACACCGTGGTGCAGATGACGAGCCGTAATGCTAACGAGGTAAGTATATAGTTATATAGCCTACGTTAGTTATATACAGGGTTGATAAACACTCAAAGCGCTGTATTGCTACTAGTGTGATATATTTAAGCTATAAGGTACGAGACGCAGTACTATATCGTCAATATAGTCACAGTTAAAGGGTGTTGTTCGCGGAGGGCCGGCAACCCTTTAACTGTGACTATATTGACGATATTGTACGTCGTCGAGTTACCTTATTGCTTTTATAAAATGGTTGCCAGCTATATTGTAAATAATATATAAGGACAAGACACACTTTCAATAAAACTATTTTTAATTAACGTTATTAATTTAATTTCAACAGCAAAGAAAATAGTCCCCAGTGTAGCTGTTGCCATGCAACACAAAAACAAACAAAGCTAGGAATGGAATGCTAGCTAGGAAATGAACTAATAGCTAGCGTTATGTGCTAATAACATAATAATCACAATAATAATATAATGTAATAGTTATAACATTAGCTAAAACAGTTATCTATATATAGCCTATACAGACGTGAAGTAACGTTAACTTGCTTTCACACAACCAGTCGGTAGGCTATGTTTACAGCTAGCTAGCTAATTACTAAGCCTAGCTAGCTAGCTAAATTCCAACTAAATTCGTATTTCCAAACTGAATAAATACTGCACCTCTAACCACAAAAATGGTTTGCTAGATTAAAGTTGCTGTAACGTGCCGAATATAAACTTTTTTATCTGCAGATTTAGCTTACGTTTTAACCGGTTTCATGAATCAGCTGTAAGCCTAAACGGTTGCTATCGTTACTAGCATAAAAAAGACGAATCTGGCTCTCCAGTAAGAATGTCACTCCACTGTTAATTTCCTTTCCAGTGGATTTGGTTTCCAGTAGCTTTCGATTTTATGTCCACTCACGGACATGATTTCTCTAGCCTCCAGCACAGCATCAGAAAGTTTTTGCAGCGGACGTGCGGAGTGATATTAATTTAAACGTCCAGGGTAAACAGGTGTATTATTGCATCATAGGGGTACTATATCGCGAATATAGACACAGCTTTGAACGCCTCTCAACCAATCATACTGCGTGGTCAGAATTACCCGTTTTATAATTTGCGTTAGCTAATAGTGGTCGAATTGTAAAATGTTTTCCACAGGCAGGTAGCCTACATCCAATCTTGCCGTTCCTTTTCATTTATTTAAAAAAATATATTAATTTCGCCGAAACTATAATGTTTTAGCCTATTTTTTCCATGAATAAACATGGCTTTTGTTCGTCCTAAAGAATTGGTGTTGTTATGGATTAAAGCACTTTATAATAAATTAAAAGGAACGGTAAGATCGGATGTAGCTACCTGCCTGCGGAAAACATTTTACAGTTCGACCACTGTACCTAACCATTGACAGCAAGCTAACGTAAGCCTGGTGTAGGTAGAGAACATTAGCTAACGCAAAATAGTCACACTAGTAGCAATACAGATGCTTCACCTTTAGCCTAGTTAACATAAAATCTGAATTTTTGGATCTGAATTTTTAAAACCTGAATTTCAGAAATTTGAATCCGAGAGATTTGTGTTTATGGATCTGAATTTTTAAAACCTGAATTTCAGGAATTTGAATCTGAGAGATTTGTATTTATGGATCTGAATTTTTAAAACCTGAATTTCAGAAATTTGAATCCGAGAGATTTGTATTTATGGATCTGAATTTTTAAAACCTGAATTTCAGAAATTTGAATCGGAGAGATTTGTATTTATGAATCAGAATTTTGAAAATCTGAATTTCAGAAATTTGAATCAGAGACATTTGTATTTATGGATCAGAATTTTGAAAATCTGAATTTCAGAAATTTGAATCAGAGAGATTTGTATTTATGGATCAGAATTTTGAAAATCTGAATTTCAATCTACGTTTAAATGCAAATTTATGAAATACACTGTCAGGTAAGTGAGGATTAGGTAAAATGTGTATTTTCTGAATCCAGCGGTTCCAACAGTCAATGCCCTTGTTAAAACGTTCAGCACTCTGAATACTGAACACAAGCGATATTGCGTGCTAGAACCCCTCACTTAACCTACATTCAAAATAAGTTTTACGTTATTTAATTTAATAATTATTATTAAAAATGACAATCATCAATTAAATCGCCGAATTCTTTGATAGGTAAGTCGAACAGTAACCTGGTGGATCAACCAACAAGCCAAAACAAAGTCTAAATCAGGTCTTGAGATTAAGTAATTTTATTAAATGAAAACATTCAATTAGAATAATGACTGGGAATCATACATTCACGAAGGAATGTAGGCTGACTACTTATAATTCACAAAAGTGAAGACATTAAACCAGACATTAATTAGGAAATACCAGTAAAGAGAGAGATAAGCCAAAAATTGCCAAATTATTTACCCTCCAGCTGAACAGGAACAAAAGGAAACGCACGAGGAACCAAAAAGAATGACTTCTTCACCAACAAACTCCAAACTGACTAAATTATTTTTTTCGGTACACTCATAAAATACCTCCACAGGAAGACCATCCCTGTCCTGATTGGGTTAAGGTATGGGGGGGGGGGGGGGGGTCATTTATGACAAAGACTGGCTTATCTTTGATGTTGGGGGGGTTAGAGTGAGAGAGAGACAGAGAGCGACAGAGATAGAGAGAAGGGGGGGAATATTAGATATCCTACAACACCACAAAAAAATTCAAGTTTATGAAATGTCACACGTATATAATTCAAATATACTAAATTCAAATTCAAATACTTTTGTCAGTTATTGAGCTCCATAGTATTAACCTTAAAAATAGGCAATTTAGATCCAAGAAACCAGGTAAGGTTCGTTTTGATTTTCTCAATGAAATGCTGAGTAAAAACAAAAATATGCATATCCTGTGACTCTCTGGGACCAGGGTTGCCGATTTCTGTTCTAGAACATCTGGGGTTGCGACTACTCAACCAAATAAAGAGGTGGGCTGCTAGGTGGTTCATCCGGTTAAGGCACCATTCTCATTCCAGTGCATGGATGACTCCCATAGTCCGTGATTAAATCCCGACCGTATCAGTGCTGACTACCTAGTAGACCCACAAGGCGATACATACACCTGGGTATGCTGTCTGCACCAAATTAAACAGTGTCACACTAAAGTATTGATGCAAATCAAGGAACCAAATCACACCAAAATAGTTGGGGAGCAAAATTCACAAGTACAATATTATTGACACGTTTTTAGTTTTGAAACGTGTTTCGGTCATCAGATCAGCCATATCTTTCAGGGGAGGGTCACACCAAGTTTCATCATGTATGCTGCATTAGTTTACATTTCAGCCTCCTCCTCATCTCAGCTGTCTGAGCACAATTATTTTTTTGTCTTGGTATCAAGTTCTCTCTGAATGTACAAATTAATAAAGACTGGTTTTGCACATGTCTAAAATGAGAAAGCGCCAATTCAATACAATTAATGGGAAAGGCTGTCACTTTACAAGCAATTCATTTTAGTGATACGCAAGTAATAATGACTAATATAAGGACCCACTGAGCCATAGACAAGAGCAGTTGAATGACCAGCAAATGGAGATTTTTATTAAAGTTACATGGTTATTGGGAGTTGTCTAAACATTTGTCTCTATACAATAGCCTAGTCAAACAAATTACAGACGGCAATTCAAGTAATTCTAGTATTGCAAGACTCGGCCTGTAATGCTGAATAATTTCTCCCCCTATCTGCTTGATATGTGATTGCCGTCTTCCTCTATGACAGCTGCCATGGTCACTGGCAAATTTACACACTGCTTGGTTCTTAAACAGACTGCACCAATTTACTACC
This sequence comes from Synaphobranchus kaupii, assembly GCA_029718625.1. Lineage (NCBI taxonomy): Eukaryota > Metazoa > Chordata > Actinopteri > Anguilliformes > Synaphobranchidae > Synaphobranchus > Synaphobranchus kaupii. The sequence continues at coordinate 48,362,733 of CM056379.1, read as the reverse complement.
ACATTTCAGGTCGTCTTAAAAACCCCATGTCTTTTAAAAATGCTTGTGAAATGGACACATCCTGTATTGCACACACTTCAATAACCATTTTCTCAATCTGGCATTGACAATGTGAAATACATAAATTATACTCACTACCCCAATCAAGGACAATCAATATACAATGTAAAAAACAATACTCACAATATTAGCAATGTCTTGATGGTGAAATACAAGTGGACAGGTAATTAAAAATAAATGAATAAATACATTTCTTACCAGTTTTCAATAATAAAAATGTATCAAGATCACATGCATGTAATACGTTAATTGAGATAATGTAATTGGGTATGATGTTACATGGAATAATTTCCTATTCAGAAAGGATCAGAGTCATCTTCTGGATAAAAAGTAGACTTTTAGACATTAGTTTTCATGCCACTCTGTGCCTAGCCCATAATATTATTTATTTACCTGAACATCACCTTGAATCCTGCATTATTTTCCACCAGCTGTTCCAAAACCTTCACTCCTCTGTAGTATGCTGACACCCTGAACTGGGTAGCTGGGAGAGGGAGAACAGAAGCAAGCTGTGAAAGCGGATAGAGGGGATAGAGAGACACTGCTGCAGCTTTCTCTAGCTGCTCTGCATTCAGGTGAACAGGTGCTCCCCTTCTTCCCTACTGCTATCTGTATTCCCTCTTTCAATCAATTGATTGATTCAGCCAATTCCTCCCTGGCTCTACTAATATCATGCCCAGGGACAACAGTTGAAAATGAGCCGTTTGGCTAACACTGGCACATTTACAGTAATGTTGATTAATGTGCACTGTCCCTGTAAAAATAAAAAATGGAAATAAATAAAAATGTATATTTCGGTGCATTGTTCTTGTTGTCACTTTCTGCCCCACCATTTCTTTCTTACTCAGAGTGTTGTCCTCCAGTCCGAGTTCGGTGAATATTGCTTCCTCACTGGAATGTTGCTGTTCTGGAATCACGACAGCTTCTGTAGGCTGCATTATCACTACAAAAAAAAAAAGCTTTAATAATTTTGTCCATATTTGTTGTGATTATTTTCAATTAATTGCAGTGATTACCATGTAGCTATGATTTTTTATGTATTGGCAATCAAATATTAAAGGAATAGTTCGGTATTTTGGACATAATGTCTCAATTACGACTTACCCATGATGTAGTTGATTGATGGAAACCATTTTCAGCTAATTCCATGCTGTCCCTCCTTTTGGACATACACACGTTGCTAATGCTAGCGCAACTCTATGGCAACCGGTAGCATCCACTATCAAACGCACTTAAACACTCCACAGTGCACCCAAAGCAAATAAAATACGACGACAGTCTATCAGGGTTATTTTGAGTGTTTATACCATAATTTTTGAAGTCAAACTATCGTTGAATCCTTTACTTTGTGCTGACCTATATTCTCTGTGGAAGTACAGCAGCTGAGCGAACGTGGCCATTGCAACTTGTTACTCTTCTTTGTTGTTGTAGTCGACCAGTGCCTGCACTACATTCATAGGTAACGTAAAGTATCGCTCCCCCGATAGCCTGTCGTCGTATTTTATTTGCTTTGGGTGCACTGTGGAGTGTTTAAGTGCGTTTGGTAGTGGATGCTACCGGTTACCTTAGAGTTGCGCTAGCATTAGCAACGTGTGTATGTCCAAAAGAAGGGACAGCATGGAATTAGCTGAAAATGGTTTCCATCAATCAACTACATCATGGGTAAGTCGTAATTGAGACATTATGTCCAAAATTCCGAACTATCCCTTTAAGTATTAACTAACTATTAACTAACAAAAATGGAAACACAACACTTGTTTCAGCAATAAAGGAAGGTTCGGTAATGGTGTGGGGGGCATTTTCTTGGCACGGTTTTAGGCACAATCATACCCTTTAATGGCAAGGTTGATGTCAAACTTTCCTAAATGGTACTCTACTTTAACCCATGTTAATGCATATCTTTCTTGAGAAGAGGGGTGTCTTTTAAGATGACAATGACAGGTGATTAGTTGCTCAATGGAAATGGAGGAGAATGACACTGCCATCATCCATATGTCATGGACTTCTCAGTCACAAGACCTGAACCCAATCAAGTATTTATGAGATGGTTTGATATAATGCCGGAGAAAGTGATTTCCACTTCCATAGTTCCATCAACTGAACATGAGTTGATCGACTTTCTTGAAGAAGAGTGGTGTCATATTCATAGTGGTGGTCAAGACAGCAGAATCGTTCATCTTCAGATGCAGACTGAAGACCGACCTCTTCAGAATGCATCCTGGCTCTCCCATCTCTACCCCCTAACGCCCCGTGCACATTATTGCGATACGTTCCGGCGGAAGTCATTCATTTCAATGGGACGATGCAGCAACGTATCTGACGTATCCGTGCACAGTACGCAGTAGTCTGCACAAAGCTTAACAATGCTATCTTTTGTACCAGTCAGATTATGGCATTTTTTATAATTTAAGGTTTTTTCTTCTTAGGGCTGTTTTGGATGTAATCTGTATGTATTCAGTATTTGTATTTTGGTTCTTATAGTAAATTAGCATTAGTGCTTTAGTGATGTTAGATATACTGTATACTTGCTGGTCTGGGAAGGTTGATGGCACTATAACTCAAGTAAATAAGAACTTTATGCCACGTGGTGGCCCAACGCCACCGTCGTGTTCTCTTTTATCAATGTATTATCTGCCGTAGTTAGTGTGTGCTTTAAAACGATTCATTTTGGTGAGATCCCAAAAATGAATGGGAATGAATGGGGAGCCTGACAACCGGGACTACCGGGTATGCTGTTAACGGTCAGCATGACGTTACTAGTATTCACGCTATGCAAATATAATGGGGTAGGCTCCACAAAAATACTTCTGTCAAACGAAGGTGAAATATCCCTTTAAGCTCTGCAGCACTCAAATCAAAAAGTTATCTTCCCTTATTTACCCTATTAAATGGCTACATTGGTGCTTCCATTTTCGTTCACTAGTTGGACCTAATTTGTATAAATCTCTACCACAGACATACCTTGTTTATGTTCATAAATGTTCAATCCCATCAAACACTGTTCAAGCACATCTTTATCCATAGCAGGGGATAGTACACCTAACGAGCAGAAATATTCCGAACCTGCACATATTGGATAAGAGGGGACAGTAAGAAAGGAAGAACTTAGGAGGATTACGTACTGGTGAGATGACAAAGTGCAAGAAGAATTTTTTTTAATGGTTCTTTGTGCAGAAAATACTAAGAATTTCATAAAATATACCTATGCCATGGACAGGTGTGTCAAAGGGTACCATGGGGCTCTGAAACAGTGAGGCATTCAAAGAGTTAGACAGAAATAGTTATACATTACATCCATAAAAAGACAATTGACTAAAACATGCTTTGAATTAACACACCCATGGATTGCACCAAATGTACTTACTGCCAGTGGCAGACCTGGATTTATGTTCACAACTGGTTCCTGGTGTTCTAAACATGATACAAGCAGAGATGGGCAAAAATACATTAAAAGGTATCTAATTACAAATTACAATAACATTCTAATTAAATGTATCAAAATAAATGACTAATTACTGGTTTAACAAAATGTATTTAATTAAAATACATGTAATTTAAATTTCTAAAATACGAAACTACATTTCAGAAATTTTAATTCTGTCATTCTTAAAAACTGACTGTTCAGTTACAAGCATTAGCCTGTTAGAAAACAAAATGGTATGAAAGAAAAAATAAGTCCTTACGTAAAGAACAACTGTACAAACCCCAATTCCCAAAAAGTTGGGACAGTATGTAAAATGCACATAAAAACAGAAAGCAGTGATTTGTAAATTCTCTTTTACATATATTTAATTGAAAACCCAATAAAAGTACCAAGAAAAGATATTTAATGTTTTACCTTATCAACTTTATTGATTTTTGTAAATATACACTCATTCTGAATTTGATGCCTGCAACACATTCCAAAAACATTGGGACAGGGGCAAAAAAAAAAAAAGACTGTGAAGGTTGTGGAATGTTCAAAAAACACCTGTTTGGAATATTCCACAGGTAAACAGGTGAATATGTAACAGGTGATGCCAACAAAATCAAAAGACTATTGATAGCCTGAAACCATCACTCTGCTGCCAGATATGCAGTAGATATGGATGGATCACTTTAAGGGTTGTTCCTCCTGACTCCTTTTCCCATTGAACTCTATGGAAATATATATCAGCTTCATATCTGGCAGCAGTGATGGTTTCAGGCTGATTTCATACCTCAGACCTTTGATGATGTATAGCCATTTAGCCAACCATGTGTTCCATACTATTCCCATGTAATTTACAGCTTAATCTAGTCCCATCCCCCAATTCCCACAGAGATCCATTCAAATGCAGAGAGGTTATAGTATCGCTTGTAAGAGTACCTGAAAATAAGATATCAATAGTTGATATCAATTTTGATGTTGTTGGCATCACCTGTTACATATTCACCTGTTTACCTGTGGAATGTTCCAAACAGGTGTTTTTTGAATATTCCACAACCTTCCCAGTTTTTTTTGGGAACGTGTTGCAGGCATCAAATACGGAATTAGCCTATATTTCCAAAAATCAATAAAGTTGATAAGGTAAAACATTAAGGGCTCTATTTTCAAACCAGCGCAAGGGGACGGTATAGTCAAACGCAAGCTTGTTGACAGCATCAACGTCTTAAAACTGGCGCTATGGCGTTTCTCAGCAATACCGCTAGGATCAACAAATTCTCAACATAACATCCTTTCGGTTGCGCTGCAGTGGGATGGGGTGGCGCTGTCTGGGGCGTGTTCTAAAATACTTTCGGCTCAGTGACAATTTGAACCAACGAAAACCCATTGCGTTATGATCAGCTGGAACCACCTCTTAGCGGAAACGCAATAGACTCTGGAAATTTGGTAACTTATTAGTCATGTAGTTCTATGTAGTGTCTATAGGTGATACCAACATTACACTTCCATTTAATGAACAAATAGCCTATAATTATTATTAATTCATTAATTTTAATTTAAACTACTAGAATAAAACAGGACAGCTTACAAGAAACTTGCGATCATGCCTACCACTACACAATACACAGAAAGGATATACTTTCAGCGGGTGTCCTTCCTCAACTATACGGACAATGAATGCAGTAAAAAGTCAAAACTTGCATTTTTTCTCAAGTGTGGGTTCCCCGGGGTGCTTGGTGCTATGCCAGTTTTTTTTGGGAACGTGTTGCAGGCATCAAATACGGAATTAGCCTATATTTCCAAAAATCAATAAAGTTGATAAGGTAAAACATTAAATATCTTTTCTTTGTACTGTTTTCAATTAAATATATGTAAAAAAAGAATTTATAAATCACTGCTTTCTGCTTTTATGTGCATTTTACATACTGTCCCAACTTTTTTGGAATTGGGGTAGGTAAATGACTTGCAAAAAATTACAAAACTATCTTCAGTAATAAAGTTCCAGTATGAAAATAGTCAGTGTCATATACAGCTGTAGAAAATAGTGGTCTGTTTAAATTCCTACATTATGCAAACCTCGTAGTTTCAAAAACTGTTAATTCGTACTTCTGGCTATACCATTGCTTTCTCTCTTAATGTGTACATACATCATATTAAAATATATATTTTTAATTGCCATGTTTTACTTTTCAGCTACCATGCAGGATTTCTGTTTCAAGATCAAATGACTGTTTCTTTCCACGTTATAAAACAATTGTTTCTGCATCTATTCAGTTATGTTACTGTCCATCTTTCCCAGTCCATCGTTTTTAAGTGACTCATCAGCATAACAATTTTTTTCAGCTATTCAGCTGTGAGCTGCCTTCTGTCAGGATGTTAGATCATGCCCACAAAAGAGAAAAGCCCCTCAATTGGGGTAGATGATGGTAAGGTTGTGTTGAATCTTACAAAGAGATGCTTCATGAGAAGATAAGCATCCAATACACCTCTAAAACACTGGATTTAGAACATGGCTGGTTGGGGCAGAGGGAGCATCAAAATTGAACACGTGTTGTCGGCTGACTGTTGCACCCATCAAGTGAGTCGCATGACACGGGTCAAAACTGCATATCAGATATTGAGTTTGAAGTCTAATACTTCCTGAAACCTTAATGAATTTAGAGTAGAAATATTATCATAGATGCCATTTCAGGCAGTATCATGATACAAATTACATTTATAAAATACTAATTGTGAAATACCCCAATTGAAATTCATATTTCAAATACATATAATTGAAATACTGCCCGTCTCTGGATACAAGCAACAGTCAGTGTGCACAGTGGGCTTCTATTTCTGTCAGTATAAATTATATTGCACAGTGTTTTAATTCCTATGATTTGCTAATTTCTCTTCATGTCTGTTTCACAGCTGCCTTTGTTGGCTCCTTACTCCGGTGTTGCTCTTCCAGGGGCAGCCGGTACACTTTGTGGGGGTGAGCAGCATCATTCCTGTTGTCTGCAATCTTTTCACAGCCTTTGGCACGTAGAGCGCTGCGGAAGTTGCGTTTCCACACTGTGGCATCAGCATGGGTCCCACCACTTATCTCTGCCCACGCCTGTGGAAATCAGAGGGGATGGTATAAGTGAACACTGCACTTTACACTGGCCAACTGAATGTCAATACAAAGAATGAGAAGCGGTCGACAAGATGGCTATCATATAGCTTTCATCACAGTACTTGGACTGAATGGACATTTGATTCAAATGTGAAGGGAGAAACAGTGGAGGATAGATGGCCGACAAAGTTCAGAGAGTAGAATAACATTACCTTGAAAATTCGAACATCATCATCAGAAGAGTCCTGTCTCAAACCATGTTTCCATGGTATAAAAAATTCAGTATGCTCCTGATTGGTCCAGCTCACCCCAAGGTACCGTCCACTATCAATCTGTTCAATCAACCAAGGGATGAGGAGAGGCTTTGATGCTGCCATTTCTGTAGACAGAGTAACAATATGTATTGGAAGTGGAACATGTACAAACTGTTTATTAATGTGGAAAGGTGGAGAGACAGGTTATATAGCAATAAATAATTAGCTTTAAACCTTTCTATTATACTTGGGGTAAATTTGACCCCATTCAGTCAAGCTTCTGACATCAATCTAACACCGGCTCTGCAAAAGGCATTGGGCTGCTCTGAACTGAATTGAGTTCTGCATGAAGAAAACTGGCTGAGCACAATCAAGATTTTATTCTGGTTTGGTTTTCAAAAAAATAAATAACTTGATTACGTATCTAGATCTTAACTGGTTTAAAGGGATAGTTCGGAATTCTGGACATAATGTCTCAATTACGACTTACCCATGATGTAGTTGATTGATGGAAACCATCAGCTAATTCCATGCTGTCCCTTCTTTTGGACATACACACGTTGCTAATGCTAGCACAACTCTAAGGTAACCGGTAGCATCCACTACCAAACGCACTTAAACACTCCACAGTGCACCCAAAGCAAATAAAATACGACGACAGTCTATCTGGGGAGCGATACTTTACGTTACCTACAAATGTATTGCTGGCACTGGTTGACTACAACAACAAAGAAGAGCAACAAGTTGCAATGGCCACGTTCACTCCGCCGCCGTACTTCCACAGATAATATAGGTCAGCACAAAGTAAAGGATTCAACGATAGTTTGACTTCAGAAATGATGGTATAAACACTCAAAATAACCCCGATAGACTGTCGTCGTATTTTATTTGATTTCGGTGCACTGTGTAGTGTTTAAATGCGCTTGGTAGTGGATGCTACCAGTTACCTTAGAGTTGTGCTAGCATTAGCAATGTGTGTATGTCCAAAAGAAGGGACAGAATGGAATTAGCTGAAAATGGTTTCCATCAATCAACTACATCATGGGTAAGTCGTAATTGAGACATTATGTCCAAAATTCCAAACTATCCCTTTAAGACTGAGAAGTGAGAGAGGCAAGATAAAACTGCTATTTTTCCCACACTCGTAGCTATACTGATATCAGAAGGCCATTTCAAAAAATTGTCCTGTAAATGTTCATTGGCTGATTTGAGAACGTCTGCCATGTCTCAAACCCTTAACATAACCCAAGGGGCCAGCTTTCGGCTCTCAACCTCAGCACCGGATATAATGTCGCCCTCTGTTGATCTATGATTTGCGCTCAAAAAGCCAGTTTTCCCATTGGGCTCCATTCATTTTTGACAGCAAATTAAAAATATTGCCATTAATATAATGATGTTAACTATGTGCATTGTATTTCTTTAAAAAATCACATATCATTTTTCCGAAGTAATTTTTTTGGTTCTTACCACACAGACAAAGATATGATTTATTATTGTTTTTTTGTATTATTTATTTTGGCCTATCTGCGCCTTCCTCGATGTACATGTGACTTGACTGGACACAACTGCGCATGTGAGATGAGCGCAAAATTAAAACTTCCTGGTTTGGATCTATGACCAGTCATAGTCATAGGTTTGGATGTGCTCCCACTGGTTTCTATTGGCATCGCTGTCTCTACTATATACTCTAAGAACATAACACTCGAACATAGCAACAGTAAAACAACAGGCTACCTAGCTACTATAGCCAATATCAATATAACGTTAAGTGAGCTAACCATGCCTCTGACAAGATGCCTGACCAACACCTAAGTGTAGGAACCGTTGTCTTTATTTAAAAACACCTTCTCCAACGTTGCAAGTTTTTTTTGACATGTAGGCTTGTTTTAACGCACTTGTTTCAAGTTGGAAAATGCACTAATGTACGTCGCTCTGGATAAGAGCGTCTGCCAAATGACTAAAATGTAAATGTAAATGATATTCATGATGGAGCCTACGACCTGTTGTCAACTTAGCTATGTAGGTCGACGTGACAAAACGTCCGGTCACCCTAGCCACGACCATACCAGACGACCAACTGATGCGCAGATGCCGGTGTCACGGCAGAAACTGTTAACGCGACAAGGGACCCGTACACTTTCTGCACTCCGTTGTTTATGTCGTGACACCAGATACTGTTAAACGGCAGCTATTTAAATTTTTTTTTAAAAATAAAGCAAAACTCACGATGTTTCCGCATCTTTCCCATTTCGTCAATTGGTAGGCTACCTACCTAGATGATGTTATAGCCAGACAGGTAAAAAGCAATTAAAACTTACCGTGAACAATAGCTAGGCTACTAAACCGTAGGCTAGTTGGATATAACGTATGAAGTTCGCTTGCCAGTATCAACTTAATCGTGCGAAATGTAAGCAAAAACCGATCCTCTCAGTAGGTCATGTATATCGCCAGTTTTCCTCTCAAATTCGTACGCAACCTAGCCTACGGCAATTAAAGTTGCGTTTCTGTGTAATTCCTTTCTCAGTTTCGTTTTCCATTTTCTTCGTCATACTCTTCTCTCAGACTCCGCCCTCGTTTTTAGACTCGTTGGGTCTGTGGCAGACTGTATAAAAATGTGGTAGTTACGGACTCCTTAGCATTAGTAATCCAGTGAAGGCTTACCACGTCTGCCAGCTGCAGTTGGGATATATGAAAAATAATGGCTGCGAGGTCGTAGAAGAGACAAGACAAGTTTTAAGGTCGCTGTGACTCAGTTCAACATTAAAGAAGCGGCAACACCAACTACAGAGGTTATGTTTCCCCATCATTTTCATTCTTTTAATGTTTTTATTTGTTTTGTCAAATCCCTCTCTTTTTAAACAGACAAAAAGAACAACATATTTCTTATCATCCCTTCCTCCTTTCCTTCACATATGATGAAATAGAAAGAGAACAAGGGAGTGTGGCTAGGCATTTTCATTTTGCCCTAACAAAATGTTATTTAAAATAGCAATAACAAACTATCCCAGCTTATGTGGGTACTTGTTAAAAATGTTCTTGTATAAATAATAAAAATAATAATTATTAATATATATATATACGTAGAGCACGCAGCTTACTGACGCTGCTTGTAGCACTGAACAGCATAAACACTCTTCTTTCATCTACCAGATCCAAGTCTGTATTTTACTAACACTCTCTCCATCGCTATCACACTTCAGTGGCACTGTCACCGTTTCCTCTGGTTTCCATGGTCTCTAATACTCTTCAAAAGTGGATACTGTTATATTTTTGCACAAAAAATAAAAAATAAATTATATTAAATCAAATCGTAACAGACTCTCCCATTGGTGTCCAAGTCAGATTCGTTCAATCAGTTCCCTCTCTGTCCACGTAGCCTGACCCGTCATCTGGCTCAGTCTTGTAATACTGTGCCTGAGGTCCCTCCTCACTTCCTCATGGCAGGCCCCAGTATGTGTCAGACTCTGATAGTAGACCTAGACCAGGCCTGAGCAACTCCATTCCCTCAGATCCTTCAGTGAAATCCTCACAGAGGGGAATTCACACGGTCAGCTTTTCTCCCTAATGGAGTTTTCATCAGTGGGTGACCGAAAGGTAGCTGTGTATTTAGCCCATTTCCACTGGCCTCAGTGGAATGGAGTTGCCCACCCTGGACTCTGGGACTTATCCAAACTTTGTCCTTTTCCTCACTCTCACAAATCTCTGTACCACAAGTTAGTTTTCTTCCTCTCACTCTTTTTCTTCCCTCCAGCTCTCTCAGGCCTTTGCACTGAGGGTGAGTAGTTCAATGAAGGTGTTGAAAAGTGTTTCCAGCCAACCCTGGTTAGCCATACACTGTTGCACAACCTCCTCTTGACCGGGATCCTCAGCTGCCTGCTCAATACTGTCCGTCTGCAAGGAGAAGGTGAATTTGGGAAAGGGGTCAGCCCGGTCACAGACAGGAGAAAACTTGTCACTACATCAGCACTGACATTATTAATATTACATATGCATGACTTACTAGAACACTGTACATATTCCACTTCTAAGTTGGATCCAGGCTCACTGGCCCAGACATGACCCAAGCTGTTCCTATATATTTTTTTATTTGGTCAAGCTCAGCAAGAACCTCTCCCCACAACAATCTGATACTGAACTAGTTTTAGACAAGCCAGCAGCAGCTTTCAAACTACATATACATATTGAGGCCGTCAGCAAATGAGAAATGTTCACATTTTGGTTGATATTCAATGAGCAATACTAACTAAGCATGGGAAAATAACTGAATGATAACATCCATATATATTGCTCTGCAACTGTTGCATGACTGATGTTGTAATGGGAAACTTACTTGCCTCATTTTTGTAAAATGGACAGTGCAGTCTAACCTTTGTCTAATCATAACAAGTTCTGAACAAGATGAAAACAAATAAATTAGCTGGTTGAATATTTCAATTTAAAATTTACATGTTCATAAGAGTTGTGGAACACTGTGTAGTTGTGCATAGAACGTTATCACCTACCTCTCTCTTGCAATGAAGGAAGGTGTGATATTTATAATGATGGAGGGAGTGATAAAGACTGTAGAGACGACATGTTTCTGTTGACAGTTTAAAATCCTGAGAGAGAGAACAAGGGAATAGTCATCATCACTCCATTTTAATCTGATAAAAATAACAGCAACGAATCAGAAAATAAACAAATGGCAAGTACAGCTGGATATACATATTTATGTTATTTGTTTTGCAAATAAATCACTTCTTTAAAATATCCCATTCACACATTGTACAGCAAACGCTGCCATAAGAAATATTTCAGTCAGGCCACTGTTGTTCAAATAACTTTATTGACATTATGAAACAATACATTTTAGGTTTGGCGGTATGGTTCTGTTCACCAAGCCCTCCCGCCCATCCACGCGAGCAAGCATGGGTATGGCGGCGAGGGCAGCTGCACAACCCCAAAAACAACCATACGCCAAGTGATGCCAGCATGTGATGACCGTGCAACGACCCCTCGCCTCGGAGGAAGCCGATCTGTCCATCAGCTCAAGGCTCCCCCAATACCACACGATCAATGTCATGTACACCAACGCCTGTTGGACTCCCCCGTGCGCCAGACGGAGTGCGGACCAACCCCATGAAATCCATGTGTAGTGATGACGAACAATGTGTGACCTTCTGGCTACCGATGAAGCCATACTGTCCTTCAGCACAAGGTCCTTCTAACGTTACATGGATCAGTGGCTATGTGCACCAACGCCCGTTGGACTCCCCTGTGCCAGAACAGTGCAAAATAACCCCAGGAAGTTCTACGTGTAGTGATAAAGAACGATGTGTGACCTTCTGGCTACCGATGAAGCCATGCTGTCCTTCAGCACGAGGCCCTCTAACGTTACATGGATCAGTGGTTATGTGTGCCAACGCTTGTTGGACTCCCCTGTGTGCCAGATGTAGTGTAAACTAACCCCAAGAAGTTTATGTGTAGTGATAAAGACAATGTGTGACCTTCCGGCTACCAATGAAGCCATCCAGAACAATGTGTGACCTTCCAACTACCAAGGAAGCCATCCTGTCCATCAGCTCAAGGTCCTTTTACATTACATGGATCAGTGGCTATGTGTACCAACGCTTGTTGGACCCCCCTGTGTGCCAGATGTAGTGTAACCTAACTCCAGGAAGTTATAGGTGTAGTGATGAAGAACAATGTGTGACCTTCCAGCTACCAATGAAGCCATCCTGTCTGTCAGCTCAAGGTCCTTCTAACATTACATGGGTCAGTGGCTATGTGTACCAACGCATGTTGGACTTTTTTGTTTCCCCTGGGAGCCGGAACAATCATTTACCCAGGGAAATTCTATGTGTGGATCAGTACTATGTGTACCAACGCCTGTTGGACTTCCATGGGAAGTAACTAATCAGGGGAGTTATATGTGTAGTGATAAAGAACTATGTGTGACCTTCCAGCTACCGATGTAGCCAACCTATCCTTCAACTCAAGGCCCTTTTTAACATTACATGAAACAGTGGCTATGTGAACCAACGCCTGTTGGACTTCCATGGGAGCAAAATTAATCAGGGGAGTTCTATGTGTAGTGATGAACTATGTGTGACCTTCCAGCTCTCGGTCCTTCTGACATAATGTGGATCAGTGTCTATGTGAACCAACGCCTGTTGGACTTCCATGGGAGCAAAACTAATCAGGGGAGTTCTATGTGTAGTGATGAAGAACTATGTGTGACCTTTAGGCTACGGATGAAGCCTGACATGCCTATGGGGAGAAGCTCTTCATCCCTTCAGGTCCATGCCAATTAATACCATACCAACGCCTGTTGGTCTTCTCCCTAGGGGTGGTGGAGGATGCTGTGCATACTATTGGCTTCATGGCGCCCGTATGCCTAGGGCCATTCTAACTACTGAAGTTGTATTTGTAGTATATGTATATGTACCAACCACCTAAAAGCTGTGTGTGACCTTCGGCTACGGATGAAGCCGGCATGCTTATGGGGAGAAGCTCTTCATCCCTCAGGTCAATGCCAATTAATACCATACCAACGCCTGTTGGTCTTCTCCCTGGCGTCAGGGAGGATGCTGCGCGTAACATTGGCTTCATGGCGCCCGTATGCCTAGGGCCATTCTAACTACTGAAGTTGTATTTGTAGTATATGTATATGTACCAACCACCTAAAAGCTACGTGTGACCTTCGGCTACGGATGAAGCCGGCATGCTTATGGGGAGAAGCTCTTCATCCCTCAGGTCAATGCCAATTAATACCATACCAACGCCTGTTCGTCTTCTCCCTGACGTCAGGGAGGGTGCTGTGCGTAACATTGGCTTCATGGCGCCCGTATGCCTAGGGCCATTCTAACTACTGAAGTTGTATTTGTAGTATAGCGTGAATTTTTCATAACGCAAGTCCAATCCAATTATGCATAACGCAATCCAGTCCAGGCGTCTACTAGCCTATTGATGAAAGGGACAGATGAGCATCCTTTGTTAATGATGTTGACGGTGACTTGGTTGTCGCAATAGGCCAAAATTTGTTTCCTTGTCCAGCTGTTTCCCATAGGATGCAAGCAACGATGATTGGGTATAGTTCGAGCAAAGCTATAAATTGAATATTGCGAGGCAGAGTTTGCAGCTCTTTAGGCCATGTTTCTGCAACCATAGTATTATAAAACCCCCAAAAGCAATAGAAAGCGCTGCGTCGGTAAAGAATTTAAAAATAGCTGATGTTTCGACTTAGTTTAGAGATGGGCATTCCGGCTCTTTCCAGTGAGTCAGATCATTTGCTCGGCTCACCACTAGAGCCGGCTCTTCATTCAGTAGCATTTCCGGTTTTTGAAGATCGGCCAAAGTTAGCGATATTTTGGCCCATGATTGGTCTTAGAACGTCCCTGAGGGATAATTCGCATAGCAAGTTGAATTGACCCAATAGGGAGAGCGGCTATTTTTTATTTTATTTATTTATTTATTTAATATTTTTATTTTATTATAGCCTATTGATTCTGCGTTCTCGGTATATTTGATAGCTTCCCGAATGCGGGCCAATTTATCCGACGGCTGAGAGCCTGCACGATTATCTAAAATAATAGGCCTAATGCCTAGAAACTCGATAACACTAGGCCATTTAAAAGTTTCCTCGGGTAGAGGAACGCCCATTTCATTAAACGTGTTTATTTATTTGTTTTAAGCGGTGTAAAGCGACGATCCGCCTGGGACTATGGAAAATCTACCACTAGGAAGTCGTCTAGCAGGTGTAAGACGGGGCAATTGCAGTTTAAGGAGAATCCAGCAAGTTTTCCGAAAATGTACGAAAATAGGGGGACTGCTAGCCTCCACAACCAAAAGTAAGTCTGACCGAAAAATTAGGCCTACATTTTTATTACCTACATGACGCCGACAAATGCCATTGGGATGGATGGAGAGGCATGGTTTTTTAAATGCCTCCGTTATGTCGGCTTTACCGAGCCAAGCTCCTTTACCGGCATGTTTGATAAATTGAATCGCGTGGTCGAGCGGTTGCAAACAGGGAAAATGGTTGCGGGGGAATGATACTGTTAATAGCTTGGGCGTAGTTATTATGAGGGGCGGTTAAGTCGATTAGGCGCTTTTTTCTGAATATTTACGTGTGGCTGCTCCTATAAGATTGATGCAAATATTGGAAATGGCGAGCTATCGAACGGGCCAATCATATAACCCTTTTCGACCTCTCTGGCAAGCAGTTTGTTCACTATTTCGGGTTCATTTACAGCTGATTGAAAATTAGGGAAACCTGAGACTATTTTGGAAGGAAGGAAATCCGGCTGAAAGCCCTGAATTAGACCAATTAATAATAATGGACAACAACGAGTTTAATGCTTCTTCAGAGCTTTTCCTAGCTCTGGGACGTTGACTTTAATCGAAGGCTTTAACCCTTTAAAGCCGGACCGTTCTAATTTCAGCACAATTGTGCTGATGGTTTGGCGTATAATAGCTCTGCCGTCCAATCACTGATTTTCTTTTTGAAAAATGCTAGTTACAGATGACAAAATAAGCTACAATTGCATATAATTGGTTCAAGAGCTTAGTGGGCGGGGATTTATTTGTAGACCGCTAGATAAAACCGCACGTCAAGCGCGTAAGTCTCCATTTGTCTCACCGCGGACGGAGCTACCACCTCGGACAGAAGACCATCGTTTGAAGACTTGACGGCGACTGAAAGAAACCCAGTAAACTCCCTGAGGTAAAAAGCATTTAAGATAATAATTAACCATGGATATTACTTCAGAAACGATTTTATTTTGAATAAAATCCTGTTTTTGTACCGCAGACTTTCTCAGATTTTCTCAGATTGTCACTTGAAATTCGCTAACGTTCGTGTAGCTAAAGCTCTAGCTTCAAATGAGAAGCCACTGTGTTATTCTTTCCTCAGCTGGTTTCGAAATGAAATTGTGAAAAAGTCTGTCATACAATTAACATAAGTGAAGTGATAGATGTGAATATTTTCCGTATTTAGTGTCGACTTTGATAACTAAATAATAACTAAAGCTAAAAACAGTGACGGTAACGTTAGTCTTAGCTCAGCTGTTGTGAGGCGTTTTATTTTCTAAGGAGTTTTATTTTCTAGCTTGTAGCTCCGCTGTTTGTCTTGCTATCTTCGTGAATTTTTGAAATTGTGAAAAAGTCTGTCATACAATTAACATAAGTGAAGTGATAGATGTGAATATTTTCCGTATTTACTGTCGACTTTGATAACTAAATAATAACTAAAGCTAAAAACAGTGACGGTAACGTTAGTCTTAGCTCTCAGTGCCTCAGCGCGAACAGCTGTTGTGAGGCGTTTTATTTTCTGAGGAGTTTTGTTTTCTAGCTTGTTGTATTGTGTTCAGGCGCTTTTAGATTGTGGACACGACACATGCATAAAGTGTTTGCATCTATTCTGGACACGCATAAAGTTTTGCAAGGTGCTGTAAGGTAATGTCATTTGTGATAGTATACAGTCCATTAGTGACTCAGAAATGGTTTTATATGATATAAAATGTGTGTGTGTGTGTGTGTGTATATATATATATATATAATGTATACTTATATTTTATGGATGAATGAAAAGGCAACTGATTATATATTTGTTTCGCAGCGATGGATGTCGATGCAGATGATTACAGCTGCCTGCTTCAGTCCCTGAAGAGGAGGAGGGCACTAACATCAGATGAGCTGAGGGTCATCGCAGAGCATGACATGGATGACCATCAGGGCATGCACTGTGTGAAGGAGGATGCACTGGATGCAGAGCTGCTGCAGGCGCAAGTGCAGACTGAGGAGTTGGAGGAGGAGGATGACGAGATGGACTGTGATCTTGAGCCGAGACCAGCATCAGAAGGGTATGTATGTATGTATGTGTGTAGACTGTGTTTATTGATAATGTATTGATAATGCTTAGCTTCCTCATATGGCTAATATTCACATTACTAACTTAGTTCCTCCCATGATTATTTTGGGAATGGTTAGCCATTCTCGCACAGGTCCTAAGTCAGCTAGAAAGCGTAAATGCTTCTCTGACTCTGTCTCGTACCCTTCCTATGCTGACGTGGATGCACAGGCACCAGAACCTCTCCTGTTTACACCCAGCCGTCCGCTTGGTTTAGATTTAGGGAGCGTGCGCAGGGCCGTGCGGTTGACGACGAGTGTGATGCTGCGTGAAATAGACTTTTTCATGCTGTTCTTCACCCAGGCTATTGTTGCGGATATTTGCGGCTTTACAAACCGGCAGGGGTGGGAGCTAGTTTTAAATCGTGCGTCGTATGCCGGCGTTGAAGGAGTGTGGAATGAGGTGACCCCAGATGAGTTCTACCGATTCATGGGGTTACTCATTTACATGGGATTCCACGTTCTCCCTGACATGCACCGATATTGGGGAACTAAGTCCCTTCAGGGTTCATGGGCGAGATCTTTTATGTCGCGTGACCGTTTTAAGGCTCTGTTAGCAGCTCTGCATGTTGTAGATCCTGCCACAGAGGGTAACCAGGATCGTCTTAAGAAACTTCGCTACCTCATGGACCACCTCAAACAAAAGTGCCAAGAGCTGTTTCAACCAAACCAGAATCTGGCAATAGACGAGCGTATGGTGAAGTCTAAAGGTCGGTCAGGGCTAAAACAGTTTATGAAAGGCAAGCCTACTCGTTGGGTTTCAAGTTGTGGGTGATAGCAACATCAGATTCAGGCTACACCTTGGACTTCAATGTGTACACAGGTAGTCGTGACGGTCGGGTTACTGATTTGGCCACAAAAGTTGTAGAGGCTTTAATACAGCCATACAAAGATCAGGGTTACAATCTTTGGATTGACAACTTCTACACATCCCCAGCACTTATGGTTACATTGCGACAAATTGGGATTAATGCTTGTGGGACATGTAGAATTAACCGGAAGAAATTCCCTGAAGAATTCAAAGATGTAAAAACATGGGAACGAAAGACAGACCGTGGGGACATGAGGTGGTGTAGGGTAGAGGATGGCATCCTTGTCATCCAGTGGAAGGACACGCGTGCAGTTACATGCCTCTCCAATTTCCACAATGCGAATGACTCGACCAATGTGACTAGGTTTGTGAAAAAAGATGCCACCTGGAGCAGCCTAGTGGTCCGCCAGCCTGCTGTAATCAGCGATTACAATAAACACATGGGGGGCGTTGATAGGTCAGACCAAATGATCAGCAGCTACAATGTCCTACAAAAAACGCAGAAGTGGTGGAAGACTCTTTTTTTCCACTTCATTGACATTGCTGTCGTCAATAGCTTCTTGTTGTTTCAGGAGTGGCAACACAGTCAGGCAGGGGATAAGCATAGATTAGCTGACTATAGCCAGATAACATTCAGGGAGAACCTGTCTCGTCAGCTAGCAGGCCTGGACATTCACGCGAGTTCCCCATCCCACACACTTAAGCCTGTGGCCTCGTCATTTCACGTCACCCATACCCCTGAACTGCAGAAGTTAGCTAAGAACGGTTGGCTCTGCTACAGAAAAAGCAGAATTCAACGTAAGACTAAATTTGCTTGCACGGCTCCTGAATGCAATGGTAAAAGGTTTTGCATCGTTCAAAGCAGGAATTGTTTCAAAGCCTGGCACTCGGCTGAGTGTGACCAGTTTTGCGCAGAGGCCTAGGTCCTGAGCTAACGTGAGAGGTTGTGCAGTCCATTGTTGCCCTCCCCCCCTCCCTCCTCCCTCCTCCCCTCTCCCTCCTCCCTCCTCCCCTCTCCCTCCTCCCTCCTCCCCTCTCCCTCCTCCCTCCTCCCCTCTCCCTCCTCCCTCCTCCCCTCTCCCTCTCTATCTCTCTCCACAGGTATTACAATTATTGTTATCTTATTGGTTATATTCTCTCCACAGGTGTTAGACTTGTTGTTTGTTATATTCTCTCCACAGGTATTAGACTTGTTGACTATTCTTATCTGCTGTATCTGTACTAAAACGTTCCTGATTTTACTGTAAATAAATTCAATGCATTAATTATACGTGTAACTGATATTTGCCATGGTTTGTATGTTGTTTTTAAGTTTTGCAATGTTATCATTCACTTAGTTCATCCATTTGTTGTACGTCAGTTAACATTTTTTTAAATAAAGTGTGTGTTCCATTGAACACATAAATCGTATTTCAGTGTGTGTCTTTTAATTTTGCATTATATCAATTGATTCTCAACAGTAGCTCATGAGGAGAAGAGATAAGTGGTCATGTAAAATGTCAATGAACATAACATTCTAATGCATTTTCTTCGCCTTTTCCTGTCCATCACAGAAGTGGTTATACCTTTTGAGCAGTAAATGATAAATATTATTTATACTCTGTATTACTCACAAAATAGTGAAGATACCATACAGTTTAAGTTTCCCTCTATCTTGAACATGAAATTATCAAAAACCTAGGTTGCTCATGAAGAATAGCCATTTGGAACATTTTTAAAATTTATTTAGTGAATGTTTTTGATAATTGATGATAAAGGGTTAAAGAAAGCATATTATTTTTATATATTTTGAAAGCCCCAGTTATCCTGTTTAAAATTGTATATTAAGGTTAGGGGTTGTGATGTAATATGATCAAACCACAAACATTTTTGCATATGCACGTCATATTGTCAATGAACCAACATTCTAAAGCGTTTTTTAGCCTTTTCCTCACCCATCACTGAAGTGGTTATAACTTTTGAACGGTAGATGATAGCACTATTCTGATTTCTATAATATATCAGTCACAAAATGGTGAAGATACCATACAGTTAAGTTTCCCTCTATCTTGAACATGAAATTATCAAAAACCTAGGTTGCTCATGAAGAATAGCCATTTGGAACATTTTTAAAATTTATTTAGTGAATGTTTTTGATAATTGATGATAAAGGGTTAAAGAAAGCATATTATTTTTATATATTTTGAAAGCCCCAGTTATCCTGTTTAAAATGGTATATTAAGGTTAGGGGTTGTGATGTAATATGATCAAACCACAAACATTTTTGCATATGCACGTCATATTGTCAATGAACCAACATTCTAAAGCGTTTTTTAGCATTTTCCTCACCCATCACTGAAGTGGTTATAACTTTTGAACGGTAGATGATAGCACTATTCTGATTTCTATAATATATCAGTCACAAAATGGTGAAGATACCATACAGTTTAAGTTTCCCTCTATCTTGAACATGAAATTATCAAAAACCTAGGTTGCTCATGAAGAATAGCCATTTGGAACATTTTTTAAATTTATTTAGTGAATGTTTTTGATAATTGATGATAAAGGGTTAAAGAAAGCATATTATTTTTATATATTTTGAAAGCCCCAGTTATCCTGTTTAAAATGGTATATTAAGGTTAGGGGTTGTGATGTAATATGATCAAACCACAAACATTTTTGCATATGCACGTCATATTGTCAATGAACCAACATTCTAAAGCGTTTTTTAGCCTTTTCCTCACCCATCACTGAAGTGGTTATAACTTTTGAACGGTAGATGATAGCACTATTCTGATTTCTATAATATATCAGTCACAAAATGGTGAAGATACCATATACTCTAAGTTTTCCTCTATCTTGAACATAAAATGGGTAAAAATGTAGGTTTCTCATAAAAAATAGCCATTTAGAACGTTTTTTAAATTTAGTTAGTGAATGTCTTTCCATAGTTGATGATATTACGTTCAAGTAATGCTAATGTTTTTTATATCAATTGAAAGCCCCAGTTATCCTGTTTGCAATGGTATATAAATTTTAGGTATGTGATGTAATATGAACACACCACAAACATTTTTGCAACGCATGTCAAGAAATGGAATTTTCACCCAATATTCTCTCAGGCAGGAAAGGGTTTTAATCCAAGTGCGGATATTCCAGCCCCGAAATTGGACCTCTTGCTCCGCCTACCCACTTGCTATAAGTTTAAAATCCTTGAAAATCAACCATGCGTCAAGAGCACAATGTTGCATAATTAATTGAATTTTGCATCGCAAACGTTAAACGGTCTGAATTGATGATTTAATAGCGACTCACCTTTATTAATAGCTACTAGACATCATGTATTAATGCTTATTATACATCACATTCATTTATACCACGGCATTGTTGAATACTCGGTTCTGATGGGTTCAATACGCATTCCAAGGTTATGCATTGATTTTCACCATGGCATTTTAACAGTGTGTCTTTCGTCCCGCTCGTGTCTCGCTTGCTTTCAACTTGGCTCACAGCTAAGTCTCGCAAGCATGTCATTCGAACCTATGCTGTCCTTTAGTCCACAGTTGTATTAAGAAAATTATGCATGTTTGGAAAATTCAAACATAAACACACTTATACGACCGAAAACACTTCCGGTTTCGATATTTTACTTTCAGCGGCCAAAATAACTTTGGTCTAGCACTCCGCAAAAACGGGACGCACATCACTGGTTCTTTGCAGAGTGAAATGATTACACGTGTCACATGCTGACTGATCTACGGTATTCGGGTTTCTGTAGTTTTCGCGAAAATCAATGTTATTCTTCGTCCCGTGTTTCTTTCGTCCCGGTGTCATGAAAAATAAGTTCCCCCTCAGAAATAAGTTCCCCCCTTCAAACTCCATTGTAATTTGTTGTGTACAACGTCACCATTTGTTGTGTACTTAAGGAACATTTTTTTATCGGCAGATATGCTTATTCTGCATGCAATCAAGTGGCGCACGTTTAGTATCGTTAGTTGTATAATTATTAGATTCCAGTAATTACATATAGCCTAGTCAGTAGCCTAGTAGCTAGCTGTTTTAAATTAGAGCACATATAACGAATTAGCACACACAGTTTGCACGTAAACGTACCTAGGTTAGCTAAATTGACATCACAGTAACTAACCTTACGATCATTAGCTAATGAGCTAACGTTAGTCTGCTGAGCTTGTTAAACCGAATACATCACTCGGTAGTTAAGTTAACGTTAACTGAAAATATAAGTGAAACTGTGGCCTTTAGCTGATGTGCAAGCAAGCTAACGTTAGTTGGTTAATAGCCATTTTAAAATATGAATGGTTTACAGTCACCGTCGGTAATAAGTGGGACAACGCTCGCAAGTTTAAAGTTTGAAGAGGGATAGCTGCGCAGTGTAAGGTAAGTAGCCTACGTACCTCAGATTTATCCACAGTTAATTCTCTTTGTTATGCATGTTATACAGTGGGGACCAAAGTCTGAGGACACTACCAATTCCTGACTGTTTTCATTAACGTATTTATAAAGGAATAATGCAATTATGGTACTCTAATTACACTTATTATTTAATAACGCATTGTTGAGAACAGTTACAAATTTGAACACATTTCCAAAACGCTCGTGTGAAATGGGAGGTTAACATGTGAATATCTGGTTCGTGTGCCATAAGGTAAGCGTTTCTCTATTCGTTGTCACAAGTTAACCTTTATTCTATTGTAATATTTACACATGTGCGTTCCTAAAGGTAAATATGCTAATGCTATTTACAACTAAAACAATATTAATTTAATGAATCTGCCATTCTACCCGAAATAGGCTACCAACGTGTTTTAAAATTTTGTTTTTTACTTATATTACGTTATTAAAAAATGATGTAGGCTGTTCATGCATAAGTATGAGTCATAGTTATATTAGCCTGTGATAAATAATGAAAACAATCAGTCCTCAGACTTAGTCCCCTACTGTGTGTTTACAGTGGGGTGCAAAAATCTGGGCACCCTTGGTCAAAATGCTGTTTACCATTAATATCTAAGTGAACAGAAGCTAACCTGACCTCTAAATGGTACAGTTAGACACGACAGTTCTTCAAATTTCTATTTTTCCCCATTCTTTCTGTGACAAATTTTTTGTTATTTTGGAAGAAAATAAGATTTTTTTGGGTCACAGACATCAGGAAATCATGCCATGCAAAGGATATGCAACCAAAATATTTAAAATGATTACTTTATTCTACATTATGTTATGTGTCACTGTCCAATGAATTATGGTGCTCACTGTATCTTTTTCTTTATTTGGCACAATGCTCAAACAAATCACATGTTGTTAAAGCATGTAATAAAGGGTATTTTTATACATCTTGTTTTCACCATGTAGAAATTACAGACTTTGTTTTTTTATACATGCCCCCCCCCCCCCATTTCAGTGCACCATAATGTTTGGGACAAATGGCTTCACAGGTGTTTCTGTTTAGTCAGGTGTGTTAAATTTCTTCCTTAGTGCAGGTATAAGAGAGCTTTCAGTATCTAGTATTCATTCTAGGCTTTTGATTGTCTTATTTAATGGAAGAACAGTTACGAATTTAACAAAGGACAGCCATTTTGGAGACACAGACAATGACACAATACAGAGTGTATTTATTATTTGTTTTTAATGCAAAAAATATATATTTTATGTAAATAAATTTGTGTAAAAGTGCTAGCCAGTAGCAGATGCGTGCTGAAAGACGTGAAGTCGACTATAAAGATTTGTGATTATTTGTCTTAGTCTTCTGTAAAAACCTGGTCAGTAGCAGGCTTATGAAATACAATTTTTGTATCCTACAGGTGGCATTTAAAGCACGCTGCAATCAGGATTATCATGGGACAATACAACAAGTTTAGAGAGCACACTACAATCGGGAATAATGCACTTTGATCTTGATCTACATCTGGGTAATATGGAAAAGTTTGAGAAAATCCTGCACTAGTCTCCAACTTGAAGGTACGCTGCAATTGACCCAAAATGTATGTTTATTAATGCACGTGTATTATGTGTACTGGCAAGCAGAAAGAACAAACCAGACAATAAAACATGCTCTGTGAAATAAGGATCAGAGTGACTGGGATGAATATTTGGAAGATGTTGTGTATGGAATTAATTCTGCCATGCAGAGATCTACCAAATACACTATTTTTCAATGCATATTTTCCCTAAATCATGATGTGAAATTTTTCCATTCTCAATGTCATGTTTATGAGAGAAACAATCATGTAACATTATTTTGTAGAAATATAATTTGATCTGTAAGAAATCAAGCTAATTGAGGCTCCCAAATTGAACATTTTATTTTGGTACGGTTCACATAATATTCTGTAAATAAAGTAACCAACATCCTATTTTGTACCAAACTGCTTCCTGATAACTTAAGACATGAGGAATCCAAAAGAATTAGGAATCCAATCCACCCACGGACCCGCCCCAAACCCCACCCCCGACTTCCACCACAACAAAATGGTATATAACATCAGTTCTCTGTCAGGGTTATGCTCAATTCGGAATTGACTCCCATTCAATTCATGAGATGGAATTTCATTTCACCTAGAGTCACAAAATTTGGTATACAGGCCCCTCTGCTCAGGCCGAACAAATATGCCTCAAGGACCCATAAAGTCAGCCATATTGGAATTTCCGCTAATTAGCATTTTTTGTAGAACACTTAAAATGCTACTCCTTCCAACAAAATCCAACCAATTTGCACGAAACTTGGTGTGTGCACTCTGCTCAGGGCAACAAACAATTCTCTCAAAACAGTCCAGGGTCATACACAAAAAACAAGCCAATAAAACAAATTAAATCCAATAGACACAAAACCTCAACACAACAAAAAACCTCTCACAACACCACCATCAAACATTTCAATTCGGTTTGCCGTGGGAAGGCAATGGGTGACGTCACAGTGACTTTGTCCATATTTTTATACAGTCTGTGTCAGACATGCGTTCATTCATTGTTAGAGTTTTCTTCCCCCTGAAAATAATATTTTGACAATATTTAATATGTTTTAATAACATTTTTGACATGCATGATGTTTTATGTACCACACATATATAAAATATAACGCATTAAAATCCATTGTTGTGTATGCTTCACCTACAGTAATACAGAAGAGGGAAGGTATTTGAATTTCAATTCAGTCAATTCTACTTGCTGTAATTCTGCATCCTGTTTACCCCTTCAATTCAAATTCATGAATTGAACTGGAATTTCAGATCTTCGCAATTCAATTTGGAATTGAGTACAACCCTGTTCTCTGTTTCATCAGTATGTCCAATTTGGGTGCAGTCAATAAGCTTGATTTCTCAGATTGTTATATTTCTACAAAATAATATTACATGAATATACATCTTATCTGTTCCTAACTGCAGGAAACATTTCTGCAGGTACAATCTGATTTGTTGGGTGTCATGGCGTGTGAAATTACATGGAATGACCCAGTGGAAACGTGGCAAGTCCCTTATGTATAAAGTTATTTATTTTTCCATTGTAGAGTAAAAACTCAGTCAGCTGTCATGGGGCAGGACTTAGTCAAACCTGATACACTCTTTCTTACCTGTGTTATACTTCATTTTCAGTTACTAAAGTTTTGTTGACTTGTTCTAGGTACGTTCATAAATATTTTTTTAGTCATGAGAGCCACCTGTTGTTGTTCCAGTTGTGGCATCTTGAGTGATATATCAAATGATGCTTTATGCTTGATGGTTTATTTTAGCTTTATGTTCAGTAATAACATGCTTGTTCCATCTTTGTTTAGGCCAAGGGTTCCTTTTTTGCAAGTCTACCTCCAGCTCAACTGTTGGCCCGTCCGATGTTCCCGTTTTCCAGGAGTTTATCTCGGCCGCCTCTCTGGGGTCAGGGAATAATTTTCCAGTTTATTAGCGCAAATTAAATAATTTAATAAATATCTTAACCTAAACTCAAGTCTTGAGCTTTTTTCTTTTTTAAAGTACAAAATAATATGGGAACAATTAGATTTCGCACCACCTGACATTTTGGGACTTTTAAAACTCAAAAAATGAATTGAATTTCAATAAAATGAGAAGGGTTTGAAATAAAATAAAATATCAAGGGAGATATTGTAGTGCAATTTGATATATAACGTTATTTTTTATTATTGTTTCTAGGAAAGTAATGAATTCGGACACAAAAAAATCACGTCATGTCATTGACCCATATGCGACTTCAAGTTGAAGACATCTCATATAGGCTATTCTGTTACCATACATTACTTTATTAGGTAGGCTAAATCGTAAAAAAGTATATATATTTATAAATCTTTTTTTAAGTAACTCCAACAATTTATTTGTTTACTTAGTAATATTGCGTGCAACCACTGTCCAGCGTTTATTTTTTTGATTGTGTGATGGGTATATCCCAGTCATCAATAGAAGCTATGATCATTTTATCAATGCAATGTATTAATACGTTCACTGCATGCCTATACCCAGGGGGGTGCAACCTGGAGGGCAGATACAAGAAACAGGTAATTAAAATATCATGCCTTGTACCACCCACATTTTGAGATAAGCACCTGCGCAACACAAGTTAGAATACGGTGTAAGTCAGCTCGCGTTAAATCCGTGCAGAAGACACTTGAGCGCATGACTTAAGTTGACCATCTCTGAATCCGGCCCTTAGAGCCATTTTACCAATCATGTGTTCCATACTGTTCCAGTGTAATTTACAGCTAAATCTAGTCCCATCCCCCAATTCCCATAGAGATCCATTCAAATGCAGAGAGGTTATAGTATCGCTTGGAAGAGTACCTGAAAATAAGATATCAAGAGTCTTTTGATATTGTTTCAGATCCTTTAATACCCAGTCATGATAGCATCACCTGTTTACCTGTGGAATGTTCCAAACAGGTGTTTTTTGAACTTCCCAGTCTTCCCCCCCCCCCCCCCCAACCTTTTTGGAACGTGTTGCAGGCATCAAATTCGGAATTAGCGTATATTTACAAAAATCAATAAAGTTGATAAGATAAAATATTAAATACACTTTTATTTGTACTGTTCAAGTAAATATATGCAAAAGAGAATTTACAAATCACTGCATTCTGTATGCATTTTACATACTGTCCCAACTTTTTTTTTGGATTGGGTTTGTCCATAACTTTGACTAACAAGTCAGTTTGTCAAGTTGATTCTGATGATCGCTGAACTCGCCAGACTGTTGTTTGTGAATAAAAATAAAACAATTGCATTAAATGCCCCCTGCCCCCATTTTAGGGGACCAAACGTAATTGGACAAATTAACATAAACTTAAATAAAGTCATCATATTTAATATTTGGTTGCCCCTTTGCATGCCATGACTTGACTTGGGTGGTTCTAGATTAAGCTGCAACAGTATGGAACACATGATTGGCTAAATGGATATACAGTAAATGTGGATTAATGGTGGCAATTAAAGGTTTCTTCTCCTGACTTATTTTTCAAGAGTTCAACAGGAAAATTTGCCAGGAGAAACAACCCTTAAAGTGATCCATCCATATCTACTGCATATCTGGCAGCAGAGTAATAGTTTGAGGCTTGTTTCATACCCCAGATCCTTGATGACTTACAGCCATTTAGCCAACCATGTGTTCAATTTTAAATCCAATGTCCTGGAGGAGCCAAAACAACAACAAAAATGTGTCATTATCCAAATACCTTTGGACTGGACTGTATGTAAAACCAATCTGTACTTCTCAATAACTTAATCATCAAGTTATTTTAAGCTCCTTCATGTCTGCTCTGCTTGATTTTTACTACTGGAACGAGGAGCCTTATTTTGATAGCATAGTGTGCAATATGCAGATTTTTTAAAAAATAACAGGACGCAGGGGTTTGGATGAGCTACAGGGGCAACATGCCCTGTATAGACAAGTCCAGGCATACAGTAAACAAAGTTGTTTCTGCTTGAGGGATGGGAAATCTTAGATACCCAGATTTGACACAAGAAATCAGATTGGCGATATCGACGCAATGGGGTACACCTAAATTTTAAGGGCAACTATTTGTTTCTACAAAACGTACAGGTGGGACTTCCCCGATCCCTGTGCATCAGGAGATTATAGCACCTCCCTCACGTTAGCTGAACCACTGAGGCTTTTTTCAAAGCCACTAACGTTACTACAAAAAAGGGGAACTTCCACATGCATAATCTTACTATGCTTGCTACATGGCTTAAAGTATAGCATATGTTATTATGCCAAGCAATGTAAGTTATGGCATCTGGTCACAGAACTGTAGGCCTACAGCTAACGTTATTCCTCTAATTAGCCTACAATTCGCAGTATGCAAACTCGCTACAGCCCGCTGTTACTACATCTTATGTTTTCGAAGCCAAACTCGCTTAGCTAACATTTGGAGCGGGTTAGCGAGCTAACGTCAACATTATCTTACTGTGATTTGTAAGTTAGCGAAGCCCCATATCAGAAAGCTAACAACCGAACAACATATTCGCTTTCTAATTCGTTACTTAATTGTATCGTGACAAAACGTTGGTACATTGTTTTCTTACGTGACAACAAATCCGCTTGCTTATTTCCACGTTGGATGATGAAATTAGTTTCAATATGCGCCAAAACACGCATTAACAATTTAACTAACTACGTTATTTAACTGGATCAACTATTTGCATAAACTAAATGTGAAACATTCATTTCAATATTTATATTTATTATTGAATATCACACAACTGAACTCCATGAATTGCTAGAAGCGCGCCAAGCAATCACTTCAGCAGGTCAGAACAGCGGACATTCCCTTTAAATTGTGACGTCATATTGACAGGGGGGAACTTATTTTTCACGACACCGGTGTCGTGAAAAATAAGTTCCCCCTCAGAAATAAGTTCCCCCCTGTCAATATGACGTCACAATTTAAAGGGAATGTCCGCTGTTCTGACCTGCTGAAGTGATTGCTTGGCGCGCTTCTAGCAATTCATGGAGTTCAGTTGTGTGATATTCAATAATAAATATAAATATTGAAATGAATGTTTCACAACATTTAGTTTATGCAAATAGTTGATCCAGTTAAATAACGTAGTTAGTTAAATTGTTAATGCGCGTTTTGGCGCATATTGAAACTAATTTCATCATCCAACGTGGAAATAAGCAAGCGGATTTGTTGTCACGTAAGAAAACAATGTAGCCTACCAACGTTTTATCACGATACAATTAAGTAACGAATTAGAAAGCGAATATGTTGTTCGGTTGTTAGCTTGCTGATATGGGGCTTCGCTAACTTACAAATCACAGTAAGATAACGTTGACGTTAGCTCGCTAACCCGCTCCAAATGTTAGCTAAGCGAGTTTGGCTTCGAAAACATAAGATGTAGTAACAGCGGGCTGTAGCGAGTTTGCATACTGCGAATTGTAGGCTAATTAGAGGAATAACGTTAGCTGTAGGCCTACAGTTCTGTGACCAGATGCCATAACTTACATTGCTTGGCATAATAAAATATGCTATACTTTAAGCCATGTAGCAAGCATAGTAAGATTATGCATGTGGAAGTTCTCCTTTTTTGTAGTAACGTTAGTGGCTTTGAAAAAAGCCTCAGTGTGGTTCAGCTAACGTGAGGGAGGTGCTAGAATCTCCTGATGCACAGGGATCGGGGAAGTCCCACCTGTACGTTTTGTAGAAACAAATAGTTGCCCTTAAAATTTAGGTGTACCCCATCGCGTCGATATCGCCAATCTGATTTCTTGTGTCAAATCTGGGTATCTAAGGCCGCATTTACACTGCAGGTCTTGATGCCCAGTTCCGATTTTTAGCCTATATCCGATTTTTTTGACCGCCTGTTTACATCTACTTTTGAAAGTGACCCATATCCGATACCTGTGTTTACACTTGCTTAACACTTGAAACAACCCGCATGCGTACAAGAGGGTTTGGTTACCGAAACGAAAAAACGAAAGTAAACAACCAGCCGGCACTTTCTCGCAATGGACGCAAACGAGACCGAAATAATAATTCAAGCAATTGCTTTCCGAAGCATCTTTAAAGGTCCGCAAAATATATATATATATATAATTTCACTTGCGCCGTTTTTTTTCCACCGGAGAGTAGTTGTGCACGTGAAAGTAACGTTATACGTCATTAAAATGCAAAAAAGTACAAGATCGTCGCATTTTCAATGACGTGCGAATCACAATGACAGGGAATATCCGATCTGTCCGTTTAGATGGCAGTCGCATTGGCAGATATCCGATTCATATCAGATTTATTTCCACATATGATTGAGGCCTGAAACGGATCTGAGAATATCCGATTCCATGTGCTTTTTTCCTGTTTACACGTTCATAATACATATCCGATCTGTGCCACATTCCGCAAAAAATCGGAATTGGGTCACTTTTACCAGGTAGTGTAAAGGCAGCCTTAGATTTCCCATCCCTCAAGCAGAAACAACTTTGTTTACTGTACGCCTGGACTTGTCTATACAGGGCATGTTTGTCCCTGTAGCTCATCCAAACCCCTGCGTTGTTAGTTTTTAAAAAAAATCTGCATATTGCACACTATGCTATCAAAATAAGGCTCCTTGTTCCAGTAGTAAAAATCAAGCAGAGCAGACATGAAGGAGCTTAAAATAACTTGATGATTAAGTTATTGAGAAGTACAGATTGGTTTTACATACAGTCCAGTCCAAAGGTATTTGGATAATGACACATTTTTGTTGTTGTTTTGGCTCCTCCAGGACATTGGATTTAAAATTGAACACATGGTTGGCTAAATGGCTGTAAGTCATCAAGGATCTGGGGTATGAAACAAGCCTCAAACTATTACTCTGCTGCCAGATATGCAGTAGATATGGATGGATCACTTTAAGGGTTGTTTCTCCTGGCAAATTTTCCTGTTGAACTCTTGAAAAATAAGTCAGGAGAAGAAACCTTTAATTGCCACCATTAATCCACATTTACTGTATATCCATTTAGCCAATCATGTGTTCCATACTGTTGCAGCTTAATCTAGAACCACCCAAGTCAAGTCATGGCATGCAAAGGGGCAACCAAATATTAAATATGATGACTTTATTTAAGTTTATGTTAATTTGTCCAATTACGTTTGGTCCCCTAAAATGGGGGCAGGGGGCATTTAATGCAATTGTTTTATTTTTATTCACAAACAACAGTCTGGCGAGTTCAGCGATCATCAGAATCAACTTGACAAACTGACTTGTTAGTCAAAGTTATGGACAAACCCAATCCCAAAAAAAGTTGGGACAGTATGTAAAATGCATACAGAATGCAGTGATTTGTAAATTCTCTTTTGCATATATTTACTTGAACAGTACAAATAAAAGTGTATTTAATATTTTATTTTATCAACTTTATTGATTTTTGTAAATATACGCTAATTCCGAATTTGATGCCTGCAACACGTTCCAAAAAGGTTGGGGGAAAAAAAAAAAGACTGGGAAGTTCAAAAAACACCTGTTTGGAACATTCCACAGGTAAACAGGTGATGCTATCATGACTGGGTATTAAAGGGTCTGAAACAATATCAAAAGACTCTTGATATCTTATTTTCAGGTACTCTTCCAAGCGATACTATAACCTCTCTGCATTTGAATGGATCTCTATGGGAATTGGGGGATGGGACTAGATTTAGCTGTAAATTACACTGGAACAGTATGGAACACATGATTGGTAAAATGGCTCTAAGGGCCGGATTCAGAGATGGTCAACTTAAGTCATGCGCTCAAGTGTCTTCTGCACGGATTTAACGCAAGCTGACTTACACCGTATTCTAACTTGTGTTGCGCAGGTGCTTATCTCAAAATGTGGGTGGTACAAGGCATGATATTTTAATTACCTGTTTCTTGTATCTGCCCTCCAGGTTGCACCCCCCTGGGTATAGGCATGCAGTGAACGTATTAATACATTGCATTGATAAAATTATCATAGCTTCTATTGATGACTGGGATATACCCATCACACAATCAAAAAAATAAACGCTGGACAGTGGTTGCACGCAATATTACTAAGTAAACAAATAAATTGTTGGAGTTACTTAAAAAAAGATTTATAAATATATATACTTTTTTACGATTTAGCCTACCTAATAAAGTAATGTATGGTAACATAATAGCCTATATGAGACGTCTTCAACTTGAAGTTGCATATGGGTCAATGACATGACGTGATTTTTTTGTGTCCGAATTCATTACTTTCCTAGAAACAATAAAAAATAACATGTTATATATCAAATTGCACTACAATATCTCCCTTGATATTTTATTTATTTTATTTCAAACCCTTCTCATTTTATTGAAATTCAATTTATTTTTTGAGTTTTAAAAGTCCCAAAATGTCAGGTGGTGCGAAATCTAATTGTTCCCATATTATTTTGTACTTTAAAAAAGAAAAAAAGCTCAAGACTTGAGTTTAGGTTAAGATATTTATTAAATTATTTAATTTGCGCTAATAAACTGGAAAATTATTCCCTGACCCCAGAGAGGCGGCCGAGATAAACTCCTGGAAAACGGGAACATCGGACGGGCCAACAGTTGAGCTGGAGGTAGACTTGCAAAAAAGGAACCCTTGGCCTAAAAAAAGATGGAACAAGCATGTTATTACCGAACATAAAGCTAAAATAAACCATCAAGCATAAAGCATCATTTGATATATCACTCAAGATGCCACAACTGGAACAACAACAGGTGGCTCTCATGACTAAAAAAGTTTTTATGAACGTACCTAGAACAAGTCAACAAAACTTTAGTAACTGAAAAGGAAGTATAACACAGGTAAGAAAGAGTGCATCAGGTTTGACTAAGTCCTGCCCCATGACAGCTGACTGAGTTTTTACTTTACAATGGAAAAATAAATAACTTTATACAAAAGGGACTTGCCACGTTTCCACTGGGTCATTCCATGTAATTTCACACGCCATGACACCCAACAAATCAGATTGTACCTGCAGAAATGTTTCCTGCAGTTAGGAACAGATAAGATGTATATTCATGTAATATTATTTTGTAGAAATATAACAATCTGTGAGAAATCAAGCTTATTGACTGCACCCAAATTGGACATACTGATGAAACAGAGAACAGGGTTGTACTCAATTCCAAATTGAATTGCGAAAGTCTGAAATTCCAGTTCAATTCATGAATTTGAATTGAAGGGGTAAACAGGATGCAGAATTACAGCAAGTAGAATTGACTGAATTGAAATTCAAATACCTTCCCTCTTCTGTATTACTGTAGGTGAAGCATACACAACAATGGATTTTAATGCGTTATATTTTATATATGTGTGGTACATAAAACATCATGCATGTCAAAAATGTTATTAAAACACATTAAATATTGTCGGAATATTATTTTCAGGGGGAAGAAAACTAACAATGAATGAACGCATGTCTGACACATAGACTGTATAAAAATATGGACAAAGTCACTGTGACGTCACCCATTGCCTTCCCACGGCAAACCGAATTGAAATGTTTGATGGTGGTGTTGTGAGAGGTTTTTTGTTGAGGTTTTGTGTCTATTGGATTTAATTTGTTTATTGGCTTGTTTTTTGTGTATGACCCTGGACTGTTTTGAGAGAATTGTTTGTTGCCCTGAGCAGAGTGCACACACCAAGTTTCGTGCAAATTGGTTGGATTTTGTTGGAAGGAGTAGCATTTTAAGTGTTCTACAAAAAATGCTAATTAGCGGAAATTCCAATATGGCTGACTTTATGGGTCCTTGAGGCATATTTGTTCGGCCTGAGCAGAGGGGCCTGTATACCAAATTTTGTGACTCTAGGTGAAATGAAATTCCATCTCATGAATTGAATGGGAGTCAATTCCGAACTGAGCATAACCCTAACAGAGAACTGATGTTATATACCATTTTGTTGTGGTGGAAGTCGGGGTGGGGTTTGGGGCGGGTCCGTGGGTGGATTGGATTCCTAATTCTTTTGGATTCCTCATGTCTTAAGTTATCAGGAAGCAGTTTGGTACAAAATAGGATGTTGGTTACTTTATTTACAGAATATTTTGTGAACCGTACCAAAATAAAATGTTCAATTTGGGAGCCTCAATTAGCTTGATTTCTTACAGATCAAATTATATTTCTACAAAATAATGTTACATGATTGTTTCTCTCATAAACATGACATTGAGAATGGAAAAATTTCACATCATGATTTTTTTTACTTCCTTTCCTACGAGGGAAAATATGCATTGAAAATTAGTGTATTTGGTAGATGTCTGCATGGCAGAATTAATTCCAGACACAACATCTTCCAAATATTCATCCCAGTCACTCTGATCCTTATTTCACAGAGCATGTTTTATTGTCTGGTTTGTTCTTTCCGCTTGCCAGTACACATAATACACGTGCATTAATAAACATACATTTTGGGTCAATTGCAGCGTACCTTCAAGTTGGAGACTAGTGCAGGATTTTCTCAAGCTTTTCCATATTACCCAGATGTAGATCAAGATCAAGATCAAAGTGCATTATTCCCGATTGTAGTGTGCTCTCTAAACTTGTTGTATTGTCCCATGATAATCCTGATTGCAGCGTGCTTTAAATGCCACCTGTAGGATACAAAAATTGTATTTCATAAGCCTGCTACTGACCAGGTTTTTACAGAAGACTAAGACAAATAATCACAAATCTTTATAGTCGACTTCACGTCTTTCAGCACGCATCTGCTACTGGCTAGCACTTTTACACAAATTTATTTACATAAAATATATATTTTTTGCATTAAAAACAAATAATAAATACACTCTGTATTGTGTCATTGTCTGTGTCTCCAAAATGGCTGTCCTTTGTTAAATTCGTAACTGTTCTTCCATTAAATAAGACAATCAAAAGCCTAGAATGAATACTAGATACTGAAAGCTCTCTTATACCTGCACTAAGGAAGAAATTTAACACACCTTACTAAACAGAAACACCTGTGAAGCCATTTGTCCCAAACATTATGGTGCACTGAAATGGGGGGGGGGGGGGGGGGGGGGGGGGGGGGCATGTATAAAAAACAAAGTCTGTAATTTCTACATGGTGAAAACAAGATGTATAAAAATACCCTTTATTACATGCTTTAACTACATGTGATTTGTTTGAGCATTGTGCCAAATAAAGAAAAAGATACAGTGAGCACCATAATTCATTGGACAGTGACACATAACATAATGTAGAATAAAGTAATCATTTTAAATATTTTGGTTGCATATCCTTTGCATGGCATGATTTCCTGATGTCTGTGACCCAAAAAAATCTTATTTTCTTCCAAAATAACAAAAAATTTGTCACAGAAATAATGGGGAAAAATAGAAATTTGAAGAACTGTCATGTCTAACTGTACCATTTAGAGATCAGGTTAGCTTCTGTTCACTTAGATATTAATGGTAAACAGCATTTTGACCAAGGGTGCCCAGATTTTTGCACCCCACTGTAAACACACAGTAGGGACTAAGTCTGAGGACTGATTGTTTTCATTATTTATCACAGGCTAATATAACTATGACTCTTATACTTATGCATGAACAGCCTACATCATTTTTTAATAACGTAATATAAGTAAAAAACAAAATTTTAAAACACGTTGGTAGCCTATTTCGGGTAGAATGGCAGATTCATTAAATTAATATTGTTTTAGTTGTAAATAGCATTAGCATATTTACCTTTAGGAACGCACATGTGTAAATATTACAATAGAATAAAGGTTAACTTGTGACAACGAATAGAGAAACGCTTACCTTATGGCACACGAACCAGATATTCACCTCCCATTTCACACGAGCGTTTTGGAAATGTGTTCAAATTTGTAACTGTTCTCAACAATGCGTTATTAAATAATAAGTGTAATTAGAGTACCATAATTGCATTATTCCTTTATAAATACGTTAATGAAAACAGTCAGGAATTGGTAGTGTCCTCAGACTTTTGGTCCCCACTGTATAACATGCATAACAAAGAGAATTAACTGTGGATAAATCTGAGGTACGTAGGCTACTTACCTTACACTGCGCAGCTATCCCTCTTCAAACTTGAAACTTGCGAGCGTTGTCCCACTTATTACCGACGGTGACTGTAAACCATTCATATTTAAAAATGGCTATTAACCAACTAACGTTAGCTTGCTTGCACATCAGCTAAAGGCCACAGTTTCACTTATATTTTCAGTTACGTTAACTTAACTACCGAGTGATGTATTCGGTTTAACAAGCTCAGCAGACTAGCTCATTAGCTAATGATCGTAAGGTTAGTTACTGATGTATTATCAATTTAGCTAACCTAGGTACGTTTACGTGCAAACTGTGTGTGCTAATTCGTTATATGTGCTCTAATTTAAAACAGCTAGCTACTTCTGACTAGGCTATATGTAATTACTGGAATCTAATAATTATACAACTAACGATACTAAACGTGCGCCACTTGATTGTATGCAGAATAAGCATGTCTGCCGATAAAAAATGTTCCTTAAGTACACAACAAATGGTGACGTTGTACACAACAAATTACAATGGAGTTTGAAGGGGGGAACTTATTTCTGAGGGGGAACTTATTTTTCATGACACCGGCACTACATTCGTAGGCAACGTAAAGTATCGCTCCGCCGCCGTACTTCCACAGAGAATATAGGTCAGCACAAAGTAAAGGATTCAACAATAGTTTGACTTCAAAAATGATGGTATAATCACTGAAAATAACCCCGATAGACTGTCGTCGTATTTCATTTGCTTTGGGTGCACTGTGGAGTGTTTAAGTGCGTTTGGTAGTGGATGCTAGCAGTTACCTTAGAGTTTCGCTAGCATTAGCAATGTGTGTATGTCCAAAAGAAGGGACAGCATGGACTTATCTGAAAATGGTTTATTGCGCTTATACCATGGTTACCAACAATGATTATATATAGTTACTTTCATATTTATAGATTTTTATCGATTTAATCAGCTGAAATTTAAATATACTTCCGCAGCTCTTTGGGCTTGTTGTTTTTGCGTTGTCATGCAAAACAGCTGGTTGGCAGTTCTAATTGAACAGAAAACATCTCGTTGCTAATTCTATTTATCGTTACTAGTTCTATTTAAGTGCGTTGCTATGCAAACCCTCTCGTCGTTAGTTCTGAAAATAATTGATTCTATCGGGGGGAAAAATAGTTCCTTCTCGGTTATAACGTACAATTGGCACCAATTTTGGTTATTTTTGTCATTACATTATTTAAGAAAATTGTATGAAACCATAACTCAATCAGATTCAACATTACCTCCCTCTCTCTGTCTTGCTTTTTAAAAATGGTTTGGTCACGCAGTGTGTAGCAGATTCGCATCATGATGTCCTGCTATGGGACCATCTAAAAAATACTACGGAGTTTGTTAGATGTAACTTATCGAAGAATTTTCGCTGGATAAAAAGTTTTCTACATATAGCCTATAGGCTACAGATTAACATGCTTTGTGAAGTAGCCTAGCTTGCATTCACAAGCAGTCAGCGTGTTGCCGACGTCAATTTACATGCAAATTCCTACTATGATAAATTTGTATTTCCAACTGAATTAATACTGCACTTCTAACCACAAAAAAGTTTTGCTAGATTGAAGTAGTTGTAACTAAGATATTTGCAGAATACAAACTTTTTTTAATCTGTAGATTAATGTTGTTTACCGATTTTTCTAAATCAGATGTATGCTGTTGCTACGGCAACGTTAACTTCTACCTTAGAGACGGATTTATGGCTCGCAGTAAAAAAAAAAAAGATTAGGCTACGCATTGCACATAAACACCATGCGCTTTGCTAACTCCGTGATAATGTAACTATGGCTAGCTATATAGTTACCGTATTGCATTTGCATTATCTTAAAAACAATGACAAAAGTTTATCGTAGCCAAAGTTAGCCCACTATTTGCAGCATACCTACGAGGCGAAGTAGCCGTCTGCCGTAGGCTACAGTAACGTTAGTCACTGAGGAAAATAAAGTAGGTAGGCTACATTCGTTTACTTTATTAATTCACTTTATTTATTCCACTTATTTTCTAGAACGTCTTGGACTCTGAATTGACCGGTCATGTTTGCCATTCCCAGGTTGCGTAGTACTAGCTGGCCAGGCAGGCAGCGCATTCATTTAGAACTGTGATTAAACTTGTGACCCGGATGACTGACCGGTTATACAGAATAACGACCAGTCATTGACCAATCAGAATCGAGTATTCACCCATACCATGGTATAATCTACATTCTACATTATGTTAAACTGTCCAATATTTTTTGATGCACGAAAATGGGGGGACTATGTACCAAAGGTTCTATAATTTCTAAACGGTTCATCCGATATGGATGAAAATACCTTCAAATTAAAGCTGACAGTCTGCACTTCAACTTCATTATCATTGTATCCTTTCAAACTCAAAGTGCTGGAGTACAGAACCAAAATAACAAAAAATGTGTCACTGATTTGATTTCACTGCCAATTGATTTTGATCAGTTGAATAATGTTGTCACCTCTTTTTATGTAATTATTTGCAATATAACACAATCAGCAATGTGAACATGGATTTTTATTCTTCATGGCATGCATAGCTTTTAATAACCCCTTTAAGATGTTATTAAACAAAAAATTTGATTTATATATTTTTAATAATGAACTCAATACTTTTGAGGTAAGAACAGCCAAATATGTTTTTTGACTGAGATCTACAGCAACAATCTCAGTCTACAAGAGTTTAAAAATGTAAAAGTTTCCTTATAGGATCTTGTAGTTGAAGATTATCAAAAATTGAGACAACTTGTGAAGGGCAAAATACAACATTATTTATGATAATGCCACATTTCTGAAGTGGCCAGCATAAATACTGATGTTTAACTAATTCTGTTTACGGGTAATGGACAGATAAACAATACTCCAAATAGTTTTGGGGGGGGGGGGGGGGGGTAAACATCAGTTTTTTAAAACATTCTTTAAAATATTATTGTGATTTTGTACTGAATCAAACAAATACGGATACATAGCTGACACTCAAGTGAAAATAAAAATATTACCCCAAGTCATACATAATTAACAAACCACCACTTAGTGCAATCACAACACTTTTGCGGCCAAAAAGTGAAATTTTCCAGAAATGGCTAGAATAATGGAAATAAAAGATCTTAATAGACAAACATAATGCAAAGTCATAACCAAGGTAGGTAAACGTTGAGAGTGATCTCAACACTTCCCTAAATTGTGTTGAGATAACTAAATGCAGCTTGTTGTCACAGGACCGTAAGATTTTTTACGGTCCTGTGACTGATATTGATGGGACTGAGACTGATATTCACATAATGTGAATACCTTCGATCTGGGCTACGATGATATAACTAATTGAACAGCCCCGCATCAACCCATGGTCTAATATAGAGCAGCAACACATCAACTCTGAAACTTGTCCTTCCACTGTTCCAGTCGTTCCATCATGCTGGTTTTACCAGAGATCTGCAGCTGCTCGGACTGGAGAGAGGAGGCGCCACCAACCACTGCCATCGACTTCAGATACTCAAAAGAAGTTATGATTACCTGAGAGAAAAGAGGAACAAAAATGGGGCTGAAGTGAGGAATAATGAAGCATAACTGGAGAGGATTGCCTTTTAACACAAGACTACTTTCAAGCACATCTCCTCACATTCAACCACAGACTCATCCACAGACAAACCGCTCTGTGGAGCCTGATAGATTCATGAAAGAAACATGATATGAGCATAAAAAATATGAACAGGTAATGCGTGAGGTCTCTGCTAGTCACTCACCTCTAGCATGATGAGTTTCTTCTCCCAGGGTCTGTGTTCCGGGTCTGGCCATTTCTCCCCAAAGCAAAAGAAGAGAGAGAAAGAGGGGGATTCACCCCCACTGTTCATGAAATTAATCAGTCCTGAGAGGGAGAGGTGGAGGAAGCACAGTGTGAGGCAGAGAGCGGTACATTAAACATCTCCTCAGCATAATCTCAATTCCATTTTCATCTCTTCCTAATTTCTGTTGTCTGCGTTTCGTACTTCCTCTCTTGTTCAGTCCACAAGCAAGCGCCTTGACTGAACTAACTCAGGTGCACAATATGAGAGGAAAAGCTTCTGTATCAACAATTAGAAAAAACAATCCTCTCCTCTTCTATATTGCCTGACCAACACCTGTCAACCCTTTTTCTCTCTCACCTTTGATGAAATCCAACATAGTGTACAGGGTCTGTGGTTCTTGTTTTCTGACTTCTTGAGGAATGTTGCTCTTCTGACACTTACAAAGACTCCAGTAGATTTTGCTGTCACCTCTTCGCAGTCCATGCACTACAGGCCCACTGACCCCCACCTCTAGTCCATCACCCAGCTTGTCCAGAATATGCTGGGTGAGCTTGGCCTGTTTCATGTCAAATATGCTGACCTGGTCTGGACTAGGCAGGTAAATTGGTGTGAGCCTGTGGTCAGACCCAGTGGAGGGGCTTGAAGACTCCATATTATGAGGCCTAGTACATAGACAAACAAAGACACCAGGGTTTATAACTGTAACTCCCCTTTTTAGATACTAGAACAGGGGTCCCCAACTCTTGCCCTAGAGGGCAGCAGGGTATGCTGGTTGGTGTAATATATGGAGCTCAATAACTGACAAAGGTATTTGAATTTGAATTTAGTATATTTTAATTATATACGTGTGACATTTCATAAACTTGAATTTTTTTGTGGTGTATTTCATAAATTTGCATTTAAACGTAGATTGAAATTCAGGTTTTCAAAATTCAGATCCATAAATACAAATCTCTCGGATTCAAATTTCTGAAATTCAGGTTTTCAAAATTCAGATCCATAAATACAAATCTCTCGGATTCAAATTTCTGAAATTCAGGTTTTCAAAATTCAGATCCAAAAATTCAGATTTTATGCTAACTAGGCCAAAGGTGAATCCGGGCTTCCCAGGAAAAGTAGAAGCTTTCGGAACTGTCAAACTTGCATTTAGCCAATCACAGAGCTGCTAGACTTCAGCTAGCGGCGGCAAGTGCAGCAGCGCTGTTATTCACGCCGTGGTGCAGATGACGAGCCGTAATGTTAACGAGGTAAGTATATAGTTATATAGCCTACGTTAGTTATATACAGGGTTGATAAACACTCAAAGTGCTGTATTGCTACTAGTGTGATATATTTTGCGTTAGCTAATAGTGGTCGAATTGTAAAATGTTTTCCGCAGGCAGGTAGCCTACATCCAATCTTGCCGTTCCTTTTCATTTATTTAAAAAAATATATTAATTTTGCCGAAACTATAATGTTTTAGCCTATTTTTTCCATGAATAAACATGGCTTTTGTTCGTCCTAAAGAATTGGTGTTGTTATGGATTAAAGCACTTTATAATAAATTAAAAGGAACGGTAAGATCGGATGTAGTTACCTGCCTGCGGAAAACATTTTACAGTTCGACCACTGTACCTAACCATTGACAGCAAGCTAACTTAAGCCTGGTGTAGGTAGAGAACATTAGCTAACGCAAAATAGTCACACTAGTAGCAATACAGATGCTTCACCTTTGGCCTAGTTAACATAAAATCTGAATTTTTAAAACCTGAATTTCAGAAATTTGAATCCGAGAGATTTGTATTTATGGATCTGAATTTTTAAAACCTGAATTTCAGAAATTTGAATCCGAGAGATTTGTATTTATGGATCTGAATTTTTAAAACCTGAATTTCAGAAATTTGAATCAGAGATTTGTATTTATGAATCTGAATTTTGAAAATCTGAATTTCAGAAATTTGAATCAGAGACATTTGTATTTATGGATCAGAATTTTGAAAATCTGAATTTCAGAAATTTGAATCAGAGATTTGTATTTATGGATCAGAATTTTGAAAATCTGAATTTCAATCTACGTTTAAATGCAAATTTATGAAATACACTGTCGGGTAAGTGAGGATTAGGTAAAATGTGTATTTTCTGAATCCACCGGTTCCAACAGTCAATGCCCTTGTTAAAACGTTCAGCACTCTGAATACTGAACACAAGCGATATTGCGTGCTAGAACCCCTCACTTAACCTACATTCAAAATAAGTTTTACATTATTTAATTTAATAATTATTATTAAAAATGACAATCATCAATTAAATCGCCGAAATCTTTGATAGTTAAGTCGAACAGTAACCTGGTGGATCAACCAACAAGCCAAAACAAAGTCTAAATCAGGTCTTGAGATTAAGTAATTTTATTAAATGAAAACATTCAATTAGAATAATGACTGGGAATCATACATTCACGAAGGAATGTAGGCTGACTACTTATAATTCACAAAAGTGAAGGCATTAAACCAGACATCAATTAGGAAATACCAGTAAAGAGAGAGATAAGCCAAAAATTGCCAAATTATTTACCCTCCAGCTGAACAGGAACAAAAGGAAACGCACGAGGAACCAAAAAGAATGACTTCTTCACCAACAAACTCCAAACTGACTAAATTATTTTTTTCGGTACACTCATAAAATACCTCCACAGGAAGACCATCCCTGTCCTGATTGGGTTAAGGTATGGGGGGGGGGGGGGGGGGTCATTTATGACAAAGACTGGCTTATCTTTGATGTTGGGGGGGTTAGAGTGAGAGAGAGACAGAGAGCGACAGAGATAGAGAGAAGGGGGGGGATATTAGATATCCTACAACACCACAAAAAAATTCAAGTTTATGAAATGTCACACGTATATAATTCAAATATACTAAATTCAAATTCAAATACTTTTGTCAGTTATTGAGCTCCATAGTATTAACCTTAAAAATAGGCAATTTAGATCCAAGAAACCAGGTAAGGTTCGTTTTGATTTTCTCAATGAAATGCTGAGTAAAAACAAAAATATGCATATCCTGTGACTCTCTGGGACCAGGGTTGCCGATTTCTGTTCTAGAACATCTGGGGTTGCGACTACTCAACCAAATAAAGAGGTGGGCTGCTAGGTGGTTCATCCGGTTAAGGCACCATTCTCATTCCAGTGCATGGATGACTCCCATAGTCCGTGATTAAATCCCGAACGTATCAGTGCTGACTACCTAGTAGACCCACAAGGCGATACATACACCTGGGTATGCTGTCTGCACCAAATGAAACACTGTCACACTAAAGTATTGATGCAAATCAAGGAACCAAATCACACCAAAATAGTTGGGGAGCAAAATTCACAAGTACAA
Organism: Synaphobranchus kaupii; assembly: GCA_029718625.1. Lineage (NCBI taxonomy): Eukaryota > Metazoa > Chordata > Actinopteri > Anguilliformes > Synaphobranchidae > Synaphobranchus > Synaphobranchus kaupii. The sequence goes on along the minus strand of CM056379.1, from coordinate 48,320,100 downwards.
TATTATTGACACGTTTTTAGTTTTGAAACATGGTGTTTCGGTCATCAGATCAGCCATATCTTTCAGGGGAGGGTCACACCAAGTTTCATCATGTATGCTGCATTAGTTTACATTTCAGCCTCCTCCTCATCTCAGCTGTCTGAGCACAATTATTTTTTTGTCTAGGTATCAAGTTCTCTCTGAATGTACAAATTAATAAAGACTGGTTTTGCACATGTCTAAAATGAGAAAGCGCCAATTCAATACAATTAAAGGGAAAGGCTGTCACTTTACAAGCAATCATTTTAGTGATACGCAAGTAATAATGACTAATATAAGGACCCACTGAGCCATAGACAAGAGCAGTTGAATGACCAGCAAATGGAGATTTTTATTAAAGTTACATGGTTATTGGGAGTTGTCTAAACATTTGTCTCTATACAATAGCCTACTCAAACAAATTACAGACGGCAATTCAAGTAATTCTAGTATTGCAAGGCTCGGCCTGTAATGCTGAATAATTTCTCCCCCTATCTGCTTGATATGTGATTGCCGTCTTCCTCTATGACAGCTGCCATGGTCACTGGCAAATTTACACACTGCTTGGTTCTTAAACAGACTGCACCAATTTACTACCACATTTCAGGTCATCTTAAAAACCCCATGGGCCCTATCTTGGCGATCTTGGCGCTTAGTCTAAGCGCATGGCGCTAAGTCCATTTAGGGCGTGTCCAAGTCCACTTTTGCTATTTTAACGGCGTGTTTTTTTGGCGCTAAGCACGGCGCATGGCGCAACTGGGCTGAACCTAGTCGCTTCATTAATTATAGGTGTGTCTTGGGCGTGACATTCAATAAACCAATCAAAATGTCATATCCCATTCCCTTTAAAAGCCTGCTTTTCCACCTTGGCGGATTGCTTATGATGGCGAAACAGACATGCTCGTGCGTGTTTAGTGTGATCAAGGAATAGGCTAAATGGAGTATGATCAATATTATTCGGACTAACCATTAGCCTATGAGTTCCCGGTAATTCCAGACAGGGCTGTTATTTTACAAAATATGTGCGGTTAAATTTCGTTAAAAGGACCTGCAACAGCTGAGAATAAGCTATCAATGGCTTCAGTCTCACCTTAGAAAACGCCAAATTAGCCTGCTTGTTCAGCGAATTTCGTTTGATTATGCAATGAAAGTGTCAAACATCAATTCCAAGAGGCTGTTCTCATGGAGTTCTTTCTCGAAGTTCAAGCTTCATCCAAAGTTCATTAGGCTACCTGCATAGTAGGCTAATATTGATTAATAACATACATACCGTTATTTTGCCTTAATGATGACACTAAATAGCCATACAATAAAGCTGTCAGGTTCGCAACCCATAAGTTCACGCATATTTCCCCTTGTTTAATAATGTCCTGTTTATGGAAATGTGACCAACCTGTTTTACTCGTAGCGTAATCCTTTAAAACAATCCACTTTCCCAGGAAGACCGTTAAACGTGCAGAGAATGGCATTAAAATTAATTGTGAATTAATTGTGTAACGTGCTGCAAATTTGTTTTAGTTTCTAATTAGACGCTTAGTTCTCTTTAAAATCGTTTTGTTCAGTTAAGGAATAACGGGTGAAATCAGCTGGGTTTTAAACGGTGAGAGTATGGAAACCTGGTCACTGTCATTTAAAAAAATATGAAGGACGAAGAATAGCTAAGGTTACAATTTAGTTAACATGGTGACATCTCTGTTTTTTAACCATAGGCTATCGAAAAAAACCTTATGCACAGCGAATTCGCTGTAGCCTAGGCTATTTGAAAAACAATAAATGCAATATTCACTGGACAAGGTTTTGAACTTTTTTCAGTCACAAACCATTCTATTTAGCTACTTACAGGCTGTATTCATAGATAAACAGAGCTGTATTGTAATGACATCTGAAGCGCATTTTCAGAACTTAAATGTCCGTCTATTGCCGTGCGCGAGTTTTCCATTGAATGACAATTCACGCATTAGGTGCAAAGACAATTCGCGCATTAGGCTTGATAGCTATAGGTGTTATCAGCTCCTTTTTAATGGATAGCCATTGTCCCGTACCATCGCACATCGCCTGGATGTTGATGGAGTGGGCTGAGAGCAATGTAATGTGGCATTGTTTCCCTTCGCTGAGGGAAAGGTATGTGGACCTATGGAACCTTTTATTATTATGCATTTTTGATATAGCCTACACAATAATAATATTTCACATTGTGATCTAGATATTTTAGTCATGCCTGTGCACGCCCCTGTGTGTAACAGACAGGAGGGTATGCGCGTTGTGCACACGCCTATGTAGACGCACTTATATGCGCCGTTAAAATAGCATGTAAACAACTGCGACATGACTTTAGACCAGGTTTGTGGTGGTTCTAGCGCAAGCGCTTTCTGCTGGCTCAAGATAGCAATACGCCAAAAAGAATCCTGGCCACTCCTCATCTTAAGACCAACACGCCCAGTTCACTAATGATGGCGCAAGAGTTACGCCGTCAAACATGCTAGTTTGACGGTGTAAGCGTTAGGCGTTATTATGGACCTAGCGCCGGGTGTAAGATAGCAAAGACACTTGCGTTTGCGTTAGCGCCGCTTTGCCCCGGGTGTAAGATAGGGCCCCATGTCTTTTAAAAATGCTTGTGAAATGGACACATCCTGTATTGCACACACTTCAATAACCATTTTCTCAATCTGGCATTGACAATGTGAAATACATAAATTATACTCACTACCCCAATCAAGGACAATCAATATACAATGTAAAAAACAATACTCACAATATTAGCAATGTCTTGATGGTGAAATACAAGTGGACAGGTAATTAAAAATAAATGAATAAATACATTTCTTACCAGTTTTCAACAATAAAAATGTATCAAGATCACATGCATGTAATAAGTTAATTGAGATAATGTAATTAGCTATGATGTTACATGGAATAATTTCCTATTCAGAAAGGATCAGAGTCATCTTCTGGATAAAAAGTAGACTTTTAAACATTAGTTTTCATGCCACTCTGTGCCTAGCCCATAATATTATTTATTTACCTGAACATCACCTTGAATCCTGCATTATTTTCCACCAGCTGTTCCAAAACCTTCACTCCTCTGTAGTATGCTGACACCCTGAACTGGGTAGCTAGGAGAGGGAGAACAGAAGCAAGCTGTGAGAGGGGATAGAGAGACACTGCTGCAGCTTTCTCTAGCTGCTCTGTATTCAGGTGAACAGGTGCTCCCCTTCTTCCCTACTGCTATCTGTATTCCCTCTTTCAATCAATTGATTGATTCAGCCAATTCCTCCCTGGCTCTACTAATATCATGCCCAGGGACAACAGTTGAAAATGAGCCGTTTGGCTAACACTGGCACATTTACAGTAATGTTGTTTAATGTGCACTGTCCCTGTAAAAATAAAAATGTATATTTCGGTGCATTGTTCTTGTTGTCACTTTCTGCCCCACCATTTCTTTCTTACTCAGAGTGTTGTCCTCCAGTCCGAGTTCGGTGAATATTGCTTCCTCACTGGAATGTTGCTGTTCTGGAATCACGACAGCTTCTGTAGGCTGCATTATCACTACAAAAAAAAAAGCTTTAATAATTTTGTCCATATTTGTTGTGATTATTTTCAATTAATTGCAGTGATTACCATGTAGCTATGATTTTTTATGTATTGGCAATCAAATATTAAAGGAATAGTTCGGAATTTTGGACATAATGTCTCAATTACGACTTACCCATGATGTAGTTGATTGATGGAAACCATTTTCAGCTAATTCCATGCTGTCCCTTCTTTTCGACATACACACGTTGCTAATACTAGCGCAACTCTATGGCAACCGGTAGCATCCACTACCAAACGCGCTTAAACACTCCACAGTGCACCCAAAGCAAATAAAATACGACGACAGTCTATCGGGGTTATTTTGAGTGTTTATACCATCATTTTTGAAGTCAAACTATCGTTGAATCCTTTACTTTGTGCTGACCTATATTCTCTGTGGAAGTACAGCGGCTGAGCGAACGTGGCCATTGCAACTTGTTACTCTTCTTTGTTGTTGTAGTCGACCAGTGCTGGCACTACATTCATAGGTAACGTAAAGTATCGCTCCCCCGATAGCCTGTCGTCGTATTTTATTTGCTTTGGGTGCACTGTGGAGTGTTTAAGTGCATTTGGTAGTGGATGCTACCGGTTACCTTAGAGTTGCGCTAGCATTAGCAACGTGTGTATGTCCAAAAGAAGGGACAGCATGGAATTAGCTGAAAATGGTTTCCATCAATCAACTACATCATGGGTAAGTTCCCAACTATCCCTTTAAGTATTAACTAACTATTAACTAACAAAAATGGAAACACAACACTTGTTTCAGCAATAAAGGAAGGTTCCGTAATGGTGTGGGGGGCATTTTCTTGGCACGGTTTTAGGCACAATCATACCCTTTAATGGCAAGGTTGATGTCAAACTTTCCTAAATGGTACTCTACTTTAACCCATGTTAATGCATATCTTTCTTGAGAAGAGGGGTGTCTTTTAAGATGACAATGACAGGTGATTAGTTGCTCAATGGAAATGAGAATGACACTGCCATCATCCATATGTCATGGACTTCTCAGTCACAAGACCTGAACCCAATCAAGTATTTATGAGATGGTTTGATATAATGCCGGAGAAAGTGTTTTCCACTTCCATAGTTCCATCAACTGAACATGAGTTGATCGACTTTCTTGAAGAAGAGTGGTGTCATATTCATAGTGGTGGTCAAGACAGCAGAATCGTTCATCTTCAGATGCAGACTGAAGACCGACCTCTTCAGAATGCATCCTGGCTCTCCCATCTCCACCCCCTAACGCCCCGTGCACATTATTGCGATACGTTCCGGCGGAAGTCATTCATTTCAATGGGACGATGCAGCAACGTATCTGACGTATCCGTGCACAGTACGCAGTAGTCTGCACAAAGCTTAACAATGCTATCTTTTGTACCAGTCAGATTATGGCATTTTTTATAATTTAAGGTTTTTTCTTCTTAGGGCTGTTTTGGATGTAATCTGTATGTATTCAGTATTTGTATTTTGGTTCTTATAGTAAATTAGCATTAGTGCTTTAGTGATGTTAGATATAATGTATACTTGCTGGTCTGGGAAGGTTGATGGCACTATAACTCAAGTAAATAAGAACTTTATGCCACGTGGTGGCCCAACGCCACCGTCGTGTTCTCTTTTATCAATGTATTATCTGCCGTAGTTAGTGTGTGCTTTAAAACGATTCATTTTGGTGAGATCCCAAAAATGAATGGGAATGAATGGGGAGCCTGACAACCGGGACTACCGGGCATGCTGTTCACGGTCAGCAGGGACAGCTGACGTTACTAGTATTCACGCTATGCAAATATAATGGGGTAGGCTCCACAAAAATACTTCTGTCAAACGAAGGTGAAATATCCCTTTAAGCTCTGCAGCACTCAAATCAAAAAGTTATCTTCCCTTATTTACCCTATTAAATGACTACATTGGTGCTTCCATTTTCGTTCACTAGTTGGACCTAATTTGTATAAATCTCTACCACAGACATACCTTGTTTATGTTCATGAATGTTCAATCCCATCAAACACTGTTCAAGCAAATCTTTATCCATGGCAGGGGATAGTCCATCTAACGAGCAGAAATATTCCGAACCTGCACATATTGGATAAGAGGGGACAGTAAGAAAGGAAGAACTTAGGAGGATTACGTACTGGTGAGACTAGTGCAAGAAGAATTTTTTTAAATGGTTCTTTGGGCAGAAAATAGTACGAATTTCATAAAATATACCTATGCCATGGACAGGTGTGTCAAAGAGTACCATGGGGCTCTGAAACTGAGGCATTCAAATAGTTAGACAGAAATAGTTATACATTACATCCATAAAAAGACAATTGACTAAAACATGCTTTGAATTAACACACCCATGGATTGCACCAAATGTACTTACTGCCAGTGGCAGACCTGGATTTATGTTCACAACTGGTTCCTGGTGTTCTAAACATGATACAAGCAGAGATGGGCAAAAATACATTAAAAGGTATCTAATTACAAATTACAATAACATTCTAATTAAATGTATTAAATGTATCAGTTACAAGCATTAGCCTGTTAGAAAACAAAATGGTATGAAAGAAAAAATAAGTCCTTACGTAAAGAACAACTGTACAAACCCCAATTCCCAAAAAGTTGGGACAGTATGTAAAATGCACATAAAAACAGAAAGCAGTGATTTGTAAATTCTCTTTTACATATATTTAATTGAAAACCCAATAAAAGTACCAAGAAAAGATATTTAATGTTTTACCTTATCAACTTTATTGATTTATGTAAATATACACTCATTCTAAATTTGATGCCTGCAACACATTCCAAAAACATTGGGACAGGGGAAAAAAAGAAAAAAAGAAGTGAAGGTTGTGGAATGTTCAAAAAACACCTGTTTGGAATATTCCACAGGTAAACAGGTGAATATGTAACAGGTGATGCCAACAAAATCAAAAGACTATTGATAGCCTGAAACCATCACTCTGCTGCCAGATATGCAGTAGATATGGATGGATCACTTTAAGGGTTGTTCCTCCTGACTCCTTTTCCCATTGAACTCTATGGAAATATATATCAGCTGCATATCTGGCAGCAGTGATGGTTTCAGGCTGATTTGATACCTCAGACCTTTGATGATGTATAGCCATTTAGCCAACCATGTGTTCCATACTATTCCCATGTAATTTACAGCTTAATCTAGTCCCATCCCCCAATTCCCACAGAGATCCATTCAAATGCAGAGAGGTTATAGTATCGCTTGTAAGAGTACCTGAAAATAAGATATCAATAGTTGATATCAATTTTGATGTTGTTGGCATCACCTGTTACATATTCACCTGTTTACCTGTGGAATGTTCCAAACAGGTGTTTTTTGAATATTCCACAACCTTCCCAGTTTTTTTTGGGAACGTGTTGCAGGCATCAAATACGGAATTAGCCTATATTTCCAAAAATCAATAAAGTTGATAAGGTAAAACATTAAGGGCTCTATTTTCAAACCAGCGCAAGGGGACGGTATAGTCAAACGCAAGCTTGTTGACAGCATCAACGTCTTAAAACTGGCGCTATGGCGTTTCTCAGCAATACCGCTAGGATCAACAAATTCTCAACATAACATCCTTTCGGTTGCGCTGCAGTGGGATGGGTGGCGCTGTCTGGGGCGTGTTCTAAAATACTTTCGGCTCAGTGACAATTTGAACCAACGAAAACCCATTGCGTTATGATCAGCTGGAACCACCTCTTAGCGGAAACGCAATAGACTCTGGAAATTTGGTAACTTATTAGTCATGTAGTTCTATGTAGTGTCTATAGGTGATACCAACATTACACTTCCATTTAATGAACAAATAGCCTATAATTATTATTAATTCATTAATTTTAATTTAAACTACTAGAATAAAACAGGACAGCTTACAAGAAACTTGCGATCATGCCTACCACTACACAATACACAGAAAGGATATACTTTCAGCGGGTGTCCTTCCTCAACTATACGGACAATGAATGCAGTAAAAAGTCAAAACTCGCATTTTTTCTCAAGTGTGGGTTCCCCGGGGTGCTTGGTGCTATCGACTGCACGCACATACAAATCCGCGCACCACCCGAGCATGCAATAGTTTTCGTCAATCGCAAAGGAACACATCAATGTCCAGGTGACATGCGACAAAATTAGCTTGCCCCCAACTGCACCAGTGGTCGCGGTCCCCATCACAGCCAGAGCAAAGAGAAATCAACTGGCTGAGCGGTTTAATATGGCTAGATAAATGGTAAGTATCGGATCAGCTTTTAAAATGAACATTTCAATGCATGTTCCCACGTAGAATCATACACACATCCAAGTTGACGGTCCAGTGCGTTTGGGTTGCTCATTATGAAATTGCACGGAGCGATTGCGTTCCAACTGGCTTTTTTTTAAAGCATGAGAACAACAATTTGATTGGCTACCATAGAGACACACCTTGGACGTTTAAACCCAGCCTTTTAGCAATACCGCCATAAGGTGCGCCAAGATTGCCGTCATGAAATTACCAAATTTCTCGCCGACACGCCCTCAGAGCGATACCGCCAAGCGATTACTCTTGCGTTCACCATTGCGTTTGGTTTATTAAAATAGAGCCCTAAGGGCTCTATTTTCAAACCGGCGCAAACCAGCGCAAGGGGACGGTATAGTCAAACGCAAGCTTGTTGACAGCATCAACGTCTTAAAACTGGCGCTATGGCGTTTCTCAGCAATACCGCTCGGATCAACACATTCTCAACATAACATCCTTTCGCTTGCGCTGCAGTGGGATGGGTGGCGCTGTCTGGGGCGTGTTCTAAAATACTTTTGGCGTAGTGACAATTTGAACCAACGAAAACCCATTGCGTTATGATCAGCTGGAACCACCTCTTAGCGGGAACGCAATAGACTCTGGCAATTTGGCAACTTATTAGTCATGTAGTTCTATGTAGTGTCTATAGGTGATGCCAACATTACACTTCCATTTAATGAACAAATAGCCTATAATTATTATTATTAATTAATTTTAATTTAAACTACTAGAATAAAACAGGACAGCTTACAAGAAACTTGCGATCATGTAGGCCAACAATAGCCTATAATATATACACATTACACATTGGCACAGTTGAATCATAAGCCTACCACTACACAATACACAGAAAGGATATCCCAGATAGCAAGCGAACGTTGAATCGACTTAGATTCAATGTGGAATGCCGACGTTGATTCAACATCAATTTGCTCATCGAGATCACGTTGAATCAACGTCAGAATACCGACAAATATTGAATAATCAAGGTTAAATATAGCTAAACGTGATGTTTAAAAGTTGTAACGTTTGTCGCCATCACTGACTCACTCCATTAGCTAACTGAACTAGTTAGTAGCCGATAATGTCAGTAACTGTAGCCTAAATAATTCGCCTAACGTCATATTGCTTTGCCAGCTATTTGGTAGACCTAGACATTAATTACTGAACACGTAATAAAATTGATAAAAATACAACTTCATTGCAGTGAGTGTACTGTGGGCGAAAAAATAATCAATTTAGATTATTATTCAATATTTGTCGGTATTCTGACGTTGATTAAACGTGACCTCGATGAGCAAATTGATGTTGAATCAACGTCGGAATTCCACATTGAATCTACGTCGATTCAACGTTCGTTCGCTTGCTATCTGGGATACTTTCAGCGGGTGTCCTTCCTCAACTATACGGACAATGAATGCAGTAAAAAGTCAAAACTCGCATTTTTTCTCAAGTGTGGGTTCCCCGGGGTGCTTGGTGCTATCGACTGCACGCACATACAAATCCGCGCACCACCCGAGCATGCAATAGTTTTCGTCAATCGCAAAGGAACACATTCCATCAATGTCCAGGTGACATGCGACAAAATTAGCTTGCCCCACCTGCACCAGTGGTCGCGGTCCCCATCACAGCCAGAGCAAAGAGAAATCAACTGGCTGAGCGGTTTAATAGGGCTAGATAAATGGTAAGTATCGGATCAGCCTTTAAAATGAACATTTCAATGCATGTTCCCACGTAGAATCATCACACACATCCAAGTTGACGGTCCAGTGCGTTTGGGTTGCTCATTATGAAATTGCATGGAGCGATTGTGTTCCAACTGGCTTTTTTTTAAAGCATGAGAACAACAATTTGATTGGCTACCATAGAGACACACCTTGGACATTTAAACCCAGCCTTTTAGCAATACCGCCATAAGGTGCGCCAAGATTGCCGTCATGAAATTACCAAATTTCTCGCCGACACGCCCTCAGAGCGATACCGCCAAGCGATTACTCTTGCGTTCACCATTGCGTTTGGTTTATTAAAATAGAGCCCTAAATATCTTTTCTTTGTACTGTTTTCAATTAAATATATGTAAAAAAATAATTTATAAATCACTGCTTTCTGCTTTTATGTGCATTTTACATACTGTCCCAACTTTTTTGGAATTGGGGTAGGTAAATTACTTGCAAAAAATTACAAAACTATCTTCAGTAATAAAGTTCCAGTATGAAAATAGTCAGTGTCATATACAGCTGTAGAAAATAGTGGTCTGTTTAAATTCCTACATTATGCAAACCTCGTAGTTTCAAAAACTGTTAATTCGTACTTCTGGCTATACCATTGCTTTCTCTCTTAATGTGTACATACATCATATTAAAATATATATTTTTAATTGCCATGTTTTACTTTTCAGCTACCATGCAGGATTTCTGTTTCAAGATCAAATGACTGTTTCTTTCCACGTTATAAAACAATTGTTTCTGCATCTATTCAGTTATGTTACTGTCCATCTTTCCCAGTCCATCGTTTTTAAGTGACTCATCAGCATAACTATTTTTTTCAGCTATTCAGCTGTGAGCTGCCTTCTGTCAGGATGTTAGATCATGCCCACAAAAGAGAAAAGCCCCTCAATTGGGGTAGATGATGGTAAGGTTGTGTTGAATCTTACAAAGAGATGCTTCATGAGAAGATACGCATCCAATACACCTCTAAAACACTGGATTTAGAACATGGCTGGTTGGGGCAGAGGGAGCATCAAAATTGAACACGTGTTGTCGGCTGACTGTTGCACCCATCAAGTGAGTCGCATGACACGGGTCAAAACTGCATATCAGATATTGAGTTTGAAGTCTAATACTTCCTGAAACCTTAATGAATTTAGAGTAGAAATATTATCATAGACGCCATTTCAGGCAGTATCATGATACAAATTACATTTATAAAATACTAATTGTGAAATACCCCAATTGAAATTCATATTTCAAATACATATAAATGAAATACTGCCCGTCTCTGGATACAAGCAACAGTCAGTGTGCACAGTGGGCTTCTATTTCTGTCAGTATAAATTATATTGCAGTGTGTTTTAATTCCTATGATTTGCTAATTTCTCTTCATGTCTGTTTCACAGCTGCCTTTGTTGGCTCCTTACTCCGGTGTTGCACTTCCAGGGGCAGCCGGTACACTTTGTGGGGGTGAGCAGCATCATTCCTGTTGTCTGCAATCTTTTCACAGCCTTTGGCACGGAGAGCGCTGCGGAAGTTGCGTTTCCACACTGTGGCATCAGCATGGGTCCCACCACTTATCTCTGCCCACGCCTGTGGAAATCAGAGTGGATGGTATAAGTGAACACTGCACTTTACACTGGCCAACTGAATGTCAATACAAAGAATGAGAAGCGGTCGACAAGATGGCTATCATATAGCTTTCATCACAGTACTTGGACTGAATGGACATTTGATTCAAATGTGAAGGGAGAAACAGTGGAGGATAGATGGCCGACAAAGTTCAGAGAGTAGAATAACATTACCTTGAAAATTCGAACATCATCATCAGAAGAGTCCTGTCTCAAGCCATGTTTCCATGGTATACAAAATTCAGTATGCTCCTGATTGGTCCAGCTCACCCCAAGGTACCGTCCACTATCAATCTGTTCAATCAACCAAGGGATGAGGAGAGGCTTTGATGCTGCCATTTCTGTAGACAGAGTAACAATATGTGTTGGAAGTGGAACATGTACACACTGGTTATTAATGTGGAAAGGTGGAGAGACAGGTTATATAGCAATAAATAATTAGCTTTAAACCTTTCTATTATACTTGGGGTAAATTTGACCCCATTCAGTCAAGCTTCTGACATCAATCTAACACCAGCTCTGCAAAAGGCATTGGGCTGCTCTGAACTGAATTGAGTTCTGCATGAAGAAAACTGGCTGAGCACAATCAAGATTTTATTCTGGTTTGGTTTTCAAAAAAATAAATAAATAACTTGATTACGTATCTAGATCTTAACTAGTTTAAAGGGATAGTTCGGAATTTTGGACATAATGTCTCAATTACGACTTACCCATGATGTAGTTGACTAATGGAAACCATTTTCAGCTAATTCCACTTAAACACTCCACAGTGCACCCAAAGCAAATAAAATACGACGACAGTCTATCTGGGGAGCGATACTTTACGTTACCTACAAATGTATTGCTGGCAGTGGTTGACTACAACAAAGAAGAGCAACAAGTTGCAATGGCCACGTTCGCTCCGCCGCCGTACTTCCACAGATAATATGGGTCAGCACAAAGTAAAGGATTCAACGATAGTTTGACTTCAGAAATTATGGTATAAACACTCAAAATAACCCGGATAGACTGTCGTCGTATTTTATTTGCTTTGGGTGCACTGTGGAGTGTTTAAATGCGCTTGGTAGTGGATGCTACCAGTTACCTTAGAGTTGCGCTAGCATTAGCAATGTGTGTATGTCCAAAAGAAGGGACAGAATGGAATTAGCTGAAAATGGTTTCCATCAATCAACTACATCATGGGTAAGTCGTAATTGAGAAATTATGTCCAAAATTCCGAACTATCCCTTTAAGACTGAGAAGTGAACGAGGCAAGATAAAACTGCTATTTTTCCCACACACTCGTAGCTATACTGATATCAGAAGGCCATTTCAAAAAATTGTCCTGTAAATGTTCATTGGCTGATTTGAGAACGTCTGCCATGTCTCAAACCCTTAACATAACCCAAGGGGCCAGCTTTCGGCTCTCAACCTCAGCACCGGATATAATGTCGCCCTCTGTTGATCTATGATTTGCGCTCAAAAAGCCAGTTTTCCCATTGGGCTCCATTCATTTTTGACAGCAAATTAAAAATATTGCCATTAATATAATGATGTTAACTATGTGCATTGTATTTCTTTTAAAAAATCACATATCATTTTTCCGAAGTAATTTTTTTGGTTCTTACCACACAGACAAAGATATGATTTATTATTGTTTTTTTGTATTATTTATTTTGGCCTATCTGCGCCTTCCTCGATGTACAGTGACTTGACTGGACACAACTGCGCATGTGAGATGAGCGCAAAATTAAAACTTCCTTCCTGGTTTGAATCTATGACCAGTCATAGTCATAGGTTTGGATGTGCTCCCCACACTGGTTTCTATTGGCATCGCTGTCTCTACTATATACTCTAAGAACATAACACTCGAACATAGCAACAGTAAAACAACAGGCTACCTAGCTACTATAGCCAATATCAATATAACGTTAAGTGAGCTAACCATGCCTCTGACAAGATGCCTGACCAACACCTAAGTGTAGGAACCGTTGTCTTTATTTAAAAACACCTTCTCCAACGTTGCATGTTTAAAGTTTTTTTCGACATGTAGGCTTGTTTTAACGCACTTGTTTCAAGTTGGAAAATGCACTAATGTACGTCGCTCTGGATAAGAGCGTCTGCCAAATGACTAAAATGTAAATTATATTCATGATGGAGCCTACGAGCTGTTGTCAACTTAGCTATGTAGGTCGACGTGACAAAACGTCCGGTCACCCTAGCCACGACCATACCAGACGACCAACTGATGCGCAGATGCCGGTGTCACGGCAGAAACTGTTAACGCGACAAGGGACCCGTACACTTTCTGCACTCCGTAGTTTATGTCGTGACACCGGACACTGTTAAACGGCAGCTATTTAAAACTTTTTTTTTTAAATAAAGCAAAACTCACGATGCTTCCGCATCTTTCCCATTTCGTCAATTGGTAGGCTACCTACCTAGATGATGTTATAGCCAGACAGGTAACAAGCAATTAAAACTTACCGTGAACAATAGCTAGGCTACTAAACCGTAGGCTAGTTGGATATAACGTATGAAGTTCGCTTGCCAGTATCAACTTAATCGTGCGAAATGTAAGCAAAAACCGATCCTCTCAGTAGACCATGTATATCGCCAGTTTTCCTCCCAAATTCGTACGCAACCTACGGCTATTAAAGTTGCGTTTCTGTGTAATTCCTTTCTCAGTTTCGTTTTCCATTTTCTTCGTCATACTCTTCCCTCAGACTCCGCCCTCGTTTTTAGACTCGTTGGGTCTGTGGTAGTTACGGACTCCTTAACATTAGCTAGCAATCCAGTGAAGGCTTACCACGTCTGCCAGCTGCAGTTGGGATTTATGAAAAATAATGGCTGCGAGGTCGTAGAAGACACAAGACAAGTTTTAAGGTCGCTGTGACTCAGTTCAACATTAAAGAAGAGGCAACACCAACTACAGAGGTTCTGTTTCCCCATCATTTTCATTCTTTTAATGTTTTTATTTGTTTTGTCAAATACAGGTAGTTAATGTACAGAAGAATCGAGAATTTGAGAGTCAAGAACTGTACAATATTTACACGGAAAACATTTTGCAGGAAATAAAACAGATATAGCTCCAAAAATAATAATAATTACAATAAACAACAACCAACAAACAGATAAAAACGAAAGAACTGTTAACACATTTTCCTTTTTTTAATTATTACATCTCTATAATCCCTCTTTTAGAAAATGAATGCATCTTAGATTTTTTCTTTTCTCTACCCTTTCATTGTTTGAAGGAACAGAAATACTACTTTTGTTTAGTTTTTAAATACATTTCTCCCTCTCTTTTTAAACAGACAAAAAGAACAACATATTTCTTATCGTCCCTTCCTCCTTTCCTTCACATATGATGAAATAGAAAGAGAACAAGGGAGTGTGGCTAGGCATTTTCATTTTGCCCTAACAAAATGTTATTTAAAATAGCAATAACAAACTATCCCAGCTTATGTGGGTACTTGTTAAAAATGTTCTTGTATAAATAATAAAAATAATAATTATTAATATATATATATACGTAGAGCACGCAGCTTACTGACGCTGCTTGTAGCACTGAACAGCATAAACACTCTTCTTTCATCTACCAGATCCAAGTCTGTATTTTACTAACACTCTCTCCATCGCTATCACACTTCAGTGGCACTGTCACCGTTTCCTCTGGTTTCCATGGTCTCTAATACTCTTCAAAAGTGGATACTGTTATATTTTTGCACAAAAAATAAAAATAAATTATATTAAATCAAATCGTAACAGACTCTCCCATTGGTGTCCAAGTCAGATTCGTTCAATCAGTTCCCTCTCTGTCCACGTAGCCTGACCCGTCATCTGGCTCAGTCTTGTAATACTGTGCCTGAGGTCCCTCCTCACTTCCTCATGGCAGGCCCCAGTATGTGTCAGACTCTGATAGTAGACCTAGACCAGGCCTGAGCAACTCCATTCCCTCAGATCCTTCAGTGAAATCCTCACAGAGGGGAATTCACACGGTCAGCTTTTCTCCCTAATGGAGTTTTCATCAGTGGGTGACCGAAAGGTAGCTGTGTATTTAGCCCATTTCCACTGGCCTCAGTGGAATGGAGTTGCCCACCCTGGACTCTGGGACCTATCCAAACTTTGTCCTTTTCCTCACTCTCACAAATCTCTGTACCACAAGTTAGTTTTCTTCCTCTCACTCTTTTTCTTCCCTCCAGCTCTCTCAGGCCTTTGCACTGAGGGTGAGTAGTTCAATGAAGGTGTTGAAAAGTGTTTCCAGCCAACCCTGGTTAGCCATACACTGTTGCACAACCTCCTCTTGACCGGGATCCTCAGCTGCCTGCTCAATACTGTCCGTCTGCAAGGAGAAGGTGAATTTGGGAAAGGGGTCAGCCCGGTCACAGACAGGAGAAAACTTGTCACTACATCAGCACTGACATTATTAATATTACATATGCATGACTTACTAGAACACTGTACATATTCCACTTCTAAGTTGGATCCAGGCTCACTGGCCCAGACATGACCCAAGCTGTTCCTATATATTTTTTTATTTGGTCAAGCTCAGCAAGAACCTCTCCCCACAACAATCTGATACTGAACTAGTTTTAGACAAGCCAGCAGCAGCTTTCAAACTACATATACATATTGAGGCCGTCAGCAAATGAGAAATGTTCACATTTTGGTTGATATTCAATGAGCAATACTAACTAAGCATGGGAAAATAACTGAATGATAACATCCATATATATTGCTCTGCAACTGTTGCATGACTGATGTTGTAATGGGAAACTTACTTGCCTCATTTTTGTAAAATGGACAGTGCAGTCTAACCTTTGTCTAATCATAACAAGTTCTGAACAAGATGAAAACAAATAAATTAGCTGGTTGAATATTTCAATTTAAAATTTACATGTTCATAAGAGTTGTGGAACACTGTGTAGTTGTGCATAGAACGTTATCACCTACCTCTCTCTTGCAATGGAGGAAGGTGTGATATTTATAATGATGGAGGGAGTGATAAAGACTGTAGAGACGACATGTTTCTGTTGACAGTTTAAAATCCTGAGAGAGAGAACAAGGGAATAGTCATCATCACTCCATTTTAATCTGATAAAAATAACAGCAACGAATCAGAAAATAAACAAATGGCAAGTACAGCTGGATATACATATTTATGTTATTTGTTTTGCAAATAAATCACTTCTTTAAAATATCCCATTCACACATTGTACAGCAAACGCTGCCATAAGAAATATTTCATTTCAAAGTTTGTAGGATAACATGTTTTGTCAATGAAGTGCATTATTTGCTGTTATCACAGCTGAAATATAAATATACAGGACAGAGTTGTGCATGCAGAGCATTCAACATATAGTACCATACATACAATTATGTCCACCCCAAAGTGCACTGTGCCCTACAGCCTGCTGTCCCTTAAGGAGATGCCACAAAGCTCCAGGTTGGGACCTCCACACTTGCCTGCTGTTTGGGCAGACTCCTTTTGACACCGTTTAGGGTTTTGCGATTGTATCCTTCCCCGCTAAGTCGCACCTTCACTGCCCCCGAATCCAGGGGGTCTGCAGTCATCTGAGGGAAGGTGTGAAGAGCCTCCTAAAGAAATGTAGAGAGAGGGAGAGCAAGATAGAGTTTGGTGAGAAGGAACAAAAGGTAGAGCGTGTAGTCAAGTGAGAGAGAAGGCATGACTGATGTCAATGTCACTGTACATCATACAGTGACAAGCTAGAGCACTAAATTAACTTTGTCAAGTTAACATGATGTCAATGAATGTATTAAAAACTTCCAATTAAGCCATCCATTTTGGTAGTGTTGCAAGCACATATTTGTGGTATAAAGGGAGAGCAAAGTTTAACCAGGTACACAGCAAATCAACCGAGTAATATAAGAGCTAGTCATTCTGGAATACTTTTCTACAAAAAAAAAAAGGATAATTCTCATAACTAATTTAATGCACATTGCCATAGTCGTTTCCTATAAGTAAAAGGATACATTTATAAAACATGTCTTAAGTTAGCAAAGAGTTCCGATTTGCATAAGGTATATATTTTCTCTTTTCCATTTGTTCATATTGCTTTACACTGGACAAGAGAAATGAAAATGAATAATTCCTTAACTTTATGTTTGAATTTAAAGATGAAAAAAAGGTCAAATATTATTTCTCATTTCTCAGAAATGGAAAATTGCTGTCCAGGGCCCAGTTGCATAAAACATATTGAGGGAAATTTCCCATCATCTTGTCCCTTAAAATACCTTTAACTTTAAGCGAGTTGCATGGTACTAATTAAGTATTTATTTAAGGATTTACTGAAGTATCTCCCTGAAATATAAATTTCTCTTTAAGCATTCCCTTAAATTATTTAGCAATTGCAAAAACCACCTTAAAGGAAAATTAGAATTCCAAAACTTAAAGAGTCCTTTCGAGGTCTCTTAAACAAAACTTTCAATGGGGGACGGCTTTCTGGGGGTGGAGGCAGCAGCCCTCCCCCTACGAATAAGTATCAAATAACAATAACTTAATGTAGGTTACAATGCTATTAGAGCTCCGTGAAGCTAGCCACAACAAGGCAATATTCTTATGGAAATATTAAAAGGTAACCCAATAAGAGTAACGTTAGCTTTACTTAGCTAGCTACATAACAACAGCACTATAATAAGTTACAGTACCTCCAACCATTGCTGATGTAATTAAGTTAGAATTAAAATGCATTTAGCAGACGCAATTCCAGAGGAACTTTCAGAAATGCATATAAAGGGTTTAACGTTAAGCAATGCCAACGAGATGATACTAAAGTAGCCCAGTAGTTATTTATTGAACCTACAACATAACATCAAAGTACCACTGTAGATGGCTACAAGAGGGAATTGCTATGAACAGCTATGACAGGTTAGGCTATATTAGCCAACATTACATAAATAAATAATGTTAACTAACATTAGCCTATGTTAAATCATAGTTAACATTAGCTACATAGCTAGCATATCTAAAAAGTTATTTTTGTTTGGAGAATTCTTCTAATATCATTATTTTTTCCTCTGCTGACCAATTTGGATTTTGTCTTTTACTGTCCATTTCAAAATGTTTGCGCTATAACTAGCTAAAACCGATGTTAGTGAATCCATTTTTCTAGGGTCTCATCAAGAAGGGAGATACAAACCATCTCCATGGTAACGTGGGGATTCCTCTGTTTTTACCGTAACGCGATACGTCGATATACAGTAAAATACTTAAATACCCTTACCTTAGGAAAACATTTGAGGGGTCTTATGCAAAGCACTTACATAATCTTAAATAATCCATTGAGTAAAACATCATATTAAATCATATTAAAACAAGAGGAAAACTTAAGATTTTTCATGCAACCGGGCCCAGGAGTACAAGCCAGATCTTTAAATATTTACCCAACACAGAAAGAAAGGAGACAAGACCATTTCATTTTGGGAGCTTGTGTTATGCTACTGAATTCAATAAAGGGATACTAAAGGTTAAAATGGCTAATGGTGAGAGACAATAAGGGAGGTCTACAGACATGTAGCTGACAGTTGCGTGCACACAGACCTGGTGTTGGGAGCTCATGCTAACTCTCCTAAGCAACCTCCTCTTCTGCTCGTTAAGGATGCTGTCAATCTTCCTCATTGGAGGGAGGTACAACTCATCTGAGGGAGAGAGAAAGTAGAGCAAGCCGTGAGAAGCAGCAGGAAGATGAGCTCAAATAATTTCTTAAATTTTTAAAGGTTTTCACAGGAAGATGTTTATGAACAATCTGAGAAGAAAATGAACATTTTGAATACAAAAACACATAAAAAATACTTTTAAAAAGGGTTCAAATGGAGACAAACAAAACCAAGGACTTGAGGCAGCAGGATTAGACAGTGGAAACAGTCTAAACAGCAAGGCAGTGAAGGTAAGCCTCTGATAAACAACATTATTTTTTTGTTGATTATATTTTTTACATTAATGATTATCATTAAAGAAAAACCTTATAAAAAGGCTGGTTAAAATCAGGCATGAAGGGGGACAACAAAGTGACAGTTGAAATGACAGTTGGACCTGAGCAAGAGGTTCAACTTTGGGGCTGGAACATCTGCAGTTGGAACTTATTAGACACAACAGGCATTCACTGAATGACTGGAGGTCAATGGAGTTTTTACAAAACAGTTCGCTAAACAGGTAATTTCCAGACAAAACAAATGAAGTCTCCCTTTTCATTTTAGATTATGTATGCCTAGATTGTCAGGACCCAGTACTATTCCTTACAACCCGTTATGATTTTGACAAGCCAACGAAAACCAACTTTAAATCCGGCTAGTGCCAGTCAGATGTGCGCCACTGAGCATAACTTTATGCAACCGGGCCCTGCTAAGCTAACTGAAAACACTACTGCGCATGCCTGATCACTTCCCCTTGTGCGGACAAAAAAAAAAAAACAATAGGGAAAAGAGCCAGTTCCTTGTCATATCTGAAATCCAGCCAGCCAATTAGAACCAACAGCTCAACCAGCAGAGGAGTTTGAAATTCAATACCATGAGCATGTTCAGTTCACAAATTCAAGAAAACAACACAAAGATAAAGTCCTGAGGAGTTTCTCAAAGACGCTGGTGTAAATTACTCTGGGCAAGAGAACAGGGTCAGATGCAATATACTGTTCTACACACAGTACCCCACTGCCTGGCACACAGCCCTCTGCCAGACCTATCCCTATATTAAAAAGAACGGTATCAGAAAAGGCAGACAGATCTCTGTACTTGAGCACTCAAATAGCAGCAGTGCCATGCTAACAGTCAATATATACTAGGGGTGTTAACGATTAATCGTTGATCGATTAATTGCCGTTAATAATTTGATCGATCGACCATTTCAAATTTAACGATCAAATTGAACTATTTGCGGTCTCATCTTAATTGTGTCAATGGGAGCTGTTGGTGAAATGCAATCATTAAGTTAAACACAAGGGGGCGCGCGCACTGCAATTAGGAAACATGTTATTAACTTTACACAGAAGAAGACTCACTCGACCATGAAGCACGCTACTTATGTGTGCCTGGGACATCGGTCCCATCGGAACGCGTATTTTCAGCAGCTGGTCTCGCTGTAAACCGACTGCGCACACGACTCACCCCTGATAACGTAAACATGCTTATATTCTTAAATAAAAATCAGCAGGCCTAGGTATTTACTGCACTTATGCAGTTTAAGTATTAAACTGAGGCCTGAGCTGTCGTAGTTTGTCGTAGCTTTCTCATTTCAAGAGGGAACCTATTATAGCGCTGTTTTCAAAAACGTTATTTATCTTTATCTATTTCATAATCATTTTGCAAATTTAAGTTTTTAATTAAGGCTCATCTTATTTTTGTATATGTCATAGACGTACGTGTTAGTCACTGATTCGCCTCGGAAGAGTGAGCGCAATTTCCCGTGCCTTATTAAAATATCATACTTAAACAAAACAGCGTTCATAATTATATTTGTGTTATGCTATGAAACAGGCGTATTTCTCAAATGTTTCAATAAAGCTTTGATTGAGGAAAAAAACATGCATTTTGTATTTTCTATGTCATAAGCTATTTTTAGCTGTTTTGTTGTCGATTGATCGATTGATTGTTCATTAACGTTGACGACTATCGATCAAGGAAATTCCTTAGGATTTGCAACCCTAATATATACCACACTCGCAGTCATGATACAGGGAACAGAGGCCAGTCTCGAACAGTTTGAGTTTAGCTTCAAGCCGCTCAAAAAACAGGCAGAGAACCATAAACAAGAGCCAGAGTACAAGACCATGGAGCCTGAGCCTGAACACAACAGCGCCCTTGTGAAGTACCTCCTCTTGCCCACTGTACCCCCAGCTCCCCCAAAGTGTACAGCAGCATCAGGACCCTGGGAGGCAGCCTGGCAGTGCTGGAGCAGGAGTTCACTCATTTCAGGCAAGAAACTCTGGCTAACTGTAGCAGCCACACACAGCAGGCTAACAGCAAAGTAGCCAGCCTCCTCAAACAGCACAGGAGTGAGATACAGGAGCTGCGAGCTGCCATGAGACACCTGGAGGAGGACAACCAGGCCCTAAGGACAGAGCTCCGCAGAGTGAAAGAGTAGCTGGCCAAGGCTGACCAGCACACCCAGAGCCCGCAGAGAGACATGGAGGAACTCAAACACATACTGCACAACATCCACCCACCCACACACACGCTACCTCCCCCAGTGCTAACACACACACTGCCCCACCCACACACCAGTATCCCCTGCACTCAGACACACACTACTACTGCCACTGGCACTCCTACTACCCCTTCGAAAACGGACACAAACCAGAACAGACGTGCCACAGCGAGTCATCCACAGCATCAACGCAGTGGTATCCAAAGGCTGTGCCCTGTTGCCAAACATCCACCTGGCTCACCACCGTGGCAGTCGTCATCACCACCTCAATGACCAGGTGCACCTCAACAAGGAGGGGGTGAAGATGTGAAAGATGAAGGTCCTAAAGGACACTGCACTGAGTAAGACGAGCAACCACAGCGAGGAAACCAGGTAGCCACCGCCAGCCCCCTCCCCCGCACGCAACCCCCGGCACCCGCCCGCCCAGCGCAACACTGGCAGCTTGCTGAAACTGCTGACCTTGCTGAGGCCCAGCCCAGCTACACTGCTACGCTGCAGTGACAGGAGCCGGAAATACAGCATCAGGGGACCTGATTCAGAGAAGGTACATGCTCAACTTTATCTGCACTAGCCTAATAAGTTAAAATATGTTGCCTTTAGTTTTCTTGCATTGAATCAATGTTTTATATAGAGTATTCTGTAATATGTGTGATAATTTATCACAAATCAAACATCTCTTTCATGAAATGTAATTGATGTCAACTGATGATTTCATCTTTCAAAATTAGTAGTGGAATATCCAGGGCCTGTGCTCTTCCACTTTTGACCCTTGACTTTATACGTCTTGTAAATAGTTCCGATATTATTATAATTCTCCAGGCAACATGGCGCCGTGGAGATGTACCAACACCCTGACCACTTGATTATAGAGAGCTGATAGTGCCCTCTGTAAAACACCCCTGTGCCAAAGATGGCAGGAATTCAGGGGGCATTATCATCTGGTACAAAGGGGAACTCGCCATTTGCATTACTCCACAAAAAAGAGGTCAGACACACATTTGGATTCAGATTTAAAAAGAAATAATAACACACATTTAGACATTTATTTACATGCCCCCATCTGAATCACCATACTACATAGAAGATAGTTGTCAAAATCACCAATCTTACATTTTCCATATCTAATTTCGGTCAAAACTACAGAAACATGAACATTGTCCAGTAGTGTTAATTTCGTTAACGAAAACTATGTGAAATATATTCGTCAACGACCTTTTTTTTCATGACTAAGACGAGACGATGACGAGACAGCACCAGTGTCATTAACACTAACTGTAACGATTATTAACATGCAATATCGTTGACAAAAAAAGACGAGACAAAAATGTGGTTTACAAAATAAAAACTTTGCCAAAATCTGTCTTTATTTTCGTTGACGAAAAAAGAGGAGACGAAATATTAGACTTTTTTTCCCCTCAATGCAGCAGTTCCGTTTCCTGTGCTGCGCCCGGCAGATTTGTGTCCTGTCTGTGCTGCGTGCAGTAAACTTGGAATACACCGGCAGCAGCACACAATGAACAGTCAGGAGGACTCAGAGCTAACTATTGTACAGAAAGCAAAATGACAACAGGGCTTGGGAGAAAGAAACAAGGTGATATTTGGGCCCATTTTCGTTACAATGAGGCTGAGAAAAAAACCGAATGCATTGCTTTATCAGATTCAGAAGGGAAGCAATGTGGTCATAAAATAGCTGGTAAGAATACCACAAACCTGAAAAGACGCATAAAGGCTCACCACAAAGAAATTGAGGTAAAAGTTCACAAAACGTTAGGTTGTTTTTTTAAGCTATATTAAGTTGACTACTAAGGCGGTGGGTGGTGTTACATTATGTAGGCTGTGATTTATACTATAGCCAAACTGAACTCATTAAGCTAGGCTAGCCAATTATTGTGAAACTTGTGAAGGAGCTGAAAATGAGCGGCAAAGGTAACGTAGGATTGAGTAACGTTATAGTCCCTGACATAACGTTTGATGGGCTAGCATCTCTCAACAACGGGACATTGCTAACGATAGAGGGCTTTCATATATATTTTTCTAAAAGTAGCTAAAAGCCATACGCCTTGCAATCATAAACAACAGCCCAGTATGCACCTAACACCTGAGCAGCTTTACTAACTGATGTATTATGCAGATT
This sequence comes from Synaphobranchus kaupii, assembly GCA_029718625.1. NCBI lineage: Eukaryota > Metazoa > Chordata > Actinopteri > Anguilliformes > Synaphobranchidae > Synaphobranchus > Synaphobranchus kaupii. The sequence goes on along the minus strand of CM056379.1, from coordinate 48,296,620 downwards.
GCAATTGATGTGTGTGTACACTTGAGAACAACACGCCATGTTGAGAAGTTCATCACAAAAATCCCAACATTATTTTAATCAGTGAGTGGTTCAAAATAAATGTGCAAATCAGAACATGTTCCATGTCTGGATGTATTCCTTAAATTGATACCATCAGACCACTAGACCAGACACTTTCTACAAAGTTGCATTCTTAATCATTCAACCTGTGTTTTTCATCAGATAAGGATAAGATAAAATCTTGTGAAGTAAATTTGACAAAAATTACAAAGAATTATTGGTTTTTGGCTAGACTAGATTGACTGAAATGTTCAATATAATCTGATGACTAAAAAAGACTAAAATGTCAACAGTTTTCATTGACTAAAACTAGACTAAAATAGTTACTGTTTTCTTTGACTAAGACAAGACTAAAATGCTCAGACTTTTAGTCGACTAAAACTTGACTAAATAAAAACAGGATGAGGTTGACTAAATATGATAAAAACTAACAAGGACATTTGACACAGGACTAAGACCAAGACTAGATATAAAAATAGCTGCCAAAATTAACACTATTGTCCAGTCATAACCATTTAACTGTTAGCAAGTTAACTAATGTTAGACAACGCAAGCTGTGGGCTAGTGTGGCTTTGTGGATTGTTGTCATAAATTGCATTTTAAGATCAGTCCTGCTTTTCTCACAGCCTCAGAAATTGAGAGAATAGCGGGAGAGAGGGAGAAAGAAAATGTGATTGCTAAAATTGAATTAATTATGCTGGAAAATGTTTTTTTTTTTTTAAAACGTATTTGACTGCATTTCCCATATAATAACCTTATACACCTGTATAAGCTTTGCGCTTCGAAAAGGCGGAAAAACCGTATTCATCATTAAGTACATGCAAGCAGAACTTTCTTTTTCAACGGGTGATTTTATATATCGGCATAATCCGCGTTGTTTGCATTCGTTTATGTGCTAAAAGTGTGCTTTTGAGACCTTTTTCACCATGCAGTGGAAGTGAATGGAGAAAGAAAAAACGTCATTCTTCGTTGGTCAGTTCCTGACCACTGAAGCAACTCATGAAGGCGAGCGTGAATATTATGACTACTATCGGTGCCAGGTAGTTATACAACATTATGTTCAATCAAAGTTCAGTATGCCTTTAAAGCAGGGGGTTCTCAAAGTGCGGCCCGGGGGCCGCCCTCGAAAACATTTTGCGTGGCCCGCGTTAGGTCCACGTGAAAGAAAATACATATTAGAAATCGCTAATGGTCTAACGTGCATCAATGAGGAGAAAAGAAAGTCATACCTCACGGGCCGGATAAAGTTATGTGTTTAATCTGCAAGCAAGTGAATTCAGTACTCAAGGAGTTTAATATAAAACGTCATTATGAGACTAATCACCAGTCTTACGAATGGTTCACAGGTGATGATCGTAAGAAAAAAGAGGAACAGCTTAAAAGAAGCTTAACAGCTCAAGTCAGTTTTCACGAATGTTGTGAAATCCATTGAGGCTGTAACACACGCTTGCTACGTGATATCTCACGAACTTGCCAATCGCAGTAAACCATTCAGTGATGGAGAATTTATCAACGACTGCTTCATGCAACTTAAGAATAATAGATTTAAAGAAGGCAAGATGCCCAGAGACTGACGAAATGGAGCCCCCTTTTAAATTATTATTTGTTAGATTCAGATTGCTTGTAGTTTTTTTCCCCCAAGTGGAATACACATTCGGAATCTGTAATGAATAAAATGGATGGTTTTGGAATCAATTTAGATTTCATGAGTGCATTTTTTCTTGTGCGGCCCTCCATCCAATGCAGGCTCCCTTAATTGGCCCTCAGTCACCAAAACTTTGAGAACCCCTGTTTTTAAGTGATGGACAAGGGATTTTAAAAACTTCAAATAACCACAACATATCACAGAGGGATGTATCCACTACACACCCACCAAATATCTTTTCAAGAAAATGTCATTATTAATATTAATATACATCTCAGAGTCAGCTAATAAACTCAGTCTTGAAAGGACTCAGGATTGTAGGGGTGTGGTCTAAATCTACGCCCTCAACCCAAGTGCCTTCGACGTCATCCAGCACTAGGCTACATGTTTGAATCACAGAACTGTTCTTATACAGTTCAACTTCTGTGGTTTGAACCATAGGTTTGAACCCGGCGAGGAATTAATGCAATCAATTCTAAGTAAAATACAGTGCGGCTGCTATCAGGAGATAAATATCACATGCAAGCTCGCAATCAAAGTTAAATTGACTTAAACGCTAAGCAGAGTATTACCGTTTGATCTAACGTTAGTCTATTTAAAGCAGGCTATTTTATTTTATTTAATTTAATTCTATTTTATTTTAGTCTAATTTATTTTAAGGCGACGTTTCACCAAATGCACTTTCCACATAAATCATTACACAATGGTAGGTTTTATCAAGTTTATTTTTAAAAATAGTTTGGTGGGGAATTACCGGGAACCCGTGCCAGTGTTAAACCCTATGTGGAAGATTATTATTGTGTATATATTGTCAAAACACATCATAATGGTTAGTCCGAATAATATTGATTATAATATTGGTCACTATGCGATACATATAACGCACATTCATGAGCAAAACCATGGAGATTCAGATGCTTGTTGACGCGTATTGAGAATTAAGGAAAAGCCAAATTGTTAACTCCTTAATGCAGAGACTCCTCTCTGTCGCACCTTTTCAATTCCTACTCCATAGCCCACTGAGCTCCCCCCTCCTTTCTCACCGTGGGTGTCTTCCAGGGCCTGGATCATGTCAGGATCCAGTGCAGTGCTGACCAGCATCTCCACGTAGCTGCGGAACATCTCCCTCATAGCACGGCTGTTCACCCCTCCACGGACCGGCACTGGAAAAAGGACAGAGAGCAGAGATTGGCTCAGTCTCACTGAACACACCACACCTGCTCACTCTCAATAATCACACTACTAATGGTTAAACCTGCTCACTCTCATAAACACACTATTAAGGGTAAACTTGTTTACTCTCAATGAACATAGCACTAAGGGTTAAACCCATAGACCGTAAAAAAATAAACCTAGTCACTCTCAAAGAACACACTAATAAGGGTTAGGCCTGCTCAATCTCAAATAACACACCAACCTGCCCACTCTCAAAGAACAACCCAATTATAGCCAGAACCTGCTAATTCTCAATAAACACACCAATCTGGGTGCTTACGCTCAACGAACACACCAATGAAGATGCCTGCTGTCTCATATGTGACAGACATACTAATTGTGACGCATCTCCAGAGCACGATCTTTGTGTAAAACTACCTCCGACACCACAACATTAGCTGAATGTAGGTGGGAGTCCACAGTGGAGGGACACAATTAGCTTGGTCCCGCTGGGGATGTCAGCCAGAATTCCCCTGGTTCCCACTGTTAGCTAAATACAACGTGGAGGAAAAGGGACTGCGAGTCACTGTTGGGTGAAAAGGGGGAATATCCCCCAAAAAAAGAACAAATTGCAGAAAAAAGAAACTTCTTTTTATACAGACATCGTGCTAACGCAAAGTGCAGTCCCTTTTCCACCATGTTGTATTCTGCATTTTTCGTTGGGAGTATTAACGCACCTGTGACAACTAGATTTTAGATTTCGTTCAAGGCGCAGTTTATATCATCTTTTCCCCCCCACTGTTAGCCGTCTGTGGTTATGTAGGGTGTCAGTCACTGTGGATCAGAGGAGTTGAGAGGAGCAATTGGCGATTCCAACTTGTGAAGGGGGGGAAATAAACACAGGAAACAGAAATGACTGACAACAGGAAGTCAGAGAAAGAAGGTTCTCACTCTCATCCTCACTGGGTGGCTCAGGAGAAGACTCAGACTCCGATGAGGATGGAACCTCCTTCAGCCACTTCTTCCTCTTCTTGGGTGGGGGCTCTGCCTTCACCTTCACAGGCCTCGTCTTGGGGGGACGCTCTGCCTTCCTCTCCCCTCCTCTCCTCTCCTCCCTTCCCTTCCCTTTCTCCACACCTCGCTTTTCCACTTTCTCATGAGGTGGCTGAGGTTTCCTTTCCTTCTCCCTCTCTTTCTCACGCTGATCTTTTTCCCTTTCCCGTTCTCGTTGTTCGCGCTGCTCTCGCTCTCTCTGCTTCTCTCGCTCTTTCTCCTCCCTCTCTACACGGGGTGGGGTCTGGCTGCGAGGAGGAGCTGTTGGTTTGGGCAGGGATTGCCGCCTGTTTGGAAGACAGACAAGATAACTAGCACAGTGCGCATTCTATATATTATTTATTATATATATATATATACGTGTATGAGCATAAATATGATACTGGAGACACTTGGGTCACTGTAATCATGAATGTATAATCTTGGTCTATAGGTGTTGAACATCCAAAAGAAAATCAGATAATAAAGCTCAGACATCAAGGCAATACATAAGATAATCATATGTGTCACATTATTTGCATATTTGATTTATGGGAGTATACACTACTCACAAAAAGTTAGGGATATTCGGCTTTCGGGTGAAATTTCAGGATGAACCTAAAATGCACTATAACCTTTACAGGTGAAATTAATTTGACCTTCTCTAAACTTTTGAATGCACATGTCCAACTATTCAATGTTTCAGTACTTTTTGCACAACTTGCTGTTCTCTAACAAGGAGCTGAACGGCAAAATTCACAACAGGTGTTTGATCCATGAATCGACCAATAAATTTCCTGGTTCAATTAGAATTGGTATTTAAACAGTCCTCTTCATCATGCTGTTCACATTTTGACATCATGAGACCAAGACGACACCTAACAATTGATCAACAGTACCTCGCCATTGCGAGGCTTCAAACAGGATGTTCTCAGAGGGAAGTGGCCACTGAGCTTAGAGTGTCACAGAGTGTCATCAGCAGGTTGCAACAGAGATACAGAGAGACTGGAAGAGTCACAGAAAGGCATAGAAGTGGACGTCCTTCGGCCACATCCCACACTGATGACCGCTTCATTGTGAACAGTGCCCTGCGGAACCGGATGATGAATGCCACTCAACTCCAGGCACATTTAAGGGAGGTGAGAGGCACCCAAGTGTCACGTCAGACCATTCAAAACCGTTTACATCAGCGTGGTCTGCGTGCTAGACAACCTGCAAGGGTACCTGACCACACCACCAGGCACAGGCGTCATCGTCTTGCATGGGCCAGGGAGCATTTACGCTGGACGAGGGACCAGTGGGCCTCAGTGCTGTTCTCTGATGAAAGTCGATTCACGTTGAGCAGAAATGATGGCCGCCAACGATGTTGGAGACGTCAAGGAGAGCGCTATGCATCAGCCACTGTTGTCACCAGACGACCCTTTGGTGGTGGCGGTGTTACAGTGTGGGCAGGTGTGTCTAGTCAATACAGAACTGCCCTACACTTTGTGAATGGTACAGTGACAAGCCCATACTACCTGAATAACATCATTAATCCAGTCATTGTGCCCCTGCATGAACAACACAGGCCTAATTTCATCTTCATGGACGACAATGCTCCAGCTCATCGAGGTCGCATCATTAGGGAAAGGCTGCTGGAGACTGGGGTACCTCAAATGGAGTGGCCTGCACTTTCTCCAGACCTGAATCCCATAGAAAACCTATGGGATCAGCTGACTCACCGTGTAGAGGCTCGTAACTCTGTACCCCAGAACCTCAATGACCTGAGGGCCGCCCTTCAAGAAGAGTGGGATGCCATGCCTCAGCAGACAATAAGTCGACTTGTGAACAGCATGAGACGTCGTTGTCAAGCTGTAATTGATGCTCAAGGGCACATGACAAGTTATTGAGACATTGACATTTTTGTTGTGGTATACCCACCACTGTTGTTGGCTTTTGTTTCAATAAATTGTTTGAGATGAGGAAATCACCATTGCATGCTTCTACTTAAATGCCCTACTTTCATGATACGTATAATATCACTGTAGCGTGAACTTACATTTTCCATAAATTTCACCCGAAAGCCAAATATCCCTAACTTTTTGTGAGTAGTGTATATACAAAAAACAAAAGAAAAAATTCACCAAAAAATTCACCAGTTATGGCCAAATTCCACAGATATCTCTGAATGACCAAAGTCCAACAGCACAATTTTTTCTGTTTGATTGCAGATACCAGATATGCCTCTACAGAATAGTACAAAGCAGACATCGGCTCGATTGAGAACAGTCTGTTAAACAGACGCCAAAGTTCCGAAAGTGTACGTAACACGTGGTGTCCAATAGTATCATTAACTATAACAACGCTGCCCAGCAATTAAAGTAAGTTTGTATTTGTTTAAACGCATATTATGTGGATTGAAACGGAGAATTAAGGGTACGTTTCTGTTTGACACGTATAAAAACATATGTATTTTAAAAATATATATGTTCTCATCTTATATTTCTGAGCAAATACCTGACATAATTAATTATAAAAGAATATCATAAAATATTATAAAGTCCATTATGTAATGTTCTAAGCATATGAAGGTTAAGATGTCGGCAAATGTATACCTAACCGAAAAACTAAAATATGTTTGGATATACAGTATATGTATATTTAGTCTATGGTTTAATTATTTTCTAAGAAATATAGGTCTGCCATCAGTTTCTAAGATGTAGAAGTGACATTACTGTTGCGTGTTCCTCCACTAATTCTGCGTCACGTTATGAACGCCCGCCTCTTCCATTACCCAAATGAGACGAGCTTGCACATTGTAGGGGAATGCTACCAAAAAATCGAAATATGTAGCCTACTGCATTCCATACATCATTAAACTTCAGTTTTGAATGGCGTTTTTTATTGCTAATATCTACTTTCATGGGCAATGCAATTCATCTCTATGCTGTGAAGGAGAGGGACTATTCCCTGATGACACAATACGTTAACCACAGCCAATTGAATTGATATTTCACTCATTTCAGTATGAGATTCTTCTGTTTACAGTACATTAAAAATCTTTGCTTTATCATTATTATTGACAGAGATTTGACGTGAAACAATGCAATGTCTGTATAATTGATGTCAATTAGTGCAATTCAGGCTTAAAGGGTTAAATTTCATATTTGGGATAAGGCTTTTATCCTTTGGGAACAGTTTGTGTAAGTATTCAACTTAAATATAACATTTGTATTATAATAATTTCACCCACATGGCACATATTTGTGCGCAGTATCATATTTATGCACATATATAACAATACATGCTATTTGAAAAAACAAATATATTTAATTAGCACTCCGTCTTGTGTAGTCTCTGCCTTTGGCAGGAAATGACAGAGAGAAGAATGTGGGTCAGTTTTACTGTTCACAAGAAAATGGGAGATCCCAGAGCGGACACACTTTAACAGAAAAATAGCTACACAAGCATACCGAGAGCAAGGTGGAAACACTCAGGTAAAACATGTCCAATCACACTGAGCAGAGAAAACACCAGATGATTGCCGTAGAGACACATGCAGAGGGAGAGAAGAGATGGGCAGGTGATGCGGTAGTATATAGACGGGTAAATCAGTGATCTACAGGGGCTAGGAATGAGAAAAGGAAAGGGGACTGAGACATCACTGAAATTAAGATGTGCAAGTATACCTCAGCGTTAGTGCTGGTCTGTGCCAAGGTTTTCGTGAGCACACCCTCACATAGTCCTTTTTATTGACGTTCTCCAGAAACTTGACGTACAGGCGCTGGTACCGTGTCTTAGCATCTCCAAAGTATCCCAGATACTGAAAAAGAAACAGAGTTATCATATTTCTTCTCTTGTTTGTATTCTTTTTACTTGTTTAAGGGCAGGGAGATTTAAATAATTAATACTGGCTTTTAAAATGTATGTTTGGTCATTTTGTATTTTAAAACACTCTGCCAACGTAATCTTGTTCATTGTCATACAAATAAAGCTAATTTGACTGAACTGAATGGAGAAAGATGGCCCACAATTAAGATGATGAGGCCAATCATTGAAATCGAAGGTAATGATTTAATTCCTAGTCAGATGCCTATGTCTGCATGTGTCTAAATTGGCCGGTATCTATGTTCTTAAAATCTGGTGCATTTTCCTTTAAAAAAAAAATAGAATCATGGTTAGCTACAGTTCAAAAAAATAACAGTACAACATCAATAACCTGATGAACCATTACATTACATTACATTATAGGCACTGCCGAACCACTGTTACTAGCAGTAGTGATATTTCTGCATGGCAAATAATTTACTTGTAGATGTAGTAGTGTAATAGAAAAACAACAGACCCAACTGTCATGACACGCATGCTGCTTGTTCTGAGTAATTGACTCATTCTTTGAAAGGGGCGTGTTCAAAATAATAGCAGTGTGGAGTTTAATTAGAGAATTCATTCATTCTGTGAAAAATCAGGTGTCATTAATTGTCCTTTATTAAGGAAGAAGGGAAGCAAATGTTTCACACATTGTTATAAAATATATTTCCTTCTGAATAGCTAAGTAAAATGGGCCGTTCCAAACATTGTTCAGAGGAACAACGTAATTTGATTAAAAAGTTGATTGGAGAGGGGAAAACGTATAAAGAAGTGCAGCAAATTATAGGATGCTCAGCTAAAATGATCTCAAATGCTTTAAAATGGTAACAAAAACCCGAAACACGCGGAAGAAAACGAGCAACTACTGTTAAAACGGATCGAAGAATAGTCAGAATGGCACAAATTCAGCCAATCATCACCTCCAGAAAGATCAAAGATGATCTAAAATTACCTGTAAGTGCTGTTACAGTCAGAAGACGTTTGATCGAAGCTAAGCTATCAGCAAGAAGCCCCCGTAAAGCACCATTGTTGAAAAAACGGCATGTGCAAAATAGGTTAAAATTTGCCAAGGAACACATCGATTGGCACAAAGAGAAATGGCGTAACATTCTGTGGACTGATGAGTAAAATTGTTCTTTTCGGGTCTAGTGGTAGGCGACAGTACGTCAGACGACCCCCGTGTACTGAATTCAAGCCACAGTACACTGTGAAGACAGTGAAGCATGGTAGCGCAAAAATCATGGTATGGGGATGTTTTTCATACTCCGGTGTTGGGCCTATTTATCGTATACCAGGGATCATGGACAGTTTGAATGCATCAAAATACTTGAAGAGATTATGTTGCCGTATGCCGAAGAGGAAATGCCCCTGAAATGGGTGTTTCAACAAGACAACGACCCCAAACACACAAGTAAGTGTGCAACATCTTGGTTCCAGACAAACAGGATTGAGGTAACATAGTGGCCTGCTCAATCCCCGACCTCAACCCCATTGAAAACTTGTGGGGTGACATTAAAAATGCAGTTTCTGAAGCAAAACCCAAAAATTCACAGGAACTGTGGAATGTAGTTGGTTCATCCTGGGCTGAAATACCTGTTTCTAGGTGCCAGAAGTTGGTTGACTCGATGCAACGCAGAGGCGCAGCAGTTATCAAAAACAATGGTTATGCAACTAAATATTAGTTCAGTAATTTAAAGTGAAGTTTATACAGTAAGTGTTTGAGTTTGAAGAGAAAAATGTCGACACTGCTATTTTTTTTAACAGATTAATATTCCTTTTCTTTGCTTCCTGTAAAAGAATAACGCAGACTTGATAAAATTTGTTAATGCTTTAATTTGGAATTGAATGTGTAATGTTTCCACTACATTTGAAATATGGAACTAAGCGCTATTAAAAAAATATTTGCACTTTATTCACTTTTTTTAACGCACTGCTATTTATTTGAACACAACTGTATATTCCTGCTGGCATGGCTCAAAGGGGCAGTGGGAGACTCACATTGCTTGTGGCACAGAACTGCCTCTGTCCATCCTTGATCTCAGGGGTGAATTTCTGCAGCAGGGCTTTCTGCACCCTCCAGATTGGGGGGGGCTCCCGGCCTGTTTGCAGGGCCAGCTGGGAAAGCAGGAGAGACAAAGGCCACACAGCTTCTTTCACAAATACTGATTGCACTTGTATGTCAGACAGTAAAAGGGGTCTGGCTCGAATGCAAAATGAGAGAGAAAGCTCTGCGTCAGTGATTCGGAACCATCTATTGGCCAAGGAACACATGGGCACCATCTGTAGGCAAAAAAGCTTGTAACAAAAGACTTGGGTTCAAAAGGTGCTTTGAATTACTGAATGCCCAGGTTAGGAAATGCTGTTTTACTGGTTAAGAGACACAGGTGTAGACAAATTCAAACATCCACTGTTTTATCCAATGAAGAATGGGTGAAAAAACATAATGCTGGCAGAAGAACATAGACTACAGACTAAACAAAAAGAGATGGACTAGAGTCTAGTCTGTTATTTTGTCCATCCATTTTTGTTTAGTCTAGTGGCTAGACTAAACAAAAAGATGGACAAAAGAACAGACAACAAAATAAACAAATATGAACAGAAGAACCTAGACTATAGACTAAACACAGACAGATGGACAGAAGAATATAGACTATAGACTAAACACAGACAGATGGACAGAAGAATATAGACTATAGACTAAACACAGACAGATGGACAGAAGAATATAGACCAAAGACTAAACACAGATATGGACTGAAGGACAACAAAACAGGGACAAAGAGACGGCAGTGTGGAAAATGATTTGACACAATAAAAACAAAAGAAATTTCAGTGAATGTATCATATGCACACAAATGTACTCATATATGCATATGTATGCACAGTACCTTCAGAGTACCAATGTCTTCTGTTCGCACCACAAACTCGTCTCTCTCTCGGAATATGCCTTCGCCACCACTCTCACTGTCCTCCTCTTCACTCTCTCCAGCAATGGCTGCATTAGTCTGCTTCTTGGCCAAGTGCAGAGCAGTTATCTGGGGTGCCGGCGCATCCTCCGGGGTGGGTGGGGATGGAGGGGAGGGCTGGGGTATTTCAGGGGGAGGGGGAGGGGAGGAAGATGGGGGAGGGGTGGAGGATGGAGGGAGAGTTGGAGGAGGAGGAGACTGGGATGGAAGTGAAGGAGGAAGAGGGCTAGGGGGTGGGGACTGCTGTTGGTGGGGCTGTTCTTCCTGTGGGGGGAGGGGAGAGGGGAGGGAAAGAGGAGGTAGAGGTGGAGGGGATGGAGAGGAGGAGGGAGGTGGAGACAGGGAAGGTGATGGAGGGGAGGGAGGTGCTGGTGCTGGAGGAGGCTCCTCCAGGGATTCTGGAATAGAAAGAAGAAAGTAATTACAGGCCTGCCATTTCAATGGGATGGCAGTTCTTGCTTTTCAGCAGTACCATTTTTAGAAACATCTTTATGACAAAAAACAGTAATCTCATAAATGCCAAGGCAGCGGCTTCCTGCGGCTCCTTCTCACCATCAACATTTGGGGCATCTAACATCTGCAATTCTGGTCCCCTCTCCTCCTCATTTTCCTCCTCCTCCTCTACCTCCTCCTCCTCTTCCCGCCTATCTTCCTCTTCCTCCTGAGGCTCTGCCTGCCTCTCGAGCTCCGCGGGCTCAGGTGACTGGGGGTGGACATGGGGGGGCGGCTGTGGGCTGAGAGGAGGGGGCTGCTGGGTGGGCAGGGCTTGGTGTGATGGGGGTGGGAGGGGAGGCGGGGGTTGGGGTGTGTCATAGAGGGCAGAAATGGCAGAGGAGATGCTCTTCTGCAGATCCTGGTTCTTGCTGACGGAGTCCTCTTCGTCTGAGGAGAAGGAAGGCAGGGTCTCCAGATTCCTCTTCAGTTCTTCGTCCAGCCTCTTGCAGGGGCTGGGGCAGTTCCCGAGGGCTAACCCTCCATCCCCTTCTCCCTCCCCAAATGGTGGAGGGGGAGGTGGGGGAGGTGGTGGTGGCGGAGACAAAGATTTGCTGGGGGAGGCACTGCTGCCCCCTGCCCCCCCTGTTGCCCCTGCTGGCAACCCTTGCCCTGCTGGTCTTTTCCCTGACTTCAGAAAGTCCAAGAAGGAGGCCATAAACCCAGATTTCATCTCTGGCTCTTTCTCATCCACCTGCAAAAGTATGGCAGGGAGTGAAAAAGGGGTGGGGGAGAAAAAACAAACAAACAAACAAACACACAAACACACACACACACACACACACACACACACACAAAAACTTATCCTGAATATCCATAGAGGCTGGGGAAACAGTCATAAAGGGCAGAAGCCTTTACTGCAAGCCTTTTTTAACCGTGGTCATCATCCAGTGCAACTACTTGTGGGGATAATGTAATCATACTTTAAAATAAAAAAGAATACATAAAATAATGCAATCATACTTGAAAACACAGTTACACATCAACCCTCACATACATATCTGTCTATTCTGCAAAGAGGTACACTAGACTTTGTCCCCCCATTTCAGATGAGTGCTGTTCAACTATCTGAACACTGGAGGGAGCATGGGATACATGACAATGACAGCAGTCCATGAGTCATGTTCTCAATCAGGCATCTCGATGTAGCAGTGTGACAATCTATCATTTCATAGCTGTTTCCATGGAAGATTTTTTCACACAAGCTACTGCAGTTGTACTGTTGGGTTTGGTGCAAAATACAAATAGTGGAATGAAAGTGAAACTTTTGTTCATCCAGTTTAACAAAACTCATTAGAGACAGGGTGATTGTTTTGTTTTTTCCCCCACTGACGCAAGGGCTTCACAAGCTCTTGAAACAACATAGTGAAAAATAATAAAGTAGGCTGTGGTAATTCACACTATGTTCATACAGAATATATATTCTTTATAAATACTGGATAGAATAATTGCACTACTAACTCTTATATTTCTTCCTGTATGTGAAAATGTTATGAGCTAAATGAGTGTAGGGTTAGATACTGGTACTGGAACAATTGTTCTAAACCGGCTGCCATGCTAACAAGGGGAAATGTCCACACTGAGCCAACATCATAATGTACAGACATTTTCATACAGTGCACTTGTTGTGGATATTACGCTATATGAATTGCACATTGTGCAAGGCTTTCTTTGTTGGTTTTATTTAATTATAGGTGAACGAACTACACATCCATACTCTAACTCCCCTATACAACCTCCCTGCCTCTCACTCACCTCCTGGCCTTTCTGCTTGACCTTTTCTTGATTTCGGTTCATGTCCATTCCACTTGTGGGTCCGGGGCTAAGACCCAGAGAAGGGGCCGATCCGACAGAGCCGTCCGACAGAACTGGATCGGTACCAGAAAGGGAGTCTGTCCTCAAGAGGGCATCAGAAGAGGGCATGGAGGGGATGGGCAGTTTGATCTGCAAGAGAGAACGGGAAGCGGGAGGATTCATGGCCGACCAGATGAAGGTACTCTTTTCTCACTACTAAACAGAACACATTCCCCCCAAGCTTCCACCCTCAGTTACAACTCCTAATCAATTCCATCCCTGCCCATTCACAGCCCCATCACAATCCAACTCTAATTACCCAGGCTTTGCACCACACCCCTCTCCCACCCCATTCCCCACCTTGCTCACCTTAATTGGTCTTATGGGCTCCTGATGCTGTTGGGATTGGTGATGTAACTGTTGGTGTTGCTGCTGCTGCTGTAGCGGCGGTTGCTGTTGGTGTTGGTGCTGCTGTAGCGGTGGTTGCTGCTGCTGTTGCTGTATGTGTTGTAGTTGATGATGCTGGTTATGGGCTTTATTCGCCATGTCCATCATCACATCCTCCCGCTTGCCCCGGCCTCTGCCTCTTCCCCTGCCTCTGCGGCTCTCTCCTCCCATCCCGGCCCCATATGCTCCCATCATGCCCCGGGAGTGGTGTGGTTCTGGCAAGGGGCGAATCCGGGGCCTACCCCTGGGCCTCGGAGGTCCCTCTCGTTTTGGCTTGGAGGGCTTCCTGCCCCTCTTCTTGGGCCCATCCTGGGGCAGCAACTGTGGAGGGGGACCGAGTGAGGGGTACCCAGATGGGTGGCAGAAGTCCAGGTCTCCCATTAGAGGGCTCAGAGCCCCTCCACTCCCCACACCCGCGCCTGACTTCCTGCAGCTGGACACCAGGTCTGGGAGCAGGTCTGGGAGTCTCCTGCTGTTCAGCCGGATGTCGGCTGGCACATCCGCTTTGTCCTCGTCGTCTTCAAACTCATATTCCTGCGCATAGCTTTTTTTGGGCAACGAGTTGGGGTCCCGCCTCTGTTTCAGAAGGTGGAAGGAGCTGGTCTTCAGGAGCTTCTTGGGGCGGGAGGAGCAGAAAATGGGGGAGGTAAGGCCGCCCGGGGTGGGGCCTCCTCCAACGCCTGTCCCTCCCAGCATCTTGTTCCCGGAGCCATCACTGGCACCGGTACCCCCCCATCCCCATGCCGGAGCTTTGAGACTGGATCAGGCCCAGCTGCTCCGTGTTGACGGTTGAGGGGAGCTCGTGGGCCTTCAGGGAATCCAGGTCCAGGTGCATGGAGCCATTGCCCGACTCTGACAGGGCATGGCAGTATTGCCCATACCCTTGGTCGCCGTGGTGCCCCAGCATTTCATAACTGCCTCCACCAGCTCCGCCTGCTGTCTTCACCCCTTCCATGGCCTCTTGACCCCTGCGTCCCTCCGAAACCACTTCCTGTCCTGTCTGTCCTGCCCCTCCGCCCCCGCTGCAGCTGGACTTGTAATCTTCTGAGCAGAACATGTCCTCCATGCCTGGGAAGAAGGAGCGGTCTTCATCTTGCAGGAGTGAGTCAGGGAAACAAATGGACGTCAGGGGTACGAATCTCTGCTGCTGGCTCTGGCCGGCTTTGCCCACAGGGCTCCCAGTGTCAAACTGGTGCTCTTTGAGCTGATCTAACTGGGACTGAGAGAGCTGAGAAGGGTGGCTGTCCTGCTCTCTCTGCTGCTGCTGTTGCTGTGGAGGAGGGCCAGAGCTGGGGGGCGGGGGCATGTGGTGGGGGTGAGGGTGTGAATGCGGGTGGGAGAGAGGGTGGTGAGAGTGGGAATGCTGATGATGGGAGTGGGAGAGCGGGAGCGGGTGGTGGGGGGCGATGTGGTGCATGTGGGAGGGCGTCGATAAGCCCAGTCCTGGCTCAGAGAGGAAATCGTGCAGTTCGGAGGCGGTATGCGGCGGGTGATGGGGTGGGTGATGGGGCGGGAGCCTGTGCTGCTGTTGTTGGCTGTGGCGGTCGTTCCCTCCGCCCCCACCTCCTCCCCCACCCCTCTCCCCAGTTCCCGCTCCTTCCCCGCGAGCGTTCTGGGCGAGGGAGTGCTCCAGCATGTCTAGGGGAGAGACGGAGTTCTGGCTGGACTGGCCCTGATCCTGCTGGGCTCCGCGGCCGTAGTGGGCCTCCAAAGCTTGGGACTGGAGTTGAAGCTGCAGCTGAGAGGACTGGGGCTGGCTCTCCCCTCCTGCCCCGCCCGTGCCCCCCCCGGCTCCTCCCATCATGGCCTGCTGGCTCATGGAGTGCTGCTGTTGGGCCTGCGAGTCCATCTTATTGCGGGTGGTGTGGGACAGCACAGACTGGAGCAGATGGGCCTGCGGGGGCTGGCGGGGCGGATCTGTGGGAGAGTCCAGCAGGGAGAGAGCGGCCTGGGACTGCTGCTGCTGTAGGTCAGGGGTTTTGCGTAGGTAGGGTAGGTCAGTGGGATCCTGGTTTTTTTTTTGAAGTTCTAAGTGAGGGTGGGAGTGGGGATGGGGGTGGGGATGTGACTGGTGTTGAGAGAGGGAGTGCTGGGAATAGGGATCCCCTCGGCTGTAGTGCACCACAGATCCAAGGGAGTCGTGGTGATGCGGGTGGGGGAGAGGGTGTGGGTGTGAGTGTGTCTGCTCCGCGCTGCCCCTCCCTCCTCCGCTTCCTCCTGTTCCGGCTCTCTCGTTCTTCTGCTGCTTCTTCATTGACATCTCCAGCTGGCTGTCCAGACTGCCTTCCGCCCCTCCTCCTCCTCCAGCCCCTGCTCCACCCACGACCACGCCAGCACTGGAGGTTGCGCTGTTGGTACGGATGACACTCTGGAGGTGGTACCTCTCCTCAGAGCTCTTGCTCAGTTCATAGGCAAGGCCCTTGCCGCCATCCTGGTTCTGCGAAACGGGCTGTGGCTGGGGCTGCTGGGGCTGCTGCTGTGGGTGGTGCTGGGAAGGGTGGGGGGCGGGGCTTTGTGCCTGCAATAGATGCTGGATCAGGAAGTCGTCATCGTCGTCCTCGTCCTCGTCTTGGGACCTCTCAACCCCCAGCATGTCGGAGCTGGGCTTAGCTTTGGGAGGGGTGGGGTGGTAGGACTGGGGCGGCCCTCGTGTGTCAGGGTAGCCCTGTGGGGAGGACAGGAAGGCGGGGGAGAGGACAGTGGAAAGGTACTTGTTGCCCCCTGCTCCACCAGGGGACTGCACAGGCCGGGCAGGTGCAGGAGAGTGCAACCCTGGCCGAATGATCCCAGAGCCTGAAGGGGAGGGGCTGGAGTCGGGGAGGTGGTAAGAGCTTCCCCCTCCTCCACTCCCCACGCTGCTACCACCTCCTCCTGACCCTCCACTGCCTCCGCCGCCACCACTACTGCCCCCCCCAGACCCTGTACTGCCCCCTGCTGAACCTCCACCACCTCCTGACCCTAAAAGTGCAGGGGAGTGGCCTGGGCCACCATATCCCAGAGAGGGGCTCCCTGCTCCACCTAGAGAAGCTGGCAGTGACCCGTACCCCGAATCCGCCCCGTAAACTACCTCCGCCGAGAACGACTGCCCACCTGCCCCCAAACTCCCGTAGCCTTTCCCTGCACCTGCTCCTCCCCCCGCGCTCAAATCCTGTGCCTGGGGGGAGTTGAAGCCCCCGTACGGTTGGGAGAGGTGCGAGGGAGGGGGCTGGCTAGGGGAATAAGACTGGGGCTGCTGCTGGGGCGGAGTCTGCCCCGAAAGTGCAGGGGAAGGCTTGACTGGGGCGACAGGAGAGCCATAGCCCGAAAGGCAGGGCTTGGGAGGGGCTTGCTGGGCAGACGCAGAGGATGTGGGAGGGGGCGGCGGTGGCGGCGGAGGCGGAGCAGACTGGGGTGGAGGTTGCTGCCTAGAGGGAGCGGAGGTGGAGCTGGAAGTCGGGTTGGAGCTGGAGGGGTGGGTGCCCGAGGCAGATGATGAGGAGGAGGAGGAAGATGTGGAGGATGCAGAGGGAGGCGTGTGCGGAGTCCGGGAGGAGGACCCCGAACCAGAGGAGGAATAGCCACTGCTGGAGCTGCTCTTTGCCCCCTTGCCCGCGCCCCCCGACGAGGAGGACGAGGCAGAGGTGTACGCCGGCTGGATGATGGGCCGGTACACTTGATCTGCTCTGGGGGAGGGCTTGGGGTCAGAGGAAGGGCTCTGGTCCCCCAAGGGGCTGCAGGAGACCCCAGCGTGCCTGTGGTGGGCGATCTGCTGGTACCCCCGATGCACCGCAGCTGAGGTAGTGCTGCAGGGAGTGAGCCGCCGTGGAGGACAGCTGAGGCTGCGACGGGGAGGGGCGCTGGTAGTGCTTAATCACACTGTCCTGCCTGGGGATGGCCCTCTCCTGGGGGGGAGGCTGGGGCGGGGCGGGGGCCGACGAGAACACAGATGCGTTGTACAACTGGGAGGACTGGTCTTGGAGCTGGGAGGAAAGGAGGTTGAACTGATGGGGGGGCAGGTGGCGGGCAGAGGAGGTGGTTGGGGCTTGAGGCGGAGGTGGGCCTGTGGGGTCCTGTCCACTCCTGTAGGCCGTGCCCTGTGAGGAGAGCAGGCGGTCGAAGCCCAAACTGGACTGGGAAGGTGTTTTAATGTGCAGCAAGGGGTCGTGAGGGGACAGGAGACCATTGGAGGTGGGGCTGAACGTGGGCGTGTCCTGAAGGGAGAGAGACGGGGTGACGCCCGGGAAGGAACGCCCTGAAAATGAAGCCGGGTGCTGATAGGCAGACAGGGCAGAGGAGGAGGGGAAGGTGCCTGACCCAGGGAGGGCACCAGAAATAAAGAGCTCAGCTGGGGCTGGGGTGTGCATGGCTGTGGGTGACATAGACAAAAAGGGGAGTATTATTCAAGGCCGATTCACTCAAACGCACTACATGGCACGCTATTGCTAAGCAATGTTTCTATTTGAAATTGCAACAAAAAACATACAAACCTTGTTTTAGTACTCAACATTCGAGTTTGCTTCGGCACAGGTGCTTAATGTCCAAACATGAATATCATAACAGTGCAGTACTGATAGGCAGTGTAGTAAATACAGTAAAAGAAAATATTACCTCATTGACACATTAAAGGTTGTATCAGCGATTTTGGGTGGAAACATAAATGATTTTTTTTTTCCTCACGATCCGCTAGCTGCCCGCCCCATAAGCAGGCCGTCAAAAAACCGCGTCTCTGTAGGCAGCCTATGCTCCGAGATCGTACACAAAAACAATGGTACTACCAACTACTCAAAACCAAAATAAACAGTATTCCAACCAATCACAATGATCTGCACAAACGCTAATACTCTTATCTCGCTGAAATCTTGACGGATTTACAAACGATTTGGTTTCTTACAAACGTTATTAACGTGGTTATAATTCTGGATGCTTGAACACTATTTTTTAAAACATAACATAATTATTCATAAGTATGTTTGTTTGGGATTTCGCTTCAGAAGTGACGTCACGTTTGTGCAGATCATTGTGATTGGTTGGAATACTGTTTATTTTGGTTTTGAGTAGTTGGTAGTACCATTGTTTTTGTGTACGATCTCGGAGCATAGGCTGCCTACAGAGACGCGGTTTTTTGACGGCCTGCTTATGGGGCGGGCAGCTAGCGGATCGTGAGGAAAAATCAGATGAATGTGATCATTTATGTTTCCACCAAAAATCGCTGATACAACCTTTAACAGTTTAGCCTCACCTGTTTGCCAAGAAGGGGTGCGGAACTGTGAGAGGAGAGAAGAGGCTGATGGGGGAGGCTGAGGACCCCTGGACTCCAGAGCTGAAATTAGGTTCATGACTGAAGCATCTGGAGCAGAAGGGCTGGCATGGTGCAGTCCAGTGTCAAATAGCCCAGACAGACCTGGCAGTATGAATACAGCCTTAAAAGCAGTTGAACAGTGGGCAAACACATGGACTGACTGTAGTTAACAGTGCATTAGCACCACTTTACAGAGATGAAAATGAATGAGTTAAAAATTAGTTAAAACATCTGATGTAAGTCATCGACCCAAGTGAGAAAAGACAAAAGTGAAGTAAAAAAACTGGACACTACCTTTGTGAAATGTACTGTATGAACTAAACACATTTTGCACACACATGAATCATGAAGTAATTTCTAACAAACAGGTTCTTCTCAGAGCACTGAATATCATGTGGGTTTGCATGGGTGTTTCTTAAGCATTAGCACCTCCATAAGCAACAGATTATTAAGTGCATCACTCGAAATGAACCACTCTATAAAGACAATATATAAAGAATTATCTTACCTAAACTCCGCCCAGCAGCACCCCAGGCTCCACCCTGCCCAGAGCTGGCAGGGTGGTGATTGGTTGCATAGCCCTGCAGGGGATGGGGCGTGGCATAGGCTTGGCGATGGAGAAGCTCTGAGTCTGGGTGGGATGATCTGGAACTCCCGTACACCAGACTAAACAAGTGAAAAGGAATACAGATTTTAACTAGGCTCTACACCAAAAACACATAGTTCATTAGTTGAGTGCAAAAACACTGCTGTCATTTTAGTTTTATTGTTGAGCACAAAGTATGATTGTCAGTAGTTTGATTATTATGTCAAAAACACTACTTTAATTCACGTGAGGGGCTAATATTTCCATTCCACTGAACAATGAATAGTCATGGCATGATGCAACATCTTCGATTTCTTTTATTAGAAATACATTATTATTATTTGCTTTATAAAATGCAAGGAGAAGACTTAAGGATTATAGCCTAATGATTTATTGAGAATACCACTCTAAATGAAAAAAAATAAATGAACAGTCCAACAAGATGCATTTCTGAGCTAGCAGTAACAACAAAGCTCTAGAACACCTGAACAGTTTTTAATTAGAGAAAATGAAAAAGGTCTGAATGTGGCTGCATTTCAACAGCTTTTAATATGCTTTTAATATGAACCGAACAGCGCGACAAGCCTAGATCAAACATCTTTTTCTGCGGTGTAAAACGTCACATTTTCATTTTATTAATTACGTGGCGAGCTTGGGCTCATGGAATGGGGAGGTTGATGGAATTGATTACACAGACGGACTTAATACGGAGGCAGAACAAACGGTCGGTCTATCTACTGAGTTAAAAAAAAGTATAAAAATACAAATTCTAGCGGTTCCTTTCCTTTCTTTTAAAATGTGTTTTCACGTTCTGAAAAAGTGGCTATTTTCCTATTGAACTCTATGGAAAAATAAGTCAGGAGAAGAAACCCTTCAAGTTATCCATCCATATCTACTGTATTTCTGGCAGCAGAGTGATGGTTTAAGGCTTGTTTGATACCTCAGACCCTTGTTGACTTACAGCCATTTAGCCAACCATGTGTTCCATACTATTCCCGTGTAATTTACAGCTTAATCTAGTCCCACACCCCAATTCCCATAGCAATCCATTCAAATGCAGAGAGGTTATAGTATTGCTTCTAAGAGTACCTGGAAATAAGATATCAGGAGTCTTTTGATATCCTTTGATTATACAGTCATGATGGCATCACCTGTTTACCTGTGGAATACCTGTTTGACCTGTTTTTTTTCACAGAATGAATTAATTCTCTAATTAAACTCGACACTGCTATTATTTTGAACACGCCCCTTTCAATGAATGAGTCAATTACTCAGAACAAGCAGCGTGCATGTCACGACAGTTGGGTCTGTTGTTTTTCTATTACACTACTACAGGGGTGTCAAACTCCAGTCCTGGAGGGCCGCAGTGTCTACAGGTATTTGTGGTTTCCTTTCAATCAGCACCCAGTTGAGAACAAGGTGTGTGGACTTCTTAGCCAATTAGTGACTTAAATTAATCACTTGTGCTTAAACGCACCAAAAACCAGCAGACACTGCGGCCCTCCAGGACCGGATCTTGACACCCCTGCACTACTACATCTACAAGTAAATTATTTGCCATGCAGAAATATCACTACTACTAATAACAGTGGTTCATCAGGTTACTGATGTTGTACTGCTAGTTTTTTGAACACCACTGTATGTGTAGATTGATGAGGGAAAAAATGTATTTAATCCATTTTAGAATAAGGCTGTGACATAACAAAATGTGGAAAAAGTGAAGGGGTCTGAATGCTTTCTGAATGCACAGTATATTACCGGAGAACTTGCATTCAATCTTCTTTTCAATTCTTCTTTGTAACCCTTTCCTTTTCAATTCTTCTTTGGAACCTTTTCCTATAGCACATGCAAACTAAGACTGCTGCGCTCAAGGAAAGAATGACCAGCAGTCTATAAAAACCAACATTTATGTTTATAATTTTGAATAAACACTATAAAATCAATATGTTCATATGTACAGCCCCTGGAAACATAACATTGCTGGTCAAGCTGATTTTGAGTTACTTTATTATATTTTCTTGCTTCAGACAAAAAATCTCCAACTGGCCCTAGATCAGTCATTGTGATGCCGTCTGGTGGTCACAAATTTCTGTAAGTATCTAAAATATCACTTATTGCCCATAAAAACTGTCTGGGCCAATCAAATACATACACAAAAATTTAATATAAAGGAGCCGCGGTAAAAGCCGAGATGGCAGCATATGTTGCCCCAAGGTTCGAGCCCTGGTCCTGCCAGATCCGAGTATGGCCAGTGCCTTGAAGGAGCGATCCCGGGGTGGGGGAAGGGACCCAGTGGGGGAGAATTGTCACAAGCTGCCCCAGACGAGTTGGAACCATGGTCAGGAGCTCAGAGGAGTTTGCGCCCTGAAGAGGATGTGGCACCCTCTTTCCAACTACCAGCTGACGGGGTTTTTTGGAAACTGATAGAAATGCTTAAATATCACTTAAAAGCAAGTGAGGAGACTTAAAAGCTGGTATGCTTGTTATTTGGTTAGGCAACACACTGTGGTGCATGGATGAGCCCCAACGTCTCCGATTGAATCCGGACCCTCCCAGTACCGGCTGTGGCTAGTAGCTCCATAGGGGGACGCACAATTGTCGATTGCATCGCCCAAGGTATGTCAGTTGGGTTCAGTCAGTTAGGGGTCTGCATTTCATCGCTATCTAGCGACCCCCACGGGTCAATTGGGTGCCCGTGAACTGCATGTTCATGCCACATATGAACGGTCTTCCTCCGACTGCTTAGCTGTAGTCTGCTATGTAAAAAGAAGCAGACTGGTAATACCAGGGGGTCTATCTTACACCCGGCGCTAACTGGCGGTAACCCAAACGTAAGTGTCTTTGCAAGTTTCAGACGGGCGCTGTGGTCATTTTAACATCCAGCGCTCACGTTCTTTAGCTAGAAAGTGAACTTGCGCCAATAACTGGGCGGGTTGGTCTTAAGATGAGGCGTGGCCAGGATACGATGCTATCTTGAGGCAGCATTAACATCCCTAACATTACTAAAAGATTTACAGAATCTGGAGAAAGGCTGAAAACCAATATTGAATGCCCGTGACCTTCGATCCCTCAGACGGCACTGCATTAAAAACCAACATGCTTCTCGAATGAATACTTGGGAATACTTCAGAAAACCGTTGTCAGTAAACACAGTTCATCGCTGCATCTACAAATGCAAGTTACGCAAAGCGTAAGCCATATATCAACAACATCCAGAAATGCCACTGACTTCATATGAGCTCATCTGAGATGGACTGACACAAAGTGGAAATGTGTGCTGTGGTCTGACAAGTCCACCTTTCCAATTGTTTTTGAAAATAATGGACGTTGTGTTCTCTGGGCCAAAGAGGAAAAGGACCATCCCGATTGTCACCAACACAAGGTTCAAAAGCCAGCGTCTGTCATGGTATGGGGGTGTGTTAGTGCCCATGGCATGGGTAACTTGCACATCTGTGAAGGCACCATTAACGCTGAAGGGTACATATGCATTTTGGGGCAACATATGCTGCTATCTAGACAACTTGTCTTTTTCAGGGACGTCTCTGTTTATTTCAGCAAGACAATGCCAAGCCACATTCTGCACGTGTTACAACAGCGTGGTTTTGTAGTCAGAGAGTGCAGGTGCAAGACTGGCCTGTCTGCAGTCCAGACCCGTCTCCCATTGAAAATGTGTGGTGCATTATGAAGCGCAAAATACGACAATGAAGACCCCGGACTGTTGAGCAGCTGAAGTCTTATATCAAGCAAAAATGGGGAAAAATTCCGCTTTCAAAACTACAACAATTATTGTCCTCAGTTCCCAAAAGATTACTGAGTGTTGTTAAAAGGAAAGGTGATGTAACACAGTGGTAAACATGCCCCTATCCCAACATTTTTGGGACGTGTTGCAGGCATCAAATTTAGAATGAGCGTATATTTGCAAAAAACAATAAAGTTGATTAGTTAAAACATTAAATATCTTCTTCAATTGAATACAGGTCAAAAAGGATTTGCAAATCATTGCTGTTTTTATTTACATTTTAAATACTGTCCCAACTTTTTTAGAATTGGGGTTTGTACATAAGGCGCAAACGCCCTCCTGTCTGTTACACACAGGGTGTGCATGCGCACAAACATATAAAGATTACATTGTGAAATGGGGATTCATATTTTTCCCCAAAATAAAACATTTTCTCTCCTGGAATAGATGCATGTTGTCCCTGGAATCACGGGAATGTGGCTTGTTTTAAGGCATTAAAGGGACTGCCAACTCAAATCGATGATTCAGCTTTTCAATGGTTAATTGTTGTTGTCCTGGGGTGGAACATAACCCAAATATCAGTACTAAGTGATATGCCTAAATTGAGATATGCCTTCCTTTTTTTCACCATTGCCTGAAATTGATCAGGCAAGGTTTGATCGGGCGGGATTAAAATGCGACGTGTAAACGTCATTTGGTCCTCTCAGCCAATGATTAACTATCCGGAAATTCTTTACGCCCTCCCCTTCATCAGTTTTTATACGCCCCCTTTTCCACTGATCCTCCCGCTGTCTCACTCGGAAAGTTGTAAACATGGCGAGTAGATTTTGCGTTTTTCCTGGGTGCAATATCAAAACACTGGAAAAATTCATCAATTTTATTGAGAGCCTTTATCTGAAATAAATTTAAAAATGCAGGTCTGCAGTGCTAATTTTTCAGAGTTTTGCTGTTCCCACACAGTGGCTAACGATACGTAGGCATTCAGCTAAAATCGGCAGCTCAGATGCCTAGGCTCAACTGATTTTAGTTGGCTATTTATAATAATAATAATAATTATTATTATTTATTTTTTTTAAAAGACTACCCAAATTAGCACACCTGATCCAGCTTGTCAACGCACAAATCAGATAAGATAGCTAGCTGTCAAGCTGGGTCACAGCCGTTGTGATTTGTGCAAACAAGTTTACGTTTCGACCTTTCCTTAGTCTTCACCGATGTGTAACGTTAACAAGGCTACTGTTGAAGCAAATCCGAGATCTATCTGTTCTGCTACGAATTCTGCCTGCACAACGCAGGACGTTGGAACGCAATGCGATATATTCGCAGAAGACGTTGGGTGTCAGACTGGCATTCTCCCTAGCCACAGGACATTGGGCACCCAAATCTCACTGGAAACCTTGAGTCAAAAAAGAACCAAGGTTTGTGGCTACGGTTTTATTTGTTTTAATCATGCAATGACCCATGATATTCTTCATATAAATTAGGTGGTAGTATTACTATACCAGGACTCTCCCCAAATAATGGTATAGTGGCGCAGCGCCACCATGACGGGGGTGCTAGCGCCAGCTTATGGTGAAAAGGGTGACTTTTTAAAATCTACGTAATCCATCCTGTGTCATGCAAACGACCTATCTTTGTGTTAAATTAGAACGAGCACATGTATGTGTTTCCTTCATCTTATACAACTAGGAAAACTGTAAAATGAACTATGCGTGGATTTCTCCAGGGAAAGCGAGGAGTGGCTCTCATGTATAATTGATTTCGCCGAAGCTCAGTGGTGTAGTGCTATTTTTTCTGTGCCGGAGCGCAGTATTGTAAGACGTCACCTTCAAAGGTAGCCAATTAGTCAAACGACGGGCTGCACTGTTGGTGCCACAGTAGAATGAGTTAAAAACGGAATACAACTGAACGCTACATTGAGATTAAGCGCAACGAATAAGTAAAAAGATGGGACAGACACGTCTTTATAACGTGCATGTTTAATTAGACTATATCAAAATCGTAAATACAGGCACATTGTTAAATATAGAAACGTGAAATGGAGCATTTTAAAACACGTTTTTAAAAGTTTCCTGAACAAATGCAATTAGCTAAATACCAAAATCTCAAAACATGCCAACAGCACATTAGAAATGATAACGATAATTACCGTCTGTATTTAAAAGTTGAATAAAGGCACACAGACAGTGGTCGCGGATGTAGGACTAGACTGATCGCAATGGGTCATATAGAACTGAGAGATGTAAAATGAAATTGAGCATTTTAAAACAATAGGCCTATGACATTTTAAAACAACCACAAGTTTTAAAAAGGTTATTTAGAACAAATGCAATTAGGCCCTAGCTAAATACCAAAAGCGGAAAACGCTTTTGAAGTGATGGCTAACGAGAATTATCGTCCGTATAGCTATTTAAAAGTCGAAGTCACACGGACGGTCGTGCACTGCGTGGGTGTATGTCTGTGGGGGTTAACATGAATAAAATACCCTATAAAATCATTCATAAAACAATTTATTAGTTAAGGGACACAGAGCTAATATCATTATTCGTTTTATCTGGTGCACTGACAATGTGCTGATCATTTCAAAAAGAGCATTTTTTCTTTACTATTAAAAATAAGTGCCAGAGCGGCGCACCGGTGTGCTCTTATAGCACTACACGCCGGGCCGTAGCTTAATATGCGCTCCTGACGAATTACCTCTGCATCCACCGTAGCAGAAGACGTTGCACAACTATTTGACCGCCACGCGCCACATGGGCCTAGTTTCAGTAGTTTGCACAATGCCATGACTGCTTCAGCAAGCAGATGCAACCCTTTTATTCAACCCCGCGGCATTCGAAAGTCAGTTTCAAGCATTATACTACAAACACTTATGTTGATTCACATGTACACACAAAGTTAGGCTAAATCTGAAACGGAGCATATGCTACCAACCAGCCCTGCTGCATTAGCTACTGTCAGAGTAAAAATGAGCTGAAAGACACTAAAATTGGCTACAGAGACCCGGTAAAAAAATAATAATAATAATAATAAAATCAGTATTGTGACTCACCCATTAGGCTACTTGTAGAAGTAGGCAAGGCCAGCAAAATAGCTTCAGTTTAAGCTAACTTTAGTTAGCTGACAGGACAAGCTTACATAACCTCAGTCATGAAGCTCACCACAAGGCAACCTGCTAGTGAGCTAGCAAACGTAAGCAAACTTCTAACAGGCTATAGGAGACAGTAACGTTATCGTAAGCCTAACATCCGAGTCATAACTTGCCTAGAGGATCTTGGGCGTGGCCTGAATATTAACTAGCTTTCACGCCCACCCAGGCCTGAGAAATGCAGTCGGCAGAAAATGACACTATTCAATCTAAATTTTTTTCAGCTGTAGACGTTTTTAAAAGGCTGAAATCTTGGTGGATGATAGGGTTGTCACGATATCCAATAATATCGGATATGGCGATATTTGAAAATATCGCAGAGATAACTGTCTGTAGCCACAATATTTAAAATAATATATATTCAAAAAAAATGTATTATTGCTATTCTAAGGACAACACATGCATACATACTTTTAAATAATAATATTGGTCGGAAATAATACGTGAGTTTATATTTCAAAATTTGTATAACTCAAAATATTTGTATTACTGCATGTGCCGTGGCCTGCCCAACAAATCTGAGCATTGTGTCCTTTCCAGCTCCATTTTCTATTTTAGTTCTAATGCCTCGCAACAAATTCTGTATGCTTTGTTTTTTTATATTTGGTTGTTATTATTTGTTCTCTATTTTTTATTTTGTTACCATTAGCCTATTCGTATACTGGTACGAATTAATTATCTGATGCGCAATGTTAACAGTAGAGTGAGGATGGTTATTACATCGATTTTCCAATTTCCAGTGGAAGGTTAGTGTAAGGTAGGATGTAGGATCAAATTACAATGTCTGATCGCTTGCTTTCATCCTTGCAGAGGAGGCTAGTGCAATAGATGTAACAGCCACGGTGTCAATGTATTATCCTATCTCGTGACTGATCGTCATCATTAGTTAAAAGAAAGCGAGAGAAGATGGCTGATCTTGTTTCAAAGAAAAACACCACTTCGCCAATCTGGGAATTTTTTGGCTACAAACCCAATGATAACGGAGAACCGGCGAATGTCAACGAGGTAACATGCCATAAATGCATTAAAAAGTCGTCACAACTAAGGATGGGAATACAACAAACATTTCCCATAAAACATTTTAGATAACTACACAGTCATTATGAGTGCATTATAACATTATACCTATGAGAACCTACAGGAGATGGCAATAAATAATTTGTCATATGCTGCAAACATAGCAGCAAACATTGCATTGCAAAATTGTTTTGTGGACATAGTTCGAAACATAATAAATTTACGGGCGCTCATCGTCATCATTTTTGTCATCGTATTCATTTTGGAGCGATCTATGAAGTGTCTAGGTAAGTTACGAGAAAAAAACTGTTTTGTGAGATGAGTGACAGTATGGGATGTTGCAGTTGGCATTCATTTATACACGGATCCAAAACGAATAACCATTTGGGATATTGTGACAACCCTAGTGGATAATTATTTTAACAACGAGGAGTAATGTCAAATAAAGAAAATCACGTTTTAAGCACAGTTGCCAATGCCTTTAAAAGTACTTAATGAACACTAGCTTGGAGCATTTCTTACATATATTTGGTACTTTTGTAATAAATTGGCCAAAAATACCACCATCAAATATTCTTCAAACACAGAAGTGGTTACAGTACTACGAATTAAAAATAAAATCATGAAGGTGTAGCTTAGTTATTTAAATGATTAGGGCTGCACGATGCATCATCACGATACGAATTCTAGGGTTGTCACAATATCCCATTTTCATATCGTCGATGTACCTTTAAGAAATATCGTGATATTCAACTTTATCGTTCGTATATAATTATAGTGGATTAATGACAACGTGAACAGAAGTAATTACCACCTGTGGCAGCATTGAGTTATAATTGCAGTAGCCTAGCGTTGTTCTGGATCCGTGTACTTTTTGGCCAATCGTTTCTCGTTTCAGAAACAGAAATTAAAAAACAAGAAACGAACGGTTATGCTCTATTCATTTTAAAAACAGAAATTGAAAAACAAATCAAATGGTTATTCGTTTTGGATCTGCGTATAAATGAATGCCAACTGCAACATCCCATACTGTCACTCATCTCACAAAACAGTTTTTTTTCTCGTAACTTAGCTAGACACTTCATAGATCGCTCCAAAATTAATATGATGACAAAAATGATGACGATGATCAAGTTATTACGTTTCAAACTATGTCCACAAAACAATGTTGCGATGCAACGTTTGCTGCTATGTCTGCAGCAAATGACAAATTATTTATTGCCATCTCCTGTAGGTTCTCATAGGCATAATGTTATAATGCACTCATAATGACTCTGTAGTTATCAAAAATGTTTTATGGGAAATGTTTGTTGTATTCCCATCCTTAGTTGTGACGACTTTTTAATGCATTTACGGCATGTTACCTCGGCGACATTAGCCGGTTCTCCGTTATCATTGGGTTTGTAGCCGAAAATTCCCAGATTGGCGAAGTGCTGTTTTTATTTGAAACAAGATGAGCAATCTTCTCTCACTTTCTCTTAACTAATGATGTCGATCAGTCAGGAGGATAATACATTGACACCGTGGCTGTTACATCTATTGCACTATCCCCTCTGCAAGAATGAAAGTAAGCAATCAGACGTTGTAATTTGATCCTACCTTACACTGGAAATTGGAAAATCGATGTAATAACCATCAGATAATTCATTAGTACCAGTATACAAATAGGCTAATGGTAACAAAATAATAAATACAGAGCAAATAACCAAATATTTAAAAAAAAAGCATACAGAATTTGTTGCGAGGCATCAGAACTAAAATAGAAAATGGAGCGGGAAAGGAAAATTTGGAAATATAAACTCACGTATTATTTCCGACCAATATCATTATTTAAAAGTATGTATGCATGTTTTGTCCTTAGAATAGCAATAATATATTTTTTTAAAATATATATATATTTTTAAATATCGTGGCTACAGACAGTCATCTCTGCGATATTTTCAAATATCGCCATATCTGATATTATTGGATATCGTGACAACCCTAACAAATTCCCACAATCAACAAATCGCAAAGGGCGGCGATATCAGAATTATTAATATTGGTACAAGTCATGTAAACCTCACTCCCAATGGAAGCTTTTTTAAAATCCGCAATGTAATCTACAAAGCCTAATTTGTACTTTCAACAAGTGTCTTCTTGTGACAAGAATTATATTTAACTGAAAAAATGGCACACCCTTTATCCTTCACTTTCAAAGTGCAGTCATGGGTAAAAATGAAAAGTCACAAAGCACGCACTTATTTTAAAATTTCTAATTTTTTTAAAACGAAGCTTCACATCATATTTATGTGACCAAAATGTTTGTGTACGTCTTGAAGTGTACTCCCGAATGTCCTCAGCGAAACCCCGGAAGTAAGTGTGTCATCCGGGTGTTTCAAGTATACTGCAATTTGAAAAATGTTTGCGTACTCTACGACTTTCTCGCCCTATCTACTCAACAAGGCTACTCAACTGTGTGGAAGAGTGCTGATTCGGACACGGCCCAAGTTTTAATTTTGCGCTCGTCTCACATGCCCAGTTGTGTCCTTGGAGCCACATGTACAACGAGGATGGCACACAAAGTGACGTGAATGCGCCTACGTCAAAGCCTTAGGAGTATGTAATTGGTTGCCAACTAGCGTGCAAAAATACGACGTAGGCCAGAATAAATAATTTTAAAAAATTCATATCCTTGTCTGTGTGGTAAGAAATAATATATAAATGACCACGGAGAAATAATAAGCAATTTTTAAAGAAATTTTAATGCAGCATTAACATCAATATATGAGTGAGTTATTTTTTAAATTTTATTTTATTTCTGATTTTTCCCTTTTTCTCCCAATTTGGTAGTCAATTGGACCCTATATAATTCAATTCCCCCGTCTAGCAACAGCTAGAGAATCGCTGCTACCCAACCCCGTCGATGGTTTGGACAGCCAGAGGGGATGCCAAAATCCGTTTATGTTTTTGCTCCACTTCATTATTTTGGTTTTGACTGGTGTTGATTAACATGGAGGGAACAAAGGAAAAAAGGAAAAATCGGAATAAATAAGAAAGTAACATATGTATGATGTAGGGGTGGATGTAGTTAAAGTCATTGAACCGGTTGGCCGACATCCTAAAATATTTTAAATACGCGTGTTCATCCAGCATTTCACGTTAGAACATGATATTATCCCTGTTTTCCCTCACTTGGTTTATGGAACGGACAGACCAACTTCTTTTTAAAAGTGAAATAATCTGTCTGTAAACAATTGTTGGGAAAGTTACTTGTGTCATGCACAAAGTAGATGTCCCAACTGACTTGCCAACAGTATAGTTTGCTAACATGAAATCTGAGGAGTGGTTAAAAATGAATTTTAATGACTTCAACCTAAGTGTATTTACAAAAATCAATAAAGTTGATAAGGTAAAACATTAAATATCTTTTCTTTGTGCCGTTTTCAATTAAATATATGTAAAAGAGAATTTACAAATCCCTGCTTTCTGCTACTATGTGCATTTTACATACTGTCCCAACTTTTTTGGAATTGGGGTTTGACCATATCATTTCTATGCATGTTCTCCCCTATTTGGGAGCAAAGGCTAATATGCATGTGCCCTGACATGATTTAAATCAGCCGACAGCTTCTATTCCACCAGACTACACAACTGACTATCCACCAGAGGGCTTGTTGTTGAGTCCTGTTCAACCCTGTCAGTTGTAACCCTCCCTTCCTGAGCAATGCTATAGCTGATTATGTCACCCTGAGGGACTCCACTTCTGGCTATGGCACAAACCACATTTGATTCAGACTGCAGGACACATCACTACACTACAGGCACCTATATATTATTATTCAATCCATATTTATCAAACTAAACTCTGAATAACACCTAAAAGCAGCCTAAGCAAGGTTGGCCCCTTGGCCAGCTTTCTTTAACACACAAAATGGACAAAAAGGCTAAATTAGCCCTTCAGCAGGTGTTCACTGAGTTCAACCCTTTCATATAGCACCCTGCACTTTCAATTTCAGGCTCAGCACTAGGGATGGGTATCGAGAACCGGTATTAAACTGGTACCAGCTGCTGGTCGGTCAGGACCGAAATACAGATAAGCTCCTGGACAAACGCTGCTGCTTTCGATATTTGAACGTAATTCACGTTAATAAATTCTAACATAGCTGGCAGGCATGTTCAAATTACCTACCGTAAAATATATGTTCCTACTCGGGTCCTAATGATGAGTTTTCTTTTTTTCCCCCCCAAATGATGACGAGTTGTACACGTCAGGCGATTATGGTACTGATGGCAGACAGGTTAAGATGTTCAAAAGTGTGGGCCCACTTTATGTAAAAAAGCCATTGCGTGTAAGGGGAGTAATACTAGCAATCTAATGAAACACTTACAAATACAATATGCCATACATTTGAAGCAGTGCTGTGTATTTGACTGCGTGAGCAAAGCGGCCGGTGCGCCATTCCCCTCAGTGCAGCCCTTGATCTGGCTCCGAAGCTGATGCGATTCCCCAAAATAACGTGACTGTCTGGACATTTGTTTTAAGAAAACAAGCCCATAGTTATTAACTTCGGAAAATAACGTCAATGGCCAGACACATAGTAACAGCGCTGGACAACGATGTATTGCATGTTAAATGAACTGGAACGACCACAGTATTACATTTTTGTTGCTCCAAAGCATTCTGTTACCTGTTTGTAATGTACATGGAATATCTTTCCTGAAAACTCACGAAAAGTAGTTAAAATAGTGAATCTTCGGTCTAACGTTACCTAGCTTATTCACCCGCATTACATAAACCCAGAGCTAAAACTATCAATAGTTTTTCAGGAAATTATTCCCTGTACACTATGAACAGGTAACAGAGAATGCCTTCTCTGTGGAGCAATACATCGTTGTCCAGCGCTGTTGCTATGTTATAATAACGCTGGTAATCTAGCAACGTCAGCATTAGTTTTAAAAGCTTTTGAAACATGTTCCTCATCCAATAGCTAACGTCAGTCAAGCTGGCAGCCCCCGCTCCTTCAGGGGATAGCAGTTCAAGACAAACACCCAAGCACAACCCATTCACCACCGCTGTATTATTTATTATTTATAACTATTATTCTGTTAGCTTCTGAGAAGCTCAAGAACTATAGTTATTTGGTAATATGTAATCTTGTTCATTGACGTTTATTGTATTTGTAGTGAAGCAGCAACAAAACACACTACCAGACATTTATTTATAGCAATTGATCCCCTCATTATATACTCTCAGGAAACAATTTCAATTAATTTTATCAAAATAACTGTTGTTATTTCTGCTAAAAGTAATAATAAAATAACTTAATTCTTTTCACAACTTCTCTTTTTTTAAACAAAATTATGGAGAGTAGTATCAATAAGAGTATCGATAAGCATTGGTATCGATAAGCGGTACCGGTATCGTTAAAATCCTACCGATACCCATCCCTACTCAGCACACAACAAAACAGCAAAAAAAAACATGAAATACCGTATCCTGTGAACTGAAATCCACAAAGTCTTACAACTGTAGCCAACATGGAGTATGGATGAACTGTACTTCAAAAGGGCTTCCCTTGACAACAGCACCCCATGATTCATACACAGTGGCTAAACGCTCCAAATCACATTCCCTATTTGAGGTTTCAGTGTGGTCTGTGGTTGCCAGTTCTAATGGTTAAGAGATATGAAGACACATTGAAAGGGTAACCAACAATAAGAAATAAGTCAACAATAGAAATAAATGAAAGTCATGACTGCTGGGTGGTTAATTTTGTTAAAGTGTTGTTTTTGTATGTATACAAGCCCCACAGACTGGTACAAAATATGGACAGATTCTGTGGTGGCCGGCAGGCCTGCACAGCAGCACATAACTGGCAGTAGGATCGCCCAGGGAGGGACGGTTCTTCTCAGTCAGTGGAATATTCCTGTATCATGGCCAGTGGCCCACAGTCTGCGTAGACAAAAAATAAAATAAAAAAAACTGACACAAAGTGCCCCCCTCCAACCCAAAGTCTGTGCGAACTTAGCTCGTTCACCCCAGAGTTGATTCTCCCAAACTGACAGAACACAGAAAGTAGGCATCGTTTAAAATTGGTGAAAATAGGGGTGTCCATTTAAAATGGAAAGGGACACAAAATAAATGAAAAAAATCAACCATGGGAAACAGAAAAATTAGTTAAGAAAAAATGTATCCATAATTAGAACAATTAAATTTTAATTTGAAGGAATCATTTAAATGGTTTCAAAAATGTTTTAAAAATATTTACACATTTACAGCTGAGCTAATGGAATAGTCTTTTGTGGTTTTTGGTGAATTGTCACTGGGTATTGAGCACTAAATGGAAACTGTTGGAAACTTAAAGGGTTAGTTCGGAATTTTGGACATAATGTCTCAATTACAACTTACCCATGATGTAGTTGATTGATGGAAACCATTCTCAGATAATGGTGTGTATTTCAAGGTTGTTCAAATCATGCAAAAAAATGGGCACCACAAAGTTTTCACCGATTTCCAGTGGAAGATCAACAAAGAAAACAGCTGTGGCTTCTTGCTGCTCGCATGGATGTCACCAATTGAGACTCTAAAAAAGTTAAAAGTGTGTAGTGACCATTTCACAGAGGTTGACTATGTGAAAATCAAAAAAGGATGGTCGGGACACCCTCTACTGAAGGAGACTGCTGTGCCATCACCTGTTTTTCTTCATGCACCGAAAACAACTGACGAGCAGGTAACTAATAAATGATTGCATGCGTGATCTATCTATTCAGCTAGCTAGGTAGCTAGTTGCCACGATTGGGAAGTCATGGAAGTGGTCAAACTTTTCCTGCAAATTGGTAGCCAGTGTGCTTGGTTGTATATGCTGTGTTATTCTGTAGCATGTTTGTGTTTAGCTGACTTGCTGTCTACCAAATACGTACCTTTACGGCAAAACGGATTGTGTCGGCAACTGTGGAGTACAGTAGATAGCCTACAGACAGATACCCTGGCTAATCTACAGCTAGCTCCGCCGCCATACTTCCACAGAGAATTTAGTTGAGCACAAAGTAAAGGATTCAACGATAGTTTGACTTGAAAAATTATGGCATAATCACTGAAAATAACCCCGATTGCATAAAATACACTGTCGTCGTATTTTATTTGCTTTGGGTGCACCTTGGAGTGTTTAAGTGCGTTTGGTAGTGGATGCTACTAGTTTCCTACGAGTTGCGCTAGCATTAGCAATGTGTGTATGTCCAACACTTTTTTGAATGGTAACCATAGCAACACCAACAGCTGATTAATAAAGCCGGCAAATAACGCTAAATCCGCTGATTTTAAAAGTTTGTCTTCGCCAAATATCTTAGTTACAACAACTTTAATCTAGCAAAGCAGTTTTGTGGTTAGAGGTGCAGTATTTATTCAGTTTGGAAATATGAACGTAACATAGTAGGGCTTTACCTAATGTAATGTAACGGTAATGTGAGCAACGCTGGTTGCGAATGCGAGCAAGTTACTTCACAAAGCACGTTAATCTGTGTATTAAAAAAACATTTTATCCAGCGAAATGTCTTAGATATTACAAGTTACAAACAAACTCTGTATCTATAGTAGGCTATTTTTTCAGATGTTCCCATCTCATGATGCAGATCGTGAAATGCAATTTCCTTAGCCTGTTTAAAATAGGCAGCCTGACCAAAGCATTTTTAAAAAGCAAGACGGGGAGAGGGAGGTAAATTGAGTTGCGGTTTCATGCAACTTTCTTAAATAATGTAACAAATGACAAAAATAACCAAAATTGGTGCTAATTTTATGGTATAAAGTTGAGAAGGAACTATTTGTTTCCTTATAGAATCAATTGTTTTCAGAACTACCAACGAGAGGTTTTTGCATAACTACGGACAAAATAGAACTAGTAACCAGAAATAGAATTAGCAACGAGATGTTTTCTGTTCAAATAGAACTACCAACGAGCAGTTTTGCATGACAACGGCAAACAACATGCCAAAATGGCCTCGGAAGGATATTTAAATTTCAGCTGATTAAGTCGATAAAAATCAATAAATATAACTATATATAATAATTGTTAGTAACCATGGTATAAGCGCAATAATGACCTCGGAGCCGGATATTACACAGTTTAAATGCCCTTCGCGGAGGCTGCGCCTCGGGCAATTTACTACCTCCGCGTCGGGCATTTAAACTGTGTAATGCCCGGCTCCCCTGTCATTATTGCTTACTAAATTACTGTCATTGGTAAACATTTTGACTAGTTTGTGAATTTGTCCACCAGCCACATTGTATGTCTCTCAAACATTTGAAGCCTTTTAGGCAGAGGGTGCAGCACATAATGTTAGGATACTTTTGACACATTAATAAACAATACATCAAATCAAATGATGCCAAACCATCACTGGATCACTACAAAATTTGAACTACTGACATAGTTAATTTCTCTCCAGTAAATTACATTCTGCACAATGATTTGTGTATGTGGTCATGGTGTTCAACACATTCACCAGTCCAGAGAATTCCAGAGGTGCATCATTTCACTTTCCAGAGGTTTCACTTACATGGCATGCGAATACAGGGTGCAGCCACCAGCAAAATGGTGGTAAAATTTTGATTGTGGCTGGTAGCACGTTTACTCGAGCAGCCACTTTGGTCGGTAAGCAACCAGACTGTGTTATATTGTAAAAGGTAATGTGGCTGGTAAAATGTTGAAAATGGCAGATTTTTAGAATCCACAAGCCACTCAGGGGTGGGTTTCCCGAAAGGAGTCATAGCGCAAAAAATATCTTTAAGTATCTCTTGAAGAGCATTTTGAGTTTCACGAGGGTTTCCTGAAACGTGTTGTGGCCCAGGTAGGCCGTGAAATGTCTTGTGAATTCACGAAATCTTCCGACGTTATTAAAGAAATTAAAGAAATTCTTGAATGTGATATTGCCGACATTCAAAGAGTATGGTTAACACAGTAACCATGCTTGTAAGTACAGAAAAGCTATGAAAAAAACACTGCATGCATTTCAACCCACCTCCCCCCCTCTATAGATTTTTATAGCCTGGGCATATGCATAGAGTAGATCAAGTTATTATTTTGTGAGAAACTGAAAATCAATTGCTAATTAATCCAATCAATACAGCTTTTATAGCTTGAGTATTCCAGTAGCCTAGTTATTTTGGTTACGCTGGGGAAAGGCTTGGTTTCCTAAGTGTATCTTCAAGTTCGTTGTGAGGTCGATGTCTTCAAGACATGCTTTCGGAAACCCTTGCCAAAATTTTCAGTTTATCTTTTAAAAGTACTTGAAGTATCTAGAGAAATCTCAAGATGTGTCGTGATCGGGAAACACAGCCTTGGCCAGTGGTTAAAAAGTAAATTGCATACCCTGCAAATATGGTGGCCACTCCATCACATGCATCTTGGCAGGAATGATGTGTGAATAACACAATGGTGCTTAGTCACACTGAAGAGTATTACTTTGTGTAAAGTAACATGAAGTAACATAGCATTAAGTGGTGAGAGCATTTTGAGACCAGTGTACAGTCTGTACACTAACAGTGATCACTAACTGTACCGTTTTCAGCCCAGGGAATCATTCTTCCCCATAGCATGCATGTTTCTGCCTCTTCATCTCAACTGTTGGCCACCTTGCAAAGTAGCTGTCTAGCACTGTGGTATTTTTGGATTGAATATTCACTCCCCCTTCAATTTAAATTATCTAGCCAGATGAATGGAACATTTTAAGATGTGAAATGAGCAAATTAGAACTGCTGCACAAATATTACACGTTAAAAGTACACTTAGAGGTCTGCCCCCACATCCCCATAGGAGCTATGCTGACCAACTTAAATGCAATATGATTCTACCAATATACTGCTGCTTATTGGTAAATTCTTGTGTTTTTTAAATTCAGAAATCCATTGTTCCCAAATCAACAGATTGCAGCGCACATTCTCTGATTTGGTTTGCTTGAATAAACTTCAGAAGACCTTTCCAGTGCAATTCGTACATACTTCCATCTACAAACCCCAATTCCAAAAAAGTTGGGACAGTATGCAAAATGCACATAAAAGAAAGCAGTCCTTTACAAACATTTAATTGAAAACAGTACAAAGAAAAGATATTTAATGTTTTACCTTATCAACTTTATTGATTTTTGTAAATATATGCTAATTCCAAATTTGATGCCTGCAACACATTCCAAAAAAGTTGGGACAGGGGCAAAAAAAAAAAGATTTGGAAGTTCAATAAACACCCGTTTGGAACATTCTACAGGTAAAACGGTGATGCCATCATGACTGGATATCAAAAGACTCTTGATATCTTATTTTCAGGTACTCTTACAAGCGATACTATAACCTCTCTGCATTTGAATGGATCTCTATGGGAATTGGGGGGTGGGACTAGATTAAACTGTAAATTAAACGGGAATAGTATGGAACCAATGGTTGGCTAAATGGCTGAAATGGCTGAAAGTCAAATCAAATGAGCCTGAAACCATCACTCTGCTGCCAGATATGCAGATCTCTGCTGCCAGATCACTTGAGGGTTGTTTCTCCGGACTTATTTTTCCATGGAGTTCAATAGGAAAATGAGTCAGGAGAAACAACCCTTAAAGTGATCCATCCATATCTACTGCATATCTGGTAGCAGAGTGATGGTTTCAGGCTCGTTTGATACCCCAGACCCTTGATGACTTGCATACTATTCCCGTGTAATTTAGAGCTAAATCTAGTCCCACCCCCCAATTCCCATAGAGATCCATTCAAATGCAGAGAGGTTATAGTATCGCTTCTAAGAGTACCTGAAAATAAGATAGAGTCTTGTGATATCCTTTTATACCCAGTCATGATAGCATCACCCATTTACCTGTGGAATGTTCCAAATGGGTGTGTTCTTAAGTTCCCAGTCATTTTTATGCCCCTGTCCCAACTTTTTTGGTACGTGCTACAGGCATCAAATTTGCAATTAGTGTATATTTACAAAAATCAATAAAGTTTATATGGTAAAACATTAAATATATTTTCTTTGTACTGTTTTCAATTAAATATATGTAAAATATATCCTGCATGTGGCATGCATTTTGCAAACATTTGGGTAGTACAACAAGTTTCACTTGCTTTGCATATATTTAGATAGTATACATTAGCCTCAATACACCTATAGAACACTATTGCCATAAGCTAACACAGTGTTCTAATGCAAATCTAATGAAGCACAGCACTATGTGGATTTATGCACTGGTGTGAGTAATTGGTCCACTCCGCCATTCTGCGAAAGACTACATTTAGCTTATTATTTTGTGATATGATCTGAAAAATTCCAAAATTTGGAAAACAGTTACTGAGGTGTCAGGTTAGTTACTTGTATTGTATATGAAGCATGCCCTTTGCAGGTCGTGAGCAGGAAAGCCAAGCTACAATGAGTCTCAGATAGTAAAACTCACCGCCAAGCTAATGGCACTATGCCTGTTTTTTTATGCAGTAATTTGTAGTGATAGGGATCTTAGACAGTTAAAAAGGAAATAAAAATGCTTTGAAGAAATAAAGCGAATGTTCTTACCACTCCCTTATTTACATTATCCTGGTGAGTTCACTTCCAATATTTTGTGTCATACTGTCGATAAATGATTACTAAATTTGCAAGATATTAATTATGTTTTAGCTGATTATATCTGAAGTAATTATCTCAGTTGATTTTATTGAAATAAAACCTATACATTTGAAATGAGATAACCAAATACCTTTCTGAGAATACAAAACGGAGCAAAAAAAAAAAAAAAGACATCAACCATCAACCATGTTGCAGCTAGCCAAGGAATTCTATATCAATAGAAAGTCACCTGAAGTACCATAACAGGTTCAAGATCAATGGCATATAAATGTTGAATGTTTCATGTTAAATTTAAAGTTAATAGAAATATTGAAATATTTAAACACATCTTCGTATTAGCACAATGGAAAGGTACATCTCACCTGACCTTGGTTAATTTAACTTAATATATTCATAATTTAAATGTTGAGTTTAATTTTAAATGTTGTATCTAGCTAAACCAAGGACCTAACATCTATCAGACTACAAGGATAAACTTCATAACCTGTGCCTTGTTTTCAAAGTTGACAACTTATCCTAGATCAACTAAACTTTTCATTAAAATAGTCGCAAT
The DNA here is from genome assembly GCA_029718625.1 of Synaphobranchus kaupii. NCBI lineage: Eukaryota > Metazoa > Chordata > Actinopteri > Anguilliformes > Synaphobranchidae > Synaphobranchus > Synaphobranchus kaupii. The sequence goes on along the minus strand of CM056379.1, from coordinate 48,257,283 downwards.
GCTTATAGCTGAAAACAAAAAAGCACAGAGGTCTTAAAGGTCAAGCGTCCTACAAGGTCTGCTAGGATTGCTCCAGTAATTGCATGCTGCGAATTGAGCTGCATGTCAGAGTGCACTTTGCAGATTAGCAGATAGTACAGAGAATAAAGCAGTGTGGTATACTCTCTGCCCCTCTCCAAAGCTACCCACCACCGTCATCAACTATCTGACACCTGACCAGAGACACAGTGGATGCCACTTTAAGGTAACATGTAATTTAATTAATTAGAAATGAAAGATCAGAGAGTAGTGATAAACTATAATGTGTAAAATAAATTACACTATCTGAGAAGTGCTAGTTTGTGTATCCTTAGAGTAACTGAACATAAAAATGATAACTCCTGATAGGATAGCTGTTGGAACCCGATCCAGCAATATACTAAGGTAGCTAGAAGTGAGGGAGAGATTAAAATAGCAGCAATGTAGCATAGTGGTTGGGATCTGTGCTTGTACCTGAAGGTTGTCAGTTTGATTCCCCAGTTGGACACTGCTGTTGTACCCTTAATTGAGATACTTAAAGGGGAACACTGGGTTATTAATTGATCAGGTACGCTGATAAAAAAAAGTCTCATTTCAATTTTTATAGCTAAATTATACATCGCCGAACTCAGAAGAACCTGAAGATAATGAGGATGGCATCCCTTTAGTCATATCAGACTTTTATCTATCAGCGAATCTGACCAAAATTTTCATTTTCAACCTTCCAGAATACAGTATAGACTTGCAGCTGGAATTAACCACCACTTACGTAGATCAGCGCGACGCAGCGCATCTGGAAACAAGGGAACCAGGAGGCGCAGTTCTAGTGCAGTAGGCTTCAAGACTCACATTAAACATATAAAATCGACATAGAAGTTTAAGAAATAACCCAGAGTTCCCCTTTAACCTGAACTGCTTCAGTATATATCCAGCTGTATAAATGGATAATATGTAAAAATGCTAAAGCTGTGTAAGTCGCTCTAGATAAGAGGGTCCGCTAAATGTCTGTAATGTAATAAATGTAAATGCCATGTCAACATGCAGAATCATAAAGATTAATTTGAGAATCCCCAGACCAATCAAGAAATATGAAGTATATGTGTAGTTCCAATAACATGTGCATTAGGGGTGGGGTGGGTTGCCATTCCGGTTTCTTTATTTGGAAAGTAATAGCAGAACACACAATTATTCTGATTTTGCATTTTATTTGAAAATAAAATGCATAGATGATGAAGAGAAGTCGGAGTTAATTAGGCAAGTTTTTGTCTACCATTTAAAAATAAAATGACAACCTTGAACTAATTTTACAAGTCAGGACTAATTTTCTTGAGCATTTCACTATTCTTGTGCAGGCTCAGTGAGAGGAACTGATGGAACTATGAAGGCTGATGGAAAATATCAGTCCTGAACGCTACAAAAATCTTTTTTTTGACAAATGGGCAATACGTTGGGACTGCAGTAACTGACTGAATTGACGGGCCTAAACACACACAGTTGGCCATTGACAAGTCATCTCAAAAGCTGGAAGACCTTGCGATTTAAAATAGCTGTTGGAGAGACTATTGCTGCTAGAATGGTGGACAAGGAGGAAGAGGGGAAGGGTCAACTGAGAATATTCTCAGAAGGCCATCATCTCACTGCCACAATACTGGCTTACTTATCCTGAAATTTCAATGCAATTATACTTGCATACTCCTTGATCAAAGCTAATATACTACTGCATAAAATCTTCATCAAGGAAATTAATTCCATGATGTCACAAATCAGCCAGAATTACAATTAAACTGTATTACAATTAGCCTATATACAGTTGAAGTCGGATGTTTACATACACTTAGGTTGAAGTCATTAAAACTCATTTTTAACCACTCCACAGATTTCATGTTAGCAAACTATAGTGTTGGCAAGTCAGTTAGGACATCTACTTTGTGCATGACACAAGTCATTTTTCCAACAATTGTTTACAGACAGATTATTTCACTTTTAATTCACTATATCACAATTCCAGTGGGTCAGAAGTTTACATACATTAAGTTGACTGTGTCTTTAAATGTTTTATATTTGGTCGCATATCCTTTGCATGCCATGACTTCCTGATGTCTGTGACCCAACAACAACAAAAGACATTTGATATCTTATTTTCTGGTACTCTTACAAGCGATACTATAACGTCTCTGCATTTGAATGGATCTCTATGGGAATTGGGGGATGGGACTAGATTTAGCCGAAAATTATGCTGGAACAGTATGGAATACATGATTGGTAAAATGGCTGTAAGTCATCAAGGGTCTGATTTATCAAACGAGCCTCAAACCATCACTCTGCTGCCAGATATGCTATGTTTCTCCTGACAAATTTTCCTATTGAACTCTTTGGAAAAATAAGTCAGGAGCAGAAACCCTTCAAGTTATCCATCCATATCTACTGTATTTATGGCAGCAGAGTGATGATTTAAAGCTTGTTTGATACGTCAGACACTTGATGACTTAGAGCCATTTAGCCAACCACGTGTTTCCATACTGTTCCAGTGTAATTTACAGCTAAATCTAGTCCCACCCCCCAAATCCCATAGCGATCCATTCAAATGCAGAGACGTTATAGTATGTAAGAGTACCAGAAAATAAATAGAGTCTTTTGATGTTGTTGGGTCACAGACATCAGGAAGTCATGGCATGCAAAGGATATGCGACCAAATATTAAAAATGTAAAGGCACAGACAACTTAGTACATGTAAACTTCTGACCCACTGGAATTGTGATAGTGAATTAAAAGTGAAATAATCTGTCTGTAAACAATTGTTGGAAAAATTACTTGTGTCATGCACAAAGTAGATGTCCTAACTGACTTGCCAACACTATAGTTTGCTAACATAAAATCTGTGAAGTGGTTAAAAATGAGTTTTAATGACTTCAACCTAAGTGTATGTAAACATCTGACTTAAACTGTATATTATATTAACCAGACAAAAGCCTGATAAAAACAGTATAGCTGCCATATAAACTTGGTGACCTTATAATGGAATGACAGTAAATTATCGAGCCTACCAGTAACTGTCACAGCCACTGCCAAACTGTAGCACGATAAAATGTACTGTTAGATCAAAAATCGAAACATCCCTTTAAGGCGTTTTTATTTAATTATTTTTTGGGAAGGGGGGGGGGTTAAATTTAGCAATCCTGTGACAAATTCATGGGGTATCCCTATCCTAAATGAAAGAACAGATAACAAGCTATGTAATCCCCAGCCATATCATCCTGTGTCTTCCTCTTGTTAAACAGGAATGTAAGCAGTACAAACAAGACTTACTACTTGGATTGGAGACCTCTTATGCAAATCAGGAGCTGGTCAATGTGGTGTTGTGATCAAATTTTTTCCAACCAACCAGGCCAAGCGGCAACAAAAATTCCAGGACAAGTCATGTCCACTGTAGGAAATGACATCTATGGCATCTTTTGGATGACATAGTAAGCTCATTCCTGACTCACCTTATTAATTACAGATCAGCTGATGTCAGGGACAATCTATCCAACTGGCCATATTTTAATTCTCAGTCTAGTCCAACTATGTCCTTTCAGCTCCATTCTAACCTGAGAAGTGGCTATACAGGCAAATGTTTATTAGGATTTTGCTCTGATACACTGGGGGTCTAATACAAGGTTGGTTGTAAAATATTTTCATATTGGCCCTGCCCAAGATCACCTGTATTGTAAAGTCCTGCCTAATGAACTCATATAAATGGTGTAAAAATGACTATCACTTGTACTCTTACCCTACTCTGTAGCACTTTGAGACCTTGAACGGTGTGATACAAATGCACATCCTTATCGAGGTTATAAAATTACTAAAATAACAAAAATAAAAGCAAACAGTAACCATGTTACCACAACTAATATTGCAGATAATGTCAATTTGACCATACAGCAGCCTAGGTCACTCTGAACACCTGCTAAATAACTGTGCTGGAAAAATACAGAACAAACCATGCATACAAGTTCAATTCAGAAACAGCCATCCAATGCATGGTTTCTAACAAAAGTAACAAGAGTTTACACCAACTAAACCTAAATTCATAACTTGAAATATGGTCATGATCATGGAAAACCTATAAAGCCTATAGGTTATAAAACCTATAATATATTTCAATATATCCACATATAGTGAAATATTTCAACACGTAGTATAAGGCTTACCTTTTGTTTTTATGCTTTGTCTGAATCACAGCTGCATTTAAGCATACGTTTCTATTTGATCAAATTTGTTTTGATTCTACAAGAAAATGTACACATGCACTCAAATTATTACTGCAATGCAGTTAAATTGGTTTAAATTGGTTTAATTCCCCAAAATGTGTACTTACCACACATAAACTGTAAATACTACAACTGAAGTGACTGTTGTTGATGCTCATTAAAAAGTATTATTATTGCATGAAGTTGAAGAACACAAATCCACAGGTGCTTTTAAAACCAGTGCTTCCAACCATATACATGCAATAGCAATACCAACGTGCAATACCAATCTGCGTTTTCCTTCAGTGCACATTCGAACGACAGTTCTGTAGATCTATTTACGTATAAATGTGTAACACATATTTTTTATTATTGTATTTTCAGTGGTGCTCTAAGAGAAATTAAAAGTATAACCACTGGATTATGTTAATTAGGTACCTGAAAATACGATAACTTCCCTACTATGAATATGATAAAAACATATTTATTTCGGCTGTCATTTGACTGCAGTGCTGGCACAAAGCTAGCGAACGTTAGCTAATGTGGCACGTTCTGAATTGATGAAGTAGGCCGCGATTGGTAGCCGACACTACTAGCAGGCACACAAACAACTCGACATTGAACACTGCATTTCCCCCAAGCTTTCGACAGGAATATACTCGTTATGTTTACAATAATTGCTGTATGCATTCATTCTACTGAAGACATGATGTATGTGCTGCCTGCGTACCGAACTGGCAATTTCATTTTTAAAATGTCTCGACGACAGTAACGTTACAACTTGCGAGCTAGCCATAGCTAAAGCGATTTTGTTGGCAACAAACAAGTAGTGTTTTTTGCGCTCCATTTAGGCTCATCGGCAACAATTATATGTTGGAGAAAAGGAAAGCTGACCTTATTTACGAGACATGCATTGTTCGGGTATAGTAGTACATTCTGAAAATGAAGTATCTAGCTACACAACGTTTTGCTTAGAATAACAGTAACGTTAACGTTAGCTAGGTAGGTTATGACCAGACAACACACTATCAAAGCCAGCCAAACAGCTGAGATTAGATAGCACTACTCACTAACACCGTAGCTAGCTGAATTTTTGTCGGATTTGAACGTCTACCCTTACCTAACATTAATTTACCTGCGAAAAGTAAGATGGTCTCAGAGAATAGCAATGTCTCTCTGGGAATTTCTGCCATTTAATATCAAAATATAATTTGCTGTATTTGGCTATGCTCAGCCAACAGCGTAATTAAAATCGGTTCGTGAGCTGACAAACATTATTTATTCTAAGTACAACTGGATAGCTAACGTTCCTTTTTGTACCTCAAACACACCAGCTCTCTTCAAGCTAACGTTAGCTAACTTAGGCAGAGGGCTATCTGTGTAGCATCACAAACAACTAACGTTACGTTAATTAACTTTCTATCGCCTTGTTAATTCAGTTAATTGTAAACTACTCTAATTAACATGCAGTGCTCATTTGCATGTAACGTTAGCCACTTGCAAAATGACAGTATTAGCTAACGACGACCATATTAAGTAATCGTAAACGAATTATGCTTCCAAACTGTAGCTACCATAGAGCCTTGTGTTTAACCGTCTACAGTAGTAACGTTAACGTTAGGTTACAACAATATAGCCTAAGCTAACGCTAGTTTCAATATTAACAAAAGAACCATATAGCTACGCTAGCTAGCTAACGTTACTATCAAGCATAAACCTCGTGTTTACCTAGCTACAAATTAACAAGTATTATTAAGGTTAGCTATATTCTGCTAGCAAGTACGTGAACTGATTGCTACAGTTAGTGCCAATTGTTTTGGCATGCGGGTCATACTAGGTTTCCCCGTAGTAATTTACGTTAATAATGGAAGGAAACGAAATGTCGTAATCCGTATAATCTTTTAACATGTTTACTTAACATAGCCAATAAAAATATGTTTCACGTAAATGACATCGCACCACCCAGTGAATATACAGAGGCCATGGTTTTTTTGAACAACGGATACAGTAACTTAACGTTAGCATGCTAGCTTGCTTGCAAGGACATCCTCGTATATGTAGCTAGCTAACGTAGCTAGTAGCATTATAAACATTGATATCAACACCTACCCATATATATCGACAGACAGGTAACCTTATCAAAGAATGTGCGTTAATTATTCCTACATAGGGGAACATCATATCTATGAAATTATATAACATTAACTGACAGTAACTTATAACGTTAGTCAAAATATAGATATAGAGTATGTTTTTTTTCATAAACCGACATCCTTCAACCCACACCCCCCCCCCCCTACCCCATCCCTCCCTTCCTTTTCTGTCTACCTTCCTCACCACGCATCAACTCTGTCAATCGCATTCCTTGCATTTGCAAGACCCCCCCCCCCCTCACTCCCGTAAGCTAATAATACTAGCGAGCTAAGTTGCCCATCTACCTGCACGACACAATGTAGCTTGATAGCTGAGGCTAGCTAATCAACGTTTCTCACTGTAACGTACGCAAAGAGAGCACGGATTGTATTGCGCCAACTGAATGTGCATTGTTACATCTAGCTAGCCAGTTAGCTGAGGACATGTAACGTTATGCATGCATGGTATGGAAGTGCACATTAGCTGCATGGACAAATGCTTACCTTGCCTTTGCCGACCTCTCGTAACTCCATCCCGTTCCTGCGCCCAAATCACCAAATCCTGTACCAGGATAATTTCTATCCATTAAAAAAAATGAAGGATGAAGATGGAGTGATAGTGGAGGCGGGAAGGGACAAATATTCTGAATTGTACCGTTAGCACACTATGTCTCTATATTTCTCCTCCTTTCTGTATATATGTAGCTATTTCTCCCGTTTCACAGACAAATCTCCAAGAATGGGAAACGGCACAGAGAGAGGGAGAGAAATGGAGGGGAGGAGAAGGAGGAGGGGGTGGAGGATAGAGAGAGGGGAGGAGGGGGAATATGAGGGGAGTCACACCAACCACCACCAAAAAAAAAATTTCTTCCTTCCCTCCCCTCTCCCGTATTTCTTTCAATATCTAGCTATTGTCCTTTTCAGTCGAAGCAGCGGTTGAACTCCATAGCTGTAACGTTAGCGTATCCCTTGTAGCTAAAATGCTGATGCACAGATAACGTTATGATTATTCACGTCCTGTCCTTTCACCAGTCTCTCCTCCCCTTTTTATTAAGAATCGCAATGGTCGCAAACGGAGGGGTACGATTGTTCTTAGAAAATATAATCCTTTCGCGAATTATTTCTTTTTATAGACTTCGCTAACTAGGTAGCTCCCTAGCCAACATAGCATTAGCAAGCATAAGTTACCACTCCCTTCTACTGAAATGGGTTGGTAGCTAGCTAGCGAGCTAGCTCTGTCGACGCATCAAAATATGACTGGGTTGGTGTCTTTTAGCAGTTTCGTGATCTTTTTCTTTTCCTGTCCTCCGAAAAGGATATACGACGATATGCGTCGCAGCGAGGCTCCAATACCGATAGTAAAAATCCAGGTACAAGGCTTGAGCGTTAGGCCTCAGTTTAAAATATATTTTCAGTCATTTTGTTCTGAAGACGCCATTTTTTGAAAGCGGCTGGTTCGCTCTTTCCCTCCCTCCCTCACTCACACTCTTTCTCTCAAACACATAGTCACACGCAGTCTGTCTACCTCCCCCTTCCCTTCCCTTCCCTCGCCCTCTCACAGACGAGCGTAAACCATTCCCAGCATACAGTTCAGGCCCATTTTTAACAAAAAGGGAAAGACAGCGAAAGGGGGGATGGGAGGAAAGGAAATGCATGGAATTATATAGAGAACCTTGATGGATTGACCGTGTAGCCTACATATTGACTGACCGAAGGATAGGCAGTAAACTAAATATTACTGCGTTGTATTTTATTGGTAGCTTGTAAGCTATAGCGTTAGCTTGAGTTAATTACACAAACATAACGATACAATGCAGTAAGTAAATTAATGATGACCAGGTGGGACTGTATCACTGCCCTGACCTTTCCTGAGTAGCTAGCTAGCTTGGCAAGAAGGGAATAACTGCAACTTCTGGATCTATTTTAAATACCTGCCAGACAGATCGGTAATTCTTCATATTTGAATTTGAATTAACTCCAATTAGCCTGAAGGTGTTTAAAAAAGGTACATATACACATGAAGACATGTACGAAATCAAATTGTTCGTAACGTGAACTGTAGCTGAAACCGAAAACAATAGAAATGACAATGACTGTTAATGTCAACAATAAAAACATTGCCAGGGTCACCGTACTTATAGTAATTTATACTATATTTATAACTTATAGTAATAGTACATATACAATGAGAAATGGCAGTCTATTGGCCATACTGACTGGATGGGGTCCAACATAATGTGCATGGGCTGTCTTCTGAAACAGATGCACACACTAACAAATGTAGGTAATGAAATAAGACAAACTCCTTGTAAGGAGGCGGGGTTGTGTAATGTTGGTCACTGCAATTAAGGTCCTCCTGCATAGGTTGGCAGTCAAGTTGATAATGTACCAGACAAAGGCACTGACTGAGGAGGCAATGGGGGAATCTGCTGGCATCCACACTGGAAAACTGAGAGAAATATGGATATACAATGCCCTCCAAAATTAGTCACATCCTTGATAAAGATGAGCAAAAAAGACTGTATAAAATAAATAATACAAGCACTGAGCTTAATTCTCAAACAGGAAAATTATTCTTTACATTAGTGATCTTGTGGCATCAACCAAAATAACACTTTCCTAAAATTACACATTTCGAAAAAAAATGTGTCACAAATATTCACAAGCTTGTTCTATGTAGTTTGTGCATCCTCCCTTCACAAAAAGATATTTTCTATGGTGTTTTATGAGATTGATAAATATGTTGGGAGGGATCTTTCACCATTCCTCCATGACATAATCTTTCAAGATCCTTTAAATCCTTCAGTGTGCGCCTGTGGACTGCCCTCTTCAATCAAAAGCATACTCTTTAAAAAAAAATCAGATTCAAGTCTGGAGACTGAGAGAGCCAATTCAAAACAATAATTGTATGGTCAGTTAACCATTTCTTTGTTGATTTTGAGGCATGGTTGCTGAAAGATCAATTTACAGTGAAGTTTGATCTTTCTGACAGAGGGAACCAAGTTTTGGCCAAATAGTTTTGGTACTTGCTGGAGTTCATGATTTCATTGACCTTAAAAAAAGCCCCAGGGCCGGTAGATTCAAAAGACTCAAAACATCACCACCTTATTCTACCATCATATTTCACGGTAGGTATGACATTCTTTTCAGTATAAGGATACAATCCCTCTGACACCAAACCTACTGCTGATGTGCATAGCCAAAAAGCATGGTCTCCTCCGACCATAAAACCTGGTCAATTGAAGTTCAAATGCCATTTAGAAACTTCCAGAAGCTTATTTCTGTTAGTTGCCTGTAATACAGTATTAATATAAAATAATTTCCTTTTTTGAGCATACAATATAGCTCATTATCCATATTGTTTATTTTATACAACCTTTTAAGCACAGTGAATAATTTTGGAGACATTGTATGCTCAGTATTAATGGGTAACGTAATGTAAATTCTATAAATTGTGGTACTCTGAGACAGACATGCGTACACATGGGCCCTTACACAGTTTTGCACAAAAAATGGGACCTATTTTTCCATGAGATATTTTCAATGAGAATTTCTGAATTCTGAGATAATCCTAGCTCTCATGCACTGAATAATATGAATAGTAACAATGCTGTAATTGTAGCGGCCTGCTTAAATAGCGGCTTGCAGCTGAAACCAATAAACACTAAATGGTCCCTAGAGGGACAAAAGATAAGAGCGCCCTCCAGAGGCCAGGAGTCGCAACTACCGCCAGAAAAATATAAGCTGTCTCCAAAAGCATGACAGGACCCCCCCTCTAAGGAGCGGCCCCAGACGGTCCTTCCGAACCAAGCCTGCGAAAGTCATTAATGAGCTCTGGATCCAAAATATCCCTAGAAGGGACCCAACAGCGCTACTCCAGGCCATAGCCCTCCCAATCCACCAAATATTGTACCCCTCTGCCCACTCGTCTACTAGCCAGAATGTGCCGCACAGTGTATGCAGGCTAGCCCTGAATGAGACGAGGCGGCGGTGGAGAATCGTCCACCGGAGCCAACGTGCTTATGAGAACCGGCTTCAAACGGGAGACATGAAACGGTGGACCCTCATGGAACGGGTGGACCCTCATGGAACGAGGGAGTTGTAGGCGAACCATGACGGGGTTGATCCTCCTGATGATCTTAAAGGGCCCCACAAATCGAGGAGCAAGCTTCCGAGATTCGACCCGTAACGGGAGGTCCCGTGTGGAAAGCCACACCCGTTGACCCACATGATAGGAAGGCGCCAGACGGCGACACCTGTCCGCAAGTCTTTTCTGATTAGCAGCGGCACACAGAAGAGAAGCACAGACTATCCTCCAAGTGGCCCGACACCGTCGAATAAAGAACTCGGCAGATGGCACCCCTATGCTTCTCTCCAGTTCAGGGAACAGAGGAGGCTGATAACCAAACTGAGCCTCGAATGGAGAGAGATCCATGGACACATTACGCAGGGTGTTGTGCGTGTATTCCGCCAAAGCGAGGTGTCTACTACACGAAATAGGGTTGGACGAGGCCAGACAGCGGAGAGTGCTCTCCATAATTTGATTAGTGCATTCCGTCTGCCCATTAGTCTCCAGATGAAACCCGGATGAGAGACTGACAGATGCGCCCAAAAGAGAGCAGAAAGCCTGCTAAAACCGGGCAACGAACTGGGGCCCACGATCCGACACTACGTCCTGAGGCAGACCATGAACCCTGAAGATGTGATTGACCACTAACCTGGCGGCCTCCAGGGCAGAGGACAGCTTTGGAAGTGAAATAAAATGGGCCACCTTAGAGAACCTATCCATGATCACTAGGATGACCATGTGACCATCTGATGGTGGCAGACCGGTCACGAAATCTAAGGCAATGTGGCTCCACGGTCGACTCGGGACGGGCAGAGGATGTAAGAGTCCGGATGGTGAGAGCTGTGACCCTTTGTTGTGGGCACAGACCGAACAGGCAGAAACAAACTCTCGCACATCCTTTTCCATCCCAGACCACCAAAAAATCCTTAGTACGGTGGACACCCGGATGACTCGTAAGACGGGAGAAATGCCCCCATTGCAGTACCTGGGCATGTACTCTGGAGGGCACAAAAAGGCAATTAGGAGGTCCTCCTAATTAGGAGGTCCCCCGGATCCGGCTCCAGTCGCTGGGCCCCTCGCACAACGGACTTGATGTTCCACGTAACTGGAGCCAAAATCTTAGCAGCGGGAACAATAGGCTCAGGAGGACGGTCATCGTCGGACCAGTCGTAAATCTGGGAAAGTGCATCCGGCTTAGTATTTTTAGAGCCTGGCCAATATGTCAGCAGGAAATTGAAACGCGAGAAGAAAAGTGACCAGGGGGCTTGCCGCGAATTGCGTAGTTTGGTGTCCCGAATGTATTCAAGGTTTTTATGGTCCATCCAAACCGTAAAGGGATGCTCAGCTCCCTCTAGCCAATGTCGCCATTCTTCCAGCGCCAGTTTTACAGCCAAAAGCTCCCGGTCCCCTATGTCATAATTCCTCTCGGCCGGAGTCAGGCCCCGAGAGAAATAGGTGCATGCACGGATGTATTTTCTGATCTTGGGGTGAACGCTGAGACAGTATTGCCCCGACTCCCAGCTCAGAGGCATCAACCTCCACCACAAATGGGAGTGAAGGGTTGGGAGTTATTAGGATGGGCTCTGAGCTAAACTTTTTCTTTAACTCAGTAAAAGCCACCTCAGCTCTCTGACTCCACTGAAACTGCGAAGGTGCCGTTTTCTTTGTCACAGCAGTAATAGGTGCGACCACAGAGCTAAAATTGTTTATAAAACGGCGGTAAAAATTAGCTAACCTCAGAAACCGTTGCACCTGTTTAACCGACTCAGGGGTAGGCCAGTTCATAACCGCAGAAACCTTCTCGGGTCCATTTGAGTCTTTCCCTCTGTCACTATAAACCCCAGGAAAGAAACAGAGTTGGAATGAAAGGCACACTTCTCAGCCTTGACATATAATTGAGCATCCAGAAGCGCTTTTTAAAAAATATATAAATTTCAGATTTTTCCTTTTTCTCCCAATTTGGTAGCCAATTAAACCCCTCTACTGTTCAATTCCCCCCCCGCCCCCATGTAGCAACCACTTGAAATTGTCTTTGCACAACCCCGTCAGCCGGTAGTAGGAAGGAGGGCGCCACATCCTCTTCAGTGCAGGACTCCTCTTGCTCCTGACCGCGATGAAACTCGCCAGAGGCCTTTGTATGCGCGACAAATTTCACAGAGTCCTTCCCACCACCCTGGGAGCAGCCGCCAATTGCTGCTCCCTCTAGGCACCGGTTATACTCGGATCTGGCAGGACCGGGGCGCGAACCCCAATCCTCGGAGTACAACTGCACCGACTGAAATTCTGCATTTTTACTGCTATACTACCGCAGCGGCCAGAAGCGCTTTGAATACCTGCCTGACATGGCCAATGTGCTCAGAGAGATTAGCAGAAAAAATCAAAATGTCGTCCAAATAGACAAATACTAATTTTTCCAACATCTCTCTGAGAACATCATTCACTAGCGCCTGAAAGACAGAGGGGGGCACTAGTGAGCCCGAACGGCATGAACAGGTACTCATAGTGTCCGCTATGAGTATTAAAGGCTGTCTTCCACTCATCTTCCTTGCGCATATGCACTAAAATATAAGCGTTACGGAGGTTGAGTTTGGAAAAAACGGATGCCCCCTGGAGACGTTCAAAGGCAGAATTCATGAGTGGCAGCAGGTAATGGTTCTTTACGGTGATGTTATTCAACCCTCTGTAGTCAATGCAAGGTCTTAATCTGCCGTCTTTTTTTCTCCACAAAAAAGAACCCAGCACCAGTCGGTGAAGTAGTGTGTCTAATAAAACCATTAGCTAGTGCCTCTTCAATGTACTCTCTCATAGTAGCGCTTTCAGGAGCCGACAAGGAATACAGGGAACCCCTAGGAGGTACTGTGCTGGGAAGTAAGTTAATAGCACAATCATAAGGTCGGTGAGGCAGCAATGTGGTAGCTCGTTGTTTACTAAACACCTCCGCGAGGTCAGAGAAATCGGCAGGTTTGTTAAAAGGCAAGGGGAAATCGAGCGCCCCCATCACTCTAGTATTCTCCGAACTAGAGGGGGAATGCAGCGTGGACTCAGAAACTATTTCAGGATCAGAGAACTCCCCTATAGACAAGTCGTTGCACAGAGGATTCCCGTCAAACAGCGAATCCCAGGCCAGACTTTCCTCCCTGTCCTCTGAGGGTGGAGATGACCTAATCTGATCGGCCGGAAAACCCACCTCCTCATCGTCGCTGACCGAACTCGGCTCAGATTCGATCCAGCGACTGTTGGGAGCGGGTGATGACATCAGTAGACAGTGAGAGGCGCACTGGGGACCCCACTGAATGATGGTGTCTTTATTATTGCCCCAATTAACGTGTGGTCTGTGTTTGACTAACCAAGAATGCCCTAAGATGAGGGGGTAGGCCGGTAAGTCAACCAGGAAGAGTCTGATTCATTCCGAATGACCACCGTAAAGAACACGCATGCTGATAAAATCCATAGTCTCTTTAAATACGCATGCCGATAAAATCCATGGTCCAGCGGGCGGCCGTCGAGAGCCGTAACGTAATGGGGCCGTGAGAGGAGACAAACAGGTATTTTAAGCCCCTTAGCGTCAATTTTGACTGAGTGTTTATTCCAAGACAATTGGACTGGTAAAAGGGTATGAAAGAATTTATTATGTCTCGCTGGTATCTTTCGTTCCACTAGCGAGACCGTCCGTTTCCCACCAACTTCCGGCACTCAGCCTTAGTATGTCCCCTGTGCCTGCAGAAATGACACCATTCCCTGTGTTGCTTAGGTTCCTGCGCATTGCGGAGCGAAGAACTATTGAGCTGCATGGGTTTGTCCCTGCTCAGAGAGCCACGGACGGAGGTGGAAGCTGAAGGCGTACCCAGAAGAGGGAGGATGTACTGAGTGGAACGGGTCCTCCTTTCACCTCTCTCTCACATTCCCTGACACGGTTGTCAATGCGGATGGCGGTCGTAACCAAGGCGTAAAGCGTGGCAGGCAGTTCAAGCACTGCCAGTGCGTTTTTAACGGGATCGGAGAATACATTGGTGAATAATGTTATGAGCGGACCCTCTGCCCAGCCTGTTTCGCCTGCCAATGCCCGGAACGTGATGGAGAATTCAGCTACACTGTTGTTCCCCTGACGAATGCGAGTTAACCTCATAGCTGCTTCCTTGCCGGTAATGTTGTGGTTAAACACCAATGCCATCTCCTTCATGAGGCAATCAGAACTATTCATAACCGGTGCTTGTGACTGTATGAGTGGATCAGCAAGACCTGTACCGGTAAGCAAAGATCAAATAAGCGTCACACGTGAGTCTTCAGAAGAGAAGCACGATGGTTGTGCTTTGAAAAAAATCTGACACTGAGACAAAAACCCTCCACACTTCCCTGATTCACCGTTGTAACGGAGGGGGAGTTGGAGTTTTGGCTCACAAATAGTGACTGGATTAGTTGGTGAAGGGGGACTCTCAGGGGAAGGTGCTCGGTGAACTGTGGGAGCTGCCATGCCAGCTAGTAGCCAAAAACTGTCTACTAAATTGTGCAGACTGTCTTCCTGGCGGCATAACTGTTCGTACATTTGTTCCTGTTTGTTGTACATGGCCACCTGCTGTTCGTGGGTAGCCACTTGTTGAGAGTTTGGATACCCCTTTCATGAACGGTTAAAGCCACGTGTTGGGCTGCAATGGCTTGTTCAAACTCAGTCTGGGTCGCTGGTACCTCCATGATGGCTTCGGTGTACTGTGATGGAGGGGACGGGGTCAGAGAACCAAACGCAACAGAACGGGGATCTTAAAGCTACCCACACAGGTGAAGTAACCACACAAAATCTCAAACAGGAAGGGGAAACAGGAAACACAAACATAAAAAGAAAGGTACTCCTACGGGAGATAACACCCGGCATATTAGCCAACCGAAAACTACCCAGAAAAGAGGGTGAGAGTAAACTTGAGAAAACGAGTATAAAACAGACAACTAATAGAATGAAAACCTCCAGCTCAATGCAAAATAAATTGAGCTCACATACTAGGAGAGAGTGAAAAAGGTAATGAAGGTTACAGCCTCAAACGAGGACTGAAAGAAAACCAAGGAAAGAAACCACTGAGAAAAGGATAAAAAAACCTTAGGAAGAATCTCAGTATAGGAATAGTACAACTTATCTTTTAGCAATATAAGCAGAAAGATCAGTTGTCCACACTAAGTTTCTGTACCGAAATTACCGGCGAGAGCGTAACCAGAGTTTACACTGAAGCCCGGAACAGGTAGCGGTCTGCTTAAATAGCGGCTTGCAGCTGAAACCAATAAACACTAAGTGGTCCCTAGAGGGACAAAAGACAAGAGTGCCCTCCAGAGGCCAGGACTCGCAACAACTACCGCCAGAAAAATATAAGCTGGCTCCAAAACCATGACAGTTATACATCTCCAGGCTGTTGGCCACCACCAGCTCAAAATCCATGTTGCTGTGGAGGACAGAGCGAGACAAGGGCACACTTGCCCCAAACGTGGCCGCCTAGTCAGAGAGGGGAAAGGTGAGTGTAGGCTGAACACGAGCAATGCATGACAAACAAAGAAATAAAGAGTTAATTTAGACTTCAGAGATGTAGAGACATGCAAGCGCAGAAAGAGTTTATACCATACAATTCTATGGGTTTCAGTCCCATTTCTGAAAACAATAGACTGAAAGGAGAACCACATGCTCACACACCATTGTTGTTGTACATACAGTGTGCTCCATAATTATTGGCACCCCTGACTTGCAATGTGCAAAAAATACTATAAAAAATAAATTATAACATTATTGAGATCTCGAGATGCTAACATGAGAAATACTGTACTTTATTCAATGGAACCAACCAAAATCATTTATTCATTTAATTAAAAATCAATATCCTCCAAATCAAGGTTTCACAATTAATGCCACCCCTAAAGAATATTGTAAATAAAATCTGCCAAAGTTAAACCAGGAATGAAATTCCACTAACTTAAGTTTGTCTTAAGGAACTATATTGTGTCAGTACATCACTTCCTGTTTCACTCAGGTATAAAAATGAGGCAACACGCATGCAACATCCCTTTGTCATCCAGCAGATTATTGTAAATAAAATCTACCAAATTTAAACCAGGAATGAAATTCCACTAACAAGTTTGTCTTAATGAACTACAGTTGAAGTCGGAAGTTTACATACACTTAGATTGAAGTCATTAAAACTAATTTTTAACCACTCCACAGATTTCATGTTAGTGTTGGCAAGTCAGTTAGGACATCTACTTTGTGCATGACACAAAGTCATTTTTACAACAATTGTTTACAGACAGATTATTTCACTTTTATTTCACTATATCACAATTCCAGTGGGTCAGAAGTTTACATACACTAAGTTGACTGTGCCTTTAAACAGCTTGAAAAATTCCAGAAAATGATGTCATGGCTTTAGAAACTTCTGATAGGCTAATTGACATTATTTGAGTCAATTGGAGGTGTACTTGTGGATGTATTTTAAGGCCTACTTTCAAACTCAGTGCCTCTTTGCTTGACATCATGGGAAAATCTAAAGAAATCAGCCAAGACCTCAGAAAGAAAATTGTGGACCTCCACAAGTCTGGTTCATCCTTGGGAGCAATTTCCAAATGCCTGAAGGTACCACGTTCATCTGTACAAACAATTGTACGCAAGTATAAACACCACGCAGCCGTCATACCGCTCAGGAAGGAGACGTGTTCTGTCTCCTAGAGATGAACGTGCTTTGGTGCGAAAAGTGCAAATAAATCCCAGAACAACAGCAAAGGACCTTGTGAAGATGCTGGAGGGAACAGGTACAAAAGTATCTGTATCCACAGTAAAACGAGTCTTATATCGACATAACCTGAAAGGCCACTACTCCAAAGAAGCCACTACTCCAAAACTGCCAAAAAAAAGCCAGACTACAGTTTGCAACTGCACATGGGGACTAAGATCTTACTTTTTGGAGAAATGTCCTCTGGTCTGATGAAACAAAAATTGACCTGTTTGGCCATAATGACCATCGTTATGTTCGGAGAAAAAAGGGTGAGGCTTGCAAGCTGAAGAACACCATCCCAATCATGAAGCACGGGGGTGGCAGCATCATGTTGTGGGGGTGCTTTGCTGCAGGAGGGACTGGTGCACTTCATAAAATAGATGGCATAATGAGGAAGGAAAATTATGTGGATATATTGAAGCAACATCTCAACTTCTGACCCACTGGGAATAAGAGCTGAAATAAATCATTCTCTCTACTATTATTCTGACATTTCACATTCTTAAAATAAAGTTGTGATCCTAACTGACTTACGACAGGGTATGTTTACTAGGATTGAATGTCAGGAATTGTGAAAAACTGAGTTTAAATACATTTGGCTAAGGTGTATGTAAACTTTCGACTTCAACTGTATATTGTGTCATTACATCACTTCCTGTTTCACTTGGGTGTAAAAATGAGGCAACACGTCACGCATGCAATATCGCAGGCTGTGTCCCATTATTCTTCACTCCCTGTCATGGGTATTTGCAGTCCCTGCTGTTTCTGTGGTCGGCTTTCTATTTGGTGTCATCAGGACGCTCTATTGGATTTTTTCTGCCTCCGTTCCGGTATTCGTATCTTGCCCGACAATTATTCCCTACACCTGTTTTGCGTTTCCTGCCTGCTATAAATACCTCAGGACTTCCGCATTTCCGCTCTTCGATATTGTCTTTGCTATGTTGACAAAGTCGGTAAGGTATAGGAATTTTGGTCGCTGCATTTCTGGTTCGTACGAATAGGAAATGCAGCAAGTCCGGTTATAAGATTTAGGTTAGATTGGTTTTCTCTTTCCTTTCCAATCTTTCTTTATCCTTTATTCTTTTCACCTGTTGCCAGTTGTGTTCAGCTCTTTTGCCACAAGAGCTTTGGCTAACAGGTCTTTTCTATTCTTTTCCCTCACTTGTTTTATCGAGTTTTGTTTTGTTTCACCACCTCTTGTTACGCCTAATTATTTAGTGTGTGAGGTTTTTTTGTTAGTTATTCTCACTGTTTATCGAGATCGCCTCAGTTTTTGGAGGTTGCTTTGTTTTGCCTTGCGCTAGGGAAGTTTTGCTCTCGATCCTGTGTTATCTCAGTCCTGGTGCGGCTACTTCCGTGTTTTGTGGCGTATCTCTTTAGATACGCTTTTAGAAATCCTTATCGGTCGCGTTTGGTTCTCCGAACCTTACACTCCCCACCTCCTTTCCTCGGGTACGTCCCAATAGTAAAAAAATGCACCTTCCCTTCCTTCACTAGCACCTCCTCTATTCTGTGCCCTGAAAACAGATCTTTGTGTTTGTTGCTGATTACATCTTAATTACGTATTTGGTTCCATATTAATTAATGTCTCGACGCAAACCGCAATGCCAGGTACATTTTGTACTGTACATGCAAATACTTGTACTCAAAACATTCAGGCAGTTTTGCATACTTCCGGGTAGGAAAGGAGTGGTAGTGGGGGAGTGCAGGAAAGGAGGTGGGGAGTGAAGAATATTGGGACACAGCCCTCCACTCCCCCACTACTACTCCTCTCCTACCCGGAAGTATGCAAAACTGCCTGAATGTTTTGAGTACTAGTATTCGCATGTACAATATGCAATGTACCTGACATTGCGGTTTGTGTCAAGACATTGATTAATATGGAACCATTAATAAGTAGCCTACTTAAGATGTAATCAGCAACATTAGATTAAAACGCAAAGATCCGTTTCCGGGGCACGGAGGAGAGGAGGTGGTAGTGGAGGAAAGGGGGGTGCATTTTTCGAGTATTAGGACGCACCCCCTTTGTCATCCAGCACCATGAAAAAAAACAGAAGAACTGTCTGGCAGTTCAAAAGAAACAGATGGTCATATATGGCGGCATATCAATGCCAAAAATCGCGAGAATATGAAATAAAATCTGCACATGGAAATCGAGGAACCGTGTGCATAGCCCAAAACTCCATGCATGCAAATTGTTTTGCCATGTGTTTTTACAGAACTCACGCGCGGGTAAAGTCTGTATTTGAGTGCAAAATTGTAGCCTTTGCAATAGAGTCTTCCTGCAGACCTCAACCACCAAGCCCCACCTCAACCGCCAGGCCCCTAAACTCTGAATAACACAATGTGATATTAGATTAGTTCTAACGTTACTTCAGCCTTGTCAAAAGTTACAATTAATTAGAGCGATGAGTTGACATAGCCGACGATTCGCGATAGACTTTTAAGGTGTAACGGGAACTCCGCTCTCATTTAATACAATGAAAAAGAATAGAATGTACTGTATTCATCCCCAAAGGTGAATGATTGCCAAAGGTGTTGATTGCCACTAGTAATGTACATACAATGGACAACAAAAAAATAAACAAAACAACAAACAGTGTAGGCTACTGCGTGTGTACAGATTAAAGCATCTAATGGCCGTTGGTACATTTTGGTACAATAAATCTATTTCCCAGTAAACTGCGCTGCTTGCTAAGAGTTCCAAATAGGGGATGACTATAATCCTCTAATTTCTCTCAATTCTCTCAAACCTCCTTAGAATGCGCTGTTCAAAAATAACCTCTAAACTGTCTAGACCAAAGCTAACTATTGACCCTGCTTTCTTAATTAGTTTGTGGATACAGTTGGCATCTTCTCTTGTAATATTCCCTCCCCAACAAACAGCACAAAACACTATAGCCACAATGCTACTATAAAACATGTTCAACATTTTGCAATACACTTTTAAAAATGTTTTTATTTGTACTTGTATAGCACTTTTCTTAAAACAAGTTTACAAAGTGCTTCACAGACAAATGAAAATAAAAAATAAATAAAAGGATAATAGGTAAAATATCAACAACAAAAAAAAACAAGTGAAATAAAATGAATTGAAGGAAAATACAGTACAATAAAATGCCTAAATACCATGGTTAATTAAAATTCAGTTAAAAGCTTGTCTAAAAAAATGAATTTTAAGAAGGGATTTAAAAGAAATTACTGATGTAGCAAGCCTGAGCTCCTCTGGCAAGGCATTCCAAAGTTGAGGGGCCCTAATAGCAAAGGCCCGGTCACCTTTGATTTTTGATTTTTTGATTTTGAGTGACCAGAAGTTTCTTTCCCGAGGATATCAGGCTGCGCACTGGTGTGTACGAGGATAAAAGGTCCGCAATATTCACTTGAAAGGATCTCAGTTTTCTTAAGTAAAATTGCTTCTTTTGAGCTTTCTTAAGAACAATGGTGGTATTCTCCTTCCATTGTAATTTGTTGTCTTTAACTCCCAAATACTAAGATTCCACAGAATCAATGATGGATGTGTTGATTACTACAGGTGTCACCAACTTGCTTTTTCTAAAATCAATAACTACCTCTTTAGTTTTGGAAGTATTGAGTTCTAAAAAGTTAGCACTACACCATGAAACAAAGTGATCAATTTCCCTCACGTACTGTGAATCATTCCCTTCAGTAATACAGGGGGTGGACAAAGAATCGGAAACATCAAAAAAACAGAACAGCTGCTATGTGTTTGCTCCCATTTCTCTTACCTATATTTTCTACACTCTTTTATGACTGGCATGCCAGGTATACATTTTAGTTTCTGTCTTTTTTTATGATCTTGATAATTAATCATAATTAGCCATTTATCATATTATTATCAAATAATACTAATTTGTCAATTAATGCTGCTTTTGTGTCAGTAATAAGTGAGAACATTTTAAAGCTAATGTAGGACAAAAACTGAAAGCATTTTTGTCCATGACAACCACCATATGCACCACTGCACAGCTGTGGGGAGTGAACACCTCTGTTCAAAGTGAACAGCTGAATAAAATAGATCATTGAAACTGGTCTAGAATCCAATGCTTGTATGTAACATGAGTCACAAATATGGCCCAATTGTTAATTATTCCTTTTCAGTTAAGTTTTTCAGTAATCACATTCCACTGAACTTCATAGACAGGATCAATTCCAGTTGTTGGGGACCAAAATGTTTTCTGATTTCTTCTTATACATTTTTGAAGTGTACTAACTTATTACTAATATAACAGTAACTGATATGTAATTTATGATTTATTAGCATTTCATAAAAAATATGACTAACAGGCAATTATGGTTGATTGGCATAATTATAAAGAAAAACAAGTCATCATATAAAATGTACACATGGCACAAGATTCACAAAACAGCATAGATAATCAGGTTAGGAACAGAGGTTGAGGTTTTGCGTGGCAAACACGTGGCAGGTGTTTTATGTTTTCTGGAAAGCTGGTGTTTCCGATATTTTGACCACCCCCTGTATATCCTACAATGGCAGAATCATCTGAAAGTTTTTGTAGATGACAGGAGGCATAACTGCTCCAGCAAAAATAAAAAGTGACAAGACTGTCCCTTGAGGAGCACCTGTATGTACCCGGTTTTTTGACCCTGCCTGTTTTACCACGGATTGCTACCTTGCCCTGATTAAACTTTGGTTTTTCATACTCCTGCCTGCGTTTGGGTCCTTCTCCCCCGCCCGCTGATAACACTAAGGATGATATGCAGAACTACTAAAGGTCTATGATGCAAAATATAGCAGTGTACCCTGTTGTCCATTAGTGTCTCCAAATCTATCCAAATGGCTAAATTGTGGACTGCTGTAAATAAAAAGAATTATTATGTATTTAACTAGAAATCAACAGTTTTGGCTCATAAAACTCACGTTTGCATAATTTCCAAGTGGGAATTACATATTTTCATCAGTATAGGGGGGTAGATACGTATCTATGGGTCCAAAACCCCTATGCAAAACTTGTCATAAAATGAATAAAATTATTCATTATTGTATTATAACGCATATACATTTGCTCCTTCTGATGGCTTAAGATAAAAAAACATTGATATCACAGTGTTACATACACCTAAATATGTTGCCTAATCATTCACTCTTGTTCCTCAATAAAACATCACTTGTCCCTGAACTCTACAGTATGTATACTTTTGTCCTGGGATTGCATTTTTCTGTAGTTTTTTAAAATTTTCCTATTCATAATGACTCCAAGGAAATTTTTACCTTAATCTACCACATATCAGCGCCAGTGGCGGCTCCTGAGCTGAAAATTGGGGAGGCAGAAAACTTCCCTTTAAACTGATTATTGGTCTTAATCATTTTTCAATCAGTTTCCTTGATTAACAATAGGCTACATCAGCATTTAATTCACCAATTACTCAATGCCATCAAATGTAGCCAGTTCTTCTCAATGAGGCTATTAGGCAAGTAATAAAATTATTTTCACTTGCATCGCATAATTGTGCACATTTTAATCAACATTATAATTGTGGATACATGTGCTCTTCGTTCTCCGCACTCTTAATTACGAAAATATTCATGGAAATTAAACGATCTGAAAGCTCAGCTTTTGTTAGATTCTTTTTTATTGCAGGTTTAGCACAACCTCATCTTTTGTTAGATTAGTTTTTAAAAATAATTAAAAAAATTAGAGTTGATTAACTCCATCACCGTCCACAATAAATATCCACTACCTCTGATTAACTCTGCCTTTGAACCCCTCCATGGCCCCACCATATTCTCTAAACTGGACCTCTGGAACGCCTACCGCTTTGTCCGGATCCGGGAGGGGGATGAGTGGAAGACGGCGTTCAACACCCCCCTGGGGCACTTCGAGTACCGGGTCATATCGTTCGGGCTTACTAATGCCCCGGCTGTGTTCCAGGCACTCATCAACGATGACTTCCTCAACCGATCAGTTTTTGTCTACATTGACGATATTTAGATTTTTTCCAAGAGTCCCCAGGAACATGTCCTGCATGTGAGGAAAGTGTTCCAACGACTGCTGGAAAATAAGCTCTACGTCAAGGCAGAAAAATGTGAGTCCCAGGTCCCGTCCGTGTCCTTCCTGGATTTTATTATTGAAAACAGCAAGATCAAGCCCGACCCTGCTAAGGTCCAAGCTGTGGTGGAGTGACCCCGCCCATCATCCCGTAAGCACCTGCAACAGTTCTTGGGCTTCGCAAATTTCTACAGGCAGTTCATCCGCGGTTTCAGCCAAATCGCTGCGCCCCTCACCAACCTCACCTCTCCCTCTGTCCCGTTTGTCTGGTCCTCTGCTGCTAACAATGCCTTCACTACCCTCAAGACTAGGTTTTCCTCTGCACCCATCCTGTGTCACCCTGATTTGTTTGTGCTAACTTCCCAGTCTGTTTCCAGTTTGCCCGTCCAGCCTGCTTCCCCGTACTTGTACTCCTGTGTTCGCCAGCCCTGCATTCTGCCCATCACCTAGCCCATCTGTCTGCTGCCCTGTTCCTGCCCAGCCCTAAGTCTTGCCAACCCCGCATTCTGACCCTCACCTAGCACCCTTGTTCACTGTTTCGCTTGCTTCCAATAAATTATTTGCTCCGGTTCGGAGTTTGCCATTGAGTCTGCCTCTGGGTCTTGCTTTTGGGTCCAGTCAGTCTGAGGATCGCAACAAACTGGCTCACGCCAAGTGACGTTTATATTCTTTATAGACACAAGGTTGCCATTGCTCTACAAAAGCTTGGGTGATTATTAACTGACCAGGCCAAAAGGATCCATTTATCACCCCCTCCCCCACAAAAAACAATGATAACTAGTAAGCTAACGTTAAAAGATCGACTTGAGAACAGAGAGGTAGTATCTTACTACAGTAGGGGGCTAACGTTACATACATAACGTTAACGTTACATTCGCAACACACATAAACCTGACGTTAATTGAAGTGCTAAAGTTTGTAAAACAAACAAACAATACATCGTATATAAAGTACGTCGTTACTTAGCTGCCATTAGACAAACACTAATGGCTAGCAAGCAAGCTACTACTTACCATTAGCTTACGTTTGCTAGTTACGTTACACAACCATTATGATTCATGACTTCTCAAGAATGTAAACGGTTGCTACGCTATAACTAAACATTGCAATTAAAAAACAACACTATGTTAGTAACATTAGTGCAAATTTGCTAACGCTAGCTAGCCAACTCCTAGTATTAAGTTGTTGTCTGCTGCTAAAAGGAGAAGTTTGGTATTTAGCATGTTATGCCCTGTTAGAAGGTTATTTACGATCATATACAACGGTCCATATCAACATTTTGACAAACTGTGCATTCTTGAGATGTATACATTGCTCATGTCACAACTAACTTACACAATGGATCTGGATGGGCATATAGAAAATCCTTAAAATCCTTAAACAGCATAAACTCTCGTTTTCAAAGACGGGAAACTCACTGAGTGGTCACTGGTGTCTTCTTGTAATTTAGGTTTACGTTTAGAACATGTTTTAAATAACCTTTTAAAGATTTATATACATTTTCAGTCTCCGTACAGCTATACGTTTGTAAACTTCCGCTTGAAATTTTGGGAGGGCTTGGCTGAGTTTGAAGGCTACCATAGAAGAAGAAGAGCCACTTCCGGGTCACCAGGTCGGGGTTTGCTTTGCAGCTAGTACGAACTCTTCAAAAGGATCCATTTTGCTAAATTAGTGTACGTTTATGCGACTGATTCCTTCACTGCGAGCGCACAAGACCGCTAGTGAGCAACAGAAAACTACAAACTTTCCAAAACAATTCAGAAGTATTTCCAATTTCTGGCTGTGGATGTATCTATCTAAACCTCCTTTGGTGTCTATACAAGTCAATGGATTTAATAAAATGATAAATAAAACCTGAACATCATTTACATTTACATTTTAGTCATTTGGCAGACGCTCTTATCCAGAGCGACGTACATTAGTGCATTTTCAAACTAGGAACAAGTGCGTTAAAACAACCCTAAAAGGTAAATACGATTTCAAACACCAGGCGCAGTCAGTATGATTTTTTTTATTTATTTCTTTTGGGGGGGGGGGGGAACCACACGATATCGATCATTGGCGTGTACAACAGTAAGCCAATAAGCAACCTTAAGTATTAAACTAGCAGCTTGAACCACTTAAACAAGGATTCAGAAAAACACAATCAAGGGAGGTCACAAGGAGGTAGGGAGGGGTGGAGAGAGGTGCAGCTTGAAGAGGTGAGTCTTCAATCTGCGCTTGAAGGTGGTCAGACTTTCTGCTGTTCTGACCTCCACGGGGAGCTCATTCCACCACTGTGGGGCCAGGACAGACAGACGTCGAGACCGGGTGCTAGTATGCAGTGGGGGGGGGGTACCAGTCGTCCTGAGGAGGCGGAACGCAGGGATCTGGTAGGTGTGTAGGGTCTGATGAGCTTTTGGAGGTATGGAGGGGCTGATCCTCAGACTGCCTGGAAGGCGAGCACCAATGTTTTGAATTTGATGCGAGCCATCACAGGTAGCCAGTGGAGGTCAATGAGCAGGGGGGTGACATGGGAGTGTCGGGGGAGGTTGAAGACCAGGCGCGCTGCTGCGTTCTGGATAAGCTGAAGGGGTCTAATGGCCAATGCTGGCAGGCCAGCCAGGAGAGAGTTGCAGTAGTCCAGGTGGGACAGCACCATCGCTTGGACCAGGAGCTGGGTTGAGTGGGTGGTGAGGAAGGGACGGATTCTCCTGATGTTGTACAGGAAGAACCTGCACGCCCGGGTTACCACTGCGATGTTCTCGGAGAGGGACAGCCTGTTGTCCATCACCACTCCGAGGTTCCTGGCACAGGGCGTTGGGGTCAGTGGAGTGTCCCCTAGGGAAATGGAGAGATTGAGAGGGGGAGAGGTTAGAGCGGGAATGTAGATGAGCTCAGTCTTGCCTGGATTGAGCTTCAGATGGTGGTTGTCCATCCAGCTCTGGATGTCTCTCAGGCAAGCGGAGATG
Organism: Synaphobranchus kaupii; assembly: GCA_029718625.1. Taxonomy (NCBI): domain Eukaryota; kingdom Metazoa; phylum Chordata; class Actinopteri; order Anguilliformes; family Synaphobranchidae; genus Synaphobranchus; species Synaphobranchus kaupii. Next base: position 48,231,115 of record CM056379.1, on the reverse strand, counting down.
CGGGCTGACACCTGAGTGTCAGAGGGTGAGAAGGAGAGAAAGAGTTGAGTATCGTCAGCATAGCAGTGGTAAGAAAGACCATGGGCAGTGATAACAGGGCCAAGGGATTTGGTGTAGGTGGAGAAAAGGAGGGGACTAAGGACTGAGCCCTGGGGGACTCCTGTGGTAAGGGGCCGGGGTGCCGATACTTTACCAGCCCAGGCAACCTGGGAGGAGTGCTCCGAGAGGTAGGACTCAATCCAGGCCAGGGCCGAGCCGCCGATCCCCGCTGCAGACAGGGACGACAGGAGGATGGAGTGATCTACGGTGTTGAAGGCGGCAGAGAGGTCTAGGAGTATTTCTGGACCATAACTGTATCATTCCTCAAGGATGACTTGTGGCCAATATGTGGGACCAATATTGTGAAAAGACCTTTAATTCAGTTTGTTTACTCATGGTAACTTAATCCTACCAATCAGAGTGCTCCCTTAACACTGCAGCTCAGCCAATCAGAGGCTCAGAGAATTCCTAACTTTTTTCTCACAGTTTGCCTGGCTGCATGTCACAGGGACTCACAGCACTTGTTCTAAGTTTCACTTCGTCTGTGGTGTTATGTGCCTGTATTCAACCGTAAGTAACGTTACCTTTTATTCAGTAATTATTGTTTTTATAAGTTGTAGTTAAAGGAGCTATATGTAACATTGACATTGAGCATTTAAAATGGGTACTGCAGTCCAAATTCACAATATTGGAGAAAGTTGTCTCCGCCCGCCCCCTCCTCCTCAGACTCGAAGCTCACACAGGTTGCCAGGTTGAGGACACTGAATGAACACGAGTGCAAGACGAGCCGAGAGCAACATTATATTTTGAGACGAGCTTATTCTATTTTGACAATGACAAGCGACGACGAGTCCTACACTTTAAGTTGATCAGCTAATGTATACGTCTGCAATTTATTTATTGTTTGCAAATTATAAACCAGCTCATGTGGATTTTTTATAACTCTGTCAATGTTAGCTAGATGCATGGCTGGCTATGTTTACGGTCACACAGATATAAGCTAATGTTAGTGGTATGTTTAGCTAGTAACTATATACTAGAGTTGTAGTACTCGAGACCGGATTTGGTCTCAAGACCGGTCTCGAGACCATATTTTTAAGGTCTCGGTCTTGTCTCTGAATCGACTGCATTTTGACTTGGTCTTGTCACGGTCTCGGACGAAGAGGACTCTGAATTTTATTTCAAGACCGGTCGAGACCAGGGGCGTGTCCAGGGGTGGGGGGGCATGTGGTGGCACGCGCCCCCACAGAAATTGATTGGCCACCATGGAAAACTAGTTGCAGATGACAAAATATGCTACTATTTGATATCATTGATTCATAGGTTTCGTGGAAGGAAATTTTGCTAGATCGCTAGATAAAACAACACATTAACGATTTAAATATTAATTTACCTGAAAGCGTAGGCCTGGCTGTAAATAACGTTAGGCTAACCACTTATTTTTTCCTGTACCCCAAGTTGCATCCCATACATCACAAAGACCGACAGCCAGCTCACTCACCAGAGTCTGTCTGCACTCTGCAGTTGAACACTGAACAGTAACAGTGCCATTATGTGGGTCTCATGTGTCGTTATGTTACAATCGCAATAATATTTTGTAGCCCAACTGAAACTGCTACTGCAGGAGAAACACAGCCCCTCTCTCTGTCAGACGTTCACTCTCAGTGTGAGAAGGCGTGAACGTTATTTTTATTTTTATTTTTTAAATTTATTTATTTATTTCGGCATGTATATAATCACATTTCATCACATTTCTGAAATATGCCTTGAACAAATACAGTACCTGCCGAAAAAGGGATACGGGAAAAAAGCAGACTGCTTATCAAAGTCCCGCCCCAATTCCCTCACAATTTTAAATGTTCATATTATACATTTGATTAAAACAGATTCTTTAGTATCACAACAGCATAGCTGAATTTTCTTTATAGCGAAACTGATCGAGAAAGAAAAAATACGCTAAAGTAAAACAAACCAATTATTAAAGTCCAAATAAGTCGGTTTTAAATGTACATGTCATACATTAGCATCAGTCTGGCTACATTTGACCCGCATCAGTCTGGCTTCAGAACCGGCCATTCCACCGAAACTGCTCTCCTGGCTGTGACTGAGGCACTCGCCACTGCTAGAGCCTCCTCCCTCTCCTCTGTTCTGATTCTCCTTGACCTGTCTGCGGCATTCGACACGGTCAACCACAAACTCCTGATCTCCACACTCGCTGAGATGGGCATTTCTGGAACTGCCCTCTCTTGGTTTGTATCGTATCTCACTGATAGATCCTACTAAGTCTCCTGGAAGGGTTCCGTCTCTGCTCCCCGTCCCCTGTCTACAGGAGTCCCGCAGGGATCTGTACTGGGTCCTCTGCTGTTCTCTATGTATACTAAGTCTCTTGGCTCAGTAATCCATTCACATGGCTTCTCATACCATAGCTATGCTGACGATACTCCACTCTTCCTCTCTTTCCCTCCCTCTACCCCACAGGTTAAGGAGAGGATATCTGCTTGTCTGACTGACATCTCTGAGTGGATGGCTACCCATCACCTGAAGCTCAACCTTGACAAGACAGAGCTCCTCTTCATGCCGTACAAGACCTCCCCACTACATGACCTCTCCATCACCGTTGATGGGACCGTGGTGGCTGCCTCCCGCTCTGCAAGGAACCTGGGAGTGGTCCTGGACGGCTGGACTTCAAAGAGCACATCAGGGCGACGGCACGGTCCTGCAGGTTCCTCCTGTACAACATCAGGAGGATTCGACCGTACCTGACCACCTACTCCACCCAGCTTCTTGTCCAGACCATGGTCACCTCACGCCTGGACTACTGCAACTCCCTGCTCGCAAGCCTACCGGCCTGCGCCATTCTGCCTCTTCAACTTATCCAGAATGCAGCTGCCCGGCTTGTGTTCAACCTCCCGAAATATTCCCACGTAACCCCCCTGCTGAGGTCTCTCCACTGGCTGCCAATTGCAGCCAGGATCAGGTTCAAAGTTCTGACCCTGGCCTACACTGCAGCCAATAGGACAGGCCCCGCCTACCTGCAGGACTTAATCCAGAACTATGTTCCTGCTCGACCACTTCGCTCTTCTACAGCAGGGCGACTGGCACTTCCCCCCCTCCGTGTCAAAGGTTCTCGCTTGTCCCGACTACGGAGTTTTTCCACATTAGCACCTCAGTGGTGGAATGAACTTCCCATTCCCCTACGTTCTACTCCAACCCTGCCTGCATTCCGTCGAGGCCTGAAGACACACCTCTTCAGACTCCACCTTGACTGATATCCTCACCTAGGAATATCAGTTCCCTGTTCCCTGTGTTTTCCTGTCTGTTTATTATAGTTTATAATAGTATTTGGAATGTTTTATCATAGTATAGTTTATAATAGTATTTGGAATGGTTTATAATAGCATAGTTTATAATAGTATTTGGAATGGTTTATAATAGTATAGTTTATAATAGTATTTGGAATGGAAGTGTGGTGTTGCTTACTGTGAACTACAGTCAACGTTTATTGCTAGGGATAGCTGCTACATTATGCAAAGGATCTGCTTTGCCTCGTCTGTTCTGTAATGATGATGATGTCTCTGTACGCACTTACTGTACGTCGCTTTGGATAAAAGCGTCTGCTAAATAAATGTAATGTAATTAGTCAAAACAATTTGTTTCATTTCAACGGCAGACAGTCCCAAATATTGTTCAGATAATGTCCAAAATAAATGTGTCAGTTTCTTAGTTTTTATGATGCTCTGTTGTCCCCTGTAAATTCAGTGCATTATGCCTGAGTAGGTATGAGTGCCAATCTCAGAGTTCATTACCCATCACTATTTTCTGCACTGTCCTTTTTGGACATCGTGACCTTGTTTTCATTTCCTGACAACCCCCTAATGTTTATACTTGATAATTTTCTACCATCTTGCATCTTATCTTACACTTGAAGGTCTTTAAGTTTGTAGACATTTTAATCTCATCCTGTAAACTGTTCCAAAGCTTAACCCCCACAATGGATAATGAATGACCTCTGAGTGTTGACTTTATAGATTTTTGTTTATAAATCATATTTCCTCTTAGGTTATGTATGTCATCTCTCTTTAGAAACAGTTTCTGTATATTTACGGGTAAGAGATTTTTGGAGGCTAAGAATAATATTTGTATGGTATTATATTTAATTATATCCTGCCACTTGAGAAACTTTGCCTTAATAAACAAATCATTTGTGTGGTCTCTATATGGGACACAATATACAACTCTCATTGCCCTTTTTTGGAGTTTGAACAGCGGCTCTGTAGTGTCTTTATAAGTGTGTCCCCACACTTCAACACAGTAGTGAAGGTGGGGTGTTATGAGTGTCGAGTAAATTGTCTTAAGTGAATGTTGATTGAGTAGTTTCTGCATTTTCCACAAAATAGACACGCTTTTGGCCAATTTACATTGAACTAGCTTCACATGTGGTTTCCATGTCAGGAGGCTATCTACCGTAACCCCCAGAATCTTGTGTTCGTTCACTCGTTCAATGTTGATACCATTGACCTTTAAGTTTATGTTTTCCTTCAGGCCTCTTTTCCCAAATAATATGAATTTTGTCTTTGAAAGGTTTAGTGATAGTTTATTAATATTAAACCACGTGTGAAGCTTTGACATTTCATTGTTAACTGATGTGACCATTTGATTAAGATCAATTCCAGAACAGAGGATGTTTGTGTCGTCCGCGAATAAAATTAATTTTAAAACGTCAGATACTTTGACTATGTCATTAATATATAGTATAAATAATTTTGGTCCTAAGACTGAACCCTGTGTGACCCCACAGGTGATGTCCAGGCATGTTGATATGTTGTCCCCTATCTGAACAAATTGAACTCTATTTGATAGGTAACTCTTTATCCATTGTAATGCGATTCCTCTAACTCCATATCTGTACAATTTTTCAATCAATATGCTGTGGTTTATCGTGTCAAAAGCTTTTTTCAGGTCAATGAAGATGCCTATGGTGAATAATTTCCGGTCTAGCGCGTCTTTGATAAATTCTATAGATTCTGTTAGGGCCAGTGCTGTTGAATGTTTTTTCCTGAACCCGTATTGGCTGTCACATAACAGTTTGTGTTTATCAATGAACTTATCTAATCTGACATTAAAGTGCTTTTCAATAATGTTTGAGCACTGTGGTAAAATTGAAACAGGACGATAATTTGAAAACTCCTGTTTGTCTCCACTTTTGTACAAAGGAAGAACTTTTGCTATCTTCATTTTATCTGGAAACACGCCATTACAGAACAATAAGTTACATATATATGTTAGTGGAGGTATGATCGCCTTTGATATCCTTTTTAACAATGTCATGTCTATCTGATCTATGTCAGTGGATGTCTTAGCTGTGCAGTCTCTCAGTATTGCATTAATTTAATTTTGTGTGACAGGATTTAAAAATAATGACTCTTGTTTTGTCTCACTGCCCCTCTCAAAGTGATCCCACTGCAGGAGTGAGGATGGAATGGCCTTGGCTAGCTCCGGACCAACATTAACAAAGTATTTGTTGAAACTGTCTACTATCAACTTATTATCTTCTTCCCTCCTGTTGTTTATATTGAAATGATCCGAGAATGTCCTCTTGGCCTTTCGCCCAGAAACGGAATTTATTATTTTCCAAAGATTTCTGGTGTAATTTCTATTTTCTGTTAGTAACTTGTCATAATAATCTTTTTTGTGTTTCCTCAACAGATATGTCACTCTGTTTCTGCAACGTTTGTACTTTGCATATGATTGTACACTCCTTTCCTTTAAAAACGGTTTATATAAGCTGTTTTTTTTTCTGCAGGCGTTCTCTATGTTCTTGGTAAACCATGGCCTTTTTTCTTTGACTTTGTTGTCTTTTCTCGAATTTTTGACTACCGGGCAGTGCTTGTCATATATTGAATTTATTGTGTTTAAGAAGGCCTCATACGCTTTGTTTGTATCTCTTTCATTCCATACATAATTCCACTTTTGATTCTTCATATCTTGTTCAAAATCTTTGAGTCTCTTTTCGTTTCTAATTGTTTTTAAGATTTTTGTCACTGGTTTCTGATCCAAAGTGTGTTTCCAGTCACAGATAGCGAAGACTGGAAGGTGATCAGAGATATCATTTATCATAATACCACTTGTTATTACTGTGTCCAGTATATTTGTATAGATGTTGTCAATTAGTGTGGCACTATGTTTAGTGATTCTGCTTGGTTGGGTGATTAGTGGTCGCATTCCCCACGCATACATTGTGTTAACGAAGTCCTCAATCAACTTGTTATCGTTGGGATTTAATATGTCTACGTTAAAGTCACCACATATAAAAACATTTGACTGATTCATTTTTGTTACTATTTCTCCCAGACAATTGTTGAATATGTCTATTTTTGAGCTGGGAGCTCTGTAGACGTTGCATATAACAGTTTTTTTACCTTTCGGCGTTGAGAATTCAATTGTTACACACTCCATTACATTTTCAACGACAATTGACAAGCTTTCCAGTATCTCAAAATTTATGCTCTTCTCAATAAACAGTGCAACCCCTCCACCAGATTTGTTGATTCTGCTCTTACACACAAAATTATACCCTTCCAGGTGGAAATCCATGCATTTCTCAACGTTAATCCAAGTTTCCGACACTGCAATGATGTTAAATGATTTGGCAAATGTACATAGATACTCCTGTATCTGTTCAAAGTTTGCGTATAGACTCCTGCTGTTGAAGTGGATTATTGACAGCTTTCCACCGATGCTAATGTTCTTATTGAACTGGTCTTCCAAGTAATATTGCATTATTCCATTATAATAAAAGTGTCTGTCTGGATCAACTTCTTCATTCGGGGCTTTTGATCTTGGGTTCTGGTTAGATGTCATACTCCTTTTTTCATAGTCAGCAATTTTATCCATCAATTCATTCATTTTAATCAGTGAAGCTTTACTTTTTGTTTGAACTGAGTTCATGGCGTTTTCACGTAGTTTTCACGTACCTTACTATTCATATTTCTCCAGCTCCTCCAGCGCCCTGATCAGCACCGGTCTGGTGTTTTCTGGAGACCCATTTGGTTTGATATAAACTTTACAATTTGCCGTCCAGGTGTTTTGTAATTTTTCCCCTTTCTTCAATTGACGCGCTTTCCAAGCGATGGTGGCGTTTACTTTGCTGAGATTTTCATTGATGAACACGTTAGATCCTTTCAGATTTTTACCCTGTTTCAGTAGAGCAACTTTGTATTTCCTACTTATGAATCTCAGCACCACGGCGCGGGTTTCGTTTTCCCGGCCTTCGTTAGTTTTTTTCTTGGGAAGCAGATAGCAAGAATCCACGTTGGTGAGATCCATGTCGATGTTTTTGGAGTTTAGAAACTTCTCCACCTGTATTTCCACAGTTTGGATGTCTGCCTCGTCTGTCTCCTCGTGGGACCTCATCGCCCTGGCATAGTTCCTTGGTTTAATCCTGAGCCCTGTGATGATCACATCATTAAGCTTCCCTTGCTGTTCAAGCTCCTCCACTCTGTATGTTAGAGACTTTATTCGCTGGTCTTTCTTGACATTTTCCTCTTTGAGATCTTGTAACTCCTTCATTATGTCTTTCAGTTGGACCTTGATACCTTCCAGGCTTTCCATAATTACTGACAAGTCCGATGGATTGGACTGACTAGTTTTTACTGTCTTTTCTGGCTTGCCCATTTTCTTGTTTTCAGTGATTTTTAAGGGTTTGCTATATTGTTTTGTTGTTTCGTTGAGCTTATCATTCCGTTCTTTCTCCCCCCCAGTTCCCGATGCAGCTGTTGCCTTGAGCTGTTGCCTTGAGCTGTTGCTCCTTCAGCAACCATAAGAGTATGTAAGTATTAACCTATATGAACCAGATTCTTATAAATACACATAATTAGGCCTCTATAATTTTCCATTTTCTTTTTCATCCCCAGTGAACAACAGTCGTCCATGGATGGCTAAATTGTGTTGGAAACGCGTCTTGGAGGCCTTTTCAATGGCATTTTGTGGCATTTCGCGCACTGGGTCAGATTACACCAAACTGTTTATCTATATGTCACGTTTTCGGTCAAGGATGTTCGCCAAATTCAATAAACCTGTGATCTGCGTTAGGTTACCTGATCCTGAGGTAAAAGGTAACTAGCTAAGCAAACGTTACTTTACCCACGGTTTACCAATCATATCAAATGTAAGTAAATTTCACATGAACCTAATCGTTATATTACTATATTATTACTATACCATTAACCTAATCGATATCCAAAGACAACGTTTAATCTGGCCGCATTTTCTTTTATTTAAACGTTAAATTTAACGTTAAGTCTGAATGTTACAGATTCAAATTGCTTCGAAATGCAGCATAGGCTGAAGTTTCATTAAATTGAGAGTAATTAATTTTTCATTCTCATCACTGGTGATTATTGATGTTGACTTTTGTAGGTAATCCATTGTGTTTGATTTTGGGTGTCTCTTTTAAAATGTAATCAGTACTCATATCCTCAATGTTATAATCTATAAAATCTGACTTCAACTTTGCTGCTTTTTGAATAAATGTTTTTAAACAGGAAGTGTAGGCTACCACCATCTGAAAATGGGCTAAATTCTTAGTTTTTCACAATCCATATAGACTATTTTGTCATACTTTAATGAGCTACATGGTATTTTCTCTTATTGTTTCAAAATGTTAGTTAACCAACATAGGGACTGCCACAGTCACATCTGTACAAGTATAGCTCTGTAATTCAAATGGTAAACAAGCAGGCACTTTAAGGATGCCAACCTGCATTTGCATATAGCAAAACCAACACAAATTATTGATCCTTTGTAGCAGTGCAATGCCTACTAGCAAAGAAACCCACCTCCTGTAACTAGACTGCATTGTCTGCTCTGCTAAATGACTGCACCTGCTAAATGACACTACATACAGGTTTAGTGCACCTGCTAAATGACTGCAACTGAAGTTTGACAATTATTTGAGAGCTGTAGGGAGATTGTGGAGGGGGTCCTGCAATATACATATTTTATTAAGTGTGATTGCAATATGATCAGTCTGTCCGTCTCTTTATTTTTCCCTCCCTCTATTTCTCCCTCCATCTCCCCTATCTCTTTCTCCCTCCCTCTCCCTGTATTTGTCCCTTCCTCTCCCTCTGTATCTCTGCTTCCTTTTCCCTCTGAATCCTATAATTTTTCTCTCTCCTGTATTTCCTCTATCAATCCCCTCTAGCATATTTACCCTCTGTCTAACTTCTGTTTATCCTGACCTCTATCCTCTCTCAAACCTCTGTCCTCTATATACTCTCTATATGTCACCTATCACTCTGTATGTAGTGTTTCTCTATCCTCTATCCATCAATCAGTGTGTGATATTCATATTGTAATTGGTGTTATTAGTAGTCTGCAATGTAATTTTAACAGTCAAGAGATTGTTATAAGATAATTTAACAAAATGACACTCCACTGGTGGACACTCCACTGGTCAAGACAACAACTGCTGTGACATCATTACCAGAGATTTTCGGGAGACTCTGCGTCTTTGCATTGAAAAAGCGTAACGGCCAGCTTGGATCACGTGCACCGTTGCTAACCAATCGTTTCAAATCATTGACGTCAGTGAGACTCTTCAGAGTTTTTCGACAGTTATCAATGGCATTTGGAAATTTGGTACTGCACGCACCTGTTAATATTTTAAAAGACAGAAAAATTACCATTTATGATATTACCACTCCATGCACATATGGGAGTGTCTTGCTTACTTATTACCACTGTTTAACACTGAAATATCTGTGATTATCAAACACACATGGCCACACTCACTTTAATTGCATTAGGAAGGGAACCCGTTTTTACAGGTGCTACCTAGCTAGCCTATGTAATGTGGGCTTACTGTAAATCATCGGAAGGAAATTTAAAAATAAGTCTTTGTCTCAACCTACTAAAAATTTTATGATTTAGTACAGTAAACGTGTTACATATAGGTCCTTTAAGTGCAAATATATTAAATAAATAAAATTATATAAATAATGTCATAGCTAGTCAGGATAGCTAAGCTGCTAGCTTGAACTCCTCTTATATGTCAAAACAGAGATGCATACAAGGAGAGGCACCTCATACCCACAGTGAAATATAGTGGTGGGTCAGTGATGTTTTGTGGCTGTTTTAATTCCAGCGGTCCGGGGGCTCTGATTAAAATCAATGGCATGATGGATTCCACCAAGTATTAGGCAATTTTGGCTGACATGCTGGTTGCCTCTGCCAGAAGGCTGAGACTTGGTGGTAAGTGGACGTTCCAGCAAGACAATGACCCAAAGCGTACCTCAAAATCCACACAGAAATGGTTCAATGACAACAAAATCAATGTTCTGCAATGGCCATCTCAGTCACCGGACCTCAATCCAATCAAAAACCTGTGGGCTGAACTGAAGAGGGCAGTTGATAAGCGCAAACCCAAGAACATGAAGGATAGAGGAATGGTCCAAAATCCCTCCAAATGTGTTCCTTAAAGGGGAATTCCACCAAAAAATTATGTTTGATTTGTAGAAACGTAGCTCACCTCCTGATTAAAATGAGCTCTCTGCCAACTTTCTACCTGTAGTGAGAGCAGAGATATAGCCCCGAATTACTGTGCATGTACCAGGAACCTGCTTTAATGTGAACTACAACAACCAAGAGCGCTTACAGTTTATGGGCGGTGTCAGACAACGCCAGTCACAGCTAGTCCCAACGGAAAATAACGGAAAATAAAATAATAAAACGCCCTTCCAACTAGGAGTTCCATGTCAGAAATCAGAGATCGGGAAATCAACCCCAACCTCCCGTTTTTCAGTATGAAATGCTTTTGTATTGGTCAACATGCCGATACAGAATGATAAACATATACAATTAAAAGTTAAAATGTTATTGTTGTAGTTGTTAGCTGTTTTAGCCAAAACTTTCCCAGTTGTGCAACTCGAATGCACTGATGCACTGATTGGTAATGACGCGGAAATTAAGTGTTTACCTCCGATATCTGACCTCCTGCTATAAATGAATGCAGGGTTAGCTACTGCATGGCAAACAGATTTAAAAACCTTTGTTTAATGCCAAGAAATGCGTGGCTAACAACAGCTAACGACAATAGCCCAGAAAATTACATTGTTAACATTGCTTCTGTAATCGAATGTTCAAAGCGAAACCGTTCAATTATGGTCACTTGCTAATGTTAGTCTACTTTTCATGGTCATGGATCTTAATGTAGTAGGTTCCTTACCAAGTGATTCAGTAAGGCAGAGGAAGATGTCAGGGAATGATACCGGAGGCCACTGAGTTGTAGCTTATCATTTGTCTACACTGTAACCGACATTGCTAAAATAGCAATGATAGCTAGCTTGATCTACAATGTGTCCCTACTCAGAAGAGTGACAGACGCAGCATTGTTTCCTCCCTCGCTGGCTCCGCCTATGTGCCTATGTAATTTACACACCCACTTGACGCCACTGTAGTCTTTCAAAAATGAGGAAGTGGTAGAGGTATGCATCAAAATGACGTTTACCATTACAAAATTTTATATTCAAATATGTCAGTACAGAATTTTTTTTTGGTCAGCCACAAAGAAACTTCATTAGTTGCGCCTTGATCTGTTAAATAAGGTTAATGTTGTTTTTCAGTGGAAGTACCCTTTAATCTTGTCAAACATTACAGGAAAATACTCCATGCTGTTATCCTTGCCAAAGTACTGAACCAGGGGTGCCAATAATTATGAAACCTTGATTTTGTTTTTTTAAATTAAATAAATGTATGATTTACATTGAAACTACAATACTTTTTAAAGTATTTTTTGTGCATTGCCAGTCAGGGGTGCGAATAATTCTGGAGCCCACCGTAACTTCAGCCTCAGTAAGGTGCAGGAGGGATAGTTACATTTTACATTTAAATTTTAAATATAATGTGCACCAACATACATTCCTTGTCATGATTTCTAGCAGCCTCTGCTGTTTCTGCGTTCGGGTTTCCTTTTGGCGTCGTTGGGACACTCTATCAGATTTTTTCTGCCTCCGTTTCGGTGTTTGAATCTCGCCGGGCAATTATCCCTTTCACCTGTTTTGAATTTCCTGCCGGTTATAAATAGCTCAGGACTTCCGCATTTCTGCACTTCAATATTGTCTTTGCTATGTTGACAACGAAGTCGGTAAGGTATAGGAAATTCGGTCACTGCATTTCTGGTTCGTATGAATAAGAAACGCAGCAAGTCCGGTTAGAGTTAGGATAAACATTTATTTTTAGTCTTTTTCTTTCCTTTCTCTCTTTATCCTTTATACTCCTCTACCAGTTACCTTTTTGTTCAACTCGTTCTCACCTAGAGCTGTAGATAACAGGTTCTAGTTTCATTTTCATTCTCTTGCCCGTTTATACAGGGTGTTTATTTTGTTTTCCCCTGAACTCCTGTTATCGCACCTCGTTTGAGAGCGTGAGGTTCTTTTGTTATTTATTCTCACTGTTTATCGAGATATGCCTCCGTTTTTGAGGTTGCTTTGTTTTGCCTTGTGCTAGGGAAGTTTTGCTCCCGATCCTGTGTTATCTCTGTCCTTGTGCGGCTACTTCCGCTTTTGTGGCGTATCTTTCTAGATACGCTTTTACAAATCATTATCGGTCGCATTTGGTTCTCTGAACCTTACACGCCCCCTTACAATCCTGTCAAGTCAATTTTTTGTAATCATAATCATGAGACATAACATAATAAATACTACACAATTATGATTATAATAAGAATAATGGTACATATACAATAATGATAATAACATTTATGATCATGGTAGTGGTAAGTGGTAAATATTATAGATGCAGACAAATGGCAATATAAACAGCAACAATGATGTAGATACACTGAAATTAGCACAATCATCACTGTCTTAATCAAGACAACAAAAGCATCAAACAATATATAAGGTACAGTATATACATAAAGTAAGAGAGTAATATTCGGTATCATGAAGTAAACATAATTACTTTATTAATGTCTCTGTCGTCATCTAGTGGTTCATGTCAGAATGCAGTTGCTTTGCATTGTGTGTTTGACAACTTCATTTCAATCTGAAGCAATCAGCAAACATTTAAAGCTTAATGCATTTAACTTTCATGCCTTCATTAACAAGTTTTTAAACTAAACTCATCTTGTTCTCATTCTGTTTAAGCTAAATTATTATTTTGCTCATCCTTTCTGTCTCCTGAACTTTAAATTAACCAGAAAAAAGCATAATCAAATTCACTTATTTTTCCCAGCTGCAGAAGCCATCCTGTCCATCACGTGTTCTGCCTGTTGACAACATACCTAAAACTCTAATTCTATTGGTGATGAATTGCATTAATTACACAAGTTATACAACGGAGAATACAGGTTCCATCAATGCATAGCCTATAAAGTGCTTTGTAAACTACATGCATCTAACAGGTAATGACGTGATCATTTTGCTTACAGCCGGTTTTCTGCCAATTTCATCATGTCTTTCCCACAAATTCTTCTGAAACACACACTGAGTGCTTTTTTAAATATGAGCTAGCTTTGTTGAGATACAATACAGTCTGTAAGTATTTGGACAGTGACAAATTTTTTGTTGTTTTGGCTATACTCCAGCACATTGGACTTGAAATGAAACAATGAATATGGGGTTAAAGTGCAGACTGTCAGCTTTAATTTGCGGGTATTTACATCCATATCAGGTGAACCATGTAGGAATTGCAGTCCTTTTGTCTCCCCATTTTGAGGGATCAAAAGCAATTGGACAATTGGCTGCTCAGATATTTCTTGGCCAGCTGTGTGTTGTTCAATCATTAGTTCATACACAAGAAAGCTAACAAAAGTTTAAGAGTTGATTCTAGGTGTGGAATTTGCATTTGAAGTCTGTTGCAGTTGTCTCTCAACTTGAGGACCAAATAAGTGTTAATGCCAGTAAAGCAGTCCATCATGGGGTGGAAAAAATCTGAATACATTGATCAGAGACATAGCCAAAACATCGGGGGCGCTATCTTACACCCGGCGCTAAGTGGCCCTAACCCAAACGCAAGTGTCTTTGCTATCTTACACCCAGCGCAGGGTTCATTATAGCGCCTAGCACTCACGTTGTTTAAATACGTTTCACGGTGTTTGAAATCGCTTTTACCTTTTAGGGTTGTTTTAACGCACTTGTTTCAAGTTGGAAAATGCACCAATGTACGTCGCTCTGGATAAGAGCGTCTGCCAAATGACTAAAATGTAATGTAAATGTAAATAACAAGTGATCTTGCGCCCATAGCAAGTGAACTGGGTGGGTTGCTCTTAAGATGAGGTGTGGTCAGGATTATTTTTGGCGTATTGCTATCTTAAGCCAGCAGAAAGTTCCAAAAACCACCACAAACCTGGTCTAAAGTCATGTCGCAGTTGTTTACATGTTATTTTAACGGCACTTTAAAGTGCATCTACATAGGCGTTTGCACAACACGTGTACACCCTCCTGTCTCTTACACACAGGGGCGCGCACAAGCATGACTAAAAATATCAAGATTACAATGTGAAATATTATTGTGTAGGCTATATCAAAAAATGCATAATAATAAAAGGATCCATACGTCAAAGACCACATATCTGTCCCTCAGCGAAGGGTAATGCCACATTAAATTGCTTTCAGCCCACTCAATCAACATCCAGGCGATGTGCGATAGTCCGTGTAAGGTTACACATGTAGATTATTCGCAATTATCCTGGATCAAGCTATGACTTAGCCTATATTTGCCAATAGTTCCTGTAATCTTCCGGGGGAGACAATCTTCTGTTACGGGACAATGACTATCCATTAAAAACTTTGCTGATAACACCTATATAAATCCTAATGCGCAAATTGTCATTTACACCTAATGCGTGAATTGTCATTCAATGGAAAACTCGTGCACTGCAAGACGGACATTTGTCGTGCTTCAAATTTCATTACAATTAAAATGCGCTTCAGATGACATTACAATACAGCTCTCTTCATCTAGGCCTACAGCCTGTAAGTAAATAAAATGGTTTTGACTGAATATTGTCCAGTGAATATTGCATTTATTGCTTTTCAAATAGCCTAGGCTAAAGTTGTGAGTGAAGGGGGTCGGAGAACCAGGCATGACCGTAAGGGTTCTAAAAGTTATCCACAGAAGTGGAATAACCACAAGTCAGGAAAGGAGAACAGAAAGCACGAACAGGACAGAAAAAAAGGTAAAGAAAAAAGGGAGAAGAACTCCCAGCGATCTGCCAACAGAAAACTACCCAGTAAAGAGGGCGGAAGTGAACTTGAAAACACGAGTGAGATAAGACAGCAAAGAAAGAAAAAGAAAGGCCTCCAGCTCAATGCAAATGAATCGAGCAATACTAAAGGAGGAAGGGAAGAAAGCTCGCAATGTGAGTAGTACAGACAGCTAAGAAACAGAAAAGACATCCAGCTCAATGCAAAATAAATTGAGCAATACAAAAAGGAGGAATGAAAGAAATAGGTAAACAAGGTATGGCCTCAAAGAGGACAGAAAGGAAACCGAGGAAAGAACTTAGTTAAAAAAAGAAAATAGGAAAGAGGAGTCCTAATGAACTAAACCTAAAACTCTAAACTAAAGAAGTATCTGCGTTGCTTTCAGACCGAAAGAAACGCAGTGTTCTGGGTTTCTATACCGAATACCTGGCTTGTATGAAAACAGTGTTGACACAAAAGCAGGGAGCCTTAAATAGCCGGCCAACACCTGCAAGTCGTAATCCTAATGATCCTGGAATGCGAAAGAAAATGACAGGAGTACCCTTCTCGCGGCCCCGAGCGGCAAAACACCCGCAGAAAGGCAGAGCAGGCAGTAAAACCATGACAGGACCCCCCCCCCCCCCTCTAAGGAACGGCCCCAGACGGTCCTTCCGAACCACACCTGCGAAAGTCAGATATGAGTTCCGGGTCCAAAATGTTCCTGGATGGAACCCAACAGCGCTCCTCCGGACCACAGCCCACCCAATACACAAAGTATTGCACCCCACAGCCCACTCGCCTACTATCCAAAATATAATGGACGGTGTATGCCGATTGGCCCTCGATGAGTCGAGGCAGAGGTTGAGGCTCCTTGGGCGGGACCAACGGGCTAATGAGTACTGGCTTGAGGCGAGAGACGTGAAACGTGGGGTGAACCCTCATGGACCGGGGGAGCTGAAGACTAACCATGACCGGGTTAATCCTCCGGACTATTTTAAAAGGTCCAATAAATCGCGGGGCGAGCTTACGAGATTCAACCTATAACGTGTAGAAAGCCACACCTGTTGACCCACACGATAGGAAGGGGCCAGACAAAACGGCCGACGTGGCTAACGTGTTCAGCGAGATTTGTGGAGAAAATTAAAATGTCATCCAAATAGACAAATACAAATCTCTCCAACATCTCCCTGAGCACGTCATTCACTAGTGCCTGAAAGACAGAGGGGGTGCTAGTGAGCCTGAACGGCATGATGAGATACTCCTAGTGTCCGCTATGAGTGTTAAAAGCAGTTTTCCACTCATCTCACTCACGCACACGCACTAAATTATACGCGTTGCGGAGGTCGAGTTTTGTGAACACAAATGCCCCCTGGAGACGTTTGAATGCGGAGTTCATGAGTGGTAGCGGGGTAACGGTTCTTAACCGTGATATTACTTAGCCCTCAATAATCAATACAGGGTCTCAGCCCTCCGTCTTTCTTTTCAACAAAAAAGAAACCAGCATCAGCTGGTGAGGTAGAGGGTCTGATAAAGCTAATAGCCAAATAGCGGCGCTTTTGGGAGTCGACAGAGAGCACAGAGAACCCCTAGTAGGTAATGTGTCAGGATGTAGTTAATAGCACATTCATAGGGTCGATGGGGTGGCAAGGTGGTGGCTCGCTGTTTGCTAAATAGGTCCGCATAATCAGTGGGTACGTTAGCTGGCAAGGGAAAGTCGAGCGCTCCCATCACTCCACTAGTTTCAGACACCGGAGTGGGCAATGACGTCAGCAGACAATGCGGTGCACATTGGGGACCCCATTGGAGGATGGTGTTTTTACTCCCGCCCCAGTTGACCTGCGGATTGTGCTGGACCAACCAGGAGTGCCCTAAGATGAGAGGATAAGCTGGGTCGTCTATCAGGAAGAACTTAATGCATTCAGAATGACCCCCATAAGAAACATGCATGCAGAGAAGGTACCCAACGGTACCCAACTAGCGACCGTCGAGAGCTGTAACATAATGGGGTTACGTGAGGGGGCAAACGGGTATCTTTAGTTCCTTAGCCCACTGAGCATTCACAAAGCACTCAACTGCCCCAGAATCAATAAATGTGTCCGTGTTAATAGAGCGCTGATTCCACCTCAATTGTACTGACAAGAGAGTGCGAAAGACTGTATTATTCTGTCTCGCTGGTCCCTTTCGCCCCAGTAGCGAGACCCCCCCCCCGTTTCCCACCTACTTCGGGCATGCCACCTTAGTTTGTCCCCGGCGCCTGCAATAATGACACCAATCTCTGCAAGATCGGGATTCCTGAGTGTCGCGTAGAGACGAGATTATCTACCTGCATGGGCTCGTCCCTACTCAGGGGGCCATGGATGGCGGAGGAAGTTGAAGGGGAACCCAGAAGATGGGGAGTGTACCGAGTCGAACGGTCTCCTCTCACCTTTCTCTCTCACGTCCCCTGACCCGATTATCTATGCGGATAGCCATGGTAACGAGGGCATCGAACGTAGTAGGTCTTTAACGGGGTCCGAGAGAGCATTAATAGATAAGGTGATAAGAGGACCTTCAGCCCAACCGGTCTCACCTGCTAATGCCCGGAAAGTGATCGAAAACCCTGCTACTGTATCACTTCCCTGACGGAGGCGGGTTAACCTCATCACTGCTTCCTGGCCCGAAACGCCATGGTCGAACACCAAGGCTATTTCCTTCATGAGGCTATTAGCATTACTCATGACAGGGGCTTGCGAACGAATGAGGGGGTCCACCCAGGCGAGAGCGGTTCCGGTAAGGAGCGACAATATGAACGCCACCCGTGAATCCTGAGAGGCAAAGCATGAGGGCTGCGCCTTAAAAAAATCAAACATTGGGACAAAAACCCTCTACACTTTCCCGATTCTCTGTCATAATGAAGCGGGAGCTGGAGTTTAGGCTCCCTAACTGTGAGAGGAGTCAGCGGTGAAGGGGGATTCTCAGGGGGTTGTGTTTGGGCGACTATGGGTGCTACCATGCCAGCCAGGAGGCGAAGACTGTCCGCCAACTCGCGCAGACAGTCCTCCTGGCAGGGCAGCTGATCCAACATTTGTCCCTGCTGGTTTTGTATGGCCAGCTGCTGCATTTAGAGGGTATGGATACCCTCCTCATGAACGACCAAAGCAGCATGCTGGGACCCCGACGGGGTCGCTGGTTCCTCCATAAGGCTTTTGTGTACTGTGAGGGAGGGGGTCGGAGAACCAGGCGCGACCGTAAGGGTTCTAAAAGTTATCCACAGAAGTGGAATAACCACAGGAAAGTCAGGAAAGGAGAACAGAAAGCACGAACAGGACAGAAAAAGGTAAACAAAAAAGGGAGAAGAACTCCTGGCGATCTGCTAACAGAAAGCTACCCAGAAAAGGGCGGAAGTGAACTCGAAAACACAAGTGAGATAAGACAGCAAAGAAAGAAAAAGAAAGGCCTCCAGCTCATTGCAAATGAATTGAGCAATACTAAAGGAAGAACGGAAGAAAGCTCGCAATGTGAGTAGTACAGACAGCAAAGTAACAGAAAAGAACTCCAGTTCAATGAGAAATAAATTGAGCAATACAAAAAGAAGGAACGAAAGAAATAGGTAAACGAGATACGGCCTCAAAGACGACAGAAAGGAAACCGAGGAAAGAACTTAGAGAAATAAAATAGGAAAGAGGAGTCCTAAAGAAACTAAACCTAAAACTCTAAACTAAAGAAGTTCCTGCGTTGCTTTCAGACCGAAAGAAACGCAGTCTTCTGGGTTCCTATACCAAATACCTGGCTTTTTCGAAAACAGAGATGACACAAAAGCGGGGAGCAAAGATGGCGCAGGGCTTAAATAGCCGGCCAGCACCTGCAACTCGTAATCCTAATGATCCTGGATTGCAAAAGAAAATGACAGGAGTGCCCTCTCGCGGCCCCGAGCGGCAACACCAGCAGAAAGGCAGAGCAGGCAGTAAAACCATGACAAAAGTCCCAGGGATCCATTGTGCATGGTTTTTTCGATAGCCTACGGTTAAAAAACGGAGGTTAATTTAAATTTCACCATTTTAACTGAATTTTAACCTTATTCTTCGTCTTTCATATTTTTTTTAATTACAGTGACCAGGTTTCCATAGGCTTACTCTCAGCTTAATAAAACCCCGCTGATTTCACCTATTCCATAACTGAACAAAACGAATTTAAAGAGAATGAAGAGTCTAATTAGAAACAAAAACAAATTTGCAGCACATTACGCAATTAATTCACAATACTTTTAATGCCATTCTCTGCATGTGCGCTTTAAGTTCATGCATCAGTAGGTCCGTTTCACGTGCTGTAAATCACACTTTTCAGTCTTCCCGGGAAAGTGGGCTTGTTTTTAAAGCATTAAGCTACTAGTAAAACGCGCCAAGGTGGAAAAGCAGGCTTTTAAAGGGAATGGGATATGACATTTTGATTGGTTTATTGCATGTTACGCCCAAGACACACCTATAATTAATGAAGAGACTAGGTTTAGCCCATTGGCAACCTGGGTCAATGACATGACATGCATATTTTTGCATTATTAGTGCATTATTTCCTTTTAAGCCCATTCCTGTCTGCTGTCCCACATTTCCCTGCCTTGCCCAATAAATTCACTCCCTGTGGAGTTTTTCCCCGAGTCTGTTTCTGAGTCTTGCGTTTGGGTCCAATCCAGTGTTCAAACCGTAACAGAACGATCTGGCCAGTATGGACCCAGTAGACTCAGAGCAGCTCCACCCAGCCCCCAAAACTCACCCGCAGTACCCTGTCCCCAGCTCCCCATGCCTGTGCCTGTCCCAAGGCTTCCGTGCCTGTTCCTGTTCCCAGGCCCCCTAGCCTGTCCCGAGTTCCTGTCCCCAGGCCCCCGTGCCTGTCCATAGTTCCTGCCTCTCGTTCCAGCCCTCCAGTCTGTCCCCCCCGACTCTTCATTGTAGCACCAGGTGTTGCCCCTGGGGGGGGGGGGGGGGTACTGTCATGTCCCGTGCTTCTGTCCTGGTATTTTCCATCCCGTATTTTCCCTTTCCCCCTCCACTTTGTGTCTCCACTTCCCCGCACCTGAATCATGTTTCCCCGTGTGTTCTCGTCTCACCTGTTCCTTGTTGTCTCATCGTTAATCTGGCTTTTAAGCACCCCTGTTTCTTTCTTCAGGGCCAGATCGTCTTGTGCCTTGCTTGTGCCCTGTCTTCGTGCCTGTCTCAAACTTTCCAGCGTTTGGATTCCTGTTTGTTCCCCGCCTGCTCCTCGTGTCTGTGTCGGTTCTGAGTTTCGTCCGGCCTCTACCCAGGCCGGTCCTGTCCAGGTCTGCTTCTACCCAGGTCTGCTCCTACCCAAGCCTGCCCCTACCCAGACTGCACCAGTCCAGGCCTGCTTCTACCCAGGTCTGCTCCTACCCAGGTAGCCCCTGTCCAGCCTGCTCCTATCCAGGCTACTCCTGTCCAGGCCTGCTTCTACCCAGGCTGCTCCTGTCCAGGCCTGCTTCTACCCAGGTCTGCTCCTACCCAAGCCTGCCCCTCCCCAGACTGCTCCAGTCCAGGCCTGCTCCTACCCAGGCCAGCTCCTGTCCAGCCCGTTCCTATCTGCTGCCCCGCATTTCCCTGCCTTGCCCAATAAATTCACTCCCTGTGGAGTTTTTCCCCAAGTCTGTGTTTGGGTCCAATCCAGTGTTCAAACCGTAACAGTTTATTAGTTTTAAGTTAAAGATGTTATACACTTTCAAATCTTTTTCATGATTTATAATTCTGGGTTTAGAGTTTCTGAACTCTGAGTTTGCATGTTATTGAACTTTAACTGTATGACGTGATGTATATTTTTGCATTGTCCTGTGTGGTACGACATGATAAGGTTTAGAACAGGCCTTCCCTACAGAAAGACAGTAGACAATATAAGTTTTAACACAAACTTCAAGTTGGCTTGAAAAAGCGAAGGAGAGAGACATATAGAGACACAATAGACAATGTGGGCCGCGGCCCCTAGGTACTGCAGGGGGGGCATCTTTTTTTTTTTAAACTGAGAAAAAAAAAAATCACATATTTTAATTATTTTAGCAAAAAATAAGACATCAGATAAGACATCAGATTTAGGGAGAACTCTGATTGGTCTCTACAGTGGCTGGAGAATGGTTTGATCGATGTGACCACCATTTTAGCTGTGTTGATTCTGATTCTATTGTGAAGTGAACCCCTGGCACCTTCTATTTTCAAGTCAAGTCACACTTTATTTATATACCACATTTCATTAACAGGGAAGCTCAATGTCCTTCACATGAAACAACAATAAATATAAAATACAAAAATAAAATAAAGGTAGAAATAAAAGAAGAATCCACAATCATACTTCATGCTAGTCAAAGGCTTTTGAGAATAAGAAGGTTTTTAGTCTACTCTTGAAACAGGCAAGAGTTGGGGCATGCTTTACAGAGTATGGAAGGGTGTTCCAGCGACTGGGTGCATAATGGCTGAAAGCAGCTTTGCCAGATTTAGATTTCACCCTGGGAATAACAAGGAGACCCGAGTAAGATGACCTAAGGGGCCTCGTCGGTTCATAACCTGCAACCATGTCTGAAAGATACTGAGGAGCCAGGCCATTCCGCACTTTAAAAACAAGAAGAAGGATTTTAAAAGTAATCCTAGCGGACACAGGGAGCCAATGAAGGGATTTAAGAATGGGTGAGATGTGGTCGGTTTTCTTGGTCAAAGCTCTAGCTGCAGCATTCAGAATAAGCTGGAGCCTTCCCACATGGGGAGACCAGAGAAGAGACTATTGCAGTAATCTAATCTACAAGTAATAAAAGCGTGTACTCATTTTTCAAGATCAGGTTTAGATGTTAAGCCTCTTACTTTATTCAAATTTTTAAGATGATAAAAGGCTGACCTAGTGAGACTGTTAATATGACTGTTAAAATTTAGATCAGCATCTAAGATGACACCAAGATTCTTAACTTGGTCTTGAAGAACAGTGACTCAAGATGTTCGTTGATTATTAATCTTTTGGATTTATTGCCAAAGGTAATTATTTCAGTTTTGTCTTTGTTAAACTGCAGGAAGTTATGATTCATCCAGTTGTTAACTTCTTCGATACACTGAACCAGCGAGCCTATGGGGCTAAGATCATCAGAAGAGAGTGATATAGAGTGGTGTATCGTCCACATAATTATGATATTGAACATTATATTTCTGTATGATACGTCCTAGTGGGAGCATGCAAAGGTTGAAGAGGAGAGGACCAAGAATAGAACCCTGCGGGACTCCACAAGTGATACTGACCTTGTCAGAGACAAAGTTCCCAATAGAGACAGTGTAATGTCTATCCATCAGATATGATCTGAACCAGTCAAGGACTTGACCAGACAAACCAATACATTTTTCCAGTCTGTCCAACAGTATTGCATGATCAACAGTGTTGAAAGCGGCACTAAGATCAAGCAAAACTAAAATAGAGAGCTTATTTGAGTCTGTGTTCATATGGAGGACAACTTTCAAGAGAGCTGTTTCAGTGCTGTGGTGAGGTCTGAAACCAGACTGGAAAAGATCAGTGGCTGGACATTAAGTGGCAATATAATTGGTTATAAACAATTTTTTCAAGAATTTTACTAAGAAATGGGAGATTAGAAATGGGACGATAATTATTGATAATTGATGGGTCTAGATTACTCTTTTTCAACAGTGGTTTAATAATAGCCATTTTTAGTGCACTTGGAAAGATGCCAGATTGGAGAGAGAAGATAACAATTAGTAGTACCTCTGCTGCTAAGCAGCTAAAAGTTGTTTTAAAAACCAATGTGGGGAGAGGATCAAGAGAGCAGGTAGTGTTGTTGAGTTTTTTCACAGCAGCCTCAATGGTAGATAATTTGATAGGTGAAAAATTATCCATGGTTACAGTTGGGTATAAGGGGGGGGGGGGGGGCTTTTTGGCCAGACATGGAATTGCTGATGGATTTTCTAATGTTAATAATTTTGCTGTTAAAAAAAGCAGCAAATTCTTCCCATTTGGAAGCTGAAAGTAGTTCAGAGGGTATTAATGAGGGGGGATTCACAAGTCTTTCGACAGTCGAGAAGAGTGTATGTGGATTATTAATATTATCATTGATGATCTTTGAGAAAAACATTTGTCGGGCACTTTTTATTTCACTGTTGTACTTAAGAAGATTTACTTTAAAGCTATTATAATTATAATTAACCTGAGGTGCGTTCAAATTCAGCGAACAAGGCGAATGTTTTGTCTTTCGCCATTTACATTCTGCTTGCCGGTGTTGTGCCGAAATCAGACTCCCTGCCAGAATTTGACTCCCCTCGCGTGCACGCGCGTCCACTCTGCATTACGTTCTTTGCGACTTCTTCATTCTCCTTTCGCGATTTCCGACCAGTATCTTCGTTCTGTCGGAGGATAGATGGACCATTCTGTGTCACTGTCTGTAGCTACGTATAGTTACTCTTTTTCTAATTTTAAATGTTCGATTTCCGTGGCTTTCTGACGTAAATTAATAAGCATACTTTTAAAGAATCAATTGCCAACGTTAAAAGCAGATAAAATGCATGTAAAGTATACTTTTCTAAAACATCGTTAATGTTCATCCGTGTCTTCTTAGATAGTGTTTCATTTGGCACAGATAGGCTATATTGAATTTATTTTTCACTGAGGTAGTAGGCTATAACATAGGGGATTTTACCCCATATCCATAAATCTTTTTTGAAATATGGCTATGTTCGGATATTTGCAGATATCGACAATACGTAAATATTGTAAGGATATATTTACATATTTCAAATCTACCAAAATTACCCTGTTTACACATCTGGGACTGTATTGTTTACCCACAGGGAGTCAGTTGGAGGCAGGGCTGCCAGAATCTGACTCCCCCTCCTTATCTCTACATTGCAATGTTTGACAGACACCAAACCTTCTGTGGTGACACACATAGGCGTCACCTGTGCAGCCTCCAAAGCATTTTCTTATATCTGCAACAGGGGGTCAGTTACAGTGGGGGAGTCAGATTCTGGCAAGGCTTCAGTCCGGCTGCCAGAATCTGACTCCCCCTCCTTATCTCAGGATTGCAATGTTTGACAGACACCAAACCTTCTGTGGTGACACACATACATAGGCATCACCTGTGCAGCCTCCAAAGCATTTTCTTATATCTGCAACAGGGGGTCAGTTAAAGTGGGGGAGTCAGATTCTGGCAAGGCTTCAGTCCGGCTGCCAGAATCTGACTCCCCCTCCTTATCTCAGGATTGCAGTGTTTCACAAACACCAGAATCACTCTAGTGACACATCTGGACCTCTACTATACAGCCTCAAAAGCAATTGTTCATATCTGCAACAGGGGGTCAGTTACAGTGGCGGAGTCAGATTCTGGCAAGGCTTCAGTCCGGCTGCCAGAATCTGACTCCCCCTCCTTATCTCAGGATTGCAGTGTTTCACAAACACCAGAATCACTCTAGTGACACATCTGGACCTCTACTATACAGCTTCAAAAGCAATTGTTCATATCTGCAACAGGGGGTCAGTTACAGTGGGGGAGTCAGATTCCGGCAAGGCCTCAGCGTGGCTGCCAGAATCTGTCTCCCCCTCCTTATCTCAGGATTGCAGTGTTTGACAAACACCAGAATCACTCTAGTGACACATCTGGACCTCTACTATACAGCCTCAAAAGCAATTGTTCATATCTGCAACAGGGGGTCAGTTACAGTGGGGGAGCCAGATTCCGGCAAGGCCTCAGTGTGGCTGCCAGAATCTGACTCCCCCTCCTTATCTCAGGATTGCAGTGTTTCACAAACACCAGAATCACTCTAGTGACACATCTGGACCTCTACTATACAGCCTGGTTCACACTGCCATCTTAAATAAACTTGTTTGACACAGCCTGACCTAAGACTCCACATGTAATTTCAATGAGGTTTGTCTTATTACCATGACCCTCACTTTTTATATTTAAAAACTAGTATTTGTCAAAGGAAGACATCACGACAATTAGTTAAAAAGATACTGTCAAAAGGAAACCAATAATGGAATTATGCACTCCTCCCCAATACCCTGCCTTTCATTTCCTTTACTCGATCCTGCTCCCATTTATTTTCTCAATGACAGTGCCTTTCCTCTTCTTTACTTCCCCTTCTACTCCTTTATCCAGCACAGTTCTTAATCCCTGATTCTGTAGTCCAGTATAGATTCTAGATTGATGATCTAGATCTTCATCACCCTGCGGTAGAGGCTGGTGGGGTATCAGTCTCTGACATCAAGGCAGAGTGTGCAATTAGAGTAAGGAGCAGGGGCAGCTGCTGGAGTTCTTTGGTTTCCCTGTGTGGTTGGAGGGAGTGGGAGGACTCTCTCTTGAAATTTCCTTTTTGGGAGAGAGGAAAAAGTTGGATGTTGGCAATTATGGGATAACTGGTCATATGTGAAACGTTTGTGAAAACAGGTAAGACGTAAAAACCTGTATGAACATTCAGTGTATCACCTTATTTCTCGGACCACTTCAAGGAAAGCCTCGTACACATTGTACCGATTCTTGGCCGAAGATTCCATGTACTTGATCCTGTTTTCTCTGGCAAAGCTCTCTGCCTCTTTTCTCATGATCTAAGGTTAACAAGAGGATTATACACATAACGTTACTGAGAGAAGAGGCCTTTCTAAAGGACACAAGTTTCAATAACAGTTTGAATTCATCAACTGTCAGGAAAACAAAGATTTAAAACATATTATATGAATTACCCAGGTAGACTACGGTACCTCCTAAATGCAGTACCCCTCTTCAAGCTCATTAAGTTTATATATCACAAGCATATCAGTGCATGTGTTGCATTAATGAACTTGACAACCATCACAGGAAAATATCACAGTGAACACTCAAAATTGATGTGCCAAAATGTGATTTCCTGTGTTTTTCTTTACCATTGCGATATACCATTATGCTACAGCAGTGTGAGTCATGTCAGATTAGTCAAAACTGACCTCAGATCATAAAATTAAAGTAAGGCTTCTTGTGAGCCCTTTGGATTGTACAGTACCAGTCTTCGGGGGAGGTCTGCTTTGTTCCCAACCAGAACCATGGGGAAGTCATCTCTGTCTTTCACCCTGAGGATCTGTGTGTGGAACTTGTGGATCTCATTGTAACTGCGGGAAACAAGAATGGACGGAGAGGATTAATAAGACCTACAAACTAACTGGATAATACCATGCATTCGCAGTCGCACAAATTTAATTAATGCAGGGCATACGTACATGCTTCAGTCAATCAACTTTCATGGAGAGAGAAAAATTAGGTATTTCTAATACCTGTACCAGTCCTAATGCAATATCAATGGTCAACCCCCGTGCTCCTTCTCCCCAGTTCTCCTACACTAATATCCACTTCACTTCCAGGTGCCTCGGCTTTCCTCCAAATCATCCTACCCACTCCTCTTTCTCCACTGATCTCCTTACCCAGTGCTTCAAACTGTTACCTACCACTGTCATTCAGTGCAAACACAAGCAGGAAGCCTTCTCCAGAGCGCATGTACTGCTCCCTCATCGCTCCAAATTTCTCCTGGCCAGCTGTGTCCAAGACTGGCAGAGACATGCACAGGTCAAGACTTGCACATTGTCCACACACAGAGACAAATGACCAGTCCATAGGATAACTTAGTGCCGCACTAACTCTATGCCAGTGGTTCCCAAACCTCTCATCGAATACCCCAGCCAGATCCAGGTATTTGCTCCATCTTAAGCACACCTTATGCAAATAATCAAGGGCTTGGGGGACACATCAAATACCTGGAACCGGCCGGGGTACCCAAGTAGAGGTTTGGGAACCACTGCTATAAAAATGACTAGCGTTGTATGACTTTTCATTGGCACAAAACCCACACCACCCAATAATCATCTATAGCAACTTACTGTCCAGTCGTGTCTGTTTCCCATCGACTGTGCAGAGCTTCATGTAGGAATCCTCAATGGTGGGGTCATAGTCAGACACAAAATATGACTGATAGTGAGAAAGAATTAATTTTGTGTGCATTATATATATATATATATATGTATATTAAATGGACACAAGTCGTGCCTGAAGTAAGAGTTAGCCTAATAACCAGCACATCTGGGAGGTGGCATACACACAAAGTTCTAATCACTAAATCTGGGCCTCAAAATCTGATGCTCTTTAAAAAAGCGCTCACCTGTATGAATTGAAAGGTCAAAGCACTCTTGCCCATGCCACCCCCACCGAGGATGACCACTTTAAATCTTTCTTCCTCTACTGACATATCTATTGACCCTGCCCAATTTCTATGCACTGCTGTCACGTAGGCTTAGCCTACCTTTATCGGCAGTCTGAAAAGTGTAACACAGCTGACGGAAAGTAGGCTAGCTAATTGGTATTTGATGCACGTCAGGTTTGCCTCTCTAGCCAGGTAACATTATTTACAGAAGAAACTACAAGATAAAGGGAGATAGCTTTAGCTATACATTTTTATTCCTCAAGTTATAGCCTATAGCCTAAAATATTCTCTTCGCCTGCTCTTTCTGCAAAAAATAAGGATGTAACTAGGCTATTGGCTACAGTTTGACTGCCGATCTGAAATATTCTAAGTTTATTAATAGGTTGCTGAGTTAGCCAGCTAACCTAGATTTAGCCAGACGTTTAGTCTACAAAAGAGAACAACATAGCTACGGCTTCCAGAAGTTCTTAAAATGTTAAATACGGCTTGTTTGTTTTTATTTTTCTCGCACACTGTCCAGATTTTAAAAAATCACACCCAGGTGGTGAAGTAAGCGGTGCAGGTTTATGAGCAATCATATTAAACAAGAGGGTGCATGGAGTGTTGGGCCGTTCCATAACTGACTGGGTCCAGCAGAACACTGGTGGTAGATTTTGTATTGATTTTGCTTCGGGGGGCTGCTACGGCGACTCACCTTGCTAACAGGTGGAATGTTCAAAACTCCACAAATGTTCACATGGTTCCCAGGATTCCTACGGTGTAAATATCTAAGCTGCGACATTTTTAGTTTGTAAAATATTCAGTGTTGTTTGAAAACCATGCTCCCCATTCACAACAAATGGTGGAATGTTCAAAACTCCACTCTAGCGGCAGCTGGTAATTTCAATTTCAAACCCATTTTCTAACTTTAGACCACGACTACAGTTTTTAAGCTACACAATACATGTATATTTTTTGAGATAGAGCTGTCTGAAGCTGGGCATGCTTTTCTCAAGCTACTATTGTATAGAGTACTCAAGTGAGTACGTCAGTCGTGGGCGGAGTCTGGTTTCGGAAGTAAATTCCCTATGGAAAATAGAATGGGCTTCGGAGACTACCGACTATTTCTTGAAATCTGATTCATAGAATGAGCCGAAACGTTCCTGGATTAGCCTGTGTGGTACAAGCATGTAGACCATATATCACGTTCCAATTTTTATTTTTTAAAGTAATGCATTAATGATTGTACTATATTCGCACCTAAAATTGATATAAGTAACAGTAGATCCCCTTAGTCCAGTCCATGAGGTTATCAGAATACCCCCATTATATTGTGGCATTATCTCCAGCAAAGGCAGTATCGAACCATGAAGAAGCAAGAAATGACTCTGCTTCCATCAATTATAGTTGGGTTATTATATATTTAGCATTATTATTGTTGTTGATGATGATGATGATGATGATGATGATGATAATGATGATGATAATAATAATCCAATAATGGAAATAGGATAAAAAAGTTAGAAATTCAAACCGAAGTAATGATGAAAAATCTAAATTAATTCAACATCAGCACCATAAAAACATTAAAACCAGAAGACAAAACATGATGAATGAAACAAAATCCTTGTTTGTACAAAACAAATTAAAACAACCATAGCAGACATATGCAGGATTTGCTCTTAAAATTGCTTCAAGATGATGAGTCTAATTTCCTTTGGCAGAGAATTCCAAAGTATGGGAGGATAAAAAGAAGACAGCTCCTCTTAAGTTTTCTATATCCTTTCTTTGAATTCGTAATAATTATTAGGCCTATTCATAATTCAGCTAGGTAGCCTATTTGTGTGCTCACCCACACTACTTGAAAAAAAGAAAAGAATGAATGACTAAAATAAATGGTAAAACTCAGACAACCAGTTCCAAAGCTGATATGTTCCCTCAACGTTAATAATAATAATAGGCCTAATAATAATAATAATAATAATAATAAGCAAGTCCATTTTGTTGTCTCAGCGACTTAGTCTCAGCATCGGGGTTTTACATGATAAGTAGAATTATTCATTCAATTAAATAATTTGTTAGCCTAATTGGTTAATTAACGTATAGCAAAAAAACAACCTTAAGTCAACGGAATTTCAATGCAATTTCAAATGTTTAATCGAGCATACATACAAATCCTGAGATTTTAACGTAGGCTAGTCTATTTTACATTTGTTAATAAAGCTTGAAATTGGTGTAACTTTTAAGCCTTTTCAAAATAATCTAATGTTACTGACTTCAGGAAACATATTTTACCAAGTTAACGTTACATTGCTGACGTTAGCCAGTTAGCCGTTGGTAGGCGTAGCCTACGCAAAGGAAAATACACCGAATGTTTATTTGTAACAGTTTCAACTTTTTAATAATAGCCTAGAGGCTAGCCTATATCAGAACAAACGTTTTTGTAGTGTGGAGGAACGGTACATTTTATGCATGTTATTGTCTGACTGTGGCAAGATGGTTGTAAACGGGTTTGGGCTATTTAATCATGCAGTACAACTTGAGAGGTTGATGTATGCACAAGCGGCGACTCTGCAGCAATCCTGCATTGGAATTAGTTTACAATTTCAGAGAAATATGAATAGGCTACTATAATTGGGACATTGACGACAAGGCCAATAACCTGATAAGGCCAATAACCTGCGTGTTCGTGGCGAATGATGCAGCATTTGTTGTAGTTATAGTCCAATGGCAATGATTATTAGGCTATTTTTGAAAGCTAAAGTGAGTATGATCATTTCAGTTGCAAACGGAAGTAGGCTGCGTCGTTAGCTATGGAATTTCTCGTCGGCATTTTTCCAAGGTTGTTGACAGAACGTTAAGTGATTCAAAATCATTCTCACCGTGAGCCAGCCTACTGCACGTGCCTATTGACCCCCATTCATTTTTTGGCGATAAAATGTCAAATATCTCAAGAAGTGTATATGCTATAAAGGTAAAAAGTAATAGCAACCTGGAGGGGGTATAAAGGTATAATATGAGGTATGAATGGTGTCGATGGTGTGAACGGTGTAGGAGGAGATCGGTTTTGAAAACTCGGCGGAAGAATAATAACGGTCAGTCTGAGCGATAACAGTAGGTGTGACTAAGCAGGCTACAGCTCTCATCTCTATCCGTTTTCTTAACTTCTTTCCTCTCCACGGGCGGCTCAGTGCAACCCTTTTCCTCTTCCAACCAAGACTTTCGAAGAGCTCATTGGTATGTATGAGTGGGAGTGTAAATCTAGCGTTCTTCGACTAAAGATGAGTTTGTCATCAATAAGGCCTATTGATGTTGCCACCTCCACCTTTAACTCCTGCCTCTCTCAGTCTCTCGACTCACTATGTCCTCTTGTCTCCAAACCGGCCCGATCATCACCCCCCTGCCCGTGGCTGACGGATTCTCTCCGATCCAGCAGAACCACGCTGCGAGCTGCTGAGAGTGGAGGAAATCCAGATCCCCAGATGATCTGGCCTCGTATCACACTCTGCTGGCAGCCTTCACATCAGCAACTACGTCTGCTAAGACGACATTTTTCCAGTCAAAAATTAATGCATGCATGTCTAACCCCCGTAAACTCTTTTCCACCTTCTCTTCCCTGCTGATCCCTCCTCCACCCCCCTCACCCTCTTCCCTCTCTGCAGATGACTTCCTGATCCACTTTGAGGAGAAGGTAGCCATGATCCGAAACTCCTTCACACATCCAGTGACGCCCCATATGCCCCATAATGAACCCACCGCTACATTTTCGTCCTTTAAGACTCTGGAGGACACAGATGTACTCCACCTTGTAACGCGCCAGCGTGCAACCACCTGCCCACTGGACCCCATCCTGTCGGCAGTCCTCCCGTCTATATCCGGTGAGGTCCTTCCATATCTTTCCTCCATTATCGACACCGCCTTAACCTGTGGCTATGTTCCTGCTGTTTTCAAAACTGCCCGTGTTACCCCACTCCTTAAAAAACCTAGCTTAGGCCCCTCTGATGTTAGAAACTATCATCCTGTGTCTCTCCTGCCCTTTCTGTCCAAAGCTCTTGAACGAGCTGCCTTTAACCAACTGTAAGTTTTTCTCCACCAGAACAACCTGCTCGACCCTCATCAGTCCGGCTTCAGAACCAGGCATTCCACTGAAACTGCGCTCCTGGCTGTGACCGAAGCACTCGCCACTGCCAGAGCCTCCTCCCTCTCCTCTGTCCTGATTCTCCTTGACCTGTCTGCAGCGTTTGACACGGTCAACCACAAACTCCTGATCTCCACACTGGCTGAGATGGGCATCTCTGGAACTGCCCTCTCTTGGTTTACATCCTATCTCACCGATAGATCCTACCAAGTCTCCTGGAAGGGCTTTGTCTCTGCACCTCATCCACTTTTTACAGGAGTCCCGCAGGGATCTGTACTGGGTCCTCTGCTGTTCTCCATTTACACTAAATCTCTTGGTTTGGTTATTAATTCACATGGCGTCTCTTACCATAGTTATGCTGATGACACTCAACTCTTCCTCTCTTTCCCTCCCTCTACCCCACAGGTAAAGGAAAGGATATCTGCTTGCCTGGCTGACATCTCTGAGTGGATGTCTATAGACCATACAAGACCTCCCGCTCCTAGACCTGTCCATCACCGTTGACGGAACCATGGTGACCGCCTCCCGCTCTGCAAGGAACCTGGGGGTGGTCCTGGACGACCAGCTGGACTTCAAAGAACACATCAGGGCAACGGCACGGTCCTGCAGGTTCCTCCTGTACAACATCAGGAGAATTCGGCCGTACCTGACCACCTACTCCGCCCAGCTTCTTGTCCAGACCATGGTCACCTCACGTCTGGACTACTGCAACTCCCTTCTCGCAAGCCTACCAGCCTGCGCCATTCTGCCCCTACAACTGGTCCAGAACGCGGCTGCTCGGCTTGTGTTCCATCTCCCGAAGTTCTCGCACATCACCCCCCTGCTGAGGTCACTCCACTGGCTGCCAGTCGTGGCGAGGATCAGGTTCAAAGTTCTGACCCTGGCCTACACTGCAGCCAAAATGTCAGGCCCCTCCTACCTATAGGACTTAATCCAGCACTACGCTCCTGCTCGACCACTTCGCTCTGCTGCTGCAGGGCGACTTGCGCTTCCCCCCCTCCATGTTAATGGCTCCCGCTTGTCCCGACTGCGGAGCTTTTCCACCCTAGCTCCCCAGTGGTGGAACGAACTCCCCACTCTGCTGCGCTCAGCTGAAACACTGTCTGTTTTTCGTCGTGGTCTGAAAACGCACTTTTTCAGACTCCACCTCGACTAAACTACCTATATAGGGCCATTCTATAGTACTCGCTTCCTGTTTGTTTGTTTTTGGCTTGTTTTCTATTGTGTTTTTTGGTTATTTTATAGTTCAGAATGTATAGCTGTGTGTACTACTCATGTTTATTACTAGGGATAGCTCCTACGCTGTGAGAAAGTTGTGCTTTGTCGGATTTGCTTTGTAGTCGCGTCAATGACCTTCAATATGCACTTATTGTCGCTTTGGATTAAAGCATCTGCCAAATGATTGTAATGTAATAAGGCGCATTAAGTTTGTATTGATGGAAGCAATAGCCTAGTGAAGAGAATAATTGGCTTATAAGATTTTGGAATGGTGCGTTTCAATGAAGAAAATTCACCCTGATGTGATGTGATACTTGTAAATATAGCGATAATTACGAGCTACTGAGTGGAATTAATAGCAAGGTATAGCTACGTTTTGCACGGCGTGTGTTGCTTTGGGGGAAGAGAGCCTTGAAGGGTTTGGTCAGCTTATTCTTATTCATGTTGCCATGTAGGCTACTTTGACTTCTATTTGAGGACGGTGTTGCATTTCTTACATACAAATCAAGTGTAAATATTAAACTAGAAAAGGAAGTTTGAAGACAAAACATTAAAAGCTTTGGAAAAAGCAAAGCATAGAGAACACTGTTTTGGAATTAGAAATGATACATTACACAACAGACAATAGACATTGTTAGCAATGGCATGTAGCCTAGCCTACTGGTATGAGCATGTTGAACTGAAGTAGCCTACAGTGAGCACCTTAATTCATTGGACAGTGACACATTTTTTGTTATTTTGGTTCTGTACTCTAGCCCTTTGAGTTTGAAAGGATACCATGACAATGAGGTTGAAGTGCAGACTGTCAGCTGTCAGGGTATTGTCATGCATATCGGATGAACTGAAATTATAGAACCTTTAGTACATAGTAAAAGTTTAACATAATGTAGAATAAAGTAATCATTTTTAATATTTGGTTGCATATCCTTTGCATGCCATGACTTCCTGATGTATGTGACCCAACAATATCAAAAGACTTGATATCTTATTTTCTGGTACTCCTACAAGCTATACGATAATATCTCTGCATTTCAATGGATCTCTATGGGAATTGGGGGTAGGGACTAGATTTAGCTGTAAATCACACTGGAACAGTATGAAACACATGGTTGGCTAAATGGCTCTAAGTCATCAAGGGTCTGACTATTCAAACAAGCCTTAAACCATCACTCTGCTGCCAGCCAGATATGCAGTAGATATGGATGGATAACTTGAAGGGTTTCTTCTCCTGACTTATTTTTGCATAGAGTTCAGTAGGAAAATTTGTCAGGAGAAACAACCCTTAAAGTGATCCATCCATATCTACTGCATATCTGGCAGCAAAGTGATGGTTTGAGGCTCGTTTGATACCTCAGGCCCACGATGACACAATTTACAGCTAAATCTAGTCCCACCCCCCAATTCCCATAGAGATCCATTCAAATGCAGAGACGTTATAGTATCGCTTGCAAGAGTACCAGAAAATAAGATATCAAGTCTTTTTATATTGTTGGGTCACAGACATCAGGAAGTCATGGCATGCAAAGGAGATGCAACCAATTATTAAAAATGATTACTTTATTCTACATTATGTTAAACTGTCCAATATTTTTTGATGCCCGAAAATGGGGGGGACTACGTACTAAAGGTTCTATAATTTCTAAATGGTTCATCTGATATGGATGAAAATACCTACAAATTAAAGCTGACAGTCTGCACTTCAACCTCATTGTCATTGTATCCTTTCAAAGTGCTAGAGTACAGAACCAAAATAACAAAAAATGTGTCACTGTCCAATGAATTATGATGCTCACTGTATATCCAAACCGTAAATACAAGCACACCATGACACATTATTAAATATAGGAATGTGAAATTGAGCATTTTAAAACAAGGACAAGTTTTTTAAAAGGTTTATCCTGAACAAATGCAATTAGCTAAATACCAAAATCTCAAAACTAGCCAATAGCACATTGGAAATGATAACGATAATTATTGTCTGTATTTAAAAGTTGAATAAAGGCACACGGACGGTGGTCGTGGATGTAGGCCTAGATTGATCGCAATGGGTCACGTAGAACTAAGAGAAGTAAAATGAAATTAAGCATTTTAAAACAATTAGGCCTATGACATTTTAAAACATGCACACGTTTTAAAAAGTTTTAAAAAGTTTTAAGTCTATTTGTGTCCACTAGGTGGAGCCCTAGGTCCTCATATATAATTACCTTTCATGCATTGGGGGTGAACTAGGCATGCACTGGCTAAGTAACATCATGGCAATGTGTGGGTCATGAGAATAAACATCTTAAAAACCTCCTAAACAGTTTCCTCATTATTCCACCTATCTCCCGGGTGTATCACAAAAAGTTTATGTAGAACAAATGCAATTAGGCCCTAGCTAAATACCAAAAGTGGAAATGTTTTTGAAGTGATGGCTAATGAGATTTATCGTCCGTGGGCTTTTTAAAGTCGAAGTCACACGTACGGCAATTGATCGCATGTAGTTGGTCACAGATGAGTCAAGAAGACAGGACGGCGCAGGATTGGAGAAGAATGCGGCGATGTAGGCCAGCCAGTCTGAGCGCGATAAAACCGAATAAGCAATATCGTGAGGGGGGGGGGGCAATGTGATCTTCATGCAGTTAGCTGTCAAATGTCTTGCAATAGCTGTCAAATCGTGCATCGCGTGGGTGTATGTCTGTGGGGGTTAACAAATAAAATACCCTATAAAATCATCCATAAGACAATTTATTAGTCGAGGGATCTAGGCCTAATATCATTTAGCTATTCATTTTAGTAGGTGCATTGACAATGTGTTGATCATTTTAAAAAAGAGCAATTTTTCCATTTCACGGCCGTGAGACACTAGCACAGACAGAAAACCGTGAGGCTTGGCAGGTATGTGAAGGTGTGCTTGCGGAATGAGGGTTTGCTAATTTGAGTGAACTAATTAACTAATTTGAGGGAACAAATGAATTATTTTGAGGGAATGATTTAATTAAAACGAGGGAACAAATTACTAAAATTTTTCTGTGCACTTCCGGGGCCCCGTAGATTGGAGGCTAAGGAAATGATTAAAAGCTTTTTATTTTTCACAGTTCAGATAACCTATTAGTGACTTTTGTCGCCTTTAGGTTCCATAGTAGTCGGAAATTGACAGTGGGTGGACTCGTTCTGCAAGCGGGAGGGCTCCCGACCACGACCAAATTCTGGATAGTTTCTGCTTTGTGAAATACCCAGGTTTGCTCATGGTATTCAAACTCCACAACAGCTTAGAACAAGACTGTAGATTAATTTTGACTGCATCTCCCCAGATGCATTGTGACAGCTGAACATTAAACACTGTGCTAATTCCCATCTGACCAGAACAGGACCCTGCTATTGCACACTTTAAACTAGACTCTGGACTTTAAATATACCATTATAGTTTATGTTAATGTTTTATTTTAATGTTGTCACTTGAATCATCTTTGAATTCTTCATTATCTACCAAATGGTTTGGTGGCCATGACATGTGTCCACACTTTCAATTAGGAGCCTATTGATTCACCTCAGCCTTTATTTTGATACCTCTTTATGTAATTGTTTGTAATATAGCACAATGTGAACATGGTACTTTTATTCTTTGTGGCTATTTCTGACATAATGTGGCTTAAGAGGGTAAATGATCCTACCATAAACCATCTCTAACCATAAAAAGTACAGCTGACAGCCAGTGACAGATACTGACAGATACTCTAGGGGGGGAGTGGTTGGGGGTGGGGTTAGCCAGCTACTGTTCACGCCCATTAAGTTTGCCAGCCTGAGGTGTGAATCATTGCAAATCTTTGAGAGCCGTTTTCTCAGGAAAGTGTTTTAAGGTGTACGAACATTCAAAGAAGCATATCTTCTTCAAATATTTGCATATTGCAGTGTATGAGACATCATTTGAAAGCTCAGGATTTGTACTTTCATAAACTATAAAAAAACAGAAACATGACCCTGTGCTACATGTGGACTGTTTTACCAGCACCAGTCACAAATACACCAAGTAATTCCAAAGCTGCTTGTAGTCACGTTATGCCACCAGAGGTTGTATTGTGTGTATGTTACCCAAGTATTCCTCTTTAAAAAAAAATCTAAATGTTTAATTTTATTTTTGGAACCATTTCCTTGGGTGGATGCTACCTGAGACTGCTGTGCTCAAGAAAAGATGCACCAGCACGCTATAAAAACTGATGTTTACTATCGTGAATAAAAGCTACAAATTAATCTAGAGACTCTAAAAACATAAGATTACTGTACAAGTTGCTGTGGAGTCACCTGAAGTGCATTTCCTTTCTTTAGACCACAAACCTCCAACTGCCTCAATACAACCCCCTATACCAACCATTGTAAAGCCGACAGGTCATTAGAAACTTCTGTAAGTATCTAAAATATCCTTAATTTCACATAAAAGATGTCTGGGTCAAACAAAGACATACACTAAAACTGAAATATCAAGAAACCACAGAAAGTGAACTATCCCTTTAGATAAACAAACAAAATACGTCAAGACCAGTATACAAATAGGAACCAACTACAATGAAAGAGAAACAACTGGATACATGATATACTTTTACTTTCACATTGTTCAGTACAGAGCAATTCTAACACAAGTTTCTGACATATTTTACACTTATACACTTGGCTGTGCAGCTAGCGATATTGTATAGCCAAATACAATGACAGTGACTCCTGAATCATCTAAAATGAGCATGACCACAGTACTTCATTGAAAACTCAAGATACTCACCCACACAAACATAATGATAGTGGCTCCTTATTCATCTGATATAACATGTGTCCCAGAACATCCTGGTGTTTATTATGTATGACACAGCTATAAAATGCAGAGTCCCAAATCAACATGAACCCTGTGGTGCAATTGAATAATAGATTTAGACTGTGTGTGTTTACATACCAAGTCCAGAGGCACAACGATCATTTCAGTCTAAAGTAAAAGTGCATCAAGTGACAGATGCTCTTAAAATATCCGCTTTCAACACGGACGGACGGACGGACGGACGGACGGACGGACGGACGGACGGACGGACGGACGGACGGACGGACGGACGGACGGACGGACGGACGGACGGACGGACACACACACACACACACACACACACACACACACACACACACACACACACACACACACACACACACACACACACACACACACACGTACACACACTTGCAGCCACACAGATTGTTAAGTCCCTGCTTGGTGCACACACAGAAGAATAAAGACCTTGCAGGCAACTACAAGTTGCATTTTAACACTGTCAAATAGAATCAAAGGTTCTGATCCAGCTACCCTATGAAAGGACTTAATATATATCTTGGAATGTTAAAAAGGTTAACATGCCAACAATATACAATCAGAGATAATATCAAGGAAGTGTTTAAACTGATAACAATAATTTCATGTACGTATATTTTCGAACTGCAATCAATGCTTATGCAAGGCTGCCACAAAAATGCTGAACCGCCAAGACCCAGGTACTATGAGTAACAGTTAGCGCCCTGTGTGCAGACTATATAGAGGGAATATTAGAGGGATAAGGAGGGGAACCTGCATAAGAGAGCGCACTGTAGTGTCTGTCAGTACAAGAAAAGTTTGTTTCATTTAGGAAAGCAGAATTCAGGAGGAAAAACTGAACTTCATCAACATACTCTAATAGGGAATGGTTTGATTTTAACAAAGGTTGCACGGGATGGGAAAGCGCTAAGAAGAAGCTCTCAAGATGAATATCTCAAAGTGCACTGGCCAATTCTATTGAACCAACAGGCAGGTGAAGTGAGGACTTTTTGTTAGAACTCCTACAATAGGGCCAAGTGTTGCTCTGGACAGCAACGGTACAAAGCAGAGGTTGTTACATAGAAATACAGGCTTATACAGATACAAGAGTGTGTGTGTGCACACCTGTGTGCATTTTATTTACTAGGAATGATGTCAGATCAAAATGTCATTGGCAAGTTTGGAATGAAGACGGAAGAGAACATGAGATTACCATCATTGGTCTCTCCCTCTCCCACTGCAACCAGCCGTCAATACAAGTACAAGATTAAGTAAATTTAACAAAAGAACAATCACCAAAATGCTTAAACACACACGGTCGCACACAGACACACAGGTAAACACCAATAAAAACAATAATTATAGCAATAATTATCATGACAAGAATAATAACAATAACATATGGCTGTCATGTGAGGACAGCTATTTTTCCCTTATGTAAGCATGTTTGAAGGTTCTGCTGATCCTCTCTTGGTTGACACAGTTTGAGGCCTGGAGCCCAGCCTTAGACGTGGTTCTAAAACTGTTCTGCCAGCAGCTCACAGAGGCGCTTGGAGACGGAATCCTTACTGCTGCGGAGTGTCAGCCGATACATCTGAGAGAAGGAGAGGAGGAACATGCGCAGATTAGCATGCGCACACAGCATTGACAACTGCACAGATAGGACACTCCAGTGGTCTAAAAGAGAGGGAGAGAGGGGATGTTACCAAGACTGCCTGGACACTACAGTATGCACACTAACATGAGCACTGTGCCGAAAGGGGGGGTGGGGGGCAGACAGGGAGACGGGTGCTTATTACCTGAACATCAGGCTTGAGTTGAGGCAAACCCAGAGAAACAAGACAGTAACAGAGAGACAGGAATGCAATGAATCAGCAGAAATGAACAGTAGTGTGTACAATAGAGAAAGGAAAAATGGGATCATTTTAATATT
The DNA here is from genome assembly GCA_029718625.1 of Synaphobranchus kaupii. Lineage (NCBI taxonomy): Eukaryota > Metazoa > Chordata > Actinopteri > Anguilliformes > Synaphobranchidae > Synaphobranchus > Synaphobranchus kaupii. The sequence continues at coordinate 48,191,640 of CM056379.1, read as the reverse complement.
AATTTGATGACAGATAGGAAATACAATTTCTACCATTGTAAAAACTGTTTAAGAACTTCCCCACCCTCAGATGGTTGTTGCAGTTAGATGCAAAGAGATTAGGGGCAGACACAGAGAATAAAGATTAAGGCGTCAACATGCTTCATGTGTCCGGGCGTGCCGTCCACAACAATGTACAGTTGAAGTCAGAAGTTTTCATGCACTTAGGTTGAAGTCATTAAAACTCATTTTTAACCACTCCACAGATTTCATGTTAGCTAACTATAGTGTTGGCAAGTCAGATAGGATGCATGATAATACAAGTATTTTTTCCAACAATTGTTTACAGACAGATTATTTCACTTTTAATTCACTATATCACAATTCCAGTGGGTCAGAAGTTTACATACACTAAGTTGACTGTGCCTTTAAATTTTTAATATTTGGTCGCATATACTTTGCATGCCATGACTTCCTCATGTCTGTGACCCAACAACATCAAAAGACTCTTGATATATTATTTTCTGGTACTCTTACAGACAGATTCTTCTCCAGACTTATTTTTCCAGAGTTCAATAGGAAAATCTGTCAGGAGGAACAACCCTTAAAGTTATCCTTCCATATCTACTGCATATCTGGCAGCAGAGTGACGGTTTGAGGCTTGTTTGATAACTCAGACCCTTGATGACTTACAGCCATTTTACCAATCTTGTATAACATACTGTTCCAGCATAATTTACAGCTAAATCTAGTCCCACCCCCGAATTCCCATAGAGAGCCATTCAAATGCAGAGACGTTATAGTATCGCTTGTAAGAGTACCAGAAAATAAGATATCAAGAGGCTTTTGATGTTATTGGGTCACAGACATCAGGAGGTCATGGTATGCAAAGGATATGCGACCAAATAAAAAAAATTTAAAGGCACAGTCAACTAAGTGTATGTAAAGTTCTGACCCACTGGAATTGTGATATAGTGAATTAAAAGTAAAATTATCTGTCTGTAAACAATTGTTGGAAAAATTACTTGTGTCATGCACAGAGTAGACATCCTAACTGACTTGCCAACACTATAGTTTGCTAACATGAAACCTGTGGAGTGGTTAAAAATTAGTTTTAATGACTTAACAACATAAGTGTATGAAAACTTCCGACTTCAACTGTATGTATTATACATACATACTTCCTTTTTTAGGAGGCGTTATAATACTCCAACATACATTGTGCTGTGCATAAAGCACAGTAAAGATATCCCATTCCAGCTTACTGGTTTTAATCTTTTTATTATTTTAGTTTAGTTTAGTTTATTTAGGCTCCCCATTAGTTATTACCTCAGCAACAACTATTCTTCCTGGGGTCTGCACAAAAGACAAGACAGATGAGATTTTCAGATGAGAAATGTTACACAAGGACTCATAAACACTAATGTAATGTAAATGCTGAAATGTCATAAAACTGTGTTTTCCTATTTTATCAATAGTTTAACTACTGTCGTGATAGTAGCGAGTGATTTGCATGTTCGCTAGCAGTGAATCCTGTTACGTTTTTAAGCTTTTGTTTCATAATATATGTAATTATTTGGAGTTAATAGTAACATTGACTTTACTTTTATAGTACTTGGGCATTTGTTCGTATATGTTGCATGGGTAATTATTGCGCACCTTCCTCTCCGATGTACAAAACACAAAGTTTATTATTTTGACAGCAAAGACAGTAAGATAATATAAGCAGACAAGGCCAATGTGCTAAACACAGGGTTCATACACATTTTGACCAATTTTCATGACCAAATATTCTGTGATGTCTCTGTGTATACATGAAAATTTACTTGATAGGCATTCGATAACACTGACACATATCGGTAAGAGCTTTAGTAGGCAGCAGTGTCTAGGTAGCACACACATTGCTTTCCATTTTGTAGTGCAAATTTTAACAAACGTTGGCTAAATGGAATAAGAAAAACTTTTCAGTCAATCAGAAAACAGTTGTAGCTTCATAAGCAGGTAAGATATTTGGTTCCTTAAACATGGATATATATTTTGCAGAATTTATTTTTAGTTCTACTAAACCAAAAGTACATCAGGTGTATGCAGTGAGCAAGGGGAAAAAACTTGGAATGTGTATTCATGATACAACCTTTGTATAATATATTATTGTTCCTATATCGGTACATAATTTTTTAGCATATAGAAACAGTAGCTAGTTTTTGTGATGTGAATTTTATTATCTGTGACTGTGGCAAGGTGAAGGTTGTAAACAATGGTTTGGGCCATTCGGTTTATTGCCCTGCAGTGCAACTGAGAGGCTAATGTTTTCACAAGTGGTGACACTTTTTAACAATCCTGCGTCGGAATTTTGGTGTTTCGAAAAGTTTTAATTTATAATTTCAGATTAATATGAATACTATAAGTGGGACATCGATGACTCACCACTAAGGGGCGACCGTAGATAGTTAATCATTGACATGATTGATATGTATTATTAGCTGGTCAGCTGCTTGATTTACATCAGTGGTGCACAAACTTTGGGTCGTGGAATCGTGTAGGCTACAGCAACATTCCAATGCAATTAGGCCTAAATGAACAAAGTGTTCGGTATTCATGACTGTTATTCTGCATTTGTAAAAAGAAAATAGAATTTTTTTTTAAACTACTTAACGCATTTTTTACTGTTTACATTTGACTCTTTTGTATGATCACATAAATGCCTACTCTATTTAATCTTGACCTTGGCGCGTCATTACTACTTACTGCACTCCACGAGATAGCGCCGATTCACCAAAATGCTGGTAAGAGTGCCCTTGATGCTCTTCTTTACAAGCTAGCTAAATACTTACTTGATAGTTAGCTTTAGCTAATCATCGCGATCCAGTCTTTTTGTGCTTTTGACACCAAAACAAATCTGTAGGCTATAGAAATAGGTTGTATTTAAATATTAGCTATTTAATAGTTTCCTACTGGGATATGGATAAGTGGCTAACAGGCTCCCAGTAGACGCACTGACGAAGAGTGTAACATTAATGAGGAGAAATGTTTTGTTTTTATCCTACGGTTGTCTGTTGGCAGCTTAGATCACTTTTCCCATGCTATGCTTCACTGATAAAGCCTATTGCCCTATTCGCGCTGGACTAGTGTTACCTGGGGACCTCCTGTGAGTTATAATAATTGCAGAGGTCGTCTGTGATCTTAACATCTGTGCGAATCTGCCAAGTCCATAATTTGTAAAGAAGAAATTCCACCGCAAATTATGCTACATACCATATTTAGCTAAACACAGATGTCATCTGATAATATTAGTCCCGTGTGAATCGGCATCTCGTTAATTTGAGGGGATATTTTTTTCTCCCGCAGAAAAACACGTTTTTCTGTATCTTTCTGGGTCGAGAATTCTGGAGGCTGCGGTGGAAATTATGAATGCGAATTTTGACAACATTCTGGGTGTAGTTCTTATGCAGACCTACTCCTGAATTGAAAGTGAATTGTATCCAACCCTGTAGTCACCTTCAATGCACCAATCTGCATACCCTGCCTCACAAATACAGAAAATAACACTGCGAACTGACAATGTGGAAGTAATGTTATGTTTCATATCCGGTATTTGTTGAGGTCCCCAGGTAATACTAGTCCAGTGCGAATAGGGCATAAAATTATGCTAATTTCACTATGCTACTATTGCTCACTATTAATTGCCTGCTAACTTCAGTAACTTTGTCCCATCATTTAGCTTTTAGGTATTAAAAACATGGCTATAGTCAGCAGTTTAACAATGAATTGAAAATGACATTAGTTTGGGTCATCACTGAAAAAGTTTGTGCACCCCTGATTTACATCAAGTACATGAGGAAGGTGCTCCATTCCTTTTAAAATAAGTATATTTTCCTTCCAGCTTTTAATTTGTGTATATCAAAATATGTGTTTCTGCTTTGTTTCAACATATTAATGTAGACAAAAACATTTTAAAACAGCATTGTTTTCGACATCAATGGGAAACACAATGTCAGACCGACTGTGCTTGATGACGATTCTTTTGAATAAGTCCAGTTTTGTGATTTATCGGCTGAATATAGCTGACTTGACTAGTTTATCCCTCTGTATCACTGGCTGAATATTTGCATTGCAATTAAATGGAGATGACTGTTATATACCAATATAAACAAAGCCAGTCTATCAGACTAAACACAATAATTTTTAAATCATAACTCACCTTAGGTCATATGTTGCCTGGTGCCAAAAAGCCACATACTTCTTCAGGTTCTCACTACCCTTCACAAAATCACCAGTGGTGGTGCCAGCCTGACAGGGTAACGTTATTCGCCCTCTGCTTGCAAAGGCACGGCAAGCTTTGCAAAAGATCCGGGGACATTTATCTTTATTTTCGATTACAATCCATTCGAAATTCCAATTGGCTATTTTTGACAGGCTAGCTATTTTCGGCTGAGTTTTCTGATGTGTTTCCTTCATTATTCTCATTCAGAATCGGAGGCGGAGCGCTTCTCACAGATTTATTAGGTCGTAGCACAAAGCAGTCCAACATGTAATAACGAAAATGTTCACAGTCAGGCCAAGGCAGGAGAGGAGCGGGAACAAGCAATGGCGTTGCAAAAGAGTAGGCTATACCATGATTTGGCATAGGAGTGGGTGTACGTAAATCATATGTGAATTGACCAACTGTTTTAGCTGCATTTAATAGTGAGATAGTGACAGGGATTCATATAAATTTGAATATTTTAGGGCCATTTCTTGCCCCTGCCCTTGTGCTTTCTGGGGCAAAATAAATTTATTTGGGGCATTTTTGCCTTTGCCCTGTACAGATATTCAGACAGAGATCAGTCATTTTCCCTAATGACTAATTGATAGATGTCAGAGGCTAATTGTTTACTTTGGAATTGTTTTTTGTTGGGTCAACAGGAACTACAATTCCATTCAGTCCACAGGAGGCTCCACGTTGGAAGTGACATAGGATGTTGTACCAGTTGTGATTTCCGCCCGCACTGTAAAAGTTCTTCCGGTTCAGTTGTCCGCTCAACTCGCCAGGGCCTTCACTGTCTCGTCTCACGGCCCTGTGAGGCCTGCATGCCCGGGGAAGAGCCCTTGCTCCACAAGGAAGCACGGCCGTTCATGACGCCGATGCAACTGAGTGAGACGGTTCATCTACCCCCGGCTATCGGCCACGGAGGACCGGAGACGAGACGCAAGGAGGCAACGTGAACACCCGGTGGTCAAGAAGAACCACCAAGCAGACCACGCAGCCACTGATCCTGCAGCACTGCACCGCCAGTGAGTCCCCAAAGAGGCAAGCGGTCTGCAGCAGGATCATGGTGCGTATTTCGGGGGAAATAATGCGCCCAGTTCCATTATCTGCCCCTACGAACTGCAACCCTGATGACGAAAGAAACAGTTCCAGGGACCCAAGATAAGGCGGCCGGTTCCCCTACCTATCGCATCCCTACGAACTGCAACCACAGGATTGGGCAACCGGCTTTCCCCTTTCATTGTGATTGTGCAATCCAACGGAGGAAACCATTCAAAGGACTTTAATTCAAGTAAGGCTGTAACATGGGCATAGCTTATTAGTTAGCAACCGCAACATGTTTGTGACTGGATGCATGTAACTGTACTATTGAATGCTTAATGTGTGTTATGTAAAAGTTTTGCGTTACCGTTTTACTTTCGATGGCTGTAAGCCATCCACCGCGCTGCGTTATGTTTAATGCATCACGCACAGAACGTATCTTGCATGTGATCTGTCTTTAAACACTAACCAGTCGTAATCTTAACACTGCACACTGATCTCAACGCACACGCATTGATAAGCTTACGGCTATCCCCTATGTGTATGGTATGGTTCATGCGCCACCATTAGCTAGCTCCAGCGAAAGCTAGTTTCAAACCTCCCTCCATTTTAGTTTCTTTGTTCTCTCTGAACACGTGTCCGAGGCAACCCCCCACACGTAGAACACGGAAACCCCCACGTGCGCCCGCCCGCGCGCACACACACACACACACACACACACACACACACACACACACACACACACACACACACACACACATATTTTGTTGTACATTATAGTAGTGAATCGTGCTTTGCTCTGTTTGGTACTTTGTGTTCAATAAACTTACATTTTCCAAGATTGTCTGTATTATTGTTGCTCTTGTGTTGAACTGAGTCAGCCAATGCTAATCGCAGGGATTCACCAAAATGCCTTCACCTTTTAGCTGAATAATTTATATGAATTCGCTATCAACTGAGTAGATAATATTCTGATTTTGCTAAGATAATTATTAATGTGCAATTTTATTGGTAATTAATTTAATTATTAATTCAAGTTACCCATTTTTAGTTAGTATATTCTCTTTTGAGAATAGTATATATATTTATGAGACTGATTGATTATACAAAACTATGCCACCCAGTTGTATAAGGATGGTAGTGGTGTACTCCAGTACACCCCGTGTATAGATTTAAAATGAATATTCCCTACATGTTATTCAAACAGATCATGCCAATAAAGTATTTTTCATTTAATTCCACAAGCCTAAATATTTAGTTAGCATCATTTTTGCATTTTATTTCATTGTAAACATAACACCAAGCTTTTTAAATAAAAGGCTATAGCATTCCCTCATTATCGCAACTCTAGAAGGCTCTGTTTATATTTTTAACGTTACTTGATTTATTTTTTAAAAAGCATATGAATTACTTTAAACTGAGTGTACACTGAATGACATTGAGATTTGTGAAACTAATTTCCATGACTTTTCCAAAACTTTTTGTATTTCATCCCCCCACAACAATTTACAAATTCCATGGCTTTTCCAGGTTGACTATACGAACCTATACGAACCTAAACAGCTGCGATTGTCACAGAACATAACAAGCACTCAGCCTTTTAGGACATGATATAGCCTACTACACACAATCAGGGAAATAATTCCCAGCACATAAGTACACTGCGAAAAATGTCTGTCTTAACAAGTGTTTTAGTCTTGTAATGAGACTGAAAATCATGGTTTTTTCCCTCTGAAATGGAAAATATTAACTTGTTTTTACATTTACATTAGTAAATACACACAGTTAATGTACCTGACTGAACAGGGGAAACTAGGGTATAATGTAATATTCTCAACAGGAGTTCTGGGACTGTTTGTGGCATTAATATTAATCACATTTGAAAACTATGCAGAGATGGGATTCTCTTGACAACACGAACGTAGACCTACTCATGTTTGATATCGTTTTGATGGTCTCGGTGTGGGTGGTGCAATGGCCTATATTTCCTAAATGGTCAACATGGAGGAAATATATATTTCATAACTCAGGAGTAAACTGCCGTTGTGGAATTATATCACGGGAAACCCTTTCTGCCAACCCCCCTGGAAGGGGGGACGAAAAGTGCAATTTAACTTTCTGGCCAGTTTATGGTTTTACGACTGTCTGCAGCCAGATCAAGCACAGAATTTGGGTATATAAGCAGAGGAAACAAAGACCTCGGGGAAGCTGTAGTCAGACTCTCCCGCACTTCTAACCTTGTGTCTTGTGTGTAGCGATTGCCAGGTATGACCAAGTATTTTACTCTATACTCTATTTTGAATATGTTGTGTTTTAACCTGTAACTTGATTGATTATTTTAAAGTAAAGAACCTACCTTACTGTATCACAGAGTATTGCACTCGTAGAACTATGTCTTAAATTAGATCATCTCCGCATGGCGTTTATACATGTTGAGAACGGGGGTTGCCAATATTACCTTCTTGGGTCCCTGAGCTTTAGTGGATAGGCTATACCTTATGAAGTGGCCTCTTCCGCAACCTCTGAGATAAACACAGATATCTAGTCAGCCGTGAGAGGTGTACATAAACGGCCGTATGTAGCACCCGGTGGAACCAGCGCATCCAGTTCAGAGAACAGGCTCAAGAGTACGGGAGTACTTTAACAAATCAAATGTAAATTTTACATCGCAATTAGATATTAATAATTAAATTGGAGTCAGATACATGCGTTGGTGGCTGACAGTCAATATAATGCACACAGGCTGCCTTGTTGGATAAGCTGGGTTCAGCCTGCAGGCCAGACTTAAAGCTTGAGGCAAAGTGGTACTATTGCCTCTGACACGTGGTCAATTATTAGCTGATCCTGCGAATCTAAAGAAGCAGTCTCATCCGGTTGTAAGAACGGTAATATTTCAGAACTCTTACCTTTTCCCACAGCAACAGCGGAAAACATCACGCTTAAACCTTCGCTCCGAGCTATTCCCTCATTGGTCTAGCTGTGCAGGATTTACACCAGCAAACATAAAATGACATCACATGCAAAATTAAAACATCAGTTTGCTGAAGTAATTTAAAACCTCTTCTGAGAAGCCTAAAAATGTTAAATGCCTGCGGCTTGTCCTTGGTTGCCCGCTCTGCTGGTACTATGATTTAGTTTACAATAATAAACTTAGGGATTGATTTACTAAAGGTTTGCATTTACAAAAAAATGTAAAACCACCCATAAAAAAAATCATCTGAGGTGATCAACTAACAAGGAGGATTGCGTGTGTTAAAATAGAAAGATGCGTTAATTTCTCATTTTTGTGGGTTAGCCTGAAAGAATATGTAAAAATGGGCATCCCTAAGTTATTAAAAGGTATTAAAAGACACGTAATCGATAAAGTCAATATGGGTGTGTTCGGGATATCCACAACTGAACTTTCTGAATGATTGCATAACAATGGGGGCCAATTAACTGCCCCATAACACTCAAAATACACAAGAAGAGAATTCATGGATAGCCTACATAGGCTACATCATGAGCAGTAAGAATTTTTTTTTTTTTTAAATCATGAAGCAAATCGTGTAACAGAACGAGTAACTAGTATTTGAATCAAACAAACAATATAACGTCTGTTATAACAAACAGTGAATAACAAGCAAATCAGAACTTTATAAAAATAAAACCCATGATCAAATGGAAATGTGATTTTATGTGACACTTACGGCGCGAATAGGCGTAGTGCTAGTGAGCATAGTTGTGATCATTCCAGTCCTGACAAACATCTGTAACTCTCGGCAGAAACTAAGAGACATCCAGTGAAACAGTTTGTAATAAACCGCCAGCTTTTTCAGTGTAACAGTAGCCTATACCTACACTGTAAAACAAATACCATAAAAACGGCAACATTGCTGCCAGTCTTTTCACCTTTTTCTTACAGTATAACCATTCCAAACACGCAAAATCTCTCATTTAAATATGGCTGTTTGTGGCTGGAGAAATTTACATAATGACTCTTAGTTGATCACCCGCAAAGTGTGAAATGATACTTAACACCCCTTATTTGGGATCTTAGTAATTCGACCCCTTAGTGTTTTGTACATCAGTTAATTACCCATGCAATATGTATGTAGGCTATAGATGAACGATGACTTTTATATCTTGTATTCGTTTCAGCCTGGATAATTTTAAGCTAGCGAACTAGTGTCAGGTTAACCACTCAGGTGTTGAGTTGCACAGGAGGGAGAGTGACAAAGAGAGAAAGAGAGGGGGAAAGAGAGAGAAGGAGAGAGGGAATTATAAGACAGTGAGACTGTCTATTAACAGTGTGAACCGATCAAGTTCGTAGTTACCTGGGCTTGTGCATTAGGCTCAAGTCTCAAAAGACAGCCCACCTGCTGGCCCTTCGTCTGGATGACTCCAGCACACACAAAGTTCTCAGGGTTGGGGTCCACATTCTCCAGCAATGCAGTTCCCAGGCCCAGCAACTACACCACAGAAGGGAGGGAGGGAGAGAGAGAGAGGATGGAAGGAAGGAGAGAATAATTATGTTCAATGTTTGATGCATTATTACAAAATCAAGTCTTCATTGGTCAAGCAAGAAGGCTCAGCTGCAAAAGTTTTTTGCTATCCTGGATTTCAACTGAGCCCAACTCACTGTCAACCATCACAGAATCTATACAGTGTCCCCCTAAGTTTGGTTTTGGCTGCAACTTACATGTTAAAACCCAAATTATGCCCGTCAATATCTCAGCCGTTTTAGCACAAATTACCAAGCCACTTGGCAGATCAACTCATCTCATCAATATCTCGACAAATATGGGAAAGATTTGTTTGGCCATTTTCATACAATTAAGTACATAAAACATTAGCATTTAGATTAAGACTTTTTTTCCCCACAACGACCTAGCTCAAATTCTACAACTCTAATCGCTAAAGTAGAGCGTGACATGGACTAATGCCATACTTGACAAGTGACATTTCTGTCTATTGTAGGCTACAGTTTTTTTAATAAATTTTTATAATTCTACGATACCGGAAATTAACTGTCCATTATGGAAGCATATCCGCGGCAAAACTCAAATGAAAATGCTAATCGGCGATTGCATTTTTTATTTTTTATTTTTTTTACATTCGATGTGCGCAAAAACCATGACATAATTCAAATGAAAATTACATTGACCACTTTGCATTTTAATTTTAAAGTTAATGTATGCACTTTATCTGACAATTTGAAAATGTTAATGCAAATCCATTTCACATTTAATTTTTCTCGCCCTCTACAACACAACCCTGCCATAATTTAAATGAAAATGAAAAACCACATTTGCATTAGCAGTTTCTTATTGTAATCGCATGATCCATGACAAAAAGGAAATGATAATGAAAATCGCCATTTAACATATCGTCTTCATGCTTTTGCGACAATGGAGTGACATAATTCAAATGTAATAGCATTGCATCTGTTTACATTATCATTTCCGCGTGGTCACGCAAAAAGCCTGCCAAAACTCTGAACTGAAAAAGGCGGGGCCTCAAAGAAAGAGGTGTTACAGGGGACTGTTCAAACCACCGAACTCAAACCACTGAACATATGATTCAATGGTTATCTGTGATTTCGGTCGTCAGGCAGTTACCAGACTAGATAGCGATATTTCCTAGTTCTCTGTGTTTGGGGATTATAGGCTAAATGATAAGACTTAAAAAGGAAACGAGGTAGCCTAAAAGTTACAACGAGCCATAGCCAGCCCAATGTTAACTAAATTAACTTAAACACAGTTTAGCCTATAGGCCTATGTTCCCCTGCTTTTGTTAATCTGGTGTGATAACTTCACTAGCCGTAGTAGCCGATAGCCTAATGTTACGGGTTTGCGTGGTCAAAACCAGCCTGCTATTCATGGCAGGCTATGCCCGAAAAATATGCTACCCTTTTCACCATGGGCATTTCCATCACGATATCTATTAATTATTGTCTTTTAGATAGCCTTACCCTTAGGCTATGTGCAGAGCAAAGGTAACATTGTCCACAGAAAGCCTGAGACAGCGATCGGAACGAGACACAGCCTGAGCCTATATCATACCAAAGACGGTGGATTATTTTATATGGTGTATAGGCTAATTAAATAAAAATATAATTTAAAAAAAAATCATGTAGGCCTATTCCGCATAGGCTATGTTATGTAGACTGTCATTCATGTCTTTACTCAGGAGATGGCAGTAATTCAGTTTATTTTTTATTTGGTGAAAACACTGGGGAAACGACCCCATGGCATAACCGATGCTGATCTCCCTATCATAGGCCTCTGTAGCCTCGGCTATTGTAATAATCTATATTTAGCCATGAAGCCACATAGCCTACAGATTAAAACAAATGGACATTTAGCCTACACAATTTCTTAAAAATAAAAAGCCTCGATAATGCTGATTTTCCTGTTGTAGCCTAGCCTACACAAAACATTTAATTTTTTCAATTTAAATAGGCAACGTGGTTATTGAGAGAATGTAAAAACTGGTCTTTTTAGAGGGTGTGCAAATACAGTGAGTTCCGACAGTAGCACAGTTACACTAAGCTGTAAAAAAAAAAAAAAAATTATAATCCATGTCCGTATTAGCACAGTGCCATTAAGTTTTGTTCAGTAATACTCATTCGAGCATCTCGGGGCAATACAAACAGACCGTCCGTGCGTTTTTTGTTTTATTTTTTCCTCACAATACATCATTGAGCTCATTGAAAGGCAGCTATTTTCCCATAAAAATACATTGAGCAGCCGAGACCAACCAACCTAGTGACGTCACGACTGCAGTTGGTCCAAAATGGCTGCACCCTAGTGGAGAAACAGCAAACCTTAACCCATTTGCGCTGATGCTTAGTGATAATTACACCTGCGTCACCATTTTGATCAACTGAGACATTCGTTGCTCCTGCAGCCAAACTATTAGCGGAAATCACAAACCCTGTGTTTTAACATTATTGGTAGACGATTCGTGACGATTTCTGCTGAATACGGAGTTTCTAAGTGTCACTATTTTCCCGTAGCAAGTCCATTTAACAAGAACCCCCCCACCCAGTCTATACCTACCCATGCGTGACAGAGAGGACAATAGCATCTATTTTTGAGTTCATAAATATATTTATTCATCATATCAAATTAGAATTCCGTCATAGCAACAAGATAAACCCAACAATAGCCTGATCGTATGCCAGAAAAGCTGTGAAAAGCCCTGCTCACTCAAATACAAAATAAACATGTGAAAATATTCTCTCATTCTACCATGTATTCTACTAGCAATATATGCTACCAAATATGAAATAAATACACAATCTTACCATTGGTTTTACACATCGAGATGTTCCTTTCAAAATTCAGTGGTCATTGTTGTCTGGTACAATCGGTTTGAGAAATATACAACACTTTATTACACTATTACACTATCTGAAACGTAGACTCGTAATACCCATGCCCTGCAAGCCTGTCTCATTCATTACAGTTCATTCTGGTTTAATTGTCGGCTCTTTTATCCAATAGAGTACATTATAACCTTAGCAACAGTATATGCCATGTTTTCTTGGGTGCTTTGAACAACTAACTTTTTAACTACAGCCCAGCGTAACGGCAGTTTTCGTTTTAACGGTCTAGTATTACGCAAGCTCTATAGAAAACGCATTAGGGAGGGGAGTTTCCCTTTCCCGATATGTAAGAATTTTGCGTATAAAATGCGGTTGTTCTCGCTGGCTACTTATGTACGTTCGTTTTTCCACTCGAAATGGGAGAAAATAATAATAATAAAAATAAATGAAATAAATAGATACATATGTGTATATTACGAGAGTGCGTATTGTCGACTGCATAATTAGGACACAACGTTTAATTTTCTTCACTGTGAATAATAGTTACAGTTTCCATCTTTTACCTTGGTATACAGCGCCGGCGTGTGTGAAAACTCAAAACAAAACTTTTAAAAAGCTTACCGCACCTGGTATTCCCAGGCGGTCTCCCATCCAAGTACTAACCAGGCCCTACACTGCTCGGCTCCCGAGATCAGACGAGATTGGGCGTTTTCAGTGTGGTATGGCCGTGAGCGATGGAGCTCTGCGCTAACCCGGGTTAAATTGTTTCTAAACTACAGTCGCCGTTTCTGTTTAATTTTGGTTATCAACGCGGGCAAAGGAGCACAATTACGAGAGTGCATATTGTCGACTGCATAATTAGGACACGACAACGTTTAATAATCTTCACTGTGAATAACGCCCGAAACACACCGGCAGCATCTTGCGGAACCATGCACGCTTGAAGCGAATGCTCGCGGCATTGATAGCATACCGGAAGTGCGTGCCACTCGCTTCTACGCTTCTCAGATACGGATTTATACAGACATTTTTTCAAAACAAAATGGGCTACATTACTTACATAATATTGTCATTTTTCAGGTACAAAAAAAACAAGAAGCTATAGCACACTTGTCAAACCCGCCATGGAAGGTTTTAAATCACAGACATACAACGAACATAAGTTATTAATGTAGTTTACACAGATGTTGCTTCCAAAAAAAAGTCTGCGAAACCTCAGAAGCATTTTTCTCTAAACCACTGGTGATAGTCCGGGTGTAACAGGAGGGTCTAATAGGCCTATTGTTATTTTGGCATTTTGAGTGCATTTCACATACTGTAGTGCAATCGTTAATTTTATTTTTTGATGTAGGCTACCGATTTTCATTGAAGATAGAACATTTGGCAGCATTTTGCAGATGGTGGAATACTATTGTATTTTCATGTTATCGTACATAATATAGGCTATGGCGTATATACTTGTCACATATGGCATGGCAAATGCCCATTCCAATTTACTGTGTGCTGATATGTGGTAGATTAATGTAAAAATTTTCCTTGGAGTCATTATGAATAGGAATATAAAAAATAAAAAAAAACTACAGAAAAATGCAATCCTGGGGCAAAAGTATACTGTACTGTAGTGTACAGGGAAAAGTGATGTTTTATTGAGGTACAAGAGTGAATGATTAGGCTACATATTTAGGTGTATGTAACACTGTGATATCAATGTTTTTATCTTAATCCATCAGAAGGAGCAAATGTATATGCTTTGTAATGGACAAAACAAATTTTATTCATTTTATGATGTAATTCCCACTTGATGCAAAAGTGAGTTTTATGAGCCAAAACTGTTGGTTTGTAGTTAAATATATCATAATATCGTTATTATTATGTTATATGCTATGTTATGATATTTGTAATGTTGAGTGGCAATTTTAGCATGACATTTCTGGAGGGGCAGTTTTGTATGACGTCACTATAAAAAATAAAATAAAGATAGCCAATTAGTCTACGGTAGGCCTATGCTATGGGCTGCGCCATAGGCCTAAGTGCCAGAGAGCAGAAAGATTTCAAAACTGAATACAATGTTTCGCTTCAGCACAACACAGAACCCTACATTGAGGTTGCCTATACTGCAACAAAGTAATAGGATGAGACAGACACGTTTCTTCAATAACTTGCATGCTTTATCAAAACCGTAAATACAAGCATATGACACATTAACTTGCAGGAAAGTGAAAACAAGTTTGATCAAGTTTATCCAGAACTAATGCAATTACAGCCTAGCTAAAATACAAAAAACGCAAAGCATGCTAACGGCATATTATAATAACGAGAATTATCATATAAATGTCAAATAAATAAGCAAACATATACAAACATTTGTATTAAATACATTTAACATTTAGCTATGTTAAGACATGCCTTAAAGAAACTTCAAAAAGGTAAGCATAGGTGTCAACCTCTGGAGAGAGTTGCCCTTATTTTCACGCCTGCAAAACAATAAATTCACCGTATAAAACATTATCTATTATAATCACTAGCCACCAGTTATTTGTCTGATTCAAGTTTATTGAATATATTCATGTATTTAGCTTTTCACATAATAATTTAAACAAATTCAGCAAGGTGCTTCGTTGTCATAAAGCGTATTTTTAGATCATATCTTACATATCTTAGATACTTGAAAAGCGTCACATCTCGGGACAGCGGGGACTATTTTTAATCATGGCAGCATGGCTGTATTCCACTAATTAAATGATATTTGATATGTTTGTTTTTGTGATGTGGGTCTGCCCCACTGTCTCTGTCTTTTTGTTGTTGCTGGGGCTACAACTGTTCCCAAATTCCCAAATGGGAAAATAAAAGTTATTCTATTCAATTCTATTCTATTCAGTCCTGATGTGCTACTTGCTTTTCCAACGGCCTCAGAAATCGAGAGAATATCAGAGAGAGGGAGAAAGAAAATGTGATTGCAGCGATTAAATTAATTATGTTGGAAAATGTTTTAAAAAATGTGTTAGACTAGATTGTATCATAACCTTATACGCCTGTATACCTAAAGTTGGAAAAACCGTATTTTATATGGGCAAACGACACCTATGACAAAATAAATTCAAACAATTGGGAAAACTTTAGCTGGCTAGCATTAGCACACACTGAATTGGTTTTGTTTATTTCCTGGTCACGTCAGCCCACGTTAACGACATTAACTTAACGTTTATTATTTTTTCGCCACCTGTTGCTAGGCAGAATTAGTAGGGGCAAAAACATTTCTGCCCCTCCGCCCAATATAATTTGCGGCAGGTTTTCCCTGCTTACGCAGATCACGCTCACGTTGTTTCCCTAGCAACGGTGGGGCAGAAATGTCTGCCCCACAGCAGACAGGGAGCGCAGTCCGCAGCGTGAGCACACACTAGGGTTGTCACGATATCCAATAATATCGGATATGGCGATATTTGAAAATATCGCAGAGATGACCGTCTGTAGCCACGATATTTCAAAAAATATATATTAAAAAAATTATTATTGCTATTCTAAGGACAAAACATGCATACATACTTTTAAATAATAATATTGGTCGGAAATAATACGTGAGTTTATATTTAAAAATTTGTATAATTCAAAATATTTGCATTACTGCATGTGCCGTGGCCTTTCCCGCTCCATTTTCTATTTTAGTTCTGATGCCTCGCAACAAATTCTGTATGCTTTGTTTTTTTAAATATTTGGTTATTATTGGTTCTCTATTTTTTATTCTGTTACCATTAGCCTATTCGTATACTGGTACTAATTAATTATCTGATGCGCAATGTTAACAGCAGAGTGAGGATGGTTATATCGATTTTCCAATTTCCAGTGGAAGGTTAGTGTAAGGTAGGATGTAGGATCAAATTACAACGTCTGATCGCTTGCTTTCATCCTTGCAGAGGGGGCTAGTGCAATAGATGTAACAGCCACGGTGTCAATGTATTATCCTATCTCGTGACTGATCATCATCATTAGTTAAAAGAAAGCGAGAGAAGATGGCTGATCTTGTTTCAAAGAAAAACACCCTTTCGCCAATCTGGGAATTTTTCGGCTACAAACCCAATGATAACGGAGAACCGGCAAATGTCGACGAGGTAATATGCCGTAAATGCATTAAAAAGTCGTCACAACTAAGGATGGGAATACAACAAACATTTCCCATACAAAGATTTACGCTAACTACACAATCATTATGAGTGCATTATAACATGTCCAGTATAGGTTACACTTTATTTGTTGATTATAAATGGAATCATCCATACAAGGAGTAGCCTGTACTGGACATGTGGCCTAGGCTTACACCACCACCCATGAAATCACTTATGTACACCTAAGAAGTATGAAATACATGAAAAAACATACACTGTTGACATACAGAGTAGTAGTCGATAAGATTTCAGTCACAGCATAACATGTAGGCCGAATTGGCATGCTTGAGATAGCTTTAGAATACTTCTAAAAAGGATTTGAAATGTAAACAGATTGAAAGATTTAGATCTACCTTTCAAAGGCTACCTGCCAATATTATCACAGCTATCAATATTGGTATAAAAGGAATAGAGAAATAGCCTACAAAAAACTGCAGTAGAGAAATAAAATGCCTTTTTGTACAGGTCACTATCATGGGTGGCAGCTCTAAGAGTATGAATTAGGCTCTTTGAAAGAAGGTTTGAACCAATCTGCCCAGTGATGAGTACATGTTGTTTGAAATATAGTAGACCAACATAACTACAGAACTGGATAGCAGTCAGATATTTTAAAAAAAAACTGAGTACTGGAAATCCCTGATCGTGTAGAGCTGAAGTTGGGCTTGGTGGTGCTCATTTCCTGTCTTTTGCGGCCTTTGACCAAGCCAAACTTCACACTTAAAATGTTTTTTTGTTATTAATAAGCTATTAAAGAGACATATGGTTCCTTAAAAACTGACACTGATATGACACTCAAGGAAAAATATTGGAAGTTCCAAATTCCATTTCATTGTGGTTGTGGATGTATTGGAGGCTTTATATGAAAGACTGCTCCAGGTCTTGTCAGACTGCACTAACAGGTTCTCATTGGTGGGAAAATGTGCATTTTAACTACACTAATCCCTTAGTTCTGAGACTGGGATGACACACTGGGATGTCTGATTCCTCAATATTATTTTGTCTCTGGGACGGCCAAATCCATCACAACTCTTTGGGAACTGTTAATGTGGGCAAAAGGAATCAGCTTGGCTTCCCCAGACCGCACCCACACACGTGACGCTGCGCAGGTCGAGGATGAATGGAGAGTGCACTACCTTGGCTTTGAGCACCTCTATGTCCATGGCATTGTTGGCCTTGAAGATCTTCTGTGCTTCTTGCTGAGGGCTGAGAGGAAAGTGGAGTATGTTTTATACATGTTGTGCACCAAAAATAGTTTTAATACAAATATTATAGCTTTTGAAATAACAAATGATTATTCATCCATGTACAATGACTACCTGTGACATTATAATATCCATATATTTATGATGAAACAGGGCTGTAAAGAAATTTTACCTCCCATGTGATACCAGTATGTATCATGATTTAAGGTGATTTAAATCTAATGCTTGTGGCATAATTTAAAAAAAACTTGTACAAACACATCCCAACTACTATGTGGAGAGTTTCACTTTTGATACGTACGAACATGCACATGCTAGGTAAAATAAAATACACACTGAAGTGCAATGAAATTCTCAACCCATTTGAGACACATTAAAGGGATAGTTCGGAATTTTGGACATAATGTCTCATTTACGACTTACCCATGATGTTGTTGATTGATGGAGACCATTTTCAGCTGATTCCGTGCTGTCCTTCCTGTGGACGTACACACGTTGCTAATGCTAGTGCAACTCTATGGTAACCGGTAGCATCCACTACCAAACGCACTTTAACACTCCACAGTGCACCCAAAGCAAATAAAATACGACGACAGTCTATCGGGGTTAATTTGAGTGTTTACACCATCATTTCTGAAGTCAAACTATCGTTGAATCCTTTACTTTGCGCTGACGTATATTCTCTGTGGAAGCAGAATATACGGAGAAGTACGGCGGCGGAGCGATACTTTACGTTACCTACGAATATAGTGCCGGCACTGGTCGACTACAACAACAAAGAAGAGCAACAAGTTGCAATGGCCACCGTACTTCTCCGTATATACTACTTCCACAGAGAATATAGGTCAGCACAAAGTAAAGGATTCTATGATAGTTTGACTTAAAAAATGATGGTATAAACACTCAAATTAACCCCGATAGACTGTCGTCATATTTTATTTGCTTTGGGTGCACTGTGGAATGTTTAAGTGCGTTTGGTAGTGGATGCTACCGGTTACCATAGAGTTGCGCTAGCATTAGCAACGTGTGTATGTCCACAAGAAGGACAGCATGGAATCAGCTGAAAATGGTCTCCATCAATCAACAACATCATGGGTAAGTCGTAAATGAGACATTATGTCTAAAATTCCGAACTAACCCTTTAACACGCACACAAAAACTCACAGACTGAGCTGTTTCCAGCGTTGAAAAAAGTCTTGAGAGGCCATCTCTGTGGGCTGGAAGAACTTGTTGATGGTGACAGGGAGTTTCAGAGTGATGTTCTGTAGAGCTCCTCCATATCTGAGAGCGTAAAAATGAGAATTAATACATTATGCACACAAAATACAAACAAACAGTGTCCGACTAGCCAGGGAGTTATGTAAGCAATAATCAACGACGAGGTGTGCGTTACATGGTTTTAACCGCACGACGTTGAGGCGAAGAACCACCCGACGCGAAGCGGAGGGTGGTTGCCTCAGCGGAGTGCGGTTAAAACCGTGTAACGCACACCTCGGAGTTGATTATTGCGCTTATACCATGGTTACCAACAATGATTATATAGTTACTTTCATATTTATAGATTTTTATCGATTTAATCAGCTGAAATTTAAATATACTTCCGCAGCTCTTTGGGCTTGTTGTTTTTGCGTTGTCATGCAAAACAGCTGGTTGGTAGTTCTAATTGAACAGAAAACATCTCGTTGCTAATTCTATTTCTCGTTACTAGTTCTATTTAAAGGGTAAGTTCGCTATTTTGGACCTTGGACCCTATTTGCGGTCCGTCTTCCATGAACCTGACCCATGAAGTCCATTTTTTCGCTGATCGGTCCAGTATTGAGTTCGCTACAGATTTCCTGTAGGCTCTCACTGGGCTACAATAGAAGTTAACGGGGCAATTAGAAATGTTCGATAAATGTGCTTTCATGTACAATAAATGAGACGGGAAGCTCAGGGTGTATTGTTACCGGTCTCAGTATGCTCTCCTGTGAAATGTATCTCAATCCGAACATTTTTACGTGCTTGGCATGGCTTGGAAGTAAGCATTTCTCTGTTGCTTGTTTTCGCTGCTCCCGCGGAGTACTATGTGTCGGGGGTAGGGGAGCGGGAAGGTGTGCCGGCCGTTTACGAAACTATCTAGTTGAGCAGTCTGCGTTTGTTTACCTGCAGCAACGTAGGCTACAATTTCCACAAAAAAACTTGGATGATGGATGACTATAATGATTACGAAGACGAAGAATTCGATTTTGACTTTGACGTTACTGGCTACAGATTTGAGCCAGAATACACGGACACGGAACTACAAGAGATGGATGATAAGAGAGCAAGAGAAGAGAGAGAGGCTGAAGTTGCGCAGGTAATGTTATCCGAAGTCAGTGCGAGGTAGTGCGGTCGGAGAAATAGTTCTGTTTCAAATGGAACTGTTGTTTCAACGTTCGGTTTGCGTTTGCGATAGCCTACATTTCACAGGAGAGCATACTGAGACCGTAAGAATACACACTGAGCTATAAAAGCACATTTATCGTTGTTTTTCCATAACATTTCTAATTGCCCCGTTGACTTCTATTGTAGCCCAGTGAGAGCCTACAGGAAATCTGTAGCGAACTCAATACTGGACCGATCAGCGAAAAAATGGACTTCATGGGTCAGGTTCATGGAAGACGGACCGCAAATAGGGTCCAAGGTCCAAAATAGCGAACTTACCCTTTAAGTGCGTTGCTATGCAAACCCTCTCGTCGTTAGTTCTGAAAATAATTGATTCTATCGGGGGGAAAAATAGTTCCTTCTCGGTTATAACATACAATTGGCACCAATTTTGGTTATTTTTGTCATGACATTATTTAAGAAAATTGTATGAAACCATAACTCAATCAGATTCAACATTACCTCCCTCTCTCTGTCTTGCTTTTTAAAAATGGTTTGGTCACGCAGTGTGTAGCAGATTCGCATCATGATGTCCTATGGGACCATCTAAAAAATACTACGGAGTTTGTTAGATGTAACTTATCGAAGAATTTTCGCTGGATAAAAAGTTTTCTACATATAGCCTATAGGCTACAGATTAACATGCTTTGTGAAGTAGCCTAGCTTGCATTCACAAGCAGTAAGCGTGTTGCCGACGTCAATTTACATGCAAATTCCTACTATGATAAATTCGTGTTTCCAACTGAATAAATAATGCACTTCTAACCACAAAAATGTTATGCTATATTGAAGTAGTTGTAACTAAGATATCTGCCGAATACAAACTTTTTTTAATCTGTAGATTAATGTTGTTTACCGATTTTTCTAAATCAGATGTATGCTGTTGCTACGGCAACGTTAACTTCTACCTTAGAGACGGATTTATGGCTCGCAGTAAAAAAAAGATTAGGCTACGCATTGCACATAAACACCATGCGCTTTGCTAACTCCGTGATAATGTAACTATGGCTAGCTATATAGTTACTTCGCCACGTATTGCATTTGCATTATCTTAAAAACAATGACAAAAGTTTATCGTAGCCAAAGTTAGCCCACTATTTGCAGCATACCTACGAGGTGAAGTAGCCGTCTGTCATAGGCTACAGTAACATTAGTCACTGAGGAAAATAAAGTAGGTAGGCTACATTTGTTTACTTTATTAATTCACTTTATTTATTCCACTTATTTTCTAGAACGTCTTGGACTCTGAATTGACCGGTCATGTTTGCCATTCCCAGGTTGCGTCGTACTAGCTGGCCAGACAGGCAGCGCATTAATTTAGAACTGTGATTAAACTTGTGACCCAGATGACTGACCGGTTATACAGAATAACGACCAGTCATTGACCAATCAGAATCGAGTATTCACCCATACCATGGTATAAGACATTTATATATGTATTAGGAGACATCAAAGTAGACTCTGAGATGAGGACACGAGACACAGCATTATATGCAGTCCATTCTTTCTTCTTAGAAAATTAATTACTCTATTTTTTTCTTTTTCAGTAAAAACCGGAGCCAAACATCACTGTATTTTCCTTTGTTTTGTCTCTAAACACAGACACACATAGTTGTACCTGAACTTGATGTTAAGCAGTGGGGCCTCAGTGAAGTCAGACAGACACTCAATGTTGATGACTTGCTGCACCTGTGCACCACCCTCCACAAGGGGCTCCACAGGTTTGGTCTGTATGTTGAGCTGTGAGGAGGCTGTGTTAAGGCCTGCTTAACCAACACTGCACTGAACTGAAGACCACATGCCACAACACTGTAGTACCACATCATCAGACTTCACACACCAGCACGGCACACCGATTTAAAGCAGTATTCTGCAGAGATCAGCCAATGGACTGGCATTACAAATTCCGACAGAATAACACTCAGGAACTATGCATTATACACTAAACTATGCAATATAACAGTCTATAATCTGAAAAAATCCAATACTGTGCTGGGCAATGTCAGTGCTACACAGAACATCATACTATTACCCAGGCCAGTAATATACACCAAAGTACATGACATTACATTCCTTTAGCCGATGCTCTTATCCAGAGCATCTTACAATGTAGGAGAAGGTAGGTACAGCTAGCTGATTTATGTGAGTAATAGTGCCCAACGTGGCTAACAACAGTCGAAGACCATCATATGCAACATCACGAAAGCACTAATGCAAATGATTTGTGCACAAATGAGCAAATAAGCACTAAGCAATAATACAAATTAATTATGCTAAGCAAGAACTAAAATACACATCCTGAATAGATACAGATGCATCCATAACAAGCCCTTAGAAGAAAAACCTAACCTAAACTAGTACAAAATCCCAGGGCAGGAAGTAAGAACCAACAATCCAGGGTAGGGCTGGGCGAAATATCGCAACGATAATTATCAATTGCAATAACGGCCGTTGCCAGCATGTGGGGTATTGCCTTTCTTTTCGTCTTTTTTTCTTTAATTATACCTGATGCAGTAGTAATCTAAACTTCAAAACCCGTGTGAAATTCTTCCGGGGAAAGAAATGTCATCACTGTCTACTGTGTGTCGATAAGATGGACAATCACACAAAAAACACATCACATGATCACGTGAAAGCTGTATGACCTTGCTGCTGGTTGGCTGTCTTATCAACACTCAATAGATATCAGCGGTTATGTTTTTTTCCGGAAGCATTTCACGCGGCCTCTGAAGTTTGGATGTTTACTGCCGTATATTGGGTATACTTAAAAAAAAAAAAAGACTAAAAGAAAGCCGCCCCACACAGTGGGAATGGCCGTTATTGCATTCTCATTTAAGGCTTATAGATTATGGAACAGCCTCCCCCTAAACATTAGAACTGCTGGGTCACTGTCTATTTTAAATCTCATTTAACCCCTTTACGCAGATCCCCTGGGGCCATGGCGCCTGCAACAATACCTACCCATGCATGACATAGTGGAGAATAGCATCCATGTGTGAGATCATAAATATATTTCTTCCACATATAAAATTTGTATTCCGTCATGCAACAAGATGAACCCAAAATAGCCTGATTGTATGCCAAAAAAGCTGTGAAAAGCCCTGCTCAATCAAATGCAAAATAAACGTGAAATTCTTGTGTAATTATACCACGTCATTCTACTATCAATATCTGCTACTAAATATGAAATAAATATACAATCCTACCATTGGTTTTAAGCATAGAGATGTCCCTTTCAAAATTCAGTGGTCATTTATTTTCTGGGACAATCCGTGTGAGAAATAAACAACACTTTATAATGCAATGACGCTATCTGAAACGTCGATGCGTAAAACCACCCACGCTCTGCAAACCGGTCTCATTCATTCCTGTTAATTCTGGTTTCATTGATGATTCTTTTATCCAACATAGGTAGGGCTGTGACGATTATGAAATTTGGACTCCCGATATATTGTAACACAAAAAATGCACCTGTGACGCATAGTGCCCACTGTACAAGCTTCTGGAGGCAGTGTTATGATCTGGGGTTGCTTCCATTGGTCAGGTCTAGGCTCAGCAACGTTATGCAGCAATAAAATTAAGTCAGCTGAGTACCTGTATGTACTGAATGACCAGGTTATCCCTTCAATGGGCATATTCCAGGACGACAATGCCAAGATTCATTGGGCTAAAATTGTGAAAGAGTGGTTCATGGAGCATGAGGAATCATTTTCACACATGAATTGGCCACCAGAGTCCTGACATGTGCGGTTGTGCTCCGAGGATCGGGGTTCGCGCCCCGGTCCTGCCAGATCCGAGCATAGCCGGCGCCCTGTGGGAGCAGCAATTGGCGGCTGCTTCCGGGTGGGGGGAGGGGCTCGGAGAGAATCGCTGCACGCATAGCGGCCCTGGGCGAGCTGGAATCACAGTCAGAAGCTCGGAGGAGTCGCGCCCTGAAGAGGACGTGGCGCCCTCCCGTCCTACCGCCAGCTGATGGGGTTGTGTAGCGGTGATTCTCTAGCGGTTGCTACATGGGGGGAATTGAATTAGAATAGGGGTTCAATTGGCTACTAAATTGGGAGAAAATGGGGAAAAATCAGAAACAAATAAAAAATAAAAAAAATATGAAGGACGAAGAATAAGGATAAAATTCAGTTAACATGGTGAAATTTATCTCAGTTTTTTTAGGCGTAGGCTATCGAAAAAAACTTATGCACAGCGAATCCCGGGGAATCCCTTCGCTGAGGGACAAGTATGTCTTTGTCCTATGGACCCTTTTATTATTATGCATTTTTTGATATAGCCTACACAATAATAATATTTCACATTGTAATCTTGATATTTTTAGTCATGCTTGTGCGCGCCCCTGTGTGTAACAGACAGGAGAGTGTACTCGCGTTGTGCACACGCCTATGTAGACGCACTTATATGCGCCAGTAAAATAACATGTAAACAACTGCGACATGACTTTAGACCAGGTTTTTGGTGGTTTTAGCGCAAGCACTTTCTGCTGGCTCAAGATAGCAATACGCCAAAAATAATCCTGGCCACACCTCATCTTAAAGAGATATTGCAGAGCCTTTTCTAAGGCCTTTTTTACCGCTTGAATTTGAACTAGAACTCGTGAGTAGGTGTGGTCATATGACGATGGTGCCTCCTTCCTGCTCTCTCCTCACAACTAAACAAACAACAAAATGGCAAGCGACAAGAGTGACAGCAGTACTGCAGGGAGTTTTGAGGTGGAGGAGTTTGAAAGGATTCCTTTGTGGTGGAAAACTCTTCCTCGCGAAGATGTTGATCGGGCAATACAGCCGTATTCATTCTAGTCACTGGCAGCAGCAGCTGCCGCCCCAGCTATATTGGTTGAGCGATGTCTTCGCGATCGAGGAGAGAACCGGGGATGTAACCGAATGGTAGAGCTAACGTTAGTTAGCTTGTTTGTCTGCCTAAAGTAACATTACTATTAAATACATTCAAATACACAGCAAAATCCAGTCACATCGCAACGTTAGTATATTGAACATGATTGGTTGTAGCACCCAGCTCCACTTGGTCCAGAGAGAATTGTTATTATTTATTAGCGAACATTATTCATAAATGATAGCGATAACTAGCTAGCTAGCTTGGACCAAACGGGGCTAAACTCACACACAATAGACTGCTTTGCATTACCTAATTTATCGATACATTCCGTCTCACTGCAGATTATGAAAGCTAACAGAGCCGGTGGCGTTACACCGATGAACGATACATCTCTGACTCCTTGGCATAATGCAGGCAAGTTAGCAAAAGATACCAAAGTAAGACGTTGTAGATGAATAACTCTCTATGGCTACGTTCACACTGCAGGTAAAAAGTGGCCCAGATCCGATTTTTTCCTCAAATGTGACACAGATCTGATTTTTCTATGGAAGTGTGAACAGCGAAAATCACATTGAATCTGACATTTCCAATTCTCATTTGGTATTAGATGCCGATACATAACCGATTGTGTCAAAGCGACCGCAGTCTGTCAGATCGGAATTAGTGTGACTTTTTACGTCATTTTTGATGTAGCTAGCAGGGTTTTCTCATGTAGCTGCTTACCGACCGTTATGGTTGTCGGTCCAATAATGTGTCAATAGTTTAATCTAACCCTCTATGGCATGAATTTTTATTTTGGGGGGAAAAAAATATTTCACCCCATTTTTTGGGAGCTTGGGGGTCCCTGATAATATATCCATCATAAAATTTGTCCCCCCCACCCCCCCCCAACCAGATATTGGTTTGTTGCCTCAGGGCAACAATGTGCTACGAGGGTACTGAAACACCAAGGTTTTCTATAGTACATATGATAAGTGGAATAAGGAAAACAAGAAATATATCCATTAGAAAAAGTTTGATTTTGACAAACGTCAACCACAAATGGTTCCAACCAATCACAATAAGAAGCTTTAAAATCAATTTACATTACATTTTGTGGTGCATTGTGGGGGATATTGAGTGGACTATTTAGGGTGTCAAATTGACATTTTGAATTTTGGACACCCTAAAAAATGGCCGATACCCTAAATAGTGCACTACATAGTGAATAGGGAGCGATTCCGAACACAGCCCTAGACTATGGTCATAATTATGCATCCAAGCACATCTCCACACTTTAGCATGATATTGCCCGAACTGCACAATGTTGCCCTGAGGCAACGAACCAAAAAACACAGTTTTAGTATATAAATAAAATTAAAAAAAGTCTTTAAACAATCAAACATGCTTCATTACATACTCATGCACAGGCATATATTTTTTTATATAAAGGTATTTCAATTTAAACATGTTAAAAAGTGTTATTTATCTTATCAATTAGTGGCACCAATCCCATGCGGCTTTGCTTCCTGAAAGGACTGCTCCACCCCCAGACAAAGGGTCACACCCACTTCAGCCCCTCATTTCATTGGACACAGACATATCTGGTGATATTATATATTTTTTTTTTATTTAAAAAAATTAAAGGGGCGGTGTGAGGTCCAAAAAGGTAGTTTGTTGCCTGAGGGCAACACCATGCCATAGAGGGTCTAAGGGTGCGCAGTGATGTTAGGATATACGTTACACATGAGGTTGAACAGATGTGTCGTGTGATAGCTTTTTTATATTGTGTATTTTAACACGGCTGGAACGCTGTATTGACCAATCTGCATCCCGGAACTATCAGTTTTATAAATGTTATATCGACTGGTCTCACTAGCCAAACGGCCGAGCGCTCCATTTTCTTAACTCGCCCGTCCTCATAATCACTCGCCCAGGTGAGTGGGTGAGGTTAATTTCATGCCTTGCTTAAGTTTCACTGAAACCGCCCATGTCACGGTCCCCCTATTCCTGGCTCCGATCTTGCATTCACGAGTCCCTCTGCACAGAAGTAGCAGCCATGGCAGCACAAAAAGCTAGTAAAAACCTTGGCATTTTGCCCATCTCCTCACCCTTATCATTAGCTCCACTGCACATCAACTTTAAAATTAACGCAGAAGCTGTGACTTTGATGACTTCCTTTTTGTTGTTGTTTATTTGTAACAGGCGCTATGTCTTTTGTTTTTGTTAATTTGCACGGGTCATTTGAGGAGAGCAATTGGTTCACACTGGAATCAGATATGGGCCACATTAAAAAATTTATGTGAACAGCCAAACAAAAAAAATCGGATCTGAGCAATAAATCGGAATTGAGCACTAAGGCCTGCAGTGTGAACGTAGCCTTAGTAGCTCGAAATAAGCTGTAATATTAACGTTAGCAGTAATACAAAGCAATTCGCATTTGAACTTGAACTAGCTAGTTAGCAGTACAAGGGGTCTCAGTCTCAAAGGGGGAAAAAAAAAAACCCGTTGGTCCCTGCTTTTATACCACGTGCCCAGCCGAGACCACCCCTAGGACCACCTCAACTCCACCCATTTTTATGTTAAGGATCTCGTGACGTCACAAATCCCCAGAAACCAGCATATTGGTAAGCCTACACAAAAACTCATATAAAACTATTTTGACTAAACATGAGATTTTCAGACATAGACAGTTCTGTATGATTATAATCTAACCCAAAACATTGGTTTTCAACAGGAAAAGGTTTTTGACTGCAGTATCACTTTAAGACCAACACGCCCAGTTCAATTGCTATGGGCGCAACATCACTTGGTATTTAACCGACGTAAGCGCTAGGGGCTATAATGAACCCTGCGCCGGGTGTAAGATAGCAAAGACACTTATGTTTGGGTTAGCGCCGTTTAGCGACGGGTGTAAGATAGGGCCCCTGATCTCCACACTGCCTGAGATGGGCTCTCTCTTGGTTGTATCCTATCTCACAGATAGATCCTACCAAGTCTCCTGGAATGGCTCTGTCTCTGCACCTCATCCACTTTTTACAGGAGTCCTGCAGGGATCTGTACTGATCAAGTCTCTTGATTCAGTTATTAATTCACATGGCTTCTCTTACCAGTTATGCTGATGACACTCAACTCTTCCTCTCTTTTCCTCCCTCTACCCCACAGGTTAAGGAGAGGATATCTGCTTCCCTAGCTGACATCTCTGAGTGGATGGCTAGCCATCACGTGAAGCTCAACCTTGACAAGACGGAGCTGCTCTTCATGCCATATAAGACCTCCCCGCTACAAGATCTGTCCATCACCGTCAACGGTACCATGGCGACCGCCTCCCGTTCTGCAAGGAACCTGGGAGTGGTCCTGGACGACCAGCTGGACTTCAAAGAGCACATCAAGGCAACGGCATGGTCCTGCAGGTTCCTCCTGTACAACATCAGGAGGATTTGACCGTACCTGACCATCTACTCCACCCAGCTCCTCGTCCAGACCATGGTCACCTCATGTCTGGACTACTGCAACTCCCTTCCGCAAGCCTACCAGCCTGCACCATGCTGGTGCAGAACGCGGCTGCTCTACTTGCGTTCAGCCTCCCGAAGTTCTCCCACGTCACCCCCCTGCTGAGGTCACACCACTGGCTGCCGTTCGCGGCCAGGATCAGGTTCAAAGTTCTGACCCTAGCCTACACTGCAGTGAAAAGGTCAGGCCCCTCCTACCTACAGGACTTAATCCAGCCCTACGCTCCAGCTCCCATCTATTTTCACTTGGTCCAAACCACCGGTGCATTCCAGAAGTGTCGTTGAGAAAAGAGCCAATGCTGAGGTATGTTGATTGGATAGCCTATGGAGATACACAGCGGATATACCATCAATAACATTTACAATTTCAGAAACCTTTGACTGCAATAGTATACAAAGTTTCATAGCTAAACTCAGAAGAGCCTGAAGATAATGATGATAATGATGATGCCATCCCTTTAGTCATATCAGAACTTTATCTATCAGCGAATCTGATCAATTTTGAACTTTCCAGTATACAGTATAGACCATTCTCGTTTGAAGAGTTGCCTATCGGACTAGAAACACAACAGAACTTCCGGAAGGGAAGGCACTTCCCTGCGGATATGGTAGCTGGTACTTCCGAGCCCTGAGATTGACTGCACGCTCCCAGAGGCTAAATCATTTAGCCGATGGGTTCCGAGATTGAACTCTCAGGTGCAGTACAGGGCGTGCATGGCCCACCAAGCCGTAACTTGGAGGATGGCATACCTGCCATCCCAATTAGTTATTTAAAATATGATGGTACTTTTAATTTGATGGTGACTTAAGTTTCTGCTAATTTTATTTTGATAAACAATAGCCAGTGGGGCACATGGGTAATGTAAGATGGCGTGTTAGTAGCTTTGCTCTAAGACAGTTTTTCAGCTGTTTGGATAGTGTACTTTTACACTAGAGACTGATAGATGATACATAAAATAAATTAGACGATAAAAGTGTGATTTAATTCGGAATCAAACAGGTTGATAAGAATAAGGTATAAGAACCCCCCCCCCCAAAAGGAAAAAAAAAAAAGGGAAAATATTATTGATTGTAAAATTGTTACATGCGCATGAGTGTACATATTTATTTTTCAATACAAAAATTGATTATTGCTTCAAATTAAAGAAAAGGCAGAACGGTTTTAGTCTCACACTATGGTCTCTGGTTTGGTCATTCTGCTGTTGTCCAGTATAACCACTGCCTCCCATCGCTTCCCATGCCTCCCAGAGTATTCTAATGTACCTGGTCTAACAACGCGAAAGTTAGCCAATCGTGGCATGAGTCAATGGACTACATTCACAAAAATTCCCATAGGCATCCATTGTTTGTCAATGTTAAACAGGAAATATTCCTCTCTTTTGTGTAGAATGTGTCATTGCACAGCTGCATGTCGTATTGCTTTTATATTCATAAATGTCTTAGATACTTGACTTTTATATATACTACACTGCCTGGCCAAAAAAAGTCGCCGTTGCACCCGTCATGCATAGTGCCCACTGTACAAGCCTCTGGAGGCAGTGTTATAATCTGGGGTTCCTTCAATTGGTCAGGTCTAGGCTCAGCAACGTTATGCAGCAATAAAATGAAGAGTATCTGAATGTACTGAATGACCAGGTTATCTCATCAATGGGCATATTCCAGGACGACAATGCCAAGATTCATCGGGCTCAAATTGTGAGAGTGTTGTTCAGGGAGCATGAGGAATCATTTTCACATGTAATCTACAGTATGTATACTTTTGTCCTGGGATTGCATTTTTCTATAGTTAAAAAAAAATAAATAATGTTCCTATTCATAATGACTCCAAGGAAATTTTTACCTTAATCTACCACATATCAGCGCACAGTAAATTGGAATGAACATTTGTCATGCCCTAAGAGACAAGTATATACGTCATAGCCTATTGGGATGGCAGGTATGCCATCCGCCAAGTTACGGCTTGGTGGGGCATGCCCCATACCTACAGCTTGTTTGCAGTCACGTGATTCTGATGACGCGCGAAATTCAGATGTGGGGCAGGAAGTGAAGAACACTGATTTGAAATGATGGAAAGTCAATACACAAAAGCGTTGGACGGGCCTACACGCAGGAGGTATCATCAAAAAATATATAAACATATTGGATATGATCCGTACACGCTGAGGAAAAGCGATTTTTCTCACGTCTTGGCCGATTTGCCTGGCGTGGAGGCGATCGACATCACAAATTACCTCGTCCTACACGACCTCCTACTACACGGCTAGCCAGATGAAGGCGTACAAGAGTCTGGAGGCTTATAACCATTTTGTGTGTGGTTGGGTCAACGACCTTGCTGTGGACTCCCTGGACCCCTGTCAAGGACCTCACATCCTCACGTTGAGAACCACTGGCCGTGATAGCTAGCTAACGTTAGCATTGCTAAAAACAAAGACACCGGAAGATAGCGTTAGCTATCTAGCTGCGAAAAACAAACACACAGGGTGATATCACAGATGTAACGTTAGCTATGTTTCCAGCAATATTGCCTCCTGGTCTGTATTTTTGTCAGTTTTAGCCAGCTATGTAAGTAGCTAAATTACTGTAGCCTTACCTTTCACAAAGTGGTCACTGCATATACGAGCGTTGTCTGACTCAGCTCCTCCAGACTTAAGACGGAGATTTTTGATCCACGTCTGCCGCCGTTTCTCTGAGTTTTTTAAACTTCTCCCCTTTATGCAGTGGCGGCTCCTGAGCTGAAAATCGGGGGTAGCGGAAAACTTCCATTTAAACTGATTATTGGTCTTAATAATTTTTCAATCCGTTTCCTTGATTAACAATAGGCTACTACGAAAGTGTGGTGTTGCTGATTTGCCCACAGCTTACTGTGAACTACAGTCGACGTTCATTGCTAGGGATAGCTGCTACATTATGGGAAGGATGTGCTTTGTCTTGTCTGTTCTGTAGTGATCTTGATGATGTCTCTGTATGCACTTACTGTACGTCGCTTTGGATAAAAGCGTCTGCTAAATGAATAATGTAATGTACATCAGCGTTTAATTCACCAATTACTCAATGCCATCAAATGTAGCCGGTTCTCCTCAATTAGGCTATTAGGCAAGTAATACAATTATTTTCAGGTTGTGCTAAATAAAAAAAATAATCTAACAAAAGCTGAGCTTTAAGATCGTTTAATTTCCATTAATATTTTCGGAATTAAGAGTGCGGAGAACGAAGAGCACATGTATCCACAATTATAATGTTGATTAAAATGTGCACAATTTTGCGACGCAAGTTAAAATAATTTTATTACTTGCCTAATAGCCTAATTGAGGAGAACCGGCTACATTTGATGGCATTGAGTAATTGGTGAATTAAACGCTGATGTATGTAGCCTATTGTTAAATAAGGAAACGGATTGAAAAATTATTAAGACCAATAATCAGTTTAAAGGGAAGTTTTCCGCTACCCCAAATTTCAGCTCAGGAGCCGCCACTGCCTTTATGTGTAACCACTTTCGGGACTCGAAAGTAGCCCTTGTTTTTTTCCCGATTCGATCGGTTGGTACAGCCGTAAACCGCGCAAAACTTTGGCATTTTAATAGTGCTTTCCTAATCTGCAAATCACTTCCTGCCCCCCATCTGCAGTTCGCGCCACTGCAACGCAGTGACATGATGTCACATGCAAACAACCTATACAGCACCGAGAGTTTGGCACTTTTCAGGGTTTCCTACAGAAGTAACCACAATGACCATAGACTCTCAGCCCTTAAAAACATTAACTTCTGTATGTTCTGACCTCATGTAACCACACAGCATTCAGATACAACTTCACACATCCACACAATAAAGCCCCAAACTTGGGTTATTTTGCTGTTTTTCTCCTTCCTCTTCCTCTTCTTCTTCTTCTTCTTCTTCTTCCCATTTTCCTGCGAAACAGCCTGCCTCCGTCACGATGTTATCCAATGGGGAGAATTATTATTTGAGGGTATGGTCCGTATACCTGCTCATCAAGCTTATCGTCCAATAAAAACGCTTCATACTAATGTTTTTTAATGTTAATGTAGCTAATGGCTTCATGCTTTCCAAGAAGCTACTGTGGCTTAGTGGTTAAAACTGCAGTCACTCACACAGTGGATGGTGGGTTCGAGCCCAGCAGGGCACGTGTATTTTCCACAAAAACAATGTGCAACTGTTAAGTACTTTTCATTTCTTAGACTGTTATTATTTTCACATTGACACATTAACGTATTTTTATTGCAAAGGAAAAAGAGGTTTACAATATTAACTGTTCAATGTTTCACTTGTATTTCACTTGTACTATATCACACCCTCCCCAAACCTGACGCTTGCTTTTGTCTGGTTTGGGGATGGTGTTACGCTCTGCTCTTGCGGTCATGACTGACTGACTGTGAAAACCCCTTGCCTCGGCCAACATTTCTGTATTCATTAATTTCTTCACTTCAGCTCTGTTTACTTTATCCTTTTCACACATACACAAGGTCACCATAAAATTAACTACGAGGAAAATTAAGAATTTACGATAATAGCCTACATTAATAATAGAGGATAGCCTCTTTTAAGCTGCAAGCCTTTAAGTGATCGGATTTATAAACCGCCAATTCCCCAAACATATCTGATTCATGGTTAGTCACTTATAGATAGCCTCCGAATGTGGCTCTAGTCTACGCTACTCTGCTGATAATGTAGCTTACTGCAAACACTTTTAATTGTTATAATAATAATAATAATAAGAAGAAGAAGAATAATCTCTGGTATGTACTTTCTTACATACTTGGCCACATTTTGATATCAAGACTTTTAAAGGCAGGCCTAGTTTTTGCAAGTTGGAATTAAGAACATATGGACAGCGCTATGTAGGCAATGCGTGAGTAACTTGGGTTTTTTTACGTCGTAGACGTTTTTGATCTGATATTATGTACGATAACATGAACATAAAATAGTATTCCACCATCTGCAAAATGCTGCCAAATGTTATATCTTCTTCAATGAACATCGGTAGCCTACAACAAAAATATTGCACTACAGTATGTGAAATGCACCCAAAATGCGAAAATAACAATAGGGCTATCAAACATATTGGAAAGACAGTGCTCGAGTGGAAACACGAACATACATATGTAGCCAGCGAGACCAACGGCATTTTAGATGCAAAAATACTTACATATCGGGAAAGGGAAACTCCCTTCCCTAATGCGTTTTCTATAGAGCTTGCGTAACACCAGACCGTTAAAACGAAAACTGCCGTTACGCTGGGCTGTAGTAAATTGTTCAAAGCACCCAAAAAGACATGGCATATACTGTTGCTAAGGTTATAATGTACTCTATTGGATAAAAAAGCCAACAATTAAACCAGAATGAACTGTAATGAATGAGACAGGCTTACGGGACATGGGGGTATTACGAGTCGATGTTTCAGATAGTGTAATAGCGGTATAAAGTGTTGTATATTTCTCAAACCGATGACCACTGAATTTTCAAAGAAACATCTCGATGTGTAAAACCAATGGTTTGTATATTTATTTCATATTTAGTAGCATATATTGCTTGTAGAATACATGGTACATTACATTACATTACAGGCATTTAGCAGACGCTCTTATCCAGAGCGACTTACACAACTTTTTTAGCATTTTCTTTTTACATATTATCCATTTATACAGCTGGATATATACTGAAGCGATTCAGGTTAAGTACCTTGCTCAAGGGTACAACGGCAGTGTCCTACCTGGGAATCGAACCTGTAACCTTTCGGTTACAAGGCCAGTTCCTTAACCATTATACTACATTGCCGCCCTAGAATGAGACCGTACTTTCAGTTTATTTTGCATTTGAGTGAGCAGGGTTTTTCAAGGCTTTTCTGGCATACGATCAGGCTATTATTGGGTTTATCTTGTTGCTATGACGTTATTCTAATTTTATATGATGAATAAATATATTTATGAACTCAAACATAGCTGCTATTGTCCACTATGTCACGCATGGGTAGGTATAGACTAGGTGGGGGTTGCTTGTTAAATGGAAATATTGACACTTAGAAACTTCGTGTTCGGCAGAAAACGTCACGAACCGTCTACCAATAAAGTTAAAACACAGAGTTTGTGATTTCTACTAAGTTTGGCTGCAGTAGCAAAGAATGTCTCAGTTGAGCAAAAAGGTCCCACCGGCGTCACCTTCGATGCAAAGGAGTTAATGTCACACTGAAAAAATGAGAAAAATCCAACCTTTAATTGAAGTAAATTTATTATGAGAAAAAGAAAATCCCTCATCAAGAAATAATTATTTTTAACAAAACCACATGTGCCACAATTATTGGCACCCCTGCATTTATATATAGAATAAAGTAATCATTTTAAATATTTGGTCGCATATCCTTTGCATGCCATGACTTCCTGATGTCTGTGACCCAACAACATCAAAAGACTTTTTGTCAAAAGACAAAATCTTTACATTGACAAGCCCACTGCCGACACCCCGTTTGACCTAGAGTCACAGAATTTGGTGTACAGATCCATCTGCTCATGACGAACAAATTTGGATTTGTACACATGCTCTTAAGGACAGAAATAACCCATATCTATATTCATAATTATGTCATAAGCCTGGTACCCCCAAATGTTGCTTGCAACTTTTATTATTATTAGAAGGCAGTGTCCTTTGATATGAAGTGAAAGAAATTGAGTGAAACGGCTCTGTAGGACATTTATCTATTTCACTACATTGCCATCGGAGTCACCAATTCCCACATACCCCATAGACATGGGTCACAGTTTGTGTAAATGGGAGCATGTTTTGACGCCAAGTTTGTTTGACGGGCAGATCCGTGGGCAAAGTGGTATACACATCTTTTTTGTGTGTACGCACTGTTTATAAATGAGGCCCCAGGACATCTCACAATATAACTGTACCAAGAAAAAGCAGTACAACCCCATCTTAGATTTGCCAATATATGGTACAGCACCCTACAGTTTCACACTATAATTATATGGTAATCTGTGGTAGATGACATTAGGCTATTCTTTCAATTATACTGAGCAGTTAATTACAAGACATAAAGCCGTGCAGGGAGTTG
The DNA here is from genome assembly GCA_029718625.1 of Synaphobranchus kaupii. Classification (NCBI taxonomy): domain Eukaryota; kingdom Metazoa; phylum Chordata; class Actinopteri; order Anguilliformes; family Synaphobranchidae; genus Synaphobranchus; species Synaphobranchus kaupii. The sequence continues at coordinate 48,155,893 of CM056379.1, read as the reverse complement.
GTGTGATGATCTGCATAAAGGATATCAGACTGTAGCTCTCCTGGGCAGCTCACAGCAGTGGTGAAACTAACAAACTGAACAGAAGTTTTATTTCCATAGAACAAGTACATCCTCCCTAAGAGTGTGAGTGTGTGTGTGTGTGAGAGAGAGAGAGAGAGAGAGAGAGAGAGAGAGAGAGAGAGAGAGGAAAATTATTTAAATGTTTTTAAAAAAAATCTTATATACTGTATAGGTTTAATATAGACAAGGGCTAAATAGAGTGCACACTGTAATAACTGGACAGCTGGATTACCACTCACTGAAATTGCTACGAAGTACCATACCACTACCATTTAGATCCACACAAAAACTTACCGAGGTTCTGGCGATATTCGGATTTGATCCCAATCTGAAGTAGCTGATTTTCAAACAGAACTCCGTTATTCTTGCATACAAACCTAAGAGTCAGAAGCATAGTAAGGGAAAAGGCAGAGCAGGATGGAGAATAGAGGACAGATGACAAAGTGAAGAGTGGTCATGCTCTATTTGTCATGGACCACATATTTCAGTCATCAGTTTATGCCCAGCTAAAACACAGCTGCATCTTATAATCACTTATTGTAACTAGTGATGACTAAAGGTGGTTACAGAGTGTTTAAAACAGGGAGCAGACCCATATGTGAACAGATAGTCCGCGGCCTTTTGCCTTTCATAGTTGAGCATACCAACCCCACTTTGTGGACTACATTTCCCATCATTTTTGCGCGCAAATTGCGAACAACAATGGCGTCCTTTGTGAAGGAAGATTACGGTACGCAGAAGTTACATTTGTAGGTGAAACGATAGGTCTGTCCACTCAGGGTCCGCGATGATGTCATTTAGGTCTGCGGACGTCCGTACGCATACCTTTTTTTTTGGCAACTATGAATTGGCCTTAAAGGAAGAACTTTCACTGCATATTGGTAGATGTGTTTTTTTGTTTTTACTTTAAAAAAAAAAAAATCTGTCACAATTATTCAAGCATCAAACTAAAATTATGGTCTCGCCAAGGTGTCCATCACTCCCTCACTATTGGTAGCCCACCTTTGGATACATAAACATATTTGCAGATTTATTTTCTGCAGTGTTTTCATAAACTATATAAGCAATATAAAAGCATATTTTGCACTCACACACACACAGCTTATTTACACCAGAAAGCGTTTATGAATGAGTAACCCTCTAATATACAGCATTACACATAATGTGTCCATGCTACTTCAGAAAATCCATTCTAAGTGTACAGCTACGTATGCCATTTCTATTTTTGAATTGACAAAGAAATTCAATGAGCATATAATGTACCACCTCCAAATAAACCAACTTAAATATATTTTAAATTGTATCTTAAATAGTCATAAAATAAGCTTCCTGAAGCAAAGACACCACAAAAATTGAGGATCCTAAAGTGACTAGCCAGTGTTCAAATCCTGAATTATTACATCATCCTCCTAGACAGGAATCTGGAGTGAGTGCAGTTATCACAAGGCCACATGATATCACATAAAAACATGAATTGGCTGGAATTATTTTACTAAGCTTCATTCAACCACTTCTGTAGCATAACCAGCATGTCTAAGGTCTGCTAGATTACCACGTAAAACTAGATGCACATCGAACATAGGCAGAGTGACATTAAGGGTAGTATTAATGGTAATGCAAACAGAGACAAAGCTAAGAATGAGAAGAAAGTAGTAGGCAGGAGTTAAAGGCACAGAAACAAGCATGTCAGAAGAGTAAGGTTGGGAGAGATGTGTAGAAAGAGAGAGAGAGCTCTTACTTGTTCAGAAGCTCATCTGATTCAGGGAGAGGTAGAGCAGGATCCTCAGAGCCAAGGGAAGAAGAGGAAGGGGCAGAGCTGAGAGAGAAGGAAGACGGGGATGGCAAATGAGTCAGTTGAGAATGTGGGTCAAGCGCAGGAATGGAGAGTGGGAATGAAAGGGAGAAAGCAGGAGGACGGGAATGGTTGGAAAATCGGAGCAGAATCAGGAAAGAAAACATTTTTTAAAAGCACAAATAAATGTTGGGACAGGTGGACAAAAGGACCAAGATGCATTTGAGAAGAAAAGTGAAGCGGTCGTATATGACAGACAAAAGCATTGAAAAGGGAAGTTAAAGTGGACATACATTTAGAGAGATATTTAAATGCGGTTAGTACACACAGTTTGAAATTCTGGCAGTTTATAAAAATCCCTGAGATTGATACCTCACTTGAGATGATAATTCTGGTCCTGAACTACACACAACAAAATAGTGCCACAAGGGTGTTTTATTGACTGTCTGTATACATATCAAAATATTACAGATATCATCCATATATCTCATCCATCAATTTAACCACAACATTTATTGAAATAATATTTTTCTTCAAACTGTATTTTTATTTTATTTTATAAATGTTAAGCATAATATTTTTCTTAATATGGTAAACTCTGCCCCCTTACTCTGATTCACTGGGAGCCTCAACCAATAGTGAGTCTGAGTTTTCAGAAGGAGGTTCCAGATCACTGCCAGCATCCAATCACAATCGAGAACAAGAGGCACAACACAAACAGCACAGAGAAAGAGAAACAGAGACAGGGGAGGGGAAAAGACAAGAAATAAGAAAGACATTGAGTCACATAAACAGCAAAATAAAAAGGTGAGTTTAATACACACATACAAAAGGGAGAAGAAAATGAACTGACAGTGAAAGACAAGAGAGTCTGACAGACAATGTTAAAATAGTAATGAACGTCACCTTATTTATTTACGTTCTAATCAAACCTCCATTAAATATATAAATCCTCAACCGTTCACACAAACATATCATATAAAACTCCATTCTGAATTCTAAAAAATACTGTACCACCTACAAACAGTAATGAATACGATCCCATTTCCTAAGGGTATAAGTAAAAACCTAACCAAAGCTCATAGGCTGCCTTTACACTACCTGGTAAAAGTGACCCAATTCCGATTTTTTGCTCACATGTGGCACAGATCGGATATGTATTATGAACGTGTAAACAGGAAAAAAGCACATGGAATCGGATATTCTCAGATCCGTTTCAGGCCTCAATCATATGTGGAAATAAATCTGATATTAATCGGATATCTGCCAATGCGACTGCCATCTAAACGGACAGATCGGATATTCCCTGTCATTGTGATTCGCACGTCATTGAAAATGCGACGATCTTGTACTTTTTTGCATTTTAATGACGTACCCTCGTAGGAGAGCTTTGGCGATAACCGCTCGCACAATATGTCGAATGTTTCTCTCCGCATTCGAAAGTTGTTGACCCATTGTTCCTGGTCCAAGGTTCCAACAACACGATCCCACCAATCGTGAGTCCTTTCCTGCATCCACACATCCCTCTGAACCGATGTAGCAGCGATCATTGCCGCATACGCCCAGGCTGCAATAAGGGCTCTCCTCTTTCTTCTCCGCCTTAAAATCTGACCAATATTTTGCGGACCTCTAAAGATGCTTCGGAAAGCAATTGCTTGAATTATTATTTCGGTCTCGTTTGCGTCCATCGCGAGAAAGTGCCGGCTGGTTGTTTACTTTTGTTTTTTCGTTTCGGTAACCAAACCCTCTTGTACGCATGCGGGTTGTTTCAAGTGTTAAGCAAGTGTAAACACAGGTATCGGATATGGGTCACTTTCAAAAGTAGATGTAAACAGGCGGTCAAAAAAATCGGATATAGGCTAAAAATCGGAACTGGGCATCAAGACCTGCAGTGTAAATGCGGCCTTAGACACTACTGCTTACCTGAGGAAGTTGTCATCATTTACCCCAGAAGGAGGAGCTGCAGATCCTGCCTCTGAAAACACATCAACCAATAGACTGCCAGCACTGGGAGCAGCTGAGCCAACGGGAGGTGCTGAGCGAAGTCCTAATAGGTCAGCTGACGGGGATGGAGTAGACTGAAAGGAAGGGAAAACGAATGTTCTGTTAATCATTAAACAACAAGTTGGCAACTTAAACTTCCCCTCCAGCCCTTCGATTGAATGGTTCTCGCTGGAGTGAAGACATCTCTTCAGACTCTACCTTGACTGACACATTCACACTGCACTTCTCTGCAGGGATACCCAACAATTAAGTAGTACTTTCATGTACCACTTGTACCTTGTGTATTGATGTTCTAGCACTTTCATGTAGCACTTATATCTTGATGTTGTAGTTCTTACATCATGTCTCTTGTAATCATGCCTCACTCCTATCTAAGGCTTAGCCATAGCTTTTTACCCGCATTTGGCGGGTGGCAGGTGTGAATTTCAGAACCTGGCCTGAGTGACACATTTCATATCAATCAATGTAGAAGCAATGCTCAGGTGAGACAATGAGGTGTGTTTCAATTTTGGGACATGGCAAGTAATATATCTAGACAAAATCATCTTTTAAAAATCTGATCTCCAGTCTAGCTGGATTATGGTCTTTATGCATGCCCATGCAGTATCAGTGTATTGACTTTTTTAGATTAATAAATAAATAAATACTTTAACTGGATAAGCATTTGCTTTACTTAAAATGAAACCCACAGCATTGGAGGTAGCGATAGCAGAGGGATCGGTGGCCCTCTCCCCTGCTCCATTCAGCTCTCCTTCTCTCTTCCCATCATCCAGATCAGACACAGAAACTGCTCCTGGTCCCTTCTTCTTCTTCAGCTTGGCCAGGATGGATGACTCCCTCTCTGGGAAGGGGGGCATTTCTTCCAGGACCGTGGCCTGTGTGTGTGTGTGTGTGCATGTGTATGTGTATGTTTATTTGTGTGTGTGTATGTGTGTGGGTGAGAGAGAGGGAAGGAAAGTGTAAGAGTAAAAGTGAGACAACCAGCCCTCTCTGTCACAAGAAGAAAAATACTTTAAAATGGCTTTTGTGTGAGAATTCCCCAGCGCTGCCGCACTCACCAAGACATCGGTGCTGGCGATGGACGAGAGCTTCAGGTACTCCACTGCTCTCTGCTGCAGCTCCACGTCTGAGTTGCGGATCTGGCTGTCAGAGCGCAGCACCTCCTGAATGGTGGGCTTGGTCTCGGGGAAGAGGTTGATGAACTTGATGTAGGCGGAGAGCAGGAGGGCACGGGTGGGCACAGAGCACAGGTGGAACTTAGAGTGCAGCAGGTTGAACTGGATGAGGGGACTGGGTGAGGAGGGATGAGGTCAGGTTAATACAGTGCACAAGAAAGATGCAGCTCTTTAGAAATTCCGGGCGGTAGACACGGACTGACCTGGAACGAGGGTCCCCAGCAATAAGGTTGCCAAACTCCCCAAGGATGTAGCCCCCGACCTTCACCATATTCTCATGACACGCTGGTGCCTGCAGGGCCTGGAGGATGGCAACCAATGTCACACTTTCACTTTTTAGATATGAAAACCCATTCTCCATACAGCAGCTGCAGTGAAGAACCCCTTGGATTCATTCAGACAGGATACAAATAGCCACTTCTGTAGTATTAGCAACCATAACCAAAATGAATGAACATTTAGCACACTCCAAAAAACATAGTAGATAATCCCGAACAAACTACAACACATTACTACACCTTTGGATTTTTCTTAATGTTTGATTCCAGGTGATACTTTCATTGTAATCAGCAAATCTGAATCCTTGTTTGGAACTATTCAACAGCCTTAGCACAGTCTGCTAGTTTCAGGTAGTTGGGGGATGGTGGCTAGCCCACAGGCTAAAGTATCTGTGAAGAGTCCTGTTGTTTAATGTATGTATGGTGACACGTATGGCACAATGTCTGTATAGTTAAGTATTTATGTTAAAAGTTGCCCCTCAAAGTGGGGGGTGGTTGTGGGATTTTTAAAAAAAGAAAAGAAAAGGCGCTGTGTAACACTGGAACCATAAACAAGTCAAAAACCTCTTATAAACAGCAAAATTTTGATCCATGTATACTTGTGTATGCAAGTTATTTATCTCATGTAAACATTACTTTCAGTGCTTATTTGTGTTAAAATCGTAGTATTTGAATACAGGAGGACAATAACAATAAAAAAGAAAAGAGTCCTGGCTGCAATATTCTCATTCTCAGTGGGTGAAAAAGTGAATTTGATTCCCTGGATAACCAAGCAATAGAATAGACTAGAGTAAACCCATCACAGTACAGCCCTTTAAAGCATACAAAACTCACCTACAGACAGAACATGCCCACCATATAAACACAAAAAGGAACAATACCTTTGTACATAAATAAACCCTAAAAACAGCCTGATCTAGCCTCCATCTGTCATACTTCCCCAAGTAAGAATAGTTCTATTTACAGTCATTGTCTAGGCCTATTGAAGCCATGGGATCACCTTCATCATAACCAACACACTGGGGGTGGTTCATACAACAGCTGGAAACCAATACCTAATACATGGTTATAATGATGATATAGTTACACTGTGGCCACACAGTGATAAGAAAAGTAAAAAAGCACTGCACTCAGACTTGATTGGGTGCATAATCACCCCATGAAGTAATAAACCAAGGAATCATATTTTTCATTCGTCTTTTTTGTTACACTGAAGAAACCTTGACACTGAAACATCTGCAGTTTTTTCCTCGATATTAAAAAAATCATCGCTAAGGCATATTTAAGGCATCTTCTGGTGTGCGGAGCCTTCTTTTTTCCTTGGCACACAGTGATAAAAATGAATCAAGGGGGCAAAATGATGGCTGGATTACACAAGGAACAAGCAAGACAGGAGTGTTGTATTAATAAAGCACAAGACACTTATGGGCAGACAGTCCACCCTCCTTTTGTATTTTTAGCTTTACTCAGACAGGGAGAAAGCAGAGAGGGTAACAGATGAAGGGATCCCAGCCGAGAAGGTGCCAAGGTAGGGGGTCAAACCCCCAGCCGTGCGAGGGGACTCATACATTTGCCATATAGTCTCGTACAAAGCAGATTAATAATTTGCAAGAAACTCACTACAAACAGTGCTTCCGACTGAACTTAAAAAAGCCCAGAGGACAGATTTAAGGCCGATATAATATATACTGTTAAAGGGTAAGTACACCTCTCTCATTCCACCTAAATAGTCAGTTAAAATATGTTTCTGAAAATATTTGAGGAGAAAAATAGGCCATGCAGTTGCTGAATCTTGATTCATATTTGATGTGCAACGTCTAGTTTGACAGTTTGATCCGAGGTATACGAAATAATTTGTACAATGTATGCTAATTTATGCAAATGACGATGGACACTGCTCCTCCGCCCCCACCCCTCTCCCTCACTCACCCCACAAAGTATTTTTCTAAATTGGGTAGTAGGCGGAGACAGGCTGAGACAGTGGGTGTACTAACTCTTTAAAATTAAATACAATCAACTTCTGCATCAACACAACACCATTTTGGAAAGAGGCTTTCGCAGTGACATATTATTCCAGTCTTAGTATGGGTTCTTCCCAGCTGCACAGTAAAGGGGCACTGGCAGCTTTTAATGTGTAGAGTCTTCATCATAAAACTTTATCATTACCATAAATCTAAATGAAGGTAGACAGTAAATACGACTTTGACACCTGTCAACCATGTTTTCTAATTGATATTTTAGCAGAATGACATGTTCTAAATGTCTGTTTTTCTTACCATAAATATTAAATTGACACACTTACCATTCACACAGATTCTAGACTGGCCTTAACCTAATTTGAAGCCTGGTGGATAACCTTAAATGAGAAAATAAGCAATATTTACATTCCGTTGTACACCTATTTTTCCGATTCATATGCGTTTGTGCAGTTATCACTGCAACTTCCCCGGTCAGTTCAGGAGACCGCAAACAAGAATTTGTTGTCCTCTGAAAGGTCATGCCGGGGTGCTGCTCCTTTTCACACAATATACTGAGGACGACACTTCCTGAGTAGCTTGCCCAGAAAGACTGTAGGCACCCAACTGACTGGTGGGGGGTCGCTAGTGCGCGACGAGACATGGACTAGGACTGTGCTGGTAATCGGTTAACCGAGTAACCAAGGTAACATGTCCGTATCACTGTAAAAACCAATTAACCCTCGGTTAAAAAAAGGTAATTAATTAGTTTTGCGCATATGATAACAAGGCACTAGTACAGCGACTATTCCCATGCAACATACAAGGTGGCTCCGGTGGCTCAAAATATGATGAACTCTGCTAAACACTGATGCAATGTTTCCTAATGTCGATTTATCGGTTTTTGCTAATTTTCTGGAAGAACCCACTGAACTAAGCATGTATTTCTTTGCCTATTTTTCACAGACGCTATGAAATCGTCATTTGACTAGGGGGGACTATGCCAAGTGACTAAGATACGCCCACTCAAAATCTGATTGACAAGCAAAGTGACATCACATGAACGTTAGTGCACGCAGGGAGTGCGTCCCAATATTATTCACTCCCCACCTCCTTTCCTCCACTACCACTCCTCTCCTACCCGGAAGTATGTGGAGGAATAGAGGGGAAGAGGGGAGTGGAGGAAAGAAGAGAACGAGCAGCAGTGAAGAAAATTGGGACAGCTAATTCGCTTCATCGACACGAAAATCACCGTCGACTATTGATGAAGTTGTCCCATCATAACTTTGACAGACGCCGTGACCACAATGGGTGCGTCCCAATATTCTTCACTCCCCACCTCCTTTCCTCCACTACCACTATTCTCCTAGGGTGCATTTTTCGAGTATTGGGACGCACCCAGGGTGTTTACCATGGTGCTTACAAATCTGTTAGCTTGGATATGTCCGAATCAGATCATTCTAATGATACTGGTGGCCGTAAGTGTACTGCAGCCAGCAGCCTAGGTGACTTATACTAACGTTAACTAGCTGGCTAGCCAACAATGAATGATGTACAAAGCAAAGATATAGAACTATCGATAGCTTTCTAGCCAAGAGCAATGCAAGGGTGGCTAACTAGCTACCTATAACCTAGCTAGTTTGGTGGCTGGCTAATGTTAGCTACTTCCCCACCTGGATCCTGCATTGCTTGGTAACGTTAGCTGGTAAAGCAATTTGTAAACGGTAAGCTAGCCAACTAACATTACCAGCCAGATCAGCCCCGGAAGTCAGGTTTGATTCGATGTAAGTTAGCTAGGTAACGTTATCCACTCAGGGAGTATTTTGCGAGTGATTCACGCATGTAAATATCTTAGTTACACGTAGCCCCGTTAAAGGCATCAACGTTATTCCCGGTTGCCAAGCACTCCCATTTATTTTCACCAAATAAATAGGCTAGTTTTAAAGCACAAACTAACTACAGTGCATAATGCATCGATAAAAGAGAGCACTAGGGTTAAAACAGGTTTAATCAAAACACCTCCGTATGCTCTATATGTTCCAGTTCCACGGAAATCCACAGACGACGCCAATAACGGTAAATTGGTATCCTTATCCGGGCAAAAAATATAAACTGACTTCTGAAAAGCGACTGCTTACGTTTTCAATTTTGTTTATTTTTAAATTCAATAAAGCACACAGAAGACAACATACAGAAAATTAAATAGCTTTAGTTACATTTGAAAACACTCATAACCCTACACCCCTCCCCCCAGTTGATTTTAAACTTGTTTTTATTTTGTTTCGCAACACACTTTGCAGATTTGGCAGTGTCATTTCATTTTCGTTAGGTAATTTATAGTTCAGGCAACGTGCAAGTGCAATTAACGTCAATCATGTAAGCTAGCTATCTGTAAATAAACCAAACCTGCCACCAGTTTTCCTTTTCATTTTGTGAGTCCTACAATAAATTCTGCACAGAGAAAATTGTAAACCATTTCACTGTTGTGTTTTTTGTTTGTTTGAAACACAGCGTGCAGACAGCACGCGTTCAATTCTAGATTTCACATTAACGCCACCAAATGAAAATAAACTGAGCAAACTACCATACACATCTCCGTTGTGTATAAGCGCAGCTGCTGGGAACCCTATTGTTTTTGTTCTGATAATTCACGATTATTTTTTCTCCCCTTTCACCTAAAATAAACGTGAGCTGGTATGGCATAGAATCACCAAACTTGGTAGGGGTGTTGGGATGGCTGAACTCTTGGATCTATTCAATTTTGACGCAGATTGAACACCTGGTGGCGCTGTAGTGCATGTGACAAAACTTTGACATTCACGCAAACAGTCCCGACGCCCCATTTGAGAGAGTCACAAAATTTGGTGTACAGATCCCTCTCCCATAAAGTACTTTTCTAGCTATGTCAAAAAAGTGCTGAATAACGATCCAATGAATTTGCAGAGGACATCATATAAATGTAAAAAAATTAAAAAACATTTTGACTTAAAGTTCTGAAACTGGGTATGTGCATTAATAATAATAATAATAATAATAAACTTTATTTGTATAGCACCTTTCATGCAAAGATTTGCAGCTCAAAGTGCTTTACAGTCAGCAGAAATTAAATAAAATATGAAATAGTGTTAATTATATATAATTAATTATATATAATTATAGCAAGTTAAGAGATAACAGTGAATAACAGGGTAACCAGGTAAGATGAATAGAAGGCAAAAAATAAATAAAAATTTTAGGAAAATCAAAAGAATAATACAGTAAACAATTGCACAAAGTTAAAATACAAAAATTTCAAATGTCAAAAGGCATTTCTGTAGGTATTTTAAGTAGTCACATCACAGCAAAAGCCCCACAGGCTTAACCCAATCCAACCACAAGGTGGCATTATAGAGATTAAAATATAAGAAAATATTCAACAAGACTAGGCAAGCCTAGCTCAGCCCGGACGCCTTTATGCAGCCAGTGAGGAGCCACGGTGACAAGACACGGCGGATATAGAGAAAAAACAAGGCACAGCGGACACTCAATCGCGGCATTGGTAGGTTCATGCTAGCTCACGACATGGGTTGCATTTGCCTATGTACCGGGGTGATGGAGTGCATCTGAGCGCCAAGGGCAATGCAATATTCCTCCGGAGCATGAGGGTCGGTCTAGCCCGGTACCTGCCCCCTCCATCTTCGGACTGAATAGGCTCACTGGCTAAAAAAAGGCTCTTTGAAGAGCCACCCCATCATTAATAAAAAGGCACATTTTCAACTATACGTGTGTGTGAGCCTCACATCATTTTTCAACATTTGATCTGCGTCCCGGCAAAAAGTGAGAGAGGTGCGTCTGCGGCCCCTGTTATTTTCATTACCACATATACCCCAAAGGCAACTATTTTCAAGAACATTGTCAAAGGTCACTGGCATGTCCTTTCATCCGATACTGCCCTCCACTCAGTATTTAAAGATCACCCAATATTTGTTTTTAAATGTGGAAAAATGCATGCGTGATCTATCTATTCAATTTAGCTAGCTAGTTGCCACAATTGGGAAGTCATGGAAGTGGTCAAACTTTTCCTGCAAATTGGTAGCCAGTGTGCTTGCTTGTATATGCTGTGTTATTCGGTAGCATGTTTGTGTTTAGCTGACTTGTTGTCTACCAAATATGTAACTTTACGGCAAAACGGATTGTGTCGGTAACTGTGGAGTACAGCAGATAGCCTACAGGCAGATACCCTGGCTAATCTACAGCTAGCTCCACTGCCGTACTTCCACTGAGAATTTAGGTGAGCACAAAGTAAAGGATTCAACGATAGTTTGACTTGAAAAATTATGGTATAATCACTGAAAATAACCCAGATAGACTGTCGTCGTATTTTATTTGCTTTGGGTGCACTGTGGAGTGTTTAAGTGCGTTTGGTAGTGGATGCTACTCGATACTTTAGAGTTGCGCTAGCATTAGCAATGTGTGTATGTACAAAAGAAGGGACAGCATGGAATTATCTGAAAATGGTTTCCATCAATCAACTACATCATGGGTAAGTCGTAATTGAGACATTATGTCCAAAATTCCGAACTATCCCTTTAAGACCACAGCCTGCAATACCCAGACAAACCCTTTTAAGCCCTATCTCAAACAGCAACTAGCGATGTGGCAATTGTGCGCAATGCCACCACTCTGTAAAAACCCAAACTTATAGGCTACACCATACCACAAGTATTTGAAATAAATTATATGATCACATGTTCTTCTACCCATGTTGTTTATATGATAACCTGTCCTTGTAATTTAAGATACAGTGAAGGAAATAATTATTTGATCCCTTGCCGATTTTGTAAATTTGCCCACTGACAAAGAAATGAACGGTCTATAATTTTAATGGTAGGTTTATTTTAACAGTGAGAGACAGAATATCAAAAAAAAATCTAGAAAATCACATTATATAAAAGATATAAATTGATTTGCATTTGATTGAGTGAAATAAGTATTTGATCCCCCTACCAACCAGCAAGAATTCTGGCTCCCACAGACCGGTTAGATTAGTCCTCTCGCTTTAAGAAAGTACTCCTAATCTCAACTCAAAATCCTGTTAAAATGGTGACATTTTTATTAATCTCTGTTTTTTTAACTATAGGCTATTGAAAAACCGGATACACAGCGAAAACAAAAACAAATTTGCAGCACATTACACAATTAATTCACAATTCATTTTAATGTATTCTCTGCATGCATGCTTTTTCATACACAAGCAGGTCTGTTTCACCAGCTGTAAATCACACTTTTCACGGTCTTACTGTCCGCCATTATTAGCAATCCGCCAAGGTGCAAACGCAGGTGGCTTTTAAAGGGAATGGGATATGACACTCCGATTGGTTTATTGCATGTTACGCCCCAAGACACACCTATCTGAAGAGGTTAAGTTCAGCCCGATTGCACCTTGCACCTTACTTAGCGCTCAAATAACACGCTGTCTAACTAGCAAAAGTGGAGTTGGACATGACCTAAATGCACTTGCACTATACATTTTAGACCATGTGTAAGATCGTCAAGATAGAGCCCCTAGTGTCTGGTGCGTTATTTATGTCATATATCTCCACAGTGCTTAAGAAGGTCAGGTACATGTTTGTATACTGTACATGAAACTACTTGTACTTGAAACAAGTAGCTATTTTGCAGCTTTAAATAGGCTGATGAATGTGTAAGATATGTGATTGGCTATGGGACTATTTGAGGGCTCGGCATCAGTTATGATAGGACGACTTAACTCCTTTGTGCAAATGGCAAATTTGGTAAATTCTCACCTATTTAGGGGGTGAGCATCACAGAAACATGGCAAATGGCTTAAATGAAACAAGACAGTTGTACCATTTACAATATGAACTTTGTATTTGTTAATTTTGTTACTTTTTAAGTCAAAATAAAGTGCCACAAATGCAAAGAAACTTTGGAAAAATGCAAAACAAAAACAAACAAAAAAAACAAAACAATTCTTTAGTTTACAATGAAATACAGAGAGCTACATATGTGAAACAGGTAAATCTATACATTTCCTGGATCATACACTCCATGTCCACAAGTGTGCAAAATCTGAGGATGATATGCAGAACTACAAAAGATCAAAGATGCAAAATATAGGCAGTGAACCCTGTTGTCCATTGGTGTCTCCAAATCTATCCAAATGGCTAAATTGTGCACTGCTCTAAATCATAAAATAATTATATATTTAACTACAAATCAACTGTTTTGGATCATAAAACTCACTTTTGCATCATTTTCAAGTGTGAATTTTCACACTTGAATTTTCTTTTCATCAGTATAGGGGGGTAGATATCTATGCGTCCAAAACCCTATCCAATACATGTCATAAAATTAATAAAATTTGTTTTGTCCATTGTAAAGCATATACATTTGCCCCTTCTGATGGTTTAGGATGAAAACATTGATATCACACTGTTACACACACCTAAATATGCAGCCTAATCATTCACTCTTGTACCTCAATAAAACATCACTTTTTCCTGTACTCTACAGCAGTGTTTCCCAAACTTTTTTTCTGGGGACCCACTTTTTAAAAATGACAAACCATCGCGACCCAAAATCCTGAGAAGAGCGAATTTGTGCATAAATGAACATTCCTGACCATTTTTATTACCATTTCCGCATCACCTTATAGGTAAACCAGCCATTTCAAAGAGATATCATGTTTGATAAATCACAACTTCGTTTTATGCATGTGTTATTGAAAATATATACACATGTTAAATACTTTATAAATGCGACCAAATAAATGCATTTAGGCGGAGTTAACAGGTTATCTCATTGTTTTTATTTCCTCTCTTCAGTAAAACAATATACACATTAATGTGTACATTTAGGCAGAGTTAACATGGCAGGCTCTCGTTGTTTCCTCTCATCAGTAAAACAAACAATGTACGCTAGCCTTTCATATTAGATTCAATGTTATACGTGCAATTATCAGAACAATACGAACATACGAATACGAGTGTGGTAGAAATAACAACGCGCTCCCTCGTGTGGCTGAAAGGTGCACTGCAGATTTAAATCTTTAAAAAAAGACTATGGAAGAAATTCTGCAAATTTATTTTGCGACCCGAATAAAATCTGACCCAGTCTTTGGGAATGACTGCTCTACAGTATGTAAACCTTTGCCTGTGATTGCATTTTTCTGTAGTTTAAAATTTTTTTTCCCCATTCTAATGACTCCAAGGAAGATTTTACATGAATCTTGCACATATCAGCAGACAGTAAATTGGAATGAATATTTTCCATGCCTTCCGTGACAAGTATAGCCCAGGAAGATATGAAGCCTAAAGCCTATATTATGTACAATAACATTACAATAAAATAATATTCCACCAAAAAGAAAATGCTGCCAAATATTCTAGCTTCAAAGAAAGTCGGTGCATCAAACATAAAACATGACTGATCAATGAATACATACACGACACTACAGTGTGTGAAATGCACTCAAAATGAATAACTACATCTAACATAGCCTACTGGACAAGACAATAATCTAGTGGAAAAACTAACGTACATATGTAGCCAGCGAGAAAAACCGCATATTACAAGCAGTACTTTTTTCATACTGAGGACGAAAAACTCCCGTCAGCGAATGCGTTTTCTGTAGCTGTTTGCATCATAGTACATTGACTCGATAAAAAATGCTGTTACGCTGGGCTGTAATTTACTGTTCAAAACATCACAGTAAAAATAGCAGACAGCTTTGAAAAGGATATACTGTCCTCTATCGGATAAAACAGTTGTTAATAAAACCAGAATGACGTGAAATACTTCAGAGCTGCAGGTAGGGCATATAAAGGTTTGGAGGCAGATTCTATTGGAATCTGTAATTGCTTCCTTAGCTAGATTCTGTTTTCTCCTGTCTATCTTCTTAGGCATAGGAACCTATTAGCTTCTACTCTATGTTCTACTATATGTGTTTTTAATGTTTGTTTTTATGTTGTTTGGAACACTGTATTGCTACTATCTTGGCCAGGGCTCCCTCGAAAAAAGATCCTGTAATCTCAATGGGACTAACCTGGTTAAATAAAGGTTAAATTTAAAAAAATAAAAAATATGGGGTACTCTGCGTAGACTTTCCATATTGTGTAATAACGTGCTAACCTGGTGTGTATTTCTCAAACAGATTGTCGAAGACAATGAATGAAAAGTGAATTTTGAAAGGAACATCTCTCTGTGGAAAACCAATGGTAGGATTGTATATTTATTTCATATTTAGTAGCAGATATTGATAGTAGAATTCTGGTATAATGAGGTATAATGGTATAATGTGGTATAATGACACAATAATTTCACATGTTTATTTTGCATTTGAGTGAGCAGGGTTTTTCACTGCTTTTTTGGCATACGATCAGGCTATTGGTGGGTTTATCTTGTTGCTACGACAAAATACTAATTTTATATGATGAATAAATATATTTATGAACTCACACATAAACACTATTGTCCAATATGTCACGCATGGGTAGGTATAGTTGCAGGCGAGATTGGGTGGGGGGTTGTTTGTTAAATCGACTTGCTATGGGAAAATAGTGACACTGAGAAACTGTATTCGGCCGAGTTGTCACAAATTGTGTACCATTAAAGATAAAACACGGAGTCTGTGGTTTCCACTCATAGTTTGGCTGCAGGAGCAAGGAATGTCTCAGTTCAGCAAAATCTTGGCGCCAGCGACATGGTCACTAGGCATCTGCGCAAAGAGGTTAAAGGGTAACAAAACACGCTGGTTTCGCTAGACCCAGCCCCCTTTTGAAATAAAAACAAAAAGCCAAAATCTGGGCAATTTTTTTTCACTAGTAGCCAAAAGCTCATTTCTACTCTGGACAGCACTCACAGCGGCTGCTTTGTTCCACACCAACAAAATGTAAATAACTGCTCTCGTCCACAGTCAAGCACTGCAGCTCACACTGAACAATGTCGTGCGGCACGAGTAATAGTCTGTTTACAAAAAATATTTGACATAAACAGGCCAGCAAGGGCACAGTGTGAACAAAGTAAACAATTGATACTTTACTTACCTCGTCAGAACGTAAAATTTAGTTTTGCTTTAACATAAAAATATAGGAAATATCCACGCCATGCATGCAACACAGAAAGTAGCTCTCCATGTCCCTGTCAGATACGCAGTTTTCATATGCTTTATACTATATATTTATTTTTAATAAAGTAGCCTATATATATATTTTTTTTTTTAAACTAGCTAGCTACTTGCTAAGGTATCAATAAACAAGGGACTATCAAGCTAACTATAAAAAAAATATATACCAAAAATAAATAGGCTACTATAACTAGAATATTCAAAAAAGCTAAACCGTAAGCTAGCTATATCGCTCACTTGCTCTCTCTATCTCCTCTCCACTCAGATCAACTGCTGCGCTGCCCGCCCTCGCTCCAAAACTTCAGGGCGTAGCTGTACAGGTTTCTATTCCGTCACCGGGTGGAATACGTCAGCTGGAGGAAATTTCTGGCCAATCACAGATTGAATGTGCAGTACCTAACGTTTTACCACTAGAGACACTTTTGAGCCAGATTCTTAAAGCTTATGCTTTTTTGCGCTGATTGCAGTAATTTGTCAAGATTTGGACCAGGATCAATCAGTAATACTTAGAAAAAACCAAATGTACTGTATCAGTTATCATCTAAAATAAGTTGTTTTAGTGTAGGGGTGCAACGAGTAATCGACGTAGTCGATGAAAATCGATGACCAAATTAGTTGCCAACGAATTTAATTGTCGATTCGTTGATGACGTCATCGTATGTGTTTTTCACGCTGTGGAGCTGAATTAAACACAGTTTTTTCCGGAGCTGATGATGGAAGTAGCTAAGGAGTGACACATCTTGCTTCCTTCTCATCTTTGTTGAGAGGTGCACATGCGCATTTCACTCTTAATGCGGCCAAAAAGGCTGTGAACTGCAACTGCAAAGCTGACCTTGCCTGGCAGTTTTGCTGGAGCATCTGAAGAGGAGGCACGTTCTGGATGATGAAGACTCGTCTCGGTAAGCTAGTTAGCTGGCCAGCTACAGTAGGTAATGTTAATGTTAAAAGCCATGTTACTTCACGTTATGAGCTGTAACGTATTCTATTTTGAAACACATTTTCTCTTGATCAATGAATTGTTAATGCCGTTGAACAGTAGCAAATAATAACCTATTATTCACAACGATCCAGTTAACATTCCAAATGTGCCCTTAACTTTACAATCTTAAACGTTGCATCACTGTCATCATGGCGACGTTTACGGAGAATGTGTTGCTGTCCAGTGCACAAGTTTAGAGAACACCGGAGAATTTGATACTTTCTAAATGGCAATAAATTCTACTGTATATGCGTGCCTGCCCAATGTGCGTCAATTCGAACGATTTATGGGTTTGTTTGATCTCGTTCAAACTTGACTTTTGGAAAAAATGACACCCCTAATAACTCTCATAAATCTCCATTTATCGTGAAACTGGACATATAGAGGGGCAACATTTATTTAGAACGCATTTCAATGTGCATTTCAATATCTACACAGGATTCTAGAATCAAGAACAAACAATATGGCTTGAATGTTGATTTTTTTTAATGGAGTAATTGGCAGTAACTGGCTTTCTCGTGGCACAATGCCGACATACCATAACGGTTTTGTCCACCACCCTTCGTCTGTCATCATTATATGTTACAGGGATGCCAAAATGCTCCCATACATACGACTTAAATGATGCGGGAGGCCTCAAGTTCTTCTGCTCCTCCGCTAGCCATGACTGTCACTGCGCTTTTTTTCTTTTTTCCTTCTTCGCTTTTTCAATATGCCCCGTTCATGTGAACACACAACTGCTTTTTTTAAATAATCAAATCACTGCATCGAGATTTAGGGAATTATTACTTTAAAAAGTAACAGCGGCAGTAAAACTGTATTTCACACTATGATGGTTAAAAACGTTGCAATTAATCCGCGGTTCACACGCGTGCCGAACCGTGGGGGGGGATATCAACTACGGTCCGTTACACCACTACTGTTGGCCTAATATGATAGTCCAGTAATAGGTTTTTTGTACTGCAGCCGCACTATAAATTTAAAATGTATGTTGTATTGATGCCAGAAATATGCTTTGAGTAAGGGAAAACCGCTGTAGTTTTGTTATATTTTATTGCTGCAACTTTGCCTGTCCTTGGTTTTAAATTTTGACAGAAAAAATGGATATTGGAAATTTTATTTATCTTTTGTATCAGCAGCAAAGTTCATTAAAAGATGTATTTTTGAATTAAGTATTCATCTTTATTGTCTTCATTGTTAGTTAGCACATGCCTAAAACAACCTCAAGCTAAATTTAAAAGCTGATAGCTAAATAAGAGCCATTGAGTAATTGTGCAATTCAAAATCCGAATAGTCAATTATTAATTTCAATAATCGATAGATTAATCGACTATCAAAACAGTCGTTAGTTGCAGCCCTATTTTAGCGCTTTGTTACCCTTTAATAGACAGTGTCGACTTTCATGACGGAGAAGCAGATAAGCTGTCCCAATTGTCTTCATGTCTCCTGTTCTCTCTGTTCTGGGTTTTCTTAGATTTTTAAGTGCTGTACATACACCTCTGAAAAATCAGTACTCATGTTAACATTAAATATTGACATTAAATACACCAATATTTTCACAACTAAGAATCTCACCATTATTAGTACAATATTCCAGGTACGGTTATCCAGGGTAACAAAGAATAGGTCCTACCTCAAACACAGTCTTGGCGGCATAACCCTGCACATCATCCCTGTTGATGACGATCTGGATGACTCTGTACCACACCTCCTCGCTGACATAGTCCCCTGCGATGCGGATCAGGTTCAGAATGGTGTCCACATACCAGGAATAATCCACAGCGTACTTCTCTGCCAGAATGGCCACTTTCAACACCTGTTGGGAGAGCAAGAACAAGAGAAAGAGACAGAAAGACTCCCCTGTAGCAAAACTGACTGTGTACAAGATAAAGAAAAATAGGGGATCGAAAGTAGGAAGTTCAGAACTGACTGGGCGAAAAACCAATGCTGCTCTGTGATAAGTGGACTGGAGTATATACATACAGACATAGAGAAATGGCAAATGAAAATGGAAAGGCGCATAGTAATTTGAAATGTGTGGGAAGGGTGAGGCAAAGACAGATAGACACACCATCTCCTCCCTGATGGAGTAATCTGCAGTCTCCAGGTAGCTCAGCATCTCTGCCACGATCTGCTTGGCATTGCTGCGGTCGCACATGGCGTACAGCAGGTCTGCCGCCCTCTGCCTCACGCTGACATCCCTCTCCGTCTGAGGACAGATACAGAAAGTATGACAGCAAACTTCATTCAACATTTAAGTTTATATCTGTGGTTATGTTAAAGAGAAACTCAGCTTAAGCGTGCCATATTAATATACCAGTTACCCATAATGGAGCCATACTTTCTCTGTTTGAGAAATGGACATACACTTACAGTAATTGGTTAATCAATTAGCCACACCCATCTCTTACACAGAATGTACCTTGAGAGCATTGATCACAGTCTCTATGTGCGTCTTCACAGCCTCATGGGAGAACTCGGAGCTGGCCAGAGTGCACATGCTCTCCAGGGCCAGATAACGCAGGTTAGTCTCACGGTGCTGCAGGAACTGGCCCAGTTGGTTACAGGCACGCACCAGCAAGTTGGGCTCACTTCATACACACACAGATTGGGAAGGGTGTGTGGGGGACAGAATGACAGAGGACGAAGAAAAACTACTTCAATCAAACATGGACATTAATGCTAATGTAATTGCTTATATATGCTATTTCATTTTGACACAAAAAACAAGTACATATAATAAATGTATCACTTATTCAGTCCACTCAAATTTTGCCAAAAAATCAACTGATGAGACTGTACAAATGAGATTTCAATTCAAAACCAAACACCAGAAGTACGAGTTTAGTTTACAGAAACGAAATACGCTAAAAATATGTTCCAAATAAAATATTTTATGAAGAAATTGCAACATATGGGTAAATATACAAATAGCAACTTTCAGAAATTGCAACAAATACACTGTTGTGAAATATTTTTACCATATTGTCAAAAATGTCCCCACAATTAAGAAATATTGCAGTATATTCCATTTCTTTAAAGCCAAAAATCCAGTATGTCTTAAAATGACATGCAGTGCCTAGAAACAGCCAAACTGAGACAATAGAGAATTGTCGGTGATACTTCTTAATACAGGTGACTTGAAAAAGTGTGGGTAGAGGGATGAATCAGGAATATGGTCACACATGCTACACTTGCTCAGGTATTTCCGGTCCATGCAGCAGCATTATCAGACAGCTGGAAATAGTCTTTTATGCCTAACCTTCCAATAATATTAGAATTTTACTGCCCTTTGTGTTAAGGTGATGTTACAGGTCAATATCAAAGATGACACCACTGAAATTGAATCTGAGGAGGATTGTCCAGATTCTTAAGATTCTCAGTCTAGCTGTGGTTCAGATAAATAATTAGCCAAGGTCAAGCAAGTTAAAATATTAAGTGGATGATTAACCCCTGCAACCCTCAAGCATTTACCTGTCATAGTGAATAATGAGAGAGATGGCCTCGAATAGAATGGCATTCTTTGCATTGGAGTGCTGGACCTTCTTTGACTTAGGTGGCTCCTGAGCCTTGTTGAGGATTGTTTCCAGACACTCAACCAGCCTGCCCTTCACAGCACCATCCTCTGGCGGAGGATAGCACTGCAGCAGTCGTAAAAGCTTGCAGGACAACCAGGGGGCCGGAACAAAGTAGTATGTATAGTCTTGAAGGTCCGTTGAGGCAGAGGACACGATCTGATAGAAAAAATCATAAATCACACGTTGTCACCCTGGAAGCACAACATTCAGGCTGACAGCAAGCTACAGATGTACTCAATTGGAATGTCCACTTTATCTTGGAAAGGCCGTTTGCTTGTAATTCCACGTTTATCGAGGGTTTTGGCAGTCCCACTTTGTTAAAATAGATAAGTGATCTACTCTAAGGCACCATTCACACTACAGCTAAATACGGTTGTCTCCTCATTTTAGTGCTTAATTCAGTCAAGTTAGTACGGTTGTGTACGGTTATGAACATGAGTGACAACTAGTAGTAATGAGTCCTGTTCGAAACAGGTAGCAACTTCCACAGTTGACTCTTGTTCCTATGCAAATGAGCTTGGTTATGCATGGACAGGAACGGGAGTTCAAAATTGGTAGCAGATGCGCAGTGATTACCTGCGCAACGCTCCCTGACTTCCATAGACCGTGCTAAGGGCGACGTTGAGTTCTGTTAAAAGAAGCATTAGTCGACGTTGCTACATTCACTGCAAGATCAGATGTGGAAACGCACATTTTCTCCCGCTTCTCTCGGCAGAGATTAACAAAAACTGAATGGCCATCCATGTTTGTTTACATTGGAGATTGCGTTTACACCTGCACGACAATTGAAATGAGACGTTCGGAGAAAATATTGGGCTTACAAGCTTACTGGCAGCGTTGTAAATACAGGAGCGAATAATACTCGTTAATACTTGTAAGCATTCCCGGTCTTCTAAATATGCGTGTGTGTACGGACACAAAACATGAACCTACCTCAAATTTCATGTTAAAAAAAAACATTTCTCACACTTCGTTTCCATGGAGAGCATCAGTTCAGGAATGCCTTCTCTGGCTGAAAGATTTCTTAATATTAACAGTCCCTGCAAACAATACCTGTTCTCCCTGAAACGGGAATCAAATCTGTGGTGGTTAACTTGTTTAATGTCTGAATCAAGCCACAAAAATGTTAACAAATGATGCCTCCTACATATCTGGACTAGCCAGTTATTCTACTGCTGTGTGTGACTGTTGCTGTTTATGTGTACTTCTTGCTTCATGTTGGCCCAATATGAGATAATGTTCTTTAATGTGTTACACTAGAAAAAAATAGTTAATTTTTCACTGTATACCAATGCTCTAAAAAATAAAAATGTCAACGCAGTTTTAAAAAAATTACCACTTTGCAATTCCCAATTTATCACTGCACTATTCTTTGTCATTTATGGAGAGTAAAGACAAACAAGAGTTCTGCCAGCAACCACTTAATTTAATTCTGCACTCCAACAGCTGACCTGCACATTCACTGCACTAAGGGACTATGCTACATGTGCAGCTAGCGTAGGCAGACAAGTTATTCAGGAGGACCAGAGCAATTGTTCATGTGTGATGAAGCGCAGGGACAGTCCTGTCATGAGAAACCCTCCCCTAGAAAATGCTGCACCCATTTACAGTGCCACACAGGCTACGTTTACATGCACACCAATACACCGATTATTGGGAATAATCAGTTTATGCCAGTATTTAGATCAGGGGCAGCTGGTGAGGTCACGAAGGGGAGGCTACATATTTTATGTGTGTAGTAGGTGGCCATGGCCACCTGTAGAACATTTTTATAACAATACCCCTTAAAGTGTGATACAGAATGACTATTAAATGGTTCATCCTGGTGATTTTGTTAGTTTCAACCAATCAGCTGTCAAATGGCTCACTATAGAGTACTCGAGTGAGTACGTCAGACGTGGGCGGAGTCTGGTTTCGGAAGTAAATTCCCTATGACAGATAGAACGGGCTTTGGAGATTATCGACTATTTCTTGAAATCTGATTTATAGAATGAACCGAAACGTTCCTGGTATAAGGATATAGACCATATATCGCATGTTCCAATTTTAATTTTTTAAAGTAATGGATTAATGATTGTAGTTTGACTTGTAGTCCACTTTAACAGACTACATATCCAGTACTGCAACGCACGGGTGGTTCTCGACCAATAAGATATCAGCATCTAGTCTGTCTGGACATTTTTGGTAGAGTGGCAGTACTGCCGCTGAAGACGAGCTAACGTTAGCTTGCTAAGTTGAGAAGCCCGCCCGACAACGTCAGAAACTACGCTACGGTTAACCACATAAAGCAATTCTAGCTTTTAGTCCTTCAAGCTAGCTAGCTAACATTACAAAAAAGTGTTTAAAAACAGAGTGCTGGCTAATGTTATATGACAACTTTTGGAGACAACGCTGCTCGTACGGATGGAATTATGGGACGTTGAGTTTTTAAACAGTGCCAGCGCTGGAACAGTCACAAAAAGAAAACTAAAATGTGAAATATACTCAAAGCTGGTCCAGAAAAACGACATATTTTGCGAACGGGCGTTATATTGAACAATCCAGGAAATTGATGGTAAGACATAAACCAGTGTGACGTAGTCACTTGAGTATTCTATTCATTCCTCACTCATCATTTGAATACCAACTTCAGTGTCTTTCCAAGTGTACTGACAACAAAAATCTTACCAATGAGTGTAATGGTGCAGCTCTCTGAACATCTCTGTCTGTAGAATTCCCTCTCCTGATATGGGTAACTGTCTGTCTCAGAATCCTACACTTTCTCTCTCCTGAAATGAATGTTGTTCTCTCCCTGCAAACCGTCTGCTGCTATTGATTGGAAAGGTATTGGGATATTTGCAGGGGTCTAAAATCCAGGTTCAGAAAGTAAAAGCCCAAAATACTCCCCAGTATTTGGTTCCAATCACCTGGATTTGCAAATCAGCACAATTATTCAGCCAGAAGGTAGAGCTAATTGGTCAAATCAGCTGGTTGAGTTCATGGGTGGAAGAAACACATGGCAGGACCTTTATGGCACATGGCAGACACCTGGACTTTACAGGGCATATCTTTATTATATAATAATAAATAATAGGTTGAAAAACGCGAATAAAACATGACAATCTTAGTCTTGCACATAACTTACAATAGGGGTCCTAATTAGCAGCAACTACAGCAAAAACACAATAGCTATGACAGCTAATGCACACGTATTTGCTATTGCACAAATGTAATTAAATTCTATCAAGCGGTAACCCAAACGCAAGTGTCTTTGCTATCTTACACCCGGCGCTGGGTTCATTATAACACCTATCGCTCACGTCGTTTAACTACCATGTATTCTTGCACCCGTGCAAGTGAACTGGGCGTGTTGTTCTTAAGATGAGGAGTGGCCAGGATTATTTTTGGCGTATTACTATCTTGAGCCAGCAGAAAGCGCTTGCGCTAGAACCACCACAAACCTGGTCATGTCGCAGTTGTTTACATGTTATTTTAACGGCGCATATAAGTGCGTCTACATAGGCATGTGCACAACACGCATACACCCTCCAGACTGTTATACACAGGGGCGCGCACAAGCATGACTCAAATATCAAGATTACAATGTGAAATATTATTATTGTGTAGGCTATATCAAAAAATGCATAATAATAAAAGGGTCCATAGGTCAAAGAACACATGCCTGTCCCTCAGCCCACTCCATCAACATCCAGGCGATGTGCGATGGTATGGGACAATGGCTATCCATTAAAAAGGAGCTGATAACACCTATATCAAGCCTAATGCGCAAATTGTCATTTACACCTAATGCGTGAATTGTCATTCAATGGAAAACTCGTGCACTACAATAGACGGACATTTGAGTTCTGAAAATGCGCTTCAGATGTCATTAGCCTACAAGACAGCTCTGTTTATCTAGGAATACAGCCTGTAAGTAAATAGAATGGTTGTAACTGAAAAAAGTTCAAAACCTTGTCCAGTGAATATTGCATTTATTGTTTTTCAAATAGCCTAGGCTGCAGCGGATTCGCTGTGAATAAGGTTTCTTCGATAGCCTATGGTTAAAAAACGGAGATAAATGTCACCATGTTCACTGAATTGTAACCTTAGCTATTCTTCGTCCTTCATATTTTTTAAATTACAGTGACAAGGTTTACATACTCTCAGCTTATTAAAACCCAGCTGATTTCACCTGTTATTCCATAACAGAACAAAAGATTTTAAAGAGAACTAAGCGTCTAATTAGAAACTAAAACATATTTGCAGCACATTACACAATTAATTTTAATGCCATTATCTGCATGTGCGCTTTACAGGAGCAGGTCTGTTTCCCCTGCTGTAAATCGCAGTTTTCACGGTCTTCCTGGGAAAGTGGATCGTTTTAAAGCATTACGCTACCAGTAAAACAGGTTGGTCACATTTCCATAAGCAGAACATTATAAAACAAGGGAAAATATGCTGAACCTATGGGTTGTCAACCTGACAGCTTTATTGTATTTAGTGCCATCATTAAGGCAAAATAACGTTATTTATGTTATTAATCAAAATTAGAATGCAGGTAGCCTAATGAACTTCGGATGAAGCCTGAACATGAGTTCATTGCATAATCAAACGAAATTCGTTAAACAAGCAGGCTAATTTGGAGTTTTCTAAGGTGAGACGGAAGCCATTGGTCGCTTATTCTCAGCTGTTGCAGGTGCTTTTAACGAAATTTAACCGCATATATTTTGTAAACAGCACTGTCAGGAATTACCAGGAACTCATAATGGTTAGTCCGAATAATATTGATCATAGGCTACTATTGATCCATATAGCCTATTCCTTGATCGCACTAAACACGCACGAGCATGTCTGTTTCGCAATCATAAGCAATCCGCCAAGGTGGAAAAGCAGGCTTTTAAAGGGAATGGGATATGACATTTTGATTGGTTTATTGCATGTCACGCCCAAGACACACCTATAATTAATGAAGCGACTAGGTTCAGCCCATTTGCACCTTGCGCTGTGCTTAGCGCCCAAAAAACACGCCGTTAAAATAGCAAAAGTGGACTTGGACACGCCCAAAATGGACTTTACGCCATGCACTTAGAGCAAGCGCCAAGATCGCCAAGATAGGGCCCCATATGGTATAGCAATACCAGATCAATCGTGATCTAGGCATGAACCCTAGAGCAAAACCTCAAGCCCAATGCAGGGTATAGGGCAGATTGCTTACCACAGGGCAGTCACTGCTGAAGGAAATTATATAACCTTTTGTTTATATAACTTTATAATGCGTTAGCACCAGTGTCCAAAATTAACTTTTTAGCTCACCGGCCAAATGTCTGGTGGATGAAATAATCGACCCGCCAAACATTTTTTTTTGTGGCCAAAAAATTAAATGTATACAACCTTTTTGTGTCACGTATCATACATACATTTAAACCTTATTAACAGTTCAAGGTGCAACTAATTAAGTCTCTCTTTGTGGCTGGCCAAAAAATAATTCTGTACTGAGATATTTGAACATAAAGTAGAAAATTCGGTAGAGGTCATTTTGACGTATACCTCTACCACTTCCTTGTTTTTGAAAGACTACAGTGGCATCAAGTGGGCGTGTAAATTACATGGGCACGTAGGCGGAGCCAGGGAGAGAAGAAATGCTCCGTCTGTCACTGTTCTGAGTAGGGACCTGTGGTAGGGACACATCACAGATCAAGCTAGCTATCATTGCCATTTTATTATGTCAGAAAATTACATTGATAAGCTACGTTATTTCCTAAAGATGTTTTGGAAAACTAAACCAAACAGGACTCGAATGCTGTCAGTTACAGAGTGGAGAGGCCTCCGGTATTGCCTGACATCTCCTATGCCTTATTGAATCACTCGGTAAGGAACCATGTCAACTAATGTAAAATTATGATCCATGACCATGAAAAGTAGACTAACATTAGCGAGCTAACCATACATAATTGAACGGTTTCACTTTGAGCTTTCGCTTACAGAAGCAATTTGAACTATGTCATTTTCTAAGCTAGTGTCGTTAGCTGTTGTTAGCCACGGGTTTCTTGGCATAAAGAAAATTAGTTCTTAAATGTGTTTGCCATGCAGTAGGCTATAGTAGCTAACCCTGCATTAGTTTATGGCAGGAGGTTGGATATTGGAGGTGGTAAATGCATCGTTTCCGTGTTACCGACATCAGTGCGTTCAAGTTGCACAACTGGGAACGTTTTGGTTTTGCTAGCAAACATAGCTAAAACAGCTAACAACTACAACAATGTTTTATATTTTTTATCAGCCTGTATCAGCATGTTGGCCGATACAAAAGCATGTTTTCCTAAATTAATGGCCGTATTTCCCCGGTTTTTCTGGAGACTGAGCTAATGGTTTTTTAGTAGAATTGTTAGTGGCTAACTTGCCAGCGAGTTACGTGGCCTCTCTAGTCTCAAAGAGACGCTGCGCTGCATACAGGTCCGGTACTAGCAGTAGGACTCGCAGTAAAATGCCAGCCCCTCGGCCTCCGCTCCGGTAACTTCATTCAGTGGGCGTGGCAAACTCTAAGTGCCTTGGCCGTTGTAGTTTATAGTAAACCAGGTACTTGGTACATGCGCAGTAGTTTGGGGCTATATCTCTGCTCTCACTACAGGTAGAAAGGTGGCTGAGAGCTAATTTTAATCAGGAAGAGATACTCTTCTACAAATCAAACATCGGCATTATAACACATTATGGTGGTGAATAAAAACAGTGGTCAGAGCAAAGTTTAAGCAAAAAAGAATTGTATTGATATTAAATTCATATTAATTGTATTGATATTAAGTTCATTACAACAAAGATAAATGGCATACGAAAGTGAGAATAGTACAAATTGCATAAATAGTATAGAACAAAAGTACATAAGGAGTATAACGTTAGAACAAAGTTTTCAATCAACTGGCTTGTTCTCATCCAATCAACAGAAATCAAACAATATTCATGTTGGTGAAAACAGTCAATATTCGGACACTAACATAAAGATCATTTAAAAAAAGGTGATTTTAAAAAAGCATATAAATTGAAATGAAACAACATTTGGACATGTCATGGTTGCATCATTTATTTATTTATAATCGCTGCATTATTAAAAATCATTTATTTATAGCCTATTCATGTTTTCAGTTGAATAATATGTATGGAATGAATAACACAATTTAATGCTATCCTCAGTTTTAAATATTAAATAACCACAGATTAATTAAAAAATATATTAAAACGATTAGCCGATGATTAAGCTAAATATGGTGGAATAGCTATTTTGGTGATACTACTTTATTATATAGACTAAATATACGTTATTATCCTTGATAAGGAAGATTAAAATCAGACAGAAAGAAAAACTGCAGTAGCCTAATTGCTTTTCTTAGGTTATTTGTTATAATTACAGAGCGGCCAGATGTCACTTGTGTCGATGAATAAATTAATGATTATAAAACCTAGTAGGCTAAGCTGAAACGCATAGGCTACCTATATGGGATGCCATAATAGCCTATTAATAAAAGGCATTTTTAAAACTTAAGAACTTCTAAAGACGAGTGCCTCGGAATAGTTTTTCTTTATTTCAAGTAAAACAACTTCTTATTTCGTATGTATAGTCCTGTTCTTTTAAATGTAATAATATAATCAAAAATCCTGATTGGTTCAGAATACTGCGCATGCCAGCTAACCTTAACCAGAGTGATCACATTCATTTTGTTCAGTGTTGGTACATTTGTAGCCTACAGAGTAGGCTATTTAGTCAAAATGCCAGTTTGTGCTGCTTACCAGTCGTTCAGGTTTGATCTCAGGGATACACCTTTTCAGGTAGCCTAGGCTGAAATCCAGAACAGCGTGTGAAGCGGCAGTATTTACAACATAAGTGATTCCCTTAATAGCTAAGCTAAATTGTTTAATAAAATCGTAGGCCTATAGTAACGTTTCCCATAGAAGCTGGGCCTGTCATAGGCTATTAAGTATTGTGTTTCTAACCTTGCACCGTGAACTTTGCATTAACGCCTGCTATTGAATGCTATTGGCAAATTCCATAACAACATACAGTAATGCACTTGCTGAGGCGCTTTGCCATCTCTGTTTAATCTTACTTAGTTTGTGTTTGCTGTTATTTTATTGAACAAACCGTGTACATGTTAATGCATGTTTACGAACATACTTTGGGGCATCAAATCATTTCTTCAAATGAAAATTGGACAGTTACCCATAGAGTGAATAAATTTCAAGTGGACATTGTTCATTTCTGCATGTTTACATAACGTTATACCTATAGCTTGATAGTTCATGGAATTTTCGATAGGTGTGTAGCAAATTCAATACGATGGAAATCCACATTTGTGTGTGCGTGTTTGTCTATGTAGTTGCATGGAAAATAGGCCTACTGAAACTGCACACACGCTTGAGTTAACAAGCAAGCAAAAAATCTTGGGAGAAATTAATCGAAATTCTCATTTTTATTGAAAACCAAACAATGAAGATAAACCAAATAAAGCACTTTATTGCAGCAGGCCAAAATTATATAACATAAATTACAATTAACTTTAGTCGGCTGTGTCAGTCTAATTTTAGCTGTCAGATGATGTAAAGTTTAGGAGATCTCTAATGTCAGTTTTAACGAGACAAATTAACGTTGGATTTGGTCCAAAAATACTTTTCTCAATATTTTTGTTGTTTGAATCTGTGAACACGTGTTTTTTCCGCATACATAAGTATCGTTTCAATATCAACTTCACGTTTATCACCCGTGGATAACTTGTGGAGAAGGGGGATGGGCGCCTTCCTCGTTGTACATGTGACTTGACATGTGATTATGCCTGTGACCCAAGGACACAACTGCGCATGTGAGATGAGCACAAAATTAAAACTTCCTGGTTCGGAACTAAGGTTTAAAAAGGTAACAAAGCACTAAAACAACTTATTTTAGATGAAAACTGATACATTTGGTATTACTGATTGATCCTGGTCCAAATCTTGACTAATTACTGTAGTCAGCGGAAAAAAGCGTAAACTTTTAAGAATCTGGCTCAAAAGTGTCTCTAGTGGTAAAACGTTAGGTACTGCACGTTCAATCTGTGATTGGCCAGAAATTTCCTCCAGCTGACGCATTCCTCCCGGTGACTAAATAGAAATCTGTATTAGTTACGCTCACCGATAGTTTGGTGGCTACGCCCTGAAGTTTTGGAGCTATAAAAAGATTTGCTATAAATGCGAATCTCAGCGCAGCAGTTGATCTGCGTGGAGAGGAGAATCAGGAGATAGAGCGAGCGAGCGATATAGCTAGCGTACAGTTTAGCTTTTTTGAATATTCTAGTTATAGTAGCCTATTTATTTTTGGTATATATATTTTTTTATAGTTAGCTTGATAGTCCCTTGTTTTCGTTTTTCAGTCTTGCTTAGCAAGTAGCTAACCAGTTTATTTATTTTTTAAAATAAATATATAGCCTAGTATAAAGCATATGAAAACTGCATATCTGACATGGACGTGAAGAGTTACTCTCTGCGTTGTATGCACGGTGTGGATATTTTACGTTCTGATGAGGTAAGTAAAGTATAAATTGTTTCCTTTGTTCACACTGTGCCCTTGCTGGCCTGTTTATGTCAAATATTTTTTGTAAACAAACTATTACTCGCGCTGCACAACACCGTTCAGTGTGAGCTGCAGTGCTGACTGTGGACGAGAGCAGTAAATTTACATTTTGTTGGTTAATGAAGTCACTTTTGAAACAGAAACCAATATTGTTGATATCTTGCACATAGGTGTCAACTTCTGGAGAGAGCTGCCCTTATTTCCATGCCTGCCATTATCTATTAAA
The DNA here is from genome assembly GCA_029718625.1 of Synaphobranchus kaupii. Classification (NCBI taxonomy): domain Eukaryota; kingdom Metazoa; phylum Chordata; class Actinopteri; order Anguilliformes; family Synaphobranchidae; genus Synaphobranchus; species Synaphobranchus kaupii. Next base: position 48,125,151 of record CM056379.1, on the reverse strand, counting down.
ATCATTAGCCACCACAGTTATTTGTCTGATTCAAGTTTATTGAATTCCTGAATTTAGCTTTTCACATAATGACTGTGTACATACAAATTCAGCAAGGTGCTCATTTTAAAACAGTTAAACAGTCACTGAGACACCCCGCACACTTAGGCTACAACGAGTGCAGGAGAAATACATAGACAGATAGCCTACCACAATTTCCTAAATTCTGCATGAGTTGTGTTGCATGAGCATCTGGCACTTTTAATGCAGTTTTTCTGTCTTACTAGCCTACATGACAGCTTTGATAGCCTAATTAAAGGTTGTATCAGCGATTTTGGGTGGAAACATAAATGATCACATTCATCTGATTTTTCCTCACGATCCGCTAGCTGCCCGCCCCATAAGCAGGCCGTCAAAAAACCGCGTCTCTGTAGGCAGCCTATGCTCCGAGATCGTACACAAAAACAAATGGTACTACCAACCACTCAAAGCCAAAATAAACAGTATTCCAACCAATCACAATGATCTGCACAAACGCTAATACTCTTATCTCGCTGAAATCTTGACGGATTTACAAACGGTTTGGTTTCTTACAAACGTTATTAACGTGGTTATAATTCTGGATGCTTGAACACTATTTTTTAAAACATAACATAATTATTCATAAGTATGTTTGTTTGGGATTTCGCTTCAGAAGTGACGTCACCCAAAATCGCTGATACAACCTTTAAGCTACCTTAGCATTAATGTAAGTTTAGCTCATCTTAATTTGGATATTTTTTTAGTAGCCTAACAGTTAACGTTGTTAAAGACTGCTAAGTTAGCCATGAATTAATTTACAATTAAACTTGTACCTTCGCTAAATTGAGTCACAGCCACCACATTAAAACGTCACGAAGCATTAAGCTAATTTCATTGCATAAACATGAACATTGTCCAGTCATACCATTTAACTGTTAGATACAGTAGTTGTTAGGTATGTGGGCTAGGTTAGCTACTGCGTCTTTGTCGTTCGTTGTAGGCTAAGTGCATTTTTAGATCATCGGTCTCCGCTACTTGCTTTTCCCACAGCCTCAGAAATCAAGAGAATACAGCAGAGAAAGAGAGAAAGAATGTGATTGCTGCGATTTAATTGGAAAAAGTTGGAAAATTGGAAAAAAACTTATTAGACTACGTTTCCTGTATCATAACCTTATACGCCCGATTGCCTACAGCCTTTGTAAAATGAGTAGCCTACATGGCGTGGGTAACTACTTGGACAGGGTGTGATTTTCAGTTTGCTGGCCGCATAATTATAAGCTCAAAAGGGGGCTCGGCAGCAGCTTGAGAGAGAGAGCGAGAGCGAGAGAGAGAGAGACTGCTGTGAGTGCTGTCTCTGAATCGACCGTAGACGGTCTGTGGTTGGTTATATTGCATGTCAATCAAATGCGCCATCTTGTCAAAGTGGGCGACTTTTTACCGCGTTAGGCAAGTCTATGGACCAGACTTTGCGTTTATAAAAAAGTCTACCCTTTCCGAAACTACCCTTTAACTGGAGGCTCACAGTCCACCCTCTGGTCTGCAGGCTGCAGCCGGACCCTTCAGCAAATCAGTGCAATATGCAAATAAAAGATGTAATTCTGTACTCGGCCTGTCACTCACAGGATAGGGGTGTGGCTTAGGCTAGCCTCACAGATGCGTATTTTCAATGGGCTCTGCTCTGATCTTATTCTGCATGAACCGTTTAGAGGGACTGTAAGAGAGACCAAAAGGCCTTTCACACTCTGACTGTAATGTGAAATGCTTCCGAGTGAGGCTGAACGTCACCCTAGGCAAAATAGCCTCACTGCGCATGTGCACAGACCTGTAGAAACAGAAATTAGTCTCAGACGCGCTCTCGCTATAGCCTACATATGGACCAAATTCTTATTAAAAAAATATGTATTTTTGTTTTATTATAATTTTATTATTTTTATTTTTAATCCCTTTAGGAGGCTCAGCCTCCGTTAGCCTCAATGACAATCCGCCTACGATTTAGATTACTGTGTAAACATGGATATAAATAATGTGATTACTCCCTTAGCTGGTGTACTAACCGCTTCCCATTTTAAGGACAAAAATATTCCACTCATCGAAATTTCCCAACAGTTGCAGCTATTTAATGTACTAGCCAGCTAGCTAGTCCAAACATGAGCTCATTACATTTTCATCAGTGAAATGCGTTAATTAAATAATAAAACTGGAAGACGATGTTAACAAGTAACACTCACATGTTGAATTCAGTCCGATTATTGAGGACGACAGACATGTGGCAGTGTCTTGAAATGTTGTACAGGGAATGCTTATTTTTGTTTGAAGTGGGAAATACTCAGAAATTGGAGCAGTTATATAACACATAACACATAAATAGTTAACAAGACTAGGCAAGCCTAGCTCAGCCCGCACGCCTGTATGCAGCCAGTGGGGAACATCTGACAAGGCACGGCGGATTTTGTTCTGGAGCATGCAGGTTGGGCGACAGACTGCATCTGATTCTCAAACATGTGTGTGTCAGAGTATGTGAGTGGGAGCGAGCAAGGAGTGGAAGTGGACGTAATTTAATTAGAGTGACGAGCACTATTAGGACATTACCACTCCGCAAGCTCCAGTTCGCTCCCGTTTACATATTGTGATAAAAATGGATATCACATTTTTTTGGTTAGATACATTAGTTTAGTTCACAACGTATTATTCATTAATCAAACATTTATTAATCGTTTTGTTAGCCTATACGTTTTAATGATCTGTTGACATTTTTTGTACACAGAGAATGCACACACTGACAGCATTCTCACAAGTTTTTTTTATTTGTTCAAAAACAATATCTCAATAACAATATCCTCTGATCTCCACTCCTCTCCAAAATAGAATGTTTACTGAACTGCAGTGTCCAGACAGAACAAATCAATTTCAACAGTAGCTTATGACACCCGCAAATAGCCTACATACATTGTCTTTTACGTGGGTGGTTTAGGTCTGATCGGTTGTTTGTTATGAACGATTATTTTGCAGCCACATTTTTACCGTAATTACTACAAATTTAGGCATGGCGACCCCTTTCGTGCAACCCTTTTCGTGCGTACCATCATAAATGTGTGATCATTCCAGAACTGGCCCAAAATCGTACCATCACAAATATGTGATTAGAACGTATCATTAGAGAATGTTCATTAGTTCAGTTGAGAATGTCGTCACAAGGGTCACTGCCTTCTAAAGTGCAAACATGACTCCAATGTGGGGCCTGCAAGTTGTTTATTGTTCTACTATAATACAAATTATGTTACTATAGTTATCATCACATAACAGATGTACCTTTGTGCAGAAAACGTGTCGACTTCGTTCGCATTCGTATACGTGCTAGAAGTGTCATTTTGAGACTATAGCTGGCCTATAGAAGTGAATGGAGAGCGACAAATACCCTATTCTGGACTATCACCCCAGGGGAGTACAGAGCAACTAACGAACATATTTTGCCACCATTTGAACTCATATCATGGCCAGGTAACTACACAAGTTTAAAAAACATTGGCTGATGATAGATTAGTAGTAGGTGGTTGACTACAGTTCAATAAACATTGTGCTAGAGTTGGCTTGGGATGGTGACCATCATCCATCATATTCACCAAGATCCAACAGGTTGTGTTTACAGGGGATAATACAGAGAGGGAGAGTTACAAGCAGATGTGAATCCAGAAGGCATGTAGTGAAAGAGAAAATGGAGAAAGGATGCAGTGATACTCACCCTGCTAAGTCGAGACACAGCCAAAGACACACAGGTCTTAAACTCATCTGGGTTTTTCTGGCTCAGACAAGTTATGAGGGAGATTGCTGCTGTCACAACTCCCTGAGACATGAGACATGAACTAATTTAGTGTATGTGCAACATGGTATGTGCAGTAGCTCTGTTTAAGCAACCATTAGTGAACTAGTTATTTATTTTCATGCCAATACTAGATACCCATAATCACTGAAAGCATCACATTTCTTTTTGCTAGCTAGTGGTCAACCTAAACTTATTATTAATTAGCTAGATAAAACCTTTGGGTTGTTTTTATATTTGATATCATTGGTAATTATTACGTGAGACGTGTGAGAAGTTGGCATGTTGACTAACATGTAGTTGACATCGTAGCAAAGCTAGCTAGGCTTGTTTGCTGGTACCACTGAGTTATAGATCATAACCTGGTAAATACAGGCAAACTAATCCTACTGCACTGAATCATCTTGTCAGTTTCTATTACTGGCATGTTATAGGTTAGCTTTTGCATTTGTAAGGATCACACAGGATGAACTGATCATGAAAACCTGGTGGACTATGACAGTTAACATCCGAAACAGAGGGCTGCTGTTGAGCTCCATAATCCATTTACAAACCCCAATTCCAAAAATGTTGGGACAGCATGTAAAATGCACATAAAAGCAGAAAACAGTGATTTGTAAGTTCTCTTTTACATATATTTAATTGAAAACAGTACAAAGAAAATATTTTTTTGAAAAGAATTTAATATTTTACCTAATCAACTTTATTGAATTTTGTAAATATACACCAATTCTGAATAGGATGCCTGCAACATGCCCCAAAAAAGTTTGGCCAGGGGCAAAAAAAAAAAAGTTTGTAACATTCCACAGGTAAACAGGTTATGCTATCATGACTGGGTATAAAAGGATATCAAAATACTCTTGGGGCTCTATTTTAATAAACCAAACGCAATGGTGAACACAAGAGTAAGCGCTTGGCGGTATCGCTCTGAGGGCGTCGGCGAGAAATTTGGTAATTTCATGACGGCAATCTTGGCGCATCTGATGGCGGTATTGCTAAAAGGCTGGGTTTAAATGTCCATGGTGTGTCTCTATGGTAGCCAATCAAATTGTTGTTCTCATGCTTTAAAAAAAGCCAGTTGGAACGCAATCGCTCCATGCAATTTCATAATGAGCAACCCAAACGCACTGGACCGTCAACGACAAGAGCGATTTTCCGCACAGGAATCAGACATACTTGCAACAGAAGTACAGGCTAGGACTGTAGTAATTTATGGATCACAATCCACACCACCTCGTCTCCCAGAAGTTCGGAAGGCACGGGAGGAGGTGGCGAATGCATTAATTAGCCTACATTAGGTGATGTAGGCATAATTATGATTCAAATGGTAGGCTTATGATTCAACTGTGTCAATGTGTAATTTATATATTATAGGCTATTGGCCTACATGATCGCAAGTTTCTTGTAAGCTGTCCTGTTTTACACCTATAGACACTACATAGAACTACATGACTAATAAGTTGCCAAATTGCCAGAGTCTATTGCGTTGCCGCTAAGAGGTGGTTCCAGCTGATCATAACGCAATGGGTTTTCGTTGGTTCAAATTGTCACTGAGCCGAAAGTATTTTAGAACACGCCCCAGACAGCGCCACCCATCCCACTGCAGCGCAAGCGAAAGGATGTTATGTTGAGAATTTGTTGATCCTAGCGGTATTGCTGAGAAACACCATAGCGCCAGTTTTAAGACGTTGATGCTGTCAACAAGCTTGCGTTTGACTATACCGTCCCCTTGCGCTGGTTTGAAAATAGAGCCCTTGATATCTTATTTTCAGGTACTATTTCAAGCGATAATACAGCCTCACTGTATTTGAATGGATCACTGTGGGAATTGGGGGTGGGACTAGATTAAGCTGTAAATTACACGTGAATAGTATGGAACCCATGGTTGGCTAAAAGGCTGCAAGTCATCAAGGGTCTGCAGTATCAAACGAACCTCAAACCTAGGGCTGGGCGATATACAACATCGATAATTATCGAATGCAATAATGGACGTTGCCTCCATGTGGGGCGCCTTTCTTTTCGTCTTTTTTTCTTTAAGTATACCCAATATATGGCAGTAAACATCCAAACTTCAGAGGCCGTGTGAAATGCTTCCGGAAAAAAACATCACCGCTGATATCTATTGAGTGTTGATAAGACAGCCAACCAGCAGCAAGGTCATACAGCTTTCACATGATCATGTGATGTGTTTTTTCAATCGCATGAAAGGTGAAACGCCTTTCTGTGATTGTCCGTCTTATCAACGCGCAGTAGACAGTGATGACGTTTTTTTCCGGGAAGAATTTCACACGGGTTTTGAAGTTTATATTACTACCGCATCAGGTATAATTAAAGAAAAAAAGACGAAAAAAAGGCAATACCCCACATGCTGCCAACGGCCGTTATTGCAATCGATAATTATCGTTGCAATATATCGCCCAGCCCTACTCAAACCATCACTCTGCTGCCAGATTAAGGGTTGTTTCTCCGGACTCATTTTCCTATTGAACTCTATGGAAAAATAAGTATTCCCATAGAGATCCATTCAAATGCAGAGAGCTTATAGTATCGCTTGTAAAAGTACCTGAAAATAAAGATATCCTTTTTTTTTTTTTTTTATTTAAAAAAAAAAAAATATCCTATTATACCGTCATGGTAGCATCACCTGTTTACCTGTAGAATGTTCCAAGCAGGTTTTGTTTTTATTATTATTTTATTTTATTTTTTTACTTCCCAGTCTTTTTCATTAATTTATTTTTTTTGCCCCTGTCCCAACTTTTTTGGAACATGCTGCTGGCATCAAATTCAGAATTAGCATATATTTACAAAAATCTATATAAAGTTGATAAGGTAAAACAATAAATATAATTTCATTGTACTGTTTTCAATTAAATATTGAGTGCAAAAAAATAACTGCTTTCTGCTTTTATGTGCATTTTACATGCTGACCCAACTGGGGTGCATTACAAAATATCATGGTATGCTGTGAACTGAATGACTTGTTGCAAATATTTTAGCTGCAAATACTTCCTGACTTGAGGAAAGCCATTATGATAAAAACATTCTTTTTCTGATGTTACTCACAATAAAACATACTTACTATTGTGGGTATGATCATTATTTTGCTACTTTAAGTAAAACTTTGTTTGAAATGAGGATGGTCATGATGCCATCAGGACATACATTTCAACAAGACATAGTCTCTCACCATGTGCTGATCGTTGAGCAGGTGGACCACCCTGGAGGTCCACTCACCCATTAGGACCAGGTCAGGGGATGTCTTATACAGACGCAGAAGACACAGGGCTGCAGACTGTTTCACGCTGTCCATTGTGTCCCTGTCAATGCCCAGTTATTGGTCACAATGTCAATGGGCCAAACAAAAAAGCATCACATGTTAGACCACCACTTCCCCAAGGTGATTAAAATATGCAAACCTTTACAATGGCAATGAACAATCAAACCAAAAAAACTTAAGTTGCACATTAAGTATGCCAAATTGATGTGTCAATATATCAAATAAAGTGTAAAGTTCAGGCTGTAATTAATACTTGCTAGCGTCGTATATTCAAAGCTGCTGTTCTATTGACAGTTTACTGCTGTAGTTTTACTTGGTTTTAAAATTTTATTAATCACCTGTATGGAACGTTTTTAGAACATTGTTGTTTACAATGATAGTAATGGCAAGTAACATATGTGCAATTAAAGGTAATGAATGTCTGCAACACTTTGCATTAAAATTTTCAAAATAAAAATTGAAGCAAGGTAAAATGGCAAAGGAAAATGTGATCTCATTTGTTCGTTATCAGTGACAGTTTATCACTCCTCGGATACGTTAGTCACGTCACATGCAAAACAGATTCTCAAGGCAATGTCAACATTCAAGAAAACGTGTGTCCAAACATCTTCCTTATTCTAATGAGCTGTAAAAGTTCCCTTCCGCATTGTTGTGGCTTGTAGGTGGCTGTTGGGAAACTAGTTAGCATGAGCTAAATTAGACATCGGCAGGAAATTGTGTGTGTGCTAGCTAGCTAAAAAAATCAAGATCAACTTGTGATTACAGAAGCTAAAATATACGATAAAGAACACTTGTTTTACATCAAACATCTTCATTATATCTGAGCTAGCTAAGCAGTTTTGGTGTAAAAATGTAGGCAGGGCTATCTGCTGGAATCGTGATGTGACATTTCCATTACATTGTAAACGCATATTTAGGCCATTACGTGATGGTAGTGGATGTTTTCCAGATAGGCTGACCCTCATGTTTTTCCAGGGAAAATGCACATATCTTAATAACCGCACATATGAGAATAATTGTGCAGCTGGAAATACGAGAGTGTGTCACTTTGGTTTTACAAAAAAAGAAATCTCTCCTTGCTGGTGTGTGGATACCATTTTGGCCATATAAAATGCACCAAGTTGATGTCGTTTGTTATAGAAGAAAAGTAAAAAATTATCTTCATGATTGTTGACCACTGTGCTGATTTTACTGACTAGCTGTTGGGAAAGGATATGGCAGAACTTATACCCCCCACCAGGAGGAAATGCTTCACCTACCACTCCCTCAATCCATACCCCCGCCCCTGCCAAACATACAGCCCCTTTTTAGGATACCTATAGTCTATGGGTTGTTCTGCACCTGTGTTCAGTACAATCAACTGACTTCTGAGCATGTTCTCTGAGCTGAACCACAGCCGAAACTGCTCTGCCCCTATTGAAAGGTAAAATACCCAAAAAGCCCCCCCTCGGGACTCACCCAGCCACCAGGATGCGGGGGATCTCCCCAGCAAAGGCCTCTGCCATCTCCCTGCTGCCCACATTGGCAATGCAGTGCAGGGCCAGACACATGAAGGTGGGGTTCCTGCTGGCCAGGTCATTCTTTATAGCATTGTTGATGAGACGGATGAGTTCACTGTTGCTGTTCACAAGCACTGAAATGAACAGGTAACCCTAGAGAGGGACACAGAAAAACTATGGTAGAATCACTCAAAAAAAAGCAGAGATACTTCATACTTTCATACTTTTCATTGGCTAAACAAAGTGGTATTAGCATTGTCTGTTAAGTGTGGAAGTAAGTCTGATTGGTCCCGGTAATACTAGACCCATAATGACATCTTGTTGTAAATCATACATCAGGGTCTGAAATGAACACCCACCACCAGCCAAATGCTGGTAAAATTTAGATTGTGCCAGGTAATAGTTTCTACTCTAGCAGCCACTTTAGAAGGTAACAAACCAGGTTGTGTTATATTGTAATAGGTAATGTGAAAAATGGCTGGTGATTTTTAGAATCCACAAGCCACTCTGGCCAGTGAGTGAAAAAGTTAATTTCATGCCCTGTCATACATAGTAGGGATCAGAGGGAGAGGTATGGGTCAGAAGATCAGTTGAGTGCAGACATGCTGAATGTGTTATAGACCGTAAAAATAAAAATGGACAAAGTCACTGTGACATCACCCATTGCCTTCCCACAGACTTGTAAAAACCATTTTGAAGCTCCGGAAGTCAGGCGGAAGTTTTTTCACCGCCATGTTGTACAAATTGGAGTGCAGTAGGAAGCAGGGTGATCTGGATATGGTCATGAAAGTCCAGGCATAGTATGATTGACAGTTTGGGGTGGAAAAGCCCATGACCTTGACCTTAACCTGTCCTTTTCTATTGTAAAACAAACTTGCAGTAAGTTTATACAAGTAATGTTTTATAATATAATATAATAGGAAATGTTTACGATCTGATTTTTATTTTCATCCAAGGTTTTATCGTGTTATTTATGCGCTTTGAACATGTGAAATGAATCATATATTTATAAAGTTCAGTTATCTTCAATTTATGTTCAGCTAACATCAGCTAATTTGATTAGCTAGAATTAGGCCACCCGTCCATGTTTTCCCTTTAATGTCCTTGTTTTTACTGTCTGCCCTGGAAAATCCCGGTATTCTGTATAGGCTTGGGGAAGGGACGAGACTAGGCCGACCCAGACAAAGAAACACGGGGAGAGAACTGCTCCCTCCCTCGGGTTATGCGGCCATAATGACCGCTCTCTCACCCAGCTCTCAGTTACCGTGTTTGCGAAAGCCACTAAAACGGCTAGCTACACTGAGCTACCGTCATACGACATAGCCTTAAGCCGACAGCCAGAGAAACGTGTGTCGCCTACGTTACCACAAACCACAACCCTCAAAGATTTTGGGAAACAACTTGCCGAAGGAGAAAGCACCAGAAAATCTTCTTCAAAAATCTTCCAGCAACACTCACCAAAGAACGGAGAAAAAGGACAATCCAATCCAGAGACGCTGCCAAATCAGAACTTTCTGGACACATCAAAGCCACGGAAACAGCCTGTGCAGCTACTCCAGTACAGTAAGACTGACACAAACAGGCAATAGTTTAGGAAAACTTTTGTTTAATGTTTATTGTCAATGTAATTACATGTTTGATTGTATTCATTGTGTGTATTTAGAGTAACGTTAATTTATAACTTCTTAACACAGCAGGCTATCGACAGCCAATTAGCCTCGCATAAACTAAAGTTACAGAGCCTACTCTAATTGACTTTAACACTAATTTACAATCCGCCTCCCTTTTAAATCGAGATACTAATACTACTAATGTACTAATACCTAACCTGGTAGATATAGGATCCTGTGCCCGTAAACGGATAGGGGCCTGGAATTTAGCTAGACATAGCTACATTTCTATAGCCTCAATACACACCATGTTTCAGCCCACGTTAGCTTCATGCTAAAGCTAGATTTGTATTTCCCCCTAGAGGTACCGTCTTGTGATCTGAACACCACGTGTTCTGGCGCACATACAGAAATAGAACTGTGAATTCTATATGCCTCATTCTTTGTCTACACTTCGTTTCACTTTCCATATCATTCGCTGCTTTTAGGATGTTAGTTTAGACGTGTTTGTTATTTAATAAATTGTATTTTGTTAAATCTGGTCCTCGGTCTGATTGTTGTTTGGATAAACATTTGAGCCTATCCTCCAAAAGAATTTACGCCTTCAGATTAAGTTATTGATTATTATTTTAATATTTAACATTGAAATTCATAATCATTTAATAATTAATTTTATGAGACTGATTAATTATACTTTTGCACCTAGTGTGAAGCCATATATAAATTTATATAATCTGCACATTCATTGGTGCCTCCATGTGATGACTGTCAAGACATTTTAACTGTCTTTACTGCCAAATTATTAATGTACCTAACGACACTACACTAGCTATGGCTAGAACACGCACTAGCACCACAGCGCATGGACGAACATAGGGTAACACGCTATGATTGCCATCAACTAACGTTATATTTGCGGCCAATCAATCACAGATACGCACAGATGTTATATTGACAAGACTACTTATATTATAAATGTCCCAGAGAGCTGTTCAAAATAGGTAGCAAGCCATCACCATAGTCTGTTAAATGAGCCAAGCCACCACCACCGTCTTTTTGGCTAACCGCTAACTCGCTGGGTAACGCTAACACTAGGTTGACAAGATATGCTCTCTTACCTGGACAATTTCTTCTTAATTTTGGGACCCAAAAAAAACGTCCAAGCGTAAAAATGTCTGGTTAGGTTTTGCTCGTTACATAGACCCTCTATAAACAACCAAATAACCTATTTGGTTAACTAATATTATGTTCATAATGTTATGTTCACCTGCCCGAACCGGTCCTTTTTTCTTTTTTTTAAATAAAAAATCCATATATAATCACCCTAGCTAACACTAGGCTTTCACAAATCACTTTAAAGGAGTACAAATGCATACCGTCAGCGGTGGTTAACTAATCTACCAAGCATTTTAATAAGAATTGATTTGTAGGCATGAAAATTGCACAATGTACTTTGTAATGCAAGTTTCCCACCCTGGTGCATGAAGACAGATTGATTACACAGACTGGTTGTAACTTGCATTGAATTTTTAATCATTGAAAATAATGGGGAACAGCCGATGCCTTAACTGTGATTTTGTCTGTACCCACCTTTTATAGTGGAGTACCATTTTTTAATCAGTGAAAAATCACTGTGCATTGAGTTAAACTAGTAATTTAAGTAATGTACTTAAGTGTGTATTTCTCTTGCATTGCAAATGTTTCAAGCGTAGCTCTCTTTATGCAATAGGACAAAACACCATGGACCATATTTTCTAAAGGATGGAGTTCATTTCACCCCTAGGGGAAATTATACGTTTTTAAGTAATATCATACATTCCCTTAAAGACTGAATCCAGGGGAAGAGAAGGGTTTTCCCTGGTCGTTTCTCAAATCCAGGACTTAGCTTTTAATGGAACAGTTTTTTTATGAAATGGGTCAGGTTTTGAAGCTTTATGTGATGTTTTATTATGACTTTTTGTATCAACATTTGTAGCCATGCCATTGTTCACCAAACTGCCCCTTGTTCACCCTGCTCCACATCTTGTCCTGTCCAGCCGTGCCAACCCATGGCCCTTCTTGCTTCCTGCTCCCTAAGCCAGATGTAGCTGTCTATCAATAAAACTAACAAATTATACAACGTGTTTTCTGATTTTCATTATTTGCATAACAGAACCGTACGGTATGTATTAGGTGATAATTTTTTTCTAAATGAAAAACTATAAATATAAATATATCAAATGCAAACCATTCAAAATGATGAAGAATAAATAAGGGAATCTGGTAGAACCGCCCTCTACATATACATGTTGTACAGCAATGGGTTTTTAAAAGAGTACTTGCTCTGTAGTGAGAATCAGACCCTTTATATAAATGGGGAAAAAACTTTAATTATGGGGTTTTTGTCTGCATTTGTCTTAAAATATTTTTAAAAACCCTCTCACATTCAGTTAAACAATAATGAGCACATAATGCACCAATGCATTATTGCTCAAGCTGGCCTCCCTCAGGGTGCAAACAGTGTAGGTAAAGACACAGATGTAAATAAGTAACTGAACAGAGACATCATCCTGTAATCTCACTGAAAGACCAAAGGGGACCAGCTTGTGCTGCGGCTTTAAATTTGTTAAACAAAGGGGTTGATATTGTTCCTTTTTCACAAAGCAACTTCTACACGTTTTGCATGTATGCTGAAAAGATGGTCAGGTGTCCCTCATGGCTGACAGGTGAGTAAATTGTCCATACATGCAACACAGGATGGCATTGTTTTCCTTTGTGATATGGATGCTGCACAGTTGATAGTGGTCCCCAACCCTATTCCTGGAGATCTACTGTTCTGTAGGTTTTAATTTCAACCCCAATTTGGCACACCTGATACTACTAACTAGCAGCTCAATGAGATCTCTAGCTGTTGAATGAGGTGTGCTTTGTTCGGGTTACAGTGAAACCTACAGGACGGTAGATCTCCAGGAACAGGGTTGGGGACCACTGCTGTAGGGTAAGCCCTCCACTCTCACACTAGTCTGTTAGAAGAGACTGATAAAAAGCACAATACTAGGAAAAACAATATTTAAATATCTCATACGCCATGCTGTAATTCAAGGGTTGTGGGAAAATGTCACACTATAGCCTATGTGGAGCCAGATAGCAACAGAGAACTCGAGCAAAACGTGAGGCGATTACAACAAACATGATAAATGACAGCTTTTTTATGTGTGGATTCCATGAATACGTTAGCCACATGTTTTTAAAGTTTACATATGCTCAACCTAAAATAGAGACCTCAAATGAAAAATACACCAGCCTGTTTGACTAATGCACGGTAGCAATATCGATATTCACTCTACATAAAACGCACTTAGCCGGTTGAGAGCACAGGACAAAGTACAATTTAAACTCCCACGACGAGACTAGCTAATACAGCCTATAGAAAATAAGCACTAGCTTGTGATGCTAGGTCACGGTAGGTAGGCTTTATTTGATATATATGTCAAAAGTAAGAAAAATAGTAAAGCATAAAAATATATTCCCGAAAAACTGGAGAATGCTTTTGAGAGGGTCGATTAGTACAGTTGTAAGCAGAACACACCATAACAAATTCAGCACGAATGACAATATGAAATGCGATGTGTGCATTAGCCGAATCCTCACTTTAAAAAGAGGATTGTGGCACTGGGACTGTCAAGGTCAATCTTAACCATGTGAAGTACCGCCCCCCCAGTCTTCTTTTTCTTTCGAGTCCATAGCAATCTCAAATGTCCTTCTGCCAATATCGAGCACAGGCCACAGCTGATGGGGTGGGTTCTGCCAGGTCATCTGGGCTACACCGAGGGGCATTGGCACATTCCAGCAGGTGATCCACAGCTGCACGTGTCTTCTGTTGTGTAGTTCCAGGCTTTCATCAGTGCTTTGCACCTCCCCTGCTTCACGCGCAGTCTATTTAGAGACTTTCAGGTTGCCCAACCTAGGTCATGACCACTAGCAAGGCATTCAGTGGGTATAATTCCTCTGTCCAGCCATTCAAGGGCTCGGGTGTCGTATTTTTTCCATTCATCTTTCCAGATGTTGGTTCTTGCTTCTTGTTTGGTCATCTGGAGGGGCAGGATCATCTGCACAAAGCTGGTTCTAGATCTCAGCCTGTGTGGAGGTGGCTGCATGGCCATGCAAAGGGTGCCTGGTGTCAAGCTCCTGCATTCTTCGTTCATCTTGGGCGATAACGGATCGTCTGATGTGGGGGGGAGTAATGCCAGCTAGGGCATAGATGCACAGGACAGGTGTTGTCTTAATGCATCCCGTGATAATGTGGCAGGTGTCATTTAAAGCTGTGTCGACCAGTTTGGTGTGACGTGATCGGCTGCAGCTTGAGCAGGCATACTCAGCAGTGGAGAAACATAGTGCCATGGCAGTTGCACGGACTGTTGATGGATCTGCGCCCCACTTAGAATTGACTAGTTTGCGCAGGATGTTATTGCGGGTGTTTACCTTAACTTTGGTGTTCTGAAGATGGTTCTTGAAAGTGAGTGTCCTGTCGAGTGTAACAACAAGATACACAGGGTGGGGATGGTTGGAGAGTTTGTCGCCATCCCATGAGACGCTCAGTTCTTTTTTCACATCTCGGTTTCTCAGATGGAAGCTGCATAGTTGGGTTTTTGATGGGTTGGGTTTCAGGTGATTGTTATTGTAATAGCTTGACATCTCTTGGAAGGCACTTTCAAGGACAAACTCAGACTTCTGGAAGTCTTCTTGTTGGGTGGTGATGCAGAGGTCATCTGTGTAGATGAAGCCCTGGCATTTTGAGGGTAATGGCTGGTCGTTGAATATGTTGAAAAGGAGGGGGGCCAGTACGCTACCTTGTGGTAGACCATTCTTTTGGGCTTTCCATTTGCTCCTCTGGTTGTTCAACTAGACATAGAAGTGCCTGTTGTTAAGGAGGCTTTTGATGACTTGGCACAGGTCGAGGTCACCAGTCATTTCCAATAATTTCTTGACCATTGTACGGTGCCACCCCCAGTGACGTGCAGTGACGCAAACCGTCCCTGAAAGGTCCATAAAAATATGAATACACTGTCCAAACAACAAAATCATTTAACAGATCGGCACATGGAGAGGCATTAGATGAAGGGAAAGCACCTATTGCGACTACATTTTCTTGCTGAAAAAAATGATAGACATTAGTATTTTGACCGCATTGCTGCCATTCACATACAATGATAAATTGATACAGGAGCCAACCGTAGTGGCGGTTGTGAGCAACGTCTCTCAACCGCTCGATGACCACTCCCAGCAAAACCAGGAAGTGTGCTTCACAAACAAAGCCCAGTTTTGGCCCCTTGGTTACAACAGTCCGAAATAAAGAAAGGGAAATGTCACAGTCAACATCAAAGTGAATGGACTGCAACAGTGCATAAACACATGGATGTATACAGAGCTCAATTACGATTTTTGAGACAGGAATGGCAGTTCTATTTCAGACCGGGCAACACGCCACGGTATGGGTCATCTTCGCTGAGAGGGTGAGCTGCTAGGAGGGTAGCGTGAGACTGTGTTCTTCTTTTTTCTTGCTGGACCCGCGGAATCGCGGCTTTTCTTGCCCTCTCGTGCTGCCAGCCAGAGCCTCTGCTTCCTGAGGAGTACGCTACCCGGGGCTTTCCCTCTCCCCAGCAATGCGTTTTGTGGTATATTGCTGTCCTTTGTTAACTTGTAGTTTGTGTTACCGTTGTTGTTAGGAAGTTTGCAGCCGTTTTCCTTTCAGAAATTACAGTGCCCTCCACAATTATTGGCACCCCTGGTAAAGATGTGTAAAAAGGGTTATAAAAAATTCACCTTTTGGTGAATTAGCTTAATCTCACACTGAATAAATTAGAAAAATGCAACCTGAGAAAAAAAAATCCCTCATCAAGAAATAATTATTTTTAACAAAACCATGTGTGCCACAATTATTGGCACCCCTGCATTTATATATAAAATAAAGTAATTATTTTAAATATTTGGTCGCATATCCTATGCATGCCATGACTTCCTGATGTCTGTGAGCCAACAACATCAAAAGACTCTTGATATCTTATTTTATAGTACTCTTACAAGCGATACTATAACGTCTCTGCATTTGAATGGATCTCTATGGGAATTGGGGGTGGGACTAGATTTAGCTGTAAATTATGCTGGAACAGTATGGAATACATGGTTGGTAAAATGGCTGTAACGCCGCGTTCACACAGCGAGCAACTTGGTTGCTGGGTCGGTCAAGTCTATTAGGCTGGGGGCGGGGCAAGAGCTTCCCGTTGTGTCATCCAAGTCTGCTCGTACAACTACAATTTGTTGATGAAGAGAAACAACGGCGGTAGCCTACATATAAGAAAGACATATTTGCGATGCAGCTTATTCTTTATAGTTATGTCATGACACTGATAATTATGTGTTCTCGCTAGCTAGCGATAGGCTATATCCATCTTCGTTGCGAGCTGGCGATCTTTATCTATCTATTATTCAGTTTTACAGTAAATGCTGGGCCAGTTTGGAGTGTAAGGGCATGTTAGACTGGAAAGCTGACCAACATCATGCTGAACAAATAAAGAAGCTATACCGTCTTTCATCATCGAAACCGATTCAAGACCCTTTTAGTTCTCGAACGTAATTGCAAGTACCGGCGGTTTTATACATAAATCTATCAATCTATCTAGATAGATTTATGTAGCTATAAAACTCAACACGTAGTTTGGGATCAATGTGATATTGGTAAAACAAGCCACATATATCCTTTAAGGTTATGTTATGACACTGATAATTATACAATGATAATATATACATTATTCACTGTTACCGCTGCTAACCCTATTTCGCCTAGCTTAGTTTGATAGGCAATATTAGGCTACGTAGCTAGCTAGGTTACGGAACAATTATTCACGAAATGGTTTCGTGTCGGTTGGAGAAATATGAAACGCGGAATTCTGATTGGCTGTTACGGCCGACGTCGGCCAAAAAGTTAAACTGTGGGCAACATTTATCGGCCGATTTTGGTCGCTCAGTTTTCTAGTTGCTCAGGTCGCTGAACGTCGCTCAGCTTCATAGAGAATGAATGGACTTCCGGCAACTGGGCGACCGAAGTTGCTCGCTGTGTGAACGCGGCGTAAGTCATCAAGGGTCTCAGGTAGCAAACGAGCCTCAAACCATCACTCTGCTTCCAGATATGCAGTAGATATGGATGTATCACTTTAAGGGTTGTTGCTCCTGACAGATTTACACTATGAACAAAATAAGTGAGGAGAAGAAACCCTTCAAGTTATCCATCCATATCTACTGCATATCTGGCAGTAGAGTGATGGTTTAAGGCTTGTTTGATACGTCAGACCCTTGATGACTTAGAGCCATTATCCAACCATGTGTTCCATACTGTTCCAGTATAATTTACAGACTCTTGATATCTTATTATGCTAATATTATCCCTTTCTTACTCCTGAAGCACTTCTCAGGATGATCTGTGATAGTGGGTGTCATGCTCGTTCACCTTAGAGATGGAATTACCCTCAGACGTCCTCAAGTCTTTCTGTTAAGCTACACATGAAGTGCCTTCCTCCAACTCATGTCTGTGCAAGTGACTCACAAACTGCAATGTGACAAGAAGCAGCGGCTGGCATAATATGCTTCAGAGGACAGCACATGCTTGTCTGTGCTCTCCCGGATTAATAGTGGAGGTCACAGTAATGTGCGCTGATAAATATACAATTGGCCATTTCAAATTGGAGAGAAAAAGCAGCAAAAAAGTGCTTCTCTGTACATTTTTGCTCGCACTCCAGAAAGAGAAAACCCTGAAAGGGATACATAATAAAAGTAACAAAACAACACTGTTTACTCACAATCTGCTTCTCTGTGTACTTATTGGAGCTGAGCAGATTGACAGCCTCCATGTGACCAAAGTCGATGTCATGGCCCAACAGAAAGATGAACAGCAGCTTGCAGACATACTTCTTCTTGCTGTAGCCATCCAGCGCCTTGTCACCTTTAAACTTGGAGCGGATGTTGGCCAGCTCCTTGTTAATGCGCTTGATCTCTGCTTCCTTACTCTTACCTGGATGGAGTATGAAGAGAGCAAATAATATGCTTGTTCAAGGGAAGAACAGTGGAGGGCAAAGACAGTAAATGGAAAATATTAAGGGATCACAACAGTAAATGCACACGAGACGCACAACTATGGTAGCATTCCATTTCAAGGTGTCAAAGGCAAAGCTATTGCTTAGAGAATCAGCTCCCGCTTAGACATGGTAATACAATTATGGTTGCAAAGGGTGGGGGGGTTCCAGGTTACCTCCGGTAACTTACAGCAATTTTCTGTAATTCTGTGGATTTTCAATCTCATGCCTAACCTTCGTATTATGTTAGAAGTTTACTGCCACTTGTGTTAAGAGATGTTAGAGGACAATATATAAAAATATTTCCAAACATCTTATTTACACATATTTCCTAATTTTCTAGGATGTCGTAAGGCGTTTCCTGAAGAAAATCACCCATTTGATATTATGAAAGAACTAAGTAATTTCGGGTCCTATAGACCCTAACATAATAGGAACCAAAATTAAACTAAACAAAACTAATAAAACACAACATGTTGAAGAAAACAATAAACAAGTAAAATATGCTGAACAGGTCCAGGTCCTTTCTGGAGAGCAGGTTTCTGCAGCATATGGTACCATCACTGCCATTGCACAGCACCTTAAAGCTGGAGTACACAACTTTTTTTTTTTTTTTTTATATATCAGGGAACGGTCATGCTAAGTTGGTAGCAATCATAGAAATATCTGTTGTGAGAGAAATCCAGCACCAAACACTGTTTTTATACCATAGACTTTAGCAAAATATGGACAAAGTGACTGCGACATCACCCGTTGACTTTCTATGGGATTGTGAAAAGCGTATTGAAGCTGTGCAAGTGCTGCCATGTTATAAAAAAAATTGGAGCCAGAGACTGTGCAGTAGGGAGCAGAGGGACCCTTATATAGTCAATACGTCCGGGCTGGGTCCGGTTTGTTCACTAAGTGCATACTAGATACTAGTGACGCACAGTAACTAGGAAGTGCTGCAAACTGTCCTGGATTGGTCCACAAAACATATATAGTGCATAAACAAAACAATAAGTTCACAAATCGGCACATAGGTAGATATTAGATGAAGAAAAGGCACTACACGTTCTCGTGGGAAAAATGTATCGACTTTGTATTTTGGCTGCATTTTGTAAACGGAAAAACCGGCCTGAAAAAGCTATACTAGGGCCAACCGCACTGGCGCTGGAGAGAAACGCTCTGAACAAGACCAGGGAGTGAGCATCAACAGCGAAGCCCGGTTTTGGCCCCTTGGTTTATACACTCAAATTCTGCATTCTAAAACCAGCAATACGGCCTGAATTTTTGTTTTCAAAACAAAATGGCTTACAACATAAACTAATCAAAGAGATAGGCCGGTTCATGTCGCAAATGAATCAACAATGAGTTATAGAATTTAATCGACCCGTTACATCGGCGCTACTTCACGCAAAGAAGAAGAAAAGGGAATTGGATAAAGCTTGCTCGAAAACTGGAGTAAACTGGTGCTCATTTTAGAAGGTGGCGAGATGTTCAGGAGGGGATTGGTTTAAAGACAAATGTGGCGCTCCCATTGACTGGACAGGTAGGTCAAAAGTTTCAAGACTAATATGGACTTTCTGCTTGCCAGCCAATTGCAATTACCTATAATGAATAGTAGCTAGGTTGCTATGATTGATAACGTTACTTCATTCGGCGGCCAGTTCTTGGAAGAAGGAAATGTTTGCTAATGATATATGTCGTACAGATCACATTGGCTAGAACGAGCTACTCGACTATGACCATGCTGTAGCCAGATAATGCCTGGTTCAGACTAACGCTACACAAACTCAGTGTGATGCAACAACAGAAGAGATTCCGTTGTTTTACATGGACTCTTGTAGCTGACATTTTTACTGTAACGTTAGCTATATAAGTCTTTAATCCTGCAATCGTATCTAGAAAACTTGCATGTTCATGAGGTCTGTGGAAGCAGTGTGTGGGGGGTGGGGGGGGGGTGGGGGGGGGGGGGGGGGTAGTTATGACTCAAATGTTTTGACAGCAAATACGACTGTTGAAAAAGTTGCGTTCTCCAGCTTTAATCAAGATCAGGGGAAAGTTCTTATAAGTGTGCCTATATTTTCCAGCAGTGCTGACACCATCTGGAAAGGCGGCAACCTGGTGGAAGGGACTCTAAGTAAGACGCCATGTACCCTGTTGCTTCAATTATTCTCCAGATCCCCCCAAACATCAGCTGCATCAGAACGGAACAGGGCAGGTTGCACCAGCTATACGTAAGTTCAAACGTAGGCTAGTTATAACGTAAGTGTTTACAAAATTAAGGTTTACACATTACTAAATAAAAATGGGTTGCACCACACAAACTAGTTTGTACGTTGAGCTTAGTAGCTACTAAATATTTACACCTACCCCTAAGGAGGTGTAAATTGTGGCGTAACCATAACCAACGGAAAACAAAATGAAAACATGGCCCGTTTAGAGCGTTTCGGAGGCTCTTACCGTTATTCCTACTAAACCGTTGTTTTGAAATCTTGTTGCCATTCGGTTGTTGCAAGCAAATATAAAAAAAATACACAAATAAACTGTAACCGTCTGTTCATCTAATTGGCTACCTCCGCCGTTTCTTCAGCAAACACTGTAAAAATAGTTGACGCGTGGAAAACGAAGAGGCAAACAGAACAGTCCCGTAACTTAGGCTAAGTTTCCATATATTTTCAAAGCACATAATGGCTGTAACATTAATAAATAGGCTAAACAAACAAATAAGGATATTTTGAATTTTATACGTAAAAACATAAACATGCACACATTGTAATTCTGTTCAATGTTCTATTTTTTTTCCATGGAATGCAAAATAGACGTAGCCTGTTAAACTCAATGCAAGTTCATTTCCGTGTTTACATGGTAGCTTGTTGATTGATTGGTTATGGATTTGTTATCTTCAAGATAAAGCGACAATGTTTACCTTAGTATTGAACTAAGCATTACTTAGTTTTCACTAGCTAAGACATTACTTACGTATTGGTGGTGCAACCGAATTTGGTAAAGCGATAGTTTGAAACTAACTAGTAGCAACTAAGGACCTAGTAAATACTTTACGCGCAAACTTAGTCACGAACTTACGTATGACCGGTGCAACCCAGCCCAGGTCCCTGATTGGTGGAACACACAGCAGAGTGTGCAACAAGCTGACAGACAAAATAGTTGAGAAACTGGTGGCAATTTGGTCAAACTTAGTTTTGAGCCCATCAAAAAATGACACCACACAAATTGAATCAGAGCTTTGTAGAGATTGTTCAGTCTCTTTCTGAAGATGAAGCTACCTGTGGTTCAGATAAATAATTGAGGTAAAGCAAGTTAACTTAAAATATTTTGTTTAACCTTAAATACATAGGAATATCTAATTTGCCATCTTAAGCCCTATTCGGACGGGATAAGTTTTACAGGGGGAGGTGGGGTGATGTAATAATTACCGGAGGAGCTCCGCTATTTTAGTCCCGTCTGTATCTACCATGTCCGTAACTTTTACGGACTGCGCGCTCCCGCGCCAGTAAAGATTCCGGAGTCTTTTACCTCATGTTAAATGTCCTGTAAAAATTACCCCAGGTTAAATCAATCCCGTGCGAATTGACATGTCCGGTAAAATTCTGTTATTTCCTGTGAGAAATTAGTTTTCCCCAGTCTTTTCTCCTGGTTTTTCACGTAAGCTCTATATGCTCTCTTCGGTCCAAGTGCAAGCCACAACTATTGGCTGACTTCTAAATTAATGTAACGTTACCTAAAATAAGAAGACAGAGAGCAAAAAAAAACCAAAAAAAAACAGGCTCAAAAGTAGGCTACAGTGAGGCAACGCTTGTGGCAGCTTTAGGTAAGCTGTTGTAGCTATAGCCTTACATACATGTTATGGCCTAATATTGTTTTTTTCAAACTAACGTTAATAAAGAGGTGTAATTCAGGATTCCTCACGCTTTTTGTGGACATGTTTTCCATGCCAACATTGTCTCCACGTAGTTTTTTTTTATTTTTGGCACCTGCATCTTTTCAATTGCTCCCTGATGGCGATTTTCTACAAGAAGCAATAAGTTTGCAGTGAAGATAAGATGTGTAACGTTGTATGACTCGTGGGGAACATTTTTGGTGTGACGACAACATGGAGTAGACACTCCCATCTCTGTAATTCTAGACGCTGTTTACGGAGATACTTTATCCCGTCCGAATCGGCCGTTAACATTACGGATGTCCTGTGGTAATCATTACTTTACAGACATTGTCCTGAAAACTTATCCCGTCCGAATAGGGCTTTTGATGAAAAAAAATTACTAAAGTATATTTTTGCATTTATGTTTCCTTATATAATATGCTTTTTGATAAACTGCATTTGGGGAAAAAAAGCAAATAAATGTGTTCACATTGTGGAAAAATAACGTCATGTTTGTTGACATTTCTTAAAACCCATTACAACAATACTTGCAAAGTATTTTCAGTGACTCCTCAAATAGGCCCAATTCATTAAAAAAAGTCAGAAGTCATTAAAACTCATTTTGAACCACTCCACAGATTTCATGTTAGCAAACTAGTGTTGGCAAGTCAGTTAGGACATCTACTTTGTGCATGACACAAGTAATTTTTCCAACAATTGTTTACAGACAGATTATTTCACTTTTAATTCACTATATCACAATTTCAGTGGGTCAGAAGTTTACATACACTAAGTTGACTGTGCCTTAATTTTTGAGATTCCCATAGAGATCCATTCAAATGCAGAGACGTTATAGTATCGCTTGTAAGAGTACCAGAAAATAAGATATCAAGAGTCTTTTGATGTTGTTGGGTCACGGACATCAGGAAGTCATGGCATGCGAAGTATATGCGACCAAATATTAAAAATTTAAAGGCACAGTCAACTGTAAACTTTGATCCACTGGAATTGTGATATAGTGAATTAAAAGTGAAATAATCGGTCCGTAAACAATTGTTGGAGAGATTACTTGTGATGTCCTAACTGACTTGCCAACACTATAGTTTGCTAACATGAAATCTGTGGAGTGGTTAAAATTAGTTTTAATGACTTCAACCTAAGTGTATGTAAACTTCCGACTTCAACTGTACTTACGATTTATATATTGTTAACAGTATAAATTCCCAAAATTACCTCAATTTCTTAAAAAGGGGCTTTAAACCCTAAACATAATATCAGAGATATGAACACAATGGAAATGGAGGTTGTTCACAACTCACTTTGAAAGTGACATCAGAATATGCCAATTTTAATAAATTTTCTTTTTTAAATTGTTTGCAACAGCCTTTTCTATTGCAAGCTACCCTTTATGAGGGAGGAGTCACAGAAGGGTTAACCGAATCAGTCACAGGCTGACTGAAGAAAATATAGGTGGATTACTAAACGCAAACCAAAAGAAACACCGTTTTTACTAAAAACATGAAAACTTTTCACTTCTTTTGAGTTTGTTTTAAAGTATATTTGTGTAGACTAATTGTTTTATGGTACATTTCCAGACCTACTTTTCCAAATTATTTGGTTTTGGTTTAAAACATTGTCTAATCTGGAAAAGCTACCATTTAAGTGCACACTAGACTGAGTGCAACAGAGTGAAATGCAAGTAATTTCAGTTAAAAATAAAGATTATGCATAATTGTTTATTTAGAATATTTAATATTTCATCGTATGTATACATTTAAATTACATTATGCTCCCCATCCAATGTCAGTATTTGCATTGGCCCATGAAAAAAACCTGTGTCAGTTAACTGCTATTGGAGATGAAGAGAGGGAGGAAAGAAGGGGGCTACAAACATGGGGAGTGAAAGTAAGTTGGAGTGAGGGAACATGAGTACAAGGGGAAAAGGGAGGGCAGGAGGAAGGAAAGGAGTGAGAGTTGATTTTAAGGACAGAGGGGAATGAATGGGGAGGATTAAAGGTGGAAGAAAAACACAGTAGCAAGGGAATGGGAGGGGGTGACCACAGAATTGACTTTGAACACAAGGTTAACAGAGAGACTGGATGCACTTTATTTAAACAAGTACATCTTTACATGTTGATTTGGTTAACCCATATAATTCAATACATAAAACTTTACCAAGCATAAATACATTTGAATACTTTTTTATATTTATCATGTCAATATTTTAAAACATAGCTCTACAGAATTGAACAATGACGTAGGAAGCTCTGTATAGACTAGGAAAAAGTAGCTATATGAAAAGATCCCGTGTGTGTGTGTGTGTGTGTGTGTGTGTGTGTGTGTGTGTGTGTGTGTGTGTGTGTGTGTGTGTGTGTGTGTGTGTGTGTGTGTGTGTGTGTGTGTGTGAGTATGCATGCGTGTAAAGCCTTACAGGGACTTCACTGAAAGTCACCCTTCTCATTCCTGAAGAGGGCAGACTTTTACTCTGATTTTTCCTGACCAGTTGAGTGCTCTGAGAAAATCGGCACAAATGCTGAGCCATAAGCCAAACAGACAGTCAAGACAAGTAGGGGAGACCAAGGGGGTAATCTACAATACAACGGTCTTACAATCATAAAAACAACACATTTTTGTTCATAGCCATACACTCTGGTGTTCTAGCGGTAAATAAAGCCAGTGGCTTCTGTGTACATACTGTGTACATTCTGTTGGAACTGTTCAGTCATCATTCCGTCCCGGGTAAAGCAGGGTTAAAATGTGAAAATGTAACTTAACACCATATGGTCATACGATCGAGCAACATCAAATAAAACGCGTATACACTATTGTGTCAATGCATTTAGCAAATCAATCAAATGTCATTTTATGAAAAATATAAAATAAACTAGCGGGGATATAGCGGCCTACACTATAGCCATAGCTAATATTACACTTCAGTCCCTCACCACCCGACCGTAGCGGCCCAATGCGAAGCTATCAAAGCAAGCTAGCCATCGAAAATAATGATCGTTCCGTCGTTTATTGGTTGCTGGTAGGTACCTAGCGAATGCTCTCTCCGACTCACCACCCCCGATTTTAGTCATTGATTGTACTTGCATAATCATGTGTAAACACTGACTAATACGATTAACGTTAGGGAGACAGCTAACGTTAGCTAGATAGCCAGCTAACCAAATAGCCATCTAGTTGCAACAAATCCACAACATTCGAATTATTTTCAAATATACATATAAACATACATACGAATAAGTGCAGTTGGCTTTTCCAACTACCGTGATAAAAAAACTAGTACATTAATCAACGAGCTAGCAAGGCAAGAACGAAACAGGAACTTACAATTTCGTATGTCCGAAATGAACACTGCTAATCCTCGCATTCCGTCTCCCTTCGACACAGCCGGCATTTTGAGCTTTTTATGGTTTAAATACACACAACTGTATTGCTAATGTAAGGAAACTAGCTAGTGACCTACTTGTTTATAAGAAGAAAAAAAAACTCCTACTCCAGCAACAGCAGGAAAATTCGCCAGCTTGCTAGTAAGCTACCAACCTAAGATATTGTGATGACGCTGAGCAAGACGAGTTTGCTATTAGTGGCTGGCTAACTGGCGAAGGGTTGTATCCACTCAATAGCAAGCTTTACAGAGAGCTCACCAATAACAAGCCGAGTTGATCTAGCTACGTTTACAAACTCACCGCCAGCTCAGAAATACAAAGTTAAGATATATTGCTACCTAATACGACATCGCCAAAATACGGCGAAACATTAATAACTACGTTAACTAGCAAGCCAACGTACTGTCAATCAATAAACAAGGTTTTCTCTCTGACGAGTGACCTAGCAATCTATTACTCTTGCTAACGTTAGCAAGCTACAGCCAGTTACCCTTCTGCTACGTTAGCTATAACATGTGCGTAATATCACCGAAAATGTTTGTGTCTAAAATTAAATTGCATTTCCTTGTTCATCACAGTCTAACGCATTACTTAAATAAACGAGACAGTTTATAGTCTAAGCTAGACAGCTAACGATACTAATAATAATCGTATGAATACTGTAACGTTACTCTACTGAGTCTTGACAGGGCTCGTGACTGAGAGCTGCAGCAAAGATTCTCAAGATTCTCAAGATTCTCTCTCTGCAGTTTCCGACAGTCTCGCGCTCATCCTACAGCCTCCCAGTGATTGGTTAAATAATATGTTTCCTGACGAATGAATCCTCCCCCTGACACTGTTTATTTTTTCTTTCTGTCATTCAAGCTTCATGTATTGGGGTAATTTACAGCATGAGCAGTAAGAAGAATAATAAATAACAATAAATTATCTCGTTTGTTATATATTTATTTTTAATGTAAGGTACTTTGGGCTGGCTGCAGTTCTTTGTATGAAAATGTGCTATATAAATAAACATTATAATTATTATTATTTTTATTATTATTAATAGGGTTACATTTTTAATCATGAAGCAAATCGTGTTACAGAATGCAGAATACATCTATTGAATAACTAAACAAATAAAAACGTTATCAAAATAAAACCCATCAGATGGAAATGTGATTTTATGTGACACTAACAGCGCGATTAGTGCTAGTAGCCTAAGTATTGTTGTCGTTTCAGTCCTCACAAACTTCTGTAACTCACGATAGAAAGTTAGGGACATCCAGTGAAACTGTTTGTCGTAAACCGCAAGCTTGTTCAGCGTAGGCCTAGGCTACCCAAAAACAACAGGACTTATATAGCCTATATTTTTTTCCATTCATTAAATGGTTTTTCACTGGCAACGTTGCTGCCATTTTCTTACAGTGTACCCATAAGACATTTTACCATGGTATACCATCGTACACTACGGTAGGTACCATGGTACAAATGAATGTATAATATGTATAGTATGGTACACACTATGGTAGTACTACAGTACAATGAATGTACTATGGTACTGTACGGTACGTACCATGGTACAAATCAATGTTACATGGTAAAGTACAGTACGTACCATGGTACAAATCAATGTAACAAAGTATACTATGGTACACACTATAGTAGTACTATGGTACATACCATGGTACAATGGATGTACCATGGTATAAATTAATGTACCGTAGTATACTATGGTACACACTACAGTATACCATGGTACAAATGAATGTACCATGGTACACTACGGTAAGTACCATGGTATAAAGGAATGTACCATAGTATACTGTGGTACATACTAGGGTAGTACTATGGTACAATGAATGTACCATGGTACTCTACGGTACGTACCATGGTACAAATCAATGTTACATGGTGCAGTACAGTACATACCATGGTACAAATTAATGTAACAAGGTATACTATGATACACACTATAGTAGTACTATGGTACATACCACAGTACAATGGATGTAGCTACCATGTGAAAAATGAATGTACCACAGTATGCTACGGTACACACTACGGTAGTATGGTACATACCATGGTACAATGGATGTATCTTGGCACACTACAGTATGTAAATAAATAAGTTTTCTTCATTCTTCACAAAATCCTAAGAGGTATAATCCAGGTTTGCAGGTTGCAAAAAATCAAACGAGAGAAAATGTATAAGGAACCTGCATACTGACATAAAAACTTGAAAAAAAATATACCAATATTTTGAGTATACCAATAAAAAATATATTTATTCACAACATGTTCTCCTGTGGAAAAAAAGTGCCCAAAAATATTAAAAACAAAATACTTTTTCTATAGTACGTAGTAAAAAATAATGTAGCCTACCATAGTAAACATTACCTCTGCTGCTTTTTTCTCGATACAGTTTGGTTGTTCTGGGTATGTCCAACTGATCATCTGACAAATATCTTTTATATTGTAATTTTGACATTGTACCGCTAGCCATGCAGCTATATTTCACTGTTAAAAAAACTCAAATTAAATGGTAGCCTACACAGTATGAGAGCGAGTTGGCGGGAACTCTAGACCCTCTTGTTGTTAGGATCCTGTAATTCTGTCTGTTTATTCTTTATTTGTTATTATTTTCCTGATTTCTTTTCCCTCGCGATTGTCAGTCCGCGTTCCGTGTTTTCTGAGATTCCACTCCCTGTCTTTGTCATTGCACTATTCGGGTGATTTTGGGAACATTCGGGTTTCCTCTGTATTTCGTATTTGGTTTTCTTCCTTCTGACTTTATTTATATTTGTATATAATACTAATGTACTAATCATACTAACTGTTAGATTAGATTTAATACTAACCTGTTAACAAACTAACGTGTATATAATACTAACCAGCTAACCTACTAACATTAGGGTTTTTGAGTTCATTACTAACATTACTAATTACTAATTCATCTTGAGTTTCTACCTGCAGCTGTCATTTCCCTCCTCGTTATCCTATCCCTGTATCTATCTGTGATTTCCCATTCTCTGCACGTGTCCACTTTCGTGTACCTCCCCTCTGAGCTGTGTACTTGTTTACCTGCTAACTCCAGGCCGTTTGTTATCATTGTGTCTATGTGTATTCCAGTCTGTGTCTTACGTTTCCCCTGTCATTGTTTTATTGGTCCCTGTTAACCCTCATTGTTCTCACCTGTGTACTCTCCAATTTCCCCTCCCCCTCACACCTGATTCCTTTTGTGTAATCTTCTCCCTGTGTATTTAAACCCTGTTATTTCAGTCTGTCTTCGCGAGTTCCTTACCTATATTTTTGCTTCTGTGTTGCCTTGTTTTTCCAGAGATTCTGCCCGAGTTGTTCTGTTTATTCCGAGTATCTGTTTTGTAGTTTTTTTGTTTCCCTCGTCCGTTACCTGTTGTTTTATTTCTGTTTTGTTTTGTTTTTGTTCCTCCTCTGCCTCCCCGGTTTTGACCCCTGCCTGTGTTCTCGCGACCCTGGTTTTGGATCCTGCTTTTGTACCTTTGCTGTGCCTTCCCGGTTTGACCCCTGCCTGTTCCTTGACCACTCTTTGGACTGTGCTTTGTACCGTTGCCCTGTCTCCCCGGTTTTTGACACCAGCCTGTTTACCACGGATTGCTGCCTTGCCCTTTATTAAACTTTGGTTTTTTTATACTCCTGCCTGCGTTTGGGTCCTTCTGTCTCCTGCCATTCAATCAAGA
Organism: Synaphobranchus kaupii; assembly: GCA_029718625.1. Lineage (NCBI taxonomy): Eukaryota > Metazoa > Chordata > Actinopteri > Anguilliformes > Synaphobranchidae > Synaphobranchus > Synaphobranchus kaupii. Next base: position 48,095,885 of record CM056379.1, on the reverse strand, counting down.
AACGGACTTCATAACGGTCACGTTGTATCTAAGCTACACTAACATTGTATCTAACGTTGACTACACTAACATATAACATTATACACACATTCTTTCAGCAAGGATGGCGGTATTATTTTCAATATATTCGGGTTATTTGATTTTAGTGATTTTTCAATGGAGGTATAGAATCTCATTGAAGGGGATTACTAGGGAGTAGGCTGTGTGGTGTGATGGACAAGTAAGAAAAATTGGGAAAAGGAGCCCTGGCTATACTGCTATACTGGAGGTAAGTTAACGTCTTTTTCCATTTGCTCGGTTACTTGGCGACTGCTTTACTGTAGTCTGTTATATCCCCATTGTTCGTGAGTGTGGAGAAATATCCTGATTCCTGGGTGTCCTTTCCAGCATAGTGTAAAAGCAAAGCTCTACTCGGTTGCTTAGTTAAATTTTCGGCTAGAATTAAAGGGTGATTCCGGTTCAGATAAACTGCATTTGTTTGAGGTGACTTGAACCAGTATCTAAATATGTCCCTATTGGGCTCCATTGTAAAGCCGAGTGGAGCCGTTCTTTGACCGACCAAATCTCGAAAAAAAAATATGCCACAACATTATTATTATTATATGTTCAAAATAGTTAGTCTCGTAAAAAGTCAGTCAGTCGAGATAAAAACGGAATTACCCTTCAGGCTTTACCACCCTGATCGCTTCCAATGTTACAAGTTGGCAATATTTGTAGCGTTTATATGGGCTACGCCTGCTAATGCATTGAAGTTATTTGCTTTAACAGTAACTTTAGCTGTCATATTAGTAGCAGTAGTAACAGTCATAATTACAGTAGCCTAGGTTATGCGTTTGGGGTTTGCCTGTGTTTGTACAGACTTTGTGCAAGGAGTGACTGGGCTATTAACTGGGGCCCTATCTTACACCCGACGCAAAGCGGCGCTAACCCAAACGCAAGTGTCTTTGCTATCTTACACCCGGCGCTAGGTTAATTATAACGCCTAGCGCTTACGTCCTTTAACTACCATATATTTTTGCGCCCATTGCAAGTGAACTGGGCGTGTTGGTCTTAAGATGAGGAGTGGCCAGGATTCTTTTTGGCGTATTGCTATCTTGAGCCAGCAGAAAGCGCTTGTGCTAGAACCACCATAAACCTGGTCTAATATGGGGTGTGATAGCTGACATTATTTGGATTACTAAGCTAACTGAGCGGAGAACTGACGTGTATACGCTCGTGTAAACGTGTGAAAAAATCCTATTGTGTTGATGGAGAAGACACGCGTTGGCACGGCGATTCAGACGTCAGACGTCACAGACGCGCGTATCGGACGTGCGCTCAATAATACACGTGCGTGCGTACGTTATTGCTTATTTTTACTAAGCGCCTGGATAACGCTCGTGTATAAGCACGTGTATAAGGACGTCTATACGTGCGTGTATAAGTACGTGTATAAGGACGTCTATACGCGCGTGTCTATGTACGGACGTGTATATGTAGGCTACAGTAGAAAGTGAGCACAGACATTTGGGGAGTGGGGGATTCACTTCATTTATGGTCAAATTCCTTGTAGTGGCTGTTGTGGTTAATATTTTCTACGAACACTGTAACCTAGTTTAGGTTATGTAGTGTTAACATTATTTCATTTATGGTATTTTGTAGGGGGCCTTGAGTGTGCTAGAATGGGGCATTGTTGTTTGTTGACATTTGTTACCTCTATTAAGACATTTTGTGGGTCTAGAAACTTCATCACTCAGCCTGGCCTGGATGTGCACACTTAAGTTATCTCATGGCAATACCGTCACAATCATAGAGGGCATAATTGTATCATGAATATCTGTCGGTCTATACTTGCACTAGACTATCGATTGCCAGTTTTCGTCCAGCCTGTGAATGTATAAGCAAAGAAAGACAAGGCTACGTTACGATCACAGACCATACTTGTATTGGCGGCTATGATGCCCTTTAGCCTTTAATAATTGATGATTATAATTGAATAATAATTTATTATTATGCTCTTACTGAGAGGTGCCACACATAATTTTGTTTTGTGAGCTACAGTTGTGTTAAAAAAAAATAGCAGTACAACATCAGTAACCTGACGAACCACTGTTATTAGTAGTAGTGATATTTCTGCTGTTATGACCCAGATAGACGGACTGAACCCAAATGCACGACTCAGACACAAGATTGCCCATTCCCAGATATTTATTGCTCAACAGGGCAGTCTTGTAGCAAGGGGAGAAAGGCAAGACAGGTTAACAATTACACAACATGATTCTTGGACCGGGTAGACTTGTTCCAAGCCGGAACTGGACTTGACAATCGGACAGGACTCGTTCCAGGCCGGAACTGGACTTGACAGACGGGGGAGCCCGGTGCGGGCTGGACCGCTCAGGTGGCCGGCGGCGGAGACAAGGCCGCTCAGGAGGCCGGTGGCGGTGCGGGCCGGACCACTCAGGAGGCCGGCGGCGGAGACAAGGCCGCCCAGGAGGACGGCGGCGCAGATAGGGCCGCCCAGGAAAAGGGCGGCGCAGACCGGACCGCCCACGAAGAACGGCGGGGGCAGCTGCACAACCCTGGAGACGGGCAACGGCGACTGCACCGCCCTGGAAGCAGGCGACGGCGACTGCATCGCCCTGAAGGCAGGCGATGGTGACTGCATCGCCTTGGAGGCCAGTGACGGCATCGCCCTGAAGGCAGGCGAAGGTGACTGCATCGCCTTGGAGGGCAGCGACGGCGACTGCATCGCCCTGGATGCCGGTGATGGCGACGGCTGCATCGTCTTGGGGACCGGCGGCGGCGACGACTGTTGCCTTGCCCTGAAGGCAGGCGACGGCGACTGCATCGCCCTGGAGGCGGGCGACGGCGACTGCATCGCCCTGGAAGCGGGCGACGGGCAACTGCATCGCCCAGGAGGCTAGTGGCGGCATCGCCCTGAAGGCAGGCGACAAGGACTGCATCGCCTTGGAGGCCAGTGATGGCATCGCCCTAAAGGCAGGTGACGGCGACTGCATCGCCTTGGAGGGCAGCGACGGCGACTGCATCGCCCTGGATGCTGGTGACGGCGACGGCTGCGTCATCTTGGGGACCGGCGGCGGCGACTGGATCGTCCTGGAGGCGGGCGACGGCGACTGCATCGCCCTGGAAGCGGGCGACGGCGAATGCATCGTTGCCCTGGGGAACGGCGGCGGCGACAACTGCTGCATCACCCTGGAGACCAGCCGGAGGCAACCGCGTGGTCCTGGAGACCGGCCGGCGGCGATGGCGGCTGCGTCGCCCTGGAGGCCGGCGGAGACTGTATCGCCCGGGCCCTGGCAACCTCCCAGGTTCCCCACGTAGCGCTCGGGGGGCGACACACCTGGCTCTGGGGCTAGTGGCGCAGCACCGGCAGGAACCCCCGGGAGGGGCAGACAACCCGCCCTCTGGCACACCTGGTCCCAGCGACTCCTCAGTGTCTCCTCAGCTTCATCCTTTAGCACATTTAGTCCAGGTTGAGGCTGCGGGGAATGAGAGAGTTAGGAGAGGCCAGGGAAGGCAAGGGAAACAGACAACCGGTTAGAATGAGCAGGGGATGAGCGGGGAGCGGGAACGGGAGAGCAGGACCGTGGATCGGGATCCGGACCGGACCCAGACGTCGCAGCAGGGCAGTAGCAGTGAGCGCAACCGTAACCGTGGCAGTAGATGCGGCGACGGCCGGACGCAGGAACAGCTGTAGCGTGGAGGAGCAGAAACCCAAACTGCTTGCACACACGTCAGGAGGGAGGCAGTAGACCGCGACACAGGCAGGGACGACCAACAACTGCAGTTTGGCGGACCGCAGCAGACAGTTAGTACGACAAGACAGGAACAATGAACAGCAGAAGTGCTGTTCCAGACTGGAGCAGACTTAGATTTCAGATAGGGCGGTTAGGCAAATTAACACCTGTACAGCCAAGACTCAGGAATATTACTAGACTGGTTACTAGGACTCAAGGCAGGACCAGAGGTTTACAGACAACAACGATAACGAACGAGATCTGCGCGAACTTGGTCTGGACAACAATTAACGAACCGGCCCAGGACAGAGAACACCGGGTGACTAAATACAACATTTAATTGGTATCAATTATGTGCCGCGTGCGAATGTATGCAGGAGTGATTAGCAGATAGAAGAGTGTGGAATGCATGCGAAAGCGGGGAAGTGGGATAGGCTGTAAGGAGTGGCGTGGAACAGGGTGATACAATTAGGAAGCTACGCCCAACCTGCAGCACGGGGAAAGACGGACTAAGGAGAGACGAACATGACACGGGGGGAGAGGGAAAACACGGGAAACAGTAGGACGGGAATGCGGTCGTCACATCTGCATGGCAAATAATTTACTTGTAGATGTAGTAGTGTAATAGAAAAACAACAGACCCAACTGTCATGACATGCATGCTGCTTGTTCTGAGTAATTGACTCATTCATTGAAAAGGGCGTGTTCAAAATAATAGCAGTGTGGAGTTTAATTAGAGAGTTCATTCATTCTGTGAAAAAACTGGTGTCATTAATTGTCCTTTATTAAGGAAGAAGGGAAGCAAATGTTTCACACATTGTTATAAAATATATTTACTTTTGAATTGCTAAGTAAAATGGGCCGTTCCAAACATTGTTCGGAGGAACAACGTAATTTGATTAAAAAGTTGATTGGAGAGGGGAAAACGTATAAAGAAGTGCAGCAAATTATAGGATGCTCAGCTAAAATGATCTCAAATGCTTTAAAATGGCAACAAAAACCCGAAACACGCGGAAGAAAACGAGCAACTACTGTTAAAACGGATCGAAGAATAGTCAGAATGGCAAAGATTCAGCCAATCATCACTTCCAGAAAGATCAAAGATGATCTAAAATTACCTGTAAGTGCTGTTACAGTCAGAAGACGTTTGATCGAAGCTAAGCTATCAGCAAGAAGCCCCCGTAAAGCACCATTGTTGAAAAAACGGCGTGCAGAATCGGTTAAAATTTGCCAAGGAACACATCGATTGGCCCAAAGAGAAATGGCGTAACATTCTGTGGACTGATGAGAGTAAAATTGTTCTTTTCGGGTCTAGTGGTCGTCGACAGCAGGTCAGACGACCCCCTGGTACTGAATTCAAGCCACAGTACACTGTGAAGACAGTGAAGCATGGTGGCGCCAAAATCATGGTATGGGGATGTTTTTCATACTACGGTGTTGGGCCTATTTATCGTATACCAGGGATCATGGATCAGTTTGAATACATCAAAATACTTTAAGAGATTATGTTGCCGTATGCCGAAGAGTAAATGCCCCTGAAATGGGTGTTTCAACAAGACAACGACCCCAAACACACGAGTAAGCGAGCAACATCTTGGTTCCAGACAAAAAGGATTGAGTGGCCAGCTCAATCCCCCGACCTCAACATTACATTACATTACATTACAATCATTTGGCAGATGCTTTTATCCAAAGCGACGTACAATAAGTGCATATTGAAGGTCATTTACGCAACTACAAAGCAAATCCGACAAAGCACAGCTTTCTCACAGCGTAGGAGCTATCCCTAGTAATAAACATGAGACGTACACAGTCAGCTATACATTCTGAACTATAGAATAACCAAAAAACACAAGTTAAATAGAAAACAGGAAGCGAATACTATAGAATGGCCCTATAGGTATAATTTTAGTCGAGGTGGAGTCTGAAAAAGTGCGTTTTCAGACAACGCCGAAAAACAGACAGTGTTTCAGCTGAGCGCAGCAGAGTGGGGAGTTCATTCCACCACTGGGGAGCTAGGGTGGAAAAGCTCTGCAGTCGGGACGAGCGGGAGCCTTTAACACGGAGGGAGGGAAGTGCAAGTCGCCCTGCAGCAGCGGAGCGAAGTGGTCGAGCAGGAGCGTAGTGCTGGATTAAGTCCTGTAGGTAGGAGGGGCCTGACCTTTTGGCTGCAGTGTAGGCCAGGGTCAGAACTTTGAACCTGATCCTGGCCACGACCGGCAGCCAGTGGAGTGACCTCAGCAGGGGGGGTGACGTGCGAAAACTTCGGGAGGTTGAACACAAGCCGAGCAGCCGCATTCTGGACCAGTTGTAGGGGCAGAATGGCGCAGGCTGGTAGGCTTGCGAGAAGGGAGTTGCAGTAGTCCAGGTGTGAGGTGACCATGGTCTGGACAAGAAGCTGGGCGGAGTAAGTGGCCAGGTACGGCCGAATTCTCCTGATGTTGTACAGGAGGAACCTGCAGGACCGTGCCGTTGCCCTGATGTGTTCTCTGAAGTCCAGCTGATCATCCAGGACCACCCCCAGGTTCCTTGCAGAGCGGGAGGCGGTCACCATGGTTCCGTCGACGGTGATGGACAGGTCTAGGAGCGGGGAGGTCTTGTATGGCATGAAGAGCAGCTCGGTTTTGTCGAGGTTGAGCTTCAGGTGATGGCTAGACATCCACTCAGAGATGTCAGCCAGGCAAGCAGATATCCTTTCCTTTACCTGTGGGGCAGAGGGAGGGAAAGAGAGGAAGAGTTGAGTGTCATCAGCATAGCTATGGTAAGAGAAGCCATGTGAATTAATGACCAAAGCAAGAGACTTAGTATAAATGGAGAACAACAGAGGACCCAGTACAGATCCCTGCGGGACTCCTGTAAGAAGTGGATGATGTGCAGAGACAGAGCCCTTCCAGGAGACTTGGTAGGATCTATCAGTGAGATAGGATGTAAACCAAGAGAGGGCAGTTCCAGAGATGCCCATCTCAGCTAGTGTGGAGATCAGGAGTTTGTGGTTGACCGTGTCAAACGCTGCAGACAGGTCAAGGAGAATCAGGACAGAGGAGAGGGAGGAGGCTCTGGCAGTGGCGAGTGCCTCAGTCACAGCCAGGAGCGCAGTTTCAGTGGAATGCCCGGTTCTGAAGCCGGACTGATGAGGGTCGAGCAGGTTGTTCTCGTGGAGAAAAACTGACATTGAACCCCATTGAAAACTTGTGGGGTGACATTAAAAATGCAGTTTCTGAAGCAAAACCCAAAAATTCACAGGAACTGTGGAATGTAGTTTGTTCATCCTGGGCTGAAATACCTGTTTCTAGGTGCCAGAAGTTGGTTGACTCGATGCAACGCAGATGCGCAGCAGTTATCAAAAACAATGGTTATGCAACTAAATATTAGTTCAGTAATGTAAAGTGAAGTTAAATCTTGAAAAATGTCTTTTGTTTATACAGTAAGTGTTTGAGTTTGAAGAGAAAAATGTTGACACTGCTATTTTTTTGAACAGATTAATATTCCTTTTCTTTGCTTCCTGTAAAAGAATAACGCAGACTTGATAAAATTGGTTAATGCTTTGATTTGGAATTGAATGTGTAATGTTTCTACTACATTTGAAATATGGAACTAAAAGCTATTAAAAAATATTTGCACTTTATTCACCTTTTTAACGCATTGCTATTTATTTGAACACAACTGTACAATGACAATAAAAATGTTTTTCATATCAAATTAATGCGCTGCCTTTCATTTTCAAATGTTCTGTTGGTGCATGGCCTAAGTAGGCCTAATGCAACAGCGTTTTATTGTATTGCCTGTTCATGTGCAGCTGAGTGACCATAACGCATCATTTCCATTTTTAAAATGAAAGCACTTCAGTTTTCCTCAGGATGTAGCCGACTGTGGACAGCAAAGTCTATTCTCAATAATTAGAAAGATCAATGCATAGGACCGACAGCAAGCACGCCAAAAGTAGTTACAAAAAATGACCAGCAGGTGTCGCACTGCGTGAACCTCCTCATCAATAGGTTTGTACACTCAATGGCTCAAAAAATAAATAGAAATGTGGATATGTTGACAGCTAGATGGTTCGTGTAACGTTGATCAATTTGATTTCCTGATGCATATATCTCAAATTGAAAATTGGATTCAATATTTCAATTTTCACGTTTTGAAATAATAGGAAAATTAACAATTCAAACTCGTTTTGATCTACCGTTTGTCTATTGAAAGTTGAAAATTGCTTTATTGGCGTGGGTGGAAAAACCGGGGTAGTTTCTGATATCATCGATCAATGGACGGACTCAACCATGACCGTATGGGAGCGATAACGTCACCACAAAACTTCTTTCTTGTTATTGGTCAATGGGGGTTTAATTAGCCCTTTACCTTTACTTTTATGGTGCAGAATAAGTGCCAAAAATGAGACTACTGAGAGGAGCATATATCTTACTCGAAGCTGGCAAATGATCCAGCAACGGATAAGCCGGCGGTGGTAAATGAGAAGCCGTCTATTGATTCGCCGAGGCTGGTAAACTCATGTGCCTGTAGCTTAGCAGCCCACTGGATTTGCAACTGACCTGGCTGGTCACTCGCATGCCTAGCCTGGCAACCCACTGGATTGGCGATTATTTTTTATTTATTTTACTATTTCTGAATTAGGCTAATTTATCACCTCTCTTGCATTTGCAGTGGCCCACCAGAATCAATTTTCACCAATTGTCTAGGCGACTTGTCTTATTTAGCCTAAGTGTCATATCTCAAAAACGATTTACTGCAGCACATCCATGTTTTAAAGTTCGAATTGAAGAAGAGGCCTATCGCCTATTCAGACATTTGCAACATAATACATTTGTCAGAATCGTCACATTAGCCTATATATAGCCTAGGCTGCATAATACGCATAAAAAAGGTTGTTTTACATTGTGTAGACTGCCACCTAGTGGATATTTTTGGTACCTAGCAACATGTAAGTGCAGGAAATCAGGAAATTTCCCCAGTTGACCAAGTCGCGCAGCTGAACGGTGTTGCAGTTATTTTCTTGATACTATTTGTCTTTTCACAACAATAATCTTTCGGTAAACATGTTCAAGAAAAGTTAAGCCTTGTGATTTATTGGAGTATATCAAGTTGTTAGCTAGCCTACCTGTCTAGCTCTGCATAGAGGCGCTGCAAGGGCAGTATAGTTACAGGCTGGACGAAAACAATGGAACTAGTCTAATGCAGGTACTACAGACCGACAGATATTCATAATACAATTATGCCCTCTATGATTGTGACGGCATTGCCATGAGATAACTTGTGTGCACATCCAGGCCAGGCTGAGTGATGAAGTTTCTAGACCCACAAAATGTCTTGACAGAGGTGACAAATGTCAACGAACAACAATGCCCCATTCTAGCACACTCAAGCCCCCCTACAAAATACCATAAATGAAATAATGTTAACACTACATAACCTAAACTAGGTTACAGTGTTCGTAGAAAATATTAACCACAACAGCCACTACAAGGAATTTGACTATAAATGAAGTGAATCCCCCACTCCCCAAATGTCTCTGCTCACTGTAGCCTACATATACACGCGCGTATACACGTCCTTATACACGCGCGTATAGACGTGCGTCTGCTTATACACGCGCGATTACACGATTGGCTGCTCAGTTAGCAAAGTAATGTCAGTTATCACACCCCATAGTCTAAAGTCATGTCGCAGTTGTTTACATGTTATTTTAACGGCGCATATAAGTGCGTCTACATAGGCGTGTGCACAACGCGCGTAGCTACCCTCCTGTCTGTTACACACAGGGGCGCGCACAAGCATGACTAAAATATCTAGATCACAATGTGAAATATTATTATTGTGTAGACCTATTCCATAGGTCCACATACCTTTCCCTCAGCGACAATTACATTGCTCTCAGCCCACTCCATCAACATCCAGGCGATGTGCGATGGTACGGGACAATGGCTATCCATTAAAAAGGAGCTGATAACACCTATAGCAAGCCTAATGCGCGAATTGTCATTTGCACCTAATCCATGAATTGTCATTCAATGGAAAACTCGCACACTGCAATAGACGGTCATTTGAGTTCTGAAAATGCGCTTCAGATGTCATTACAATACAGCTCTGTTTATCTAGGAATACAGCCTGTAAGTAAATAGAATGGTTTGTGACTGAAAAAAGTTCAAAACCTTGTCCAGTGAATATTGCTTTTATTGTTTTTCAAATAGCCTAGGCTACAGCGGACTCTCTGTGCATAAGTTTTTTTCGATAGCCTATGGTTAAGAAACGGAGAGAAATATCATAAAGTTAACTGAATTGTAACCTTAGCTATTGTTCGTCCTTCATATTTTTTTAATTACAGTGACAAGGTTTCCATACCCTCAGCTTATTAAAACCCAGCTGATTTCACCTGTTATTCCATAATTGAACAAAAGATTTTAAAGAGAACTAAGCGTCTAATTAGAAACGAAATTTGTAGCACATTACACAATTAATTTTAATTCCATTATCTGCATGTGCGCTTTACATGAGCAGATTTGTTTCCCTTGCTGTAGGCTAAATCACACTTTTCACGGTCTTTAAAGTATTACGCTACCAGTAAAACAGGTTGGTCACATTTCCATAAGCAGGACATTATAAAACAAGGGAAAATATGCTGAACCTATGGGTTGCCGACCTGACAGATTTATTGTATTTAGTGTCATCATTAAGGCAAAATAATGTTATTTATGTTATTAATCAAAATTAGAATGCAGGTAGCCTAATGAACTGCGGATAAAGCTTGAACATGAGTTAATTGCATAATCAAACGAAATTCGTTAAACAAGCAGGCTAATTTGGCGTTTTCTAATGTGAGACGGAAGCAATTGGTCGTTTATTCTAAGCTGTTGCATGTGCTTTTAACAAAATTTAACCGCATATATTTTGTAAACAGCACTGTCAGGAATTACCGGGAACTCATAATGGTTAGCCCCGAATAATATTGATCATAGGCTACTATTGATCCATATTGGGATGGCAGGTATGCCATCCGCCAAGTTACAGCTTGGCGGGGCATGCCCCATAGGCCTACCTATACAGCACCGAGAGTTTGGCACTTTTCAGGGTTTCCTACAGAAGTAACCACAATGACCACAGACACACAGCCCTTAAAAACATGAACTTCTGTATGTTCTGACCTCATGTAACCACACAGCATTCAGATACAACTCCACACAATAAAGCCCCAAACTTGGGTTATTTTGCCGTTTTTTCTCCTTCCTATTCCGCTTCTTCTCATTCTTCTTCCCATTTTCCTGCCAAACTGCCTGCCTCCGTCGCGATGTTATCCAATGGGGAGAATTATTATTTGAGCGTATGGTCCCTATACCTGCTCATCAAACTTATCGTCCAATTAAAAAACTAATGTTTTTTAATGTTAATATAGCTAACGGATTCACGTTTTCTAAGAAGCTATTGTGGCTTAGTGGTTAAGACTAGCTTGGTCGTTAGCGCAGTAGGTAGCGCGTCAGTCTCATAATCTGAAGGTCGTGAGTTCGATCCACACACGGGGCAGTGCCTTTTAGTTAGCTGGTGTAGCAAACATTGTTGAAACTTTATTTCTATAGCACAATTCATGCATAAAACACAACACAAAGTGCTTCACATCAAAGCTAAGAATAAAGAAACAGGCTGGCACCCTTTAAATAATTATGCAAATAAGATAATTTCCAAATATTATGCTACAGTTTTACTTATGATAGGCCTATATTAAGGCACAACAATGGATGTTTATTGTACAGATGTGTAAGCGTACAGCTGAGCATATGAATATAAATGCTTGATTGTTTAATTTTCTATCACTATTACTACCCGTATCAAGTAAAGACAGTCACAGTAATGCTTTCAAGATATTTTATTGAAAAACACATCTGAATTCTGAATACTCAAACACACAAAATCAAAACTGACATGTCTGAAAAGATAATGTATAAAACAAATGAACAGTAAATTAAATATACAGTATATATACAGTACATAGTGTAACCATAAACATATATACAATATTAGTGCTGAAAATTATCAATCAATTGGTTAATAACAAATGAAATAATCATCAACAATTTTGATAATCAATGAAGTCATTTTCAAGCAAAATGAAGCAAAATGAAAACATTCTCTGGTTTCAGCTTCTCAAATGGAAGGATTGCTGCTTTTCTGGTTTATGTCACTGAATATCTTTTGGTTTTGGACTGTTGGTCAAACAAAACAAGACACCTGAAGACAAAAAAATAATTGACAAATAAATGAAAACAACACACACTGAACTTAAAGTGCAAGTAAGGATGTCCTGAGCTGATCTACAGGCTCGAGATCAGAGCCAATCCAGGTATTTTCTGATTAATATAGTCCAGGTATTAGCCTATAAAGACAGTTGTAAAAACACCCAAATGACCAGAAACAGCCCTGACAATGTGAGGGTGGGTTTGGGGTGGTGGGTTAGCCGTCCCTTCCTCTTCTCTGCAGCCCATCTGTGCCTTTCAGCCTCATAAAAGTCAGACTGTTGGAACTCCATCCAGGTCATCTCCTTGACCATGCCCTGTGCCTTGTACAGGGAAAACACACTGGAGGGGCAGTAGATATACTTCCCTGGCACCCCGGGGAAGCAGGTGTGAATATGAGGGCTGTTGGGGCCCTGCTTTAGTGGTTGGTGACAGAACCTGCACAGGCGACCTGTTGGCAGCTGCACTGCTGACTTCCTCTTCCTCTCCTCTGCCACCCTTTTCCACTCTGCCCCCCTCTGTTTGGCAGCCTCCAGCTCCCGCTCAAAAAATGGAGAGGCAGCAAAGTCCTCAAAAGACATTCTGGGGTTTTTGAGGCCTTCATCTGAGTATGTCTTAAAGACCTTTGTGGAGCAGTAAAAGTAATTAACTGTTTTTGACTGATAAAAAAAATGAATTGAAGAGCCATCGCCAAGATACCTTGACTTTGGCTGACCGCAGGCTAAACAGTTCCTGGTCATCTTCTTCTTCTGCTGCTGCTGCTGTTGTTTTTCCAGGATCTCTTTCACAATCTTCTCCACTGTGGCCCGGCTCAGTGACTCCTCCTGGGGGGGAGCCGCAGGTGGAGGGTTGAGGGTTGCAGGTGGAGGGTTGAGAGTTGCGGGAGGCAGGGTTGTGACAGGCACACTGACTGTTTGGCTGCCTGTGGTCAAACTCTGCCACAGCTGCTGTGTCTCCAAAACCTTCTCTGAGCTGGTATTGAGGGAGGAGCTGGTGTTTTTTAACTTCGCCAGATGCTTTACATATCTGGAGATATGTTGACGTGTGGTAGGATGAAGGAGGCTGTTGGGGTCAGTGCACGCCCTCTGTACCATGGCAGCATAGTCTGCATCCACCCGCTTCAAAAGATCTTTAGCTCCATGGTACTTAATCAGAAGCCCGTCGATGGCAGCTCTCATGGGTTCTGTCCACCGGCTGTGGTCCAGGACTTGAATAAGGCCTCCTGTCTTAATGGGTCCAGTGCGGGAGGCCCGGGGAGAGGAGGATATAGGCAGCGGTGCTACCCCTGGCAGGTCTAAAAAAATAAAGCATATGTTTATTATATTGTTTTTTGCCAAATTTCAGAGGAATCATATTGTGATGATACAGTCATATGGTAATATGGTTTTGTTGTTGTGATCCTGTTGTCCAAAGTGATCATTACAACCAAATTTTACTTAAATTGTAATTATTGTTAATGGACAATATAATTTATTAATATGATTAGAATGATATTGATTCCAACCAAAGTGTCCAAGCCTGTTTTTAACTGTGGGATGGTAGGTGGGTAATTTGAATGACCTGTATCCATCAAAGGCTGAGTCTCTGCTTTAGCTGCAGCAGACACTGGCATCAAGGGCGGCTGGGACTGGGAAACTGCTTCAGAGCACTGCTGGGAAGACAGGACCGGCACTGCTCCAACTGGATCGTCCTGGACAGCGCCACTGGTCTCCTGAAAGATAGCATCAAATATAGTGATTTAGTCAGTCAGTCTGTCGGTCAGTCAGTAATTTACAGCGAGTGATTCATCTGGATTACCTGAGAGTCTGTGCCCACTACAGCAGCAGGGCAGTGATGCACTTCATCCTGGGCAGAGGACTGCTGCTGTGTCTCCATGGCTACAGCAGCTGAGATGTTGTGCTGTGCTTTGTTCTTGTCCCAGTTTAAAACAACAGGACGACAGCCTGGCTCCACATACTCCAGTCCAAATCTCTCCCCTGTGTCCCTGTTCGATATCTGCAGGGTTGGGTATTTTGCCTTCCCTGCACTTTTAAAGAGGATGTGTTCAGTTTGGCAATTAACAGAGGGTCGAACACAGCTGGCAGCTCCACACCAGGCTGCTTCACGTCCACCAGCCTCTGGAAGTTCCAACGCACCACTCCAGTCATGGCCTGGGCCTGGAAAAGTTCACTGGACACCCGGTTGCCTGTCACCCACTGGGCTTGGTGAAAGTGGAAGCCCTGCTGCTGAGAGGTGCCTCTCACAGGGATCCAAATAGGTACAGCAGCTCCCTCACCCTTGGTGTAGTTGAGCTGCAAGGTGCCACCATACCTGTAGAGGATTCCCTCTCCCACCTCAGGGTCGCTCAGGCAGCCTCTCAGGATGTGGACACGTTGAATCCTCCACACCTTCAACATGGAGGCCTTGAAGAGGAGCACATCATTGGTGTCCTTTGCCAGGCAGAAGCGATGTAGGACGTCTTCAACTCTCTGCAGCAGTTCTCTGGGCTGTGGCACCTTTGTCCTACAGTGCTCTCTTATGTGCTGCTTGGTGGGATTAGCAGGAGAGATTCCGCAGAAGGTGTATGCATCCTTGAGCCTTTGGAGATCACTCTGGTCCACAACAACGAATGCTGCAGAGAGGAACTGGCAGAAAGAGCTGTACAGAGGATGATGTTCTGAGACACACTCCCTGGTAAAGCGCCGCATGCAGTGAAACAAGTCTAACTTAATGCTTATGTCTTTGTTAAACTTGGTCCTTGAGGCACTGGTGTTAACCAGGTTTCCAGAGGTCCCCTCTGCCACGATAGGCTCTGTGGTCCTCCAGCAGTCCCACAAGAGGTGCTCCTGAGCCCCAGGGTCCAGGACCTTGAAGGCAGCATAGCAGTCCCTAAAACATTTTTTTTTTTAAAGATTTAAAAAATCAATTTTACAGCTGAAACATATCTTCCAATATTTTTTTTGTACAAAATGAGTCTTATTATATTTACAGTACAAAATAATTTACTGTATGTTTTCTATCTATTTGCATGTTTTGTTATTTATTTGGACTACTAACAAAAAGAGTCAGATTACACTATAAACTGTGCAAATGAAATAAAAAAACAGACATGAAGACATCTCATCCCAACAATAAAACAAACTATATAATGTACAACAAGTCAATAAATAAAAATCATCTGTTTTGAATTGAAACTTGTTCTTTATACCTGTCCACCCACTGGTAGCTTGCCTTCTCCACTCCAGCCGCAGTGTAGCGTTGAGCCAGACCCTCATACATAGGATAAAGGGACCGATCACACTCTGACTGCAGCATCACCCAGCTCAGAATCATCCAGTTCTCATTCATTATAGCATAGGAAGACATGGTGCCGGACGACAGCACAACCTTCCTAGCCACTTTGCGGGTGTGATCCGACCTCAGTGCCTGTCCAAAGGTCCCCTGTAGCAGCAGAGTGAGGAGCTGCTCCTGCCGCTGATACTCATGAACCAGGCAGTCGACCAGGTAGTGTGAAGAAATAGACACTCCACACCAGCCATCAGCATCTGAGTATCCACCAAATGGAGCAGGAGTGTCTGCCTGTCTGAGGAGCCCAGTGATGGTTCTCTGGCCGTAGACTCCTGCTTCTGCATCCCTGATGTTCTGCACACTCAGCAGGTAGGCCAGGTGAGCTCTCTCATATTTAAGGTGGAGCGCCTCTGTCAGCTGCTTGGACATGTCCTCTGCTGATCTGCCACTGCGCCTCAGCTCATCCATCACAGATTTGCAGATGGCCTTTTTGTGTGTCAGGAAAGCTGGCACAATGTTGCTGAAGCGCTTTGGTAGCTTCTCCAGCCATTGGGGCTTGTCAGCATACCAGTACTTCCTACAAGCCTTGCAGGTGAGCCGTGAGGCTAAAATATAGTACTGACCGCTGGTGCCAATGATTACTCTTGGCCTTCCAACGCCGGAAGAAGCTACCTGAGGGTTGGGACAACCATAAAGACA
Organism: Synaphobranchus kaupii; assembly: GCA_029718625.1. Classification (NCBI taxonomy): domain Eukaryota; kingdom Metazoa; phylum Chordata; class Actinopteri; order Anguilliformes; family Synaphobranchidae; genus Synaphobranchus; species Synaphobranchus kaupii. The sequence continues at coordinate 48,079,945 of CM056379.1, read as the reverse complement.
AGGCAAGATATAGTTGTTCCTCAGCCTCTCCATGATTGTGTGCTCCGGCTTCCAAATGAAAAAAGGATGAAGTTGAAAGTACTTTGGTGAAGGCAGGTCAGAGATTGAGTCTATGAGCTCAGGCTGAGGTGGATAATGCCACAGGGACAGCATGTTCATAGGGTGACGTACTGGACGTGACCCTGGCCATAGCCCCAATGCCTCCAGCTCAGTCTTCATCCAGATTTTCTGTTGTTGGGAGCAGTTCCACTGCGCAAAATCCTGACCATAGCCTGGGACAGAGGCTGCTGGCTGCCTGACAGAAGGCGCTGGACATGGCAGAGCTGTAAAACACAAACACAATAAAACACTACAGTACATACACAATAAGAGCAAAGGAAAGAGAGCTCTATATTAATGACTGCTATGGTTAAAACAGTGTCACAGAAATTCATACCTTCATCAAGGACAGTGTCTTTCTGTGCTTCCACAGGGGCAATATTCTGTGATGATGAATCTAGGATGGTAAGATACAAACAGGAAAGGCAAGTGAGATAAACACATTAAAAACTGAACATGTGCTGAAGATATTGTTTCTCATAGCATTTAAGAAAATAAAACATTTACCTTCAGGAAGAGATGGAGCTGCTGTTATCTCTGGCTCTACAGAAGAACTGTGGGAGACTGGCTTTCCGTGTGCTTTGAAAAAAAGTTGCAACAAAAGTTGAGAAAAACTTTAACAGACACCAGATGTTATCATTACATATTGCTTAACACATGAGTACTATACTGTATATAACACAGTGAAAATTTGATTTTGATTTTTCAGAATGAAACTGATATTTTATGTGAGATACACTGGTAGTATAAGAGGACTAGTTATGTTAAAATGCCATACTTTGTCTCAACACACTGGGCGCCTGTTCTATCCCAAGCTGTGGGGCGATGGCAAGCAGCTGAGGAGGGACTGGCAACGGGACCTTCGCTGTGGCTATGGGATTAAAAGAAAAAAAAAATAAACGTCATACAATTTGAATAACATTCAGGATGGTTTAAAGTGAGAAGTAAACAAATATAATAACCTTTCGCAGAAGCAACAATCACAGGGGGGTCATCGGGCTCGGCAGGTCTGTAAACTGTTGCAGTAGCTGTTGGCTTAGTCCTGTGTGCTGTAAAAAAGATTGTGTCATTTTCCTCACACATTCAAGTTTGTTTGTGCTTCACAATCTGTCTTTACCTGTTGTCTCTGTAGCTAACTGCTAGTACAGACTGAAAATACCCTGTTTCGTTAAATTGTGAGTCGCTATTTATTTGAAATGGAAAAACACAATGCTTTTAAGTGTTTGAAAACAGGTAAAGCACAGAAACAATATCAATATATAGTAAGCAGCCAATCAAAGATGTGGCATGTTAACATATATCTAAGCTAGGCTTTCTAAGCCACTGTCTCACATGCCAAATCCTTGAATGACAGCCTAAAAAAAGCATGCAAAAAAAGAAAACACTTACCATCATCGCTGACATGTTAATTCCTTAGGTTAGTGGGAGAGCAAAAGAACACAAGCATCAGAACAGGCCAGAACACGGCCAAAATAACAAATTATTTGACAGAGAACAGTAATGGCAGGTGAATTCTGGTGGAAACAGAATCCTCCCTCTACACTGATGGAGAAAAACCTGTTGGTGGAGACACAGCCGTGGCTCTGGGGGCTGCTGCTGCTGCTGGGGGCCCTGAAAGCACAGGTAACATTAGACTTTTATCATGTACAGTAAGAGTTTAAAGAAACTCTTTTTACAGGTTTCTCTGTTTATTAAAATAGATCCACTTACTTAGTTCAGTGTCAAATTTAGATGGAGACAGATTTAACATTTCTCTCTCCAGCTCCTCATCCTCCTCCATCGCTAGGAGATTAAACAATAACATTAATTGTGTGTTAGGTACATTAAATGTTCACATAAAATCAGTAGTTGCATGTTTTTGTGAACTGACCTAGAGTGCTAGATGTCGGCGTGGAGGCAGCTGATGTAGTGGGGACTTCTGCAGGTGGTGGACAGGACTCAGCTCTCTGCTACTGGAGGATGTACTGCTACAGGTTGTACATCTTGCTGTTTTTGACGCACTTCACTCCTAAAAAGGCAGCGTAACCATCAGCCCTGCTCTCCCAGATCTGCCTCCAGGTGTCCTTGGCCCTGGCTCCAAAGCCGACAATATTGTCACCCTCTGATGCCACTGGTGGTGCAGGCTTCCTGGTGAAGAGGTACTCCCTCAGGTCCTCAATTTCCTGGAAGCTCCTGGCATAGTCCAGAAATGACAGCAGGCTGTCCTTGCTGTGTCCCTGAGGGTTGAAGGTCCCATCTCTCTCCTCCTCCTCTACCTTTTTCATCAGGTAGATGGTGTAGCCGACATCATTTTCCAGGAGCCACCTGAATGATTTCCCCTTGTACTTGCCAAACTGCAGCACGTACTCCCCCATCACCTCCAGTCGGTCCGACACATCCCCTCCCCGCTGAAGGACCATAGTGAGAGCGTTCGTCCTCACAAGGTCATGTCTCTGAGGGGGAGACTTGTCCTGAAGGGAAGGATTTTTTTTAATCCTCATGGCCTCATCAGAGGGGTCCTGCCTCAGATGGCCCGATGGACCCTTCCTGAATGACACCGTCATCCTTCCTGGGAAGAAGTTCATGGTCTTCTTCATTATCTCCTGTGCACAGCAAAACACAATGCATATTATATAGTAATAATTAAAAATGTAATCATACTGTTATATCAACAGAGTTATCCCTGTTAACATTAATCAGCATTGGGAATGACTAGGTAACAGCATTTGATAAGACAGACAGACAGACAGACATAGATAGATAGATAGATAGGAGAACAAAATGTCTCAGTGCAACACCTATTAATAATAATGAAATATTTTTTGTCATAGCAATTAAACCCTCATCTTGCATGTAGGCTATAAAATAGATATATGCTGTAGTATTTACCCATTCAACATGTACAATAAACTTGCCCGAAATACGACTGTAGCAAAATATTCACAATGAGAATTGATGAACTGATGAATTGATAACATAATGATGGCACAAAAGGCTTAATGTGATTCTTAAAGACAAAACACAACGAAAGAGTCAAAGAAAGCAGGATTTTGGATCAGTGTCAGCAAGACAGAAATTAAAAACCTGATTGACAGCTCTTCCAGATGTGCAATGTAATAAAATGAGCTCCTGTTAACGCTGACATATACATACCTACTAACCTTATGTACTAGCTACCTTAGCTAACAACAAACCGAATTAGAACCTGTCAATGCTAAAACAACATAACTTAAGCCAACTATTATAAAAACAGTTCATATACGACTGAGAAGCGTTCATTTACTAACGATACTTAAAGAAATGAGCCCGACTTACGTTTGATAAGTTTGTCTTTGCCGTGATAAAATGCAGAAGAACGGAAAAACAACTGTCTGTCAGTGTGTGTCAATGTGAAAACGGGGTCTCCTTAACTTTCCCTCCAAAACGGGGAAACAGCGCCACCAAAATCTCGCTTGTGGCCAAAAATATATTACATCCGTAGTGATAAGAACTACCATAGAGAATGAATGGAAAAAGTTAAGAGAGTTAAGCTCTACTATAGCCCAGCAGGGTACGTGTATCTTCCACAAAAACTATGTGCAACTGTTAAGTACTTCTCATTTCTTAGACTGTTATTATTTTCACATTAACGTATTTTTATTGCAAAGGCAAAAGAGGTTTACAATATTAACTGTTCAATGTTTCACTTGTATTATATCACACCCTCCCCAAACCGGACGCTCGCTTTTGTCTGGTTTGGGGAGGGTGTTACGCTCTGCTCTTGCGGTCATGACTGACTGACTGTGGAAACCCCTTGCCTCGGCCAACATTTATTTATTAATTAATTTCTTCACTTCAGCTCTGTTCACTTTATCCTTTTCGCACATAACACAAGGTCACCATAAAGTTAACTACGAGGAAAATTAAGAATTTACGAAAACTGAGGATAGCCTCTTTTAAACTGCAAGCCTTTAAGCGATCGGATTTATAAACCACCAATTCCTCAAACATATATGATTCATGGTTAGTCACTTAGGAAATAGATAGCCTCCGTATGTGGCTCTAGTCTACGCTACTCTGCTGATAATGTAGCTTACTGCAAACACTTTTAATAATAATAATAATAATAATAATAAAAAGAAGAATAATCTCTGGTATACTTTCTTAGTAGGTAGTATCTTTCTTAGTAGGTAGTATCTACTGTTTTCTTTCTGGCTAAGATTCCTGGGAAATATGCGTTGTCCAATTAAGCTTGTTCGCCAACGTTACTTCTTGCTTCTCGTCAGGAAGCAGAAACAAGCTAGGCTACTACGAAGCGAATCAACATGGATTATTTATAGCCTACATTCATTGCACTACAGAAAACGAAACTAAACCTAGCTGTCCGGTACCAAAAGATTTCCCGCAGGTAACGTTCTACACTACCGGAAAAAAACTCTGCTGTGCAGAAACTCACTAGCTCGCTCGCTAGCTCGTAGCCCACACATGGAAGGTTGGAGTTACGCATCCGGCAATCCAGTGTTGAATAGCCTAACGTTAAATGTATTTCATAGAATACTAATAGCCCTATTTTAAAACTGTATTTCCATATTTTACTGATGCAAACTATTTAGGCTGTACTAGCTATTTAGGCTGTATGTCTTTCAGCTAGAATGTGTTTGCGTTTAGCCCATTATGCCTCCATGTAGACTTGGTTCATTAATTTACATGCTTCTTCATGATCCATGGCTCAGGTGGTGCTGTTCATTATATTTCATTACACATTATATACTGCTCATCTACAAACTCTTTTAATGTAATTGTGTGCTGTCTATAATAGGATAACTGTTCTCATTCTTGTCAATAGAGGGCGTTATGGTTACGCGAATGTCTGCATACATTTCTTTGGAATGCATGTCTCTCTCCGTGTTTATCTTCATGCATTATTCATCATTAGTTAGCTATAAAAAAATAAGTGATATCAGTTCAAAAAAACGTCTACGACGTAAAATAAGCCAAGTTACTCACGCATAGCCTACATAGCGCTGTCCATAAGTTCTTAATTCCAACTTGCAAAAACTAGGTCTGCCTTTAAAAGTCTTGATATCAAAATGTGGCCAAGTTACAACTAACAATATTGCCTATCGCTCACACTAAATAAACTAGCTCTATTCCAAAGCAATGCTATCCAAACTTTCCTAAATTATTTAATGCAACTTGGCCCTGTGTTTCTTCATCTTTGCATGTGAAGAGATTGTGCCTCATGGAACAACATATGATTTCAATTAATGTTTTTAACAGTTGATGAATAATTACACTCCAGAATGGATATGGTTGTACTTTGTTTACTTTAGAAAATGTACAGGTTTTAAAATGTTAACTGCTGCTACAGCATTCTTTACAATTCACAAACAGACATGTATATGAAGAAACATCATATACAATAGAGAAAGGGGTGATGAATAAAAAAATGCAGATAAAAATTAGTAATATTTTTACCTAGAAAATAGCGTACATATAGCATTTTTACAAACGTATCCATACATGTTTGTGGGTCAGATGGTGGCAAATAAGTAATAGTACCAATTTTGTTAACATAATAGTATTTATGATATTTGCAAACAGAATTTTGTGAACACAAGGATATCTATGCTCTGTAGGACCACACAGGTTTTGATAGAAATCCAAATCAATCAATCAATCAATCAATACATAATAATAATTATAATAATTATAATAATAATAATAATACATTTTATTAATTCTGTGCTTTTCATAGACCCAAAGCAGTGGATTCTGACAATTGTTCAAACATCTCCTATAGTGTAGTAATTTTTCTGTTTAATTTCTAAGTGTAACACATCTGAATCAGAGTATTTCCACTATAGATTATTTTCATGTTGCAGTTTGATGTGGCACATACAGTTTCATTGACCACATTCTCTTGAGATGGTAAGATGAAGAAACACAGGGCCAAGTTGCATTAAATAATTTAGGAAAGTTTGGATAGCATTGCTTTGGAATAGAGCTAGTTAATTTAGTGTGAGCTACGATAGGCAATATTGTTAGTTGTAACTTGGCCACATTTTGATATCAATACTTTTAAAGGCAGGCCTAGTTTTTGCAAGTTGGAATTAAGAATTTAAGGACAATGCTATGTAGGCTATGCGTGAGTAACTTGGCTTATTTTACGTCGTAGACGTTTTTTTGATCTGATAGCCTATTCCTTGATCGCACTAAACACGCACGAGCATGTCTGTTTCGCCATCATAAGCAATCCGCCACGATGGAAAAGCAGGCTTTTAAAGGGAATGGGATATGACATTTTGATTGTTTTATTGCATGTCACGCCCAAGACACACCTATAATTAATGAAGAGACTAGGTTCAGCCCATGTGGACGTTGCACCGTGCTTAGCGCCCAAAAAACACGCCGTTAAAATAGCAAAAGTGGACTTGGACACGTCCTAAATGGACTTTACGCCATGCGCTTAGACTAAGTGCCAAGATCGCCAAGATGGAGCCCCTGGTCTTAACTCGAAATGTGTTGGCCATCTCGTCCAGCATGGACCTATGCCAGGGTCACTGTAGCATTAGAATTTCGACACCGGATGCATAATGCATAATGTAATGCATTTTCCCGACGGGTTTTTTAAACTCAGATTTAACAAACTACTCTCGCCATTGAGTATTAAACAAATTGTTTTTTTAATTTTTTATTAAACAACAGGGACTCGGAGCATGATGAACGTGACTGTTTTTACTGTTTCATCACAGACCCCAACATTGATGTTTATCCATAGCTCTCCCAGAGATTTTCTCCTGCATCACTTATCGCATATATGTGATGACTTCACTGGCATGTAAAGTACTATTAACGTGAATTCCATACGTGACATCTGTTTACTTGACCTATTGTATAGTCCAATTTCATTATTAAGGAAAATACACGTTATGACCTTGTACTTTTTTGCGGGGTTTGTCAGGGTCTCTTGGAATGTAGCCTACTGATCTATAACTTGCATTTGTATTTCTTTATAGCGGAAGTCAAAGCAGAGAAGACCAAAGTGGAAATCAAAGCATTCATGAGGCAGAAGATGTGAAATGCAGCAAAAATAATCCGGCGACAGTGTGGTGGCGCACACATCCTCTTAGTGTTCTTTCTTTTTAAAAATAAATGTTAAAAAAATGGTATTCAGCCCCCTTCATAATTTATTATGTACTGTCGGGTAAGTGAGGATTAGGTAAAATGTGTATTTTCTGAATCCAGCAGTTCCAACAGTCAATGCCCTTTTTAAAACATTTGGCACTCTGAATACTGAAAACAAGCGAAATTGCGTGCTAGAACCCCTCACTTAACCTACATTGAAAATATGTTTTACGTTATTTAATTTAATAATTATTATTAAAAATGACAATCATCAATTAAATCGCCGAATTCTTTGATAGGTAAGTCGAACAGTAACCTGGTGGATCAACTAACAAGTCAAAACAAGGTCTAAATCAGGTCTTAATTTTATTAAATGAAAAAAACAGTCAATTAGAATAATGACTTAAAATCATACATTCACAAATGAATGTAGGCTGACTACTTATAATTTACAAAGAGGAAGACATTAAACCAGACATTAATTAGAATATACCAGTAAAGAGAGAGATAAGCCCGATAAGCCAGAAGTTGCCAATATTATTTACCCTCCAGCTGAACAGGAACCACCACCGAAAAAATCAAAAAAGGAAAAACCTCTTCTCCAAACCAACCCCAAACTAAACTGAGGCTTCTTTCCTTCAGCTGATATAAATACCTTATTCTCCACCGGAAGGGCATCCCTGCCCTGATTGAGTTAATGTGTGAGAAGGGGGGGGGGGGGGGGGTCATTTATGACAAAGACTGGCTTATCTTTGATGTTTTTGGGGGTGAGTGAGTGAGAGAGAGACAGAAGGAGAAGGGGGGAGAGCAAGAGATGGAAGAGCTGGGTAGTTTACTTATATCTAAATATTATATATCCTACATTCCCTCTCTTGTAAGAATAGGTGCATGCACCCACTAAACACCTATTCTTACATCACCAAATAGGAATCACATTACACATTTGAACATTGAAGATGCAGTTACCTGCTAACAACAAAAAACAACTGTCCAAATGGTTCACCAACCATCTTTAAAACAATTAGTCCATGCCCAGTTTAATAGTCCCGTTGTGATCTGCTGGCCAGCAGATATATGGACACACTGATGTATGTCCCACGATGATCCAGTGTGGTGCGGAGGCATCTTTTGTGTCGCTGCTGTCATGGTACCCTGGTTCAGTCTCTTCCTTCTCCAGTGGCAGGGTATCTGGACTGACAAGGGAAGAGGTTCCCTGGACTTCCTTGGGTAACATGCAATGCTTTTTCCCATTAATGTTGTAACTGCATGAGTGAAAGGCAGCCTACTCGCAACAGTGTCTCTACCAATTCTGCACAGCATGTGGGGGCTCTGTCTCCTGTGACAGGCAGCTGGACGATCCACAGGTGGCAAAGTACGGTCAGGACCTCTCTTCTGACAGGTGGGGAAGCACCTCTTTCCCTGTCGGAATCCGTTTTGGCTCCTTGAGCTCAGGTCCAGTTGGGTGGACTGCTAACGGCAGTCGCATAGGCTAGCTTCCCGCAGCAGGGTATGGGTCCAGTTGCACTTGTGCCTCTGGGGGTCCTTCAGGGAGTGGCAGGAGAAGACTGTGGGACTTGAGGGCTTAGGCTTTATCACTCACAGCAACATGTGAAGAGGGGAACACTGCACTTTATAAGCACTTCAGGGGAACCTTACGGACAGGATTTACTGTCCACGGGCTTGCCAGTCCAAATAATCACATGAATAGGGCAGACTTGTCCATAAGTGTCCAGGAACAGCATTGGAGGGGACACCTACACTCTAGAAAAGGGACTTAAAAATATGGGCATAGTCTTATGTTAAAAGGTAGTGGTAGGAATGTGGGGAGGGGGGTGCATGGCGCCAGTTTTACCTCCTAGGACCCCAGTGTGGTTACTGGCATTCCTTTGGCAGCAGAGGGCCACAACGTTCAGCAAACCGGGATGACAGAAGGCATCCTGTTATCTTACTTCTTCCGCACGTGGATGCCACTTAACCACGCCCGTCTCATCTCTGTCCAGGGGTCCCTGCCAGTTTTGGCTTTGGATCCCTCTCTGGGCAGCTGGGCTGATCGTAGCTCGTAGGCCTCCAGTCCATCACTGCTCTCCGAACACTTCTGATGTCGGAAAGGGGCTCTTGCACTTTCCCTGGTCTCCTCCCCAAGCTGGGCTGCTGTGTCTGTAGGAGCCGGTTCTGCCTCCAGGCATTTGACGGTCTCTTCACCAGGCTCAGCTGAGAGGACTGCAACAGCCGATTCCACGTCCTGTGGGGTTACATCCTCTGTGGTGGCTGGTGTGACACAAGCCACAGAGCTGTTTCCCCCAAATTCCTCAACGGAAGGGGGGATCACCAGAGGTGGAGCTGCATTGTCTGTGGAGGTGACAAAATCCACAGAATTGTCCAAGTCTGAAGGGGGGGGGGGATGAGTCAATAGAGAGTGGTGTATTGTTCTCGGTGGGGGGTGGTGCCTGGGTTGTGGCTGGGATGGAGCAATCCATTGGGCCTACCAGCGCAGGCTGTACTGCCACAGACGAAACTTGTTTGGCCGTAACTTCTGACTTACAGTGGTGCTTTTCCCAAGCCAGTTTCCACATCTGATTTACCCCATCCCATGCCTGCTTTGACACACAAAGGTAGAGAAAATGCTCTTTTCTCTAGGTATGACCTTATCCCTTGGACAATCCTGCGCTTGGTTTCATCACTATCTGGAGAAATCAGATAGTCCAAATACTCAGTCTGCAGGTTGTAAAGTGCCTCTTCCTTAAGCTGGTCCATTGCATTCAGCTGTTCAAATTTTGGGCACTGGGTTATCAAGTATTGCCATTCTGAGATCATGAGGTACCGCTGCTGATCCAACCTTGACTAGTCAGGGAATGCTGGTAGGTCAGCAGTGGAGGGTAAATGAGGCATCTCTCTCTTTGTCTGGTATGCCATAATTATTTTATTTTATTTTTTGAAAATAAAATCAATCAATCTAAGTCCAGTCGATTAGAAAAATATTTGAACTTGTCTCAGAGTTTACCACAGTTTACTCTATAGTACAGTTTAGTATGCTATAGTACACTGCCCGGCCAAAAAAAAAAGTCGCCATTGCACCCGTCATGCATAGTGCCCACTGTACAAGCCTCTGGAGGCAGTGTTATGATCTGGGATTGCTTCAGTTGGTCAGGTCTAGGCTCAGCAACATTATGCAGCAATAAAATGAAGTCAGCGAAGTACCTGAATGTACTGAATGACCAGGTTATCCCATCAATGGGCATATGCCAGGATGACAATGCCAAGATTCATCGGGCTCAAATTGTGAAAGAGTGGTTCAGGGAGCATGAGGAATCATTTTCACACATGAATTAGCCACCAGATTCCTGATCTTAACCCCATTGAAAGTCTTTGGGATGTGCTGGAGAACACTTTACGGAGTGGGTCGACTCTCCCGTCGTCAATACAAGATCTCAGCCAAAAACGTATGCTACTCTGGATGGAAATAAATGTTGTGACATTGCATAAGGTTGTCGAAACAATGCCACAACAAATGCGCGCCGTAATCAAAGCTAAAGGCGGTCCAACAAAATATTAGAGTGTGCAACTTTTTTTTTGGCCGGGCAGTATATCTCGGTGGGACTTCCAATTATGTCGGGGAAGTGAGGATTAGGTAAAATGTGTATTTTCTGAATACAGCGGTTCCAACAGTCAATGCCCTTGTTAAAACGTTCGGCACTTTGAATACTGAACACAAGCGATATTGCATGCTAGTTCCCCTCACTTCGAATAGAATAGAATAGAAAAACTTTTATTTTCCTGCTAGGGAACTTCAATTGTAGCCCCAGCAACAACAAAAAAGGCATAGACAGTGGGGCAGACCCACAACATACAAACATATCAAACAAAGACATTCAATATAATCATTGCATTAATAACATTACATTACATTACAGGCATTTAGCAGACGCTCTTATCCAGAGCGACTTACACAGGATTTACATGGTATCCATTTCTACAGCTGGATATATACTGAAGCAATGCAGGTTAAGTACCTTGCTCAAGGGTACAACGGCAGTGCCCTACCTGGGAATCGAACCTGCAACCTTTCGGTTACAAGCCCAGTTCCTTACCCATTATGCTACACTGCCGCCCTTAATAAAACTAATTAAGTGAATTAAAGTGGAATACAGCCATGATTAAAAATCGCCCCCGCTGTCCCGAGATGTCCAGTGTCATTATTAAGCAGTCCAACACACAAACTCCGCCTCCACGACTTTCCTCCATACACGCAGTGTTGCGGTCTCTGTACACCATCGAAACGGAGCACCGAACTGCGTCGAACTGCGTCCCTGGTGGCCATTTGAAGATTGCCTGCAGTCCTAGATCAGTCCCAAGTCCCGACATCTTCAACTCCGGTGAAGAACGATGGTAAACTTTGTGGCTGCAGATCCAACGGACATTCCCGAGCATATGTTGTGAATGCGTCTCCATGGTGATGACCACAAACAAAATTATCCCGAATATACAATTCGTCAATATTATTAAAACGAGCAGCATGAGTGCCCTGAACAATCTCCAGCCTGCTTCCCCGTCCCACAATAGACATACAGCGCATGAAAAAAACAAAAGACAAAAGCCTGACACAACAAAATACATTCAAATTAACAAACACAAACACGAGAGACAGCTGGACTACGTCGCCATTACAGCGCCACGTGACATCTTAACCTACATTGAAAATATGTTTTACGTTATTTAATTTTATTATTATTATTAAAAATGACAATCATCAATTAAATCGCCGAATTATTTGATAGGTAAGTCGAACAGTAACCTGGTGGATCAACCAACAAGTCAAAACAAGGTCTAAATCAGGTCTTAAGGTTAAATAATTTTATTAAATGAAAAAAACAGTCAATTAGAATAATGACTTAAAATCATACATTCACTAATGAATGTAGGCTGACTACTTTACAAAGAGGAAGACATTAAACCAGGCATTAATTAGAATATACCAGCAAAGAGAGAGATAAGCCCGATAAGCCAGAAGTTGCCAATATTATTTACCCTCCAGCTGAACAGGAACCACCACCGAAAAAATAAAAAGGAAAAACTTCTTCTCCAAACCAACTCCAAATTGAACTGCGGCTTCTTTCCTTCAGCTGTTATAAATACCTTATTCTCCACAGGAAGTGCAGATTTCTCCATTGACTTCCATAGTGAAACCAGACAGGAAAAAGCTACTGAACTTCTACATTTTCGCATATAGTGATGGGGAGGTGATGATTACACTTCAACAGGAAAATGAGTCAGGAGAAGAAACCCTTAAAGCGATCCATTGATGTTGGATCACTTTAAGGGTTTTGATTTACTATAGTTTACCATGGTACAAGTACCATAGTTTACGACATACCATGGTATTTTTGACAGTACCATGTTACATGTTTCATAGTTACACCATGGTACAAGCATACAACACGGATGTACCATGTACTATGGTACAAGTATGGTACAATGTACCATGGCACTGTTAAAAATACCATGGTATAGTATGTATCATCGTTGTACCACGGTACAAACTGATACATGTACCATGGTATTTTTGACAGTACCATAGTACGTTGTACCATAGTTTGTACCGTGGAATGTACCATGGTACTGTCAAAATACCATGGTACATGTATCATAGTTGTACCATGGTATTTTTGACAGTTCCATCATCCATTGTATATTGTACCATACTTGTACTGTGGTACTTGTACCATGGTATAACTATGAAACATGTAACATGGTACTGTCAAAAATACCATGGTACACATATCTCATAGTTATACCACGGTACAGTACCATGGTAAAATTTCTTATGGGTAACCATTCCAAACACGCGAAATCCCTCTTTTAAATATGGCTGTTTGCGGCTGGAGTAATTTACATAGGCTAATGACTCTTAGTTGATCACCTGCAAAATGCTAAATGATAACACATGCAAATACTTTGGCTGCACCCGAAAAATAACATACCTTATTTGGGAGTAGGCTAAATCGACCCCATGATGTATTATTTTATATTCATCTTCATCATCACCACAATATCACATTAGCAACATAGCATCGTCTCAAAATTTATTTAAGAGCAAATTAAATGTATTAAGCTCTTCTCATTATTTACGTAGGCCTATTTATTTATTCATACTATATGTGATTAGTCCTCATCATCGTCAGGCAAAGACAGAAATACTACAACAAATAACTTTTTTATGCTGCATTTGTTTATTCATTCCCAACTAGGAATCCTGATATTCCAACTAGGAGTTCCATGTCGGAAACTAGGGATTGGGAAATCAACCCCCACCTCACGACTTGGAAGAACTTGACGTCATATCATCATGCAGCTCACACCGTGACCAATATTGTTAATGATAATGACAAACATGACTTTTAGCCGCTTTTAGCTTTTAAAACACTTCAACTTTTGTTTTTCAGCATGCAATGCTTTTGTATCGACCAACATACCGATACAGAATGATGAACATATACAATTAAAATGTAAAACATTATTGTTGTAGTTGTTAGCTGTTTTAGCTATGTTTACTAGCAATGCCAAAACCTTCCTGCGGCGGGGAAGGCCAATGGTTTAAATAGGCCTAACAGTATTAGTAGCAATTGCAGAGGGCAGTCCTTTACTCTCTCCTCATTAGGTTCAATTTGAGATGGGTTTTTGAGTTGAAGAATTCTCAAGATGAAGATGAAGGAAATAGCAGAGTCTTCTATTAAGTTTAATCTGAACAAAAACGTCTCCGATGTAAAAAAAAAGCCAAGTTACTCACGCATAGCCTACATAGCGCTGTCTATAAGTCCTTAATTCCAACTTGCAAAAACTAGGCCTGCCTTTAAGTATTGATATCAAAATGTGTTAAAAAAAGTTACAACTAACAATATTGCCTATCGTAGCTCACACTAAATAAACTAGCTCTATTCCAAAGCAATGCTATCCAAACTTTCCTAAATTATTTAATGCAACTTGGCCCTGTGTTTCTTCATCTTAGCATATGAAGAGATTGTGCTTCATGGAACAACATATGATTTAAATTAATGTTTTTAACAGTTGATGAATAATTACACTCCAGAAAGGATATGGTTATACTTTGTTGGCAAGTTTACTTTACAAAATGTACAGGTTTTAAAATGTTAACTGCTGCTACAGATTTCTTTACTATTCACAAGCAGACATTTATATCAAGAAACATCATGTACAATAGAGAAAGGGGGGATGAATAAATAAATAATTAAAATAGCGTACATATAGCATTTTTACAAACATATGCAGACATGTTTGTGGGTCAGATGATGGAAAATAAGTAATAGTACTAATTTTCTTAACATAATAATAGTTATATTTGCAAACAGAATTTTGTGAACACAAGGATATCTATGCTCTGTAGGACCACACAGATTTTGATAGAAATCCAAATATTCCAAATAAATAAATCAATAAATAATAATAATAATAATAAATTTTATTTATTCTGTGCTTTTCATAGACCCAAAGCAGTGGATGCAGACAATTATTCAAACATGCCCTCTAGTGTAGTAATTTTTCTGTTTAATTTCTAAGTGCAACACATCTGAATCAGAGTATTTCCACTATAAATTATTCTCATTTTGCAGTTTGATGTGGATCATACAGTTTCATTGACCACATTCTCTTGAGATGGTAAGATGAAGAAACACAGGGCCAAGTTGCATTAAATCATTTAGGAAAGTTTGGATAGCATTGCTTTGGAATAGAGCTAGTTTATTTAGTGTGAGCTATGATAGGCAATATTGTTAGTTGTAACTTGGCCACATTTTGATATCAATACTTTTAAAGGCAGGCCTAGGTTTTGCAAGTTGGAATTAAGGACTTATAGACAGCGCTATGTAGGCTATGCGTGAGTCACTTGGCTTTTTTTACATCAGAGACGTTTTTGTTCAGACATCACTTATTTTTGGTAGCTAACTAATGATGAACAATGCATGAAGATAATGACATCGAGAGAGACATGCATACAGAATAGTACATGCATTCCAAATAAATGCATGCAGACATTTGCATAACCATAACGCTCTCTACTGACGAGAATGATGACATTTCTCCTATTAGCGATAGCCCACAATTACATTAAAAGAGTTTGTAGATGAGCTGTATTTAATGTATATTGGAATACAATGAACAGCACCACCTGAACTATGGATCATGAAGAAGCATGTAAATGAATTAACTAAGTGTATATGCATAGTAGCACAATAGGCTAGACGCAAACACATTGTAGCTGAAAGAAATACATACTATATACTACTACTAAGAAAGTAGCCTACCAGAGATTATTCTTCTGATTATTATTATAATGAAAAGTGTTTGCAGTAAGATAGTACATACCTCACTAAGATAGTGACTAACCATGAATCAGATATGTTTAGGGAATTGGACGTTTATAAAGCCGATCTCTCAAGGCATTGCAGCTTATAGTAGGCTATCGTCAATTCTTAATGTATTATTGTAAATTTGTAACTTTCCTAGGTGTTAATTTTGTGGTGACATTGTGTTATGTGTGAAAAGGATAAACTGAACAGAGCTGAAGTGAAGAAATGAATGAAGACATAATAAAGAAATGTTGGCCAAGGCGAGCGTTGAACGTTCAGCTTCCACAGTGAGTCAGACAAGACCTCGGCGCAATGGACCGCACGCTCCACACAGACGAATATTTTTGTCGGCATTTGTGTGAGATTAAAACATGTAGCCAATGGCATTTTTACATTAATGAAAGAACGCGATGTTAACCAGATGATATTCTGCGTGAAACTTTTTTCTTTGCTAGACAAATGGCCATGGGATGCCTGTTCCCATAATGTTAGCTAGCCTATTGCATTACTGTCGTGGTGTCCAGTGACAATTGTTTAACAGGCTACAAATGAACAGTTAATATTGTAAACGTGCCTTTGCCTTTGCAATAAAAAACATTCTTGCATGAGAAAACCAGAACAAGTGCACACTGTTTGAGTCCAAAATGAAATTACACTTTAATATCAACCGGGCGAGGTACGAACCCACGTCGCTCGCAATACTAAGGCTTGACGCTAACCAGAAGACCAAAGGAGTATAATCCCGTGATATATGCCATTTGTCAGTGTTGGTCTGACTTTCACCATTTCACTGTAGTACAAGTGAAATAGGCTACAAGTGAAACATTGAACAGTTAATATTGGAAACGTATTTTGCCTTTTTTCCCGGTAGTTAAATTAAAAGTGTTTGCAGCTACATTATCTGCAGAGTAGCGTAGACTAGGCTAGAGCCACATTCGGAGGCTATTGTTTTTTTAAATTTTATTTAAGTGACTAACCATGAATCAGATATGTTTGGCAAATTGGCGGTTTATAAATCCGATGTCTTAAAGGATTGCAGCTTATAGGAGGCTATTATCAATTCTTAATGTAGGCTACTTTCGTAAACTCTTAATTTTCCTAGTAGTTAATTTTATGGTGACATTGTGTTTTGTGTGAAAAGGATAAAGTGAACAGAGCTGAAGTGAAGAAATTAATGAATAAAGAAATGTTGGCCGAGGCAAGGGTACGTTGAGGTCCGGGTTCCACAGTCAGTCAGTCATGACCGCAAGAGCAGAGCCTAACACCCTCCCTAAACCAGACAAGAGCTAGCATCCGGTTTGGGGAGGGTGTGATATAGTACAAGTGAAATACAAGTGAAACATTGAACAGTTAATATTGGAAACCTCTTTTGCCTTTGCAATAAAAATACGTTAATGTGCTAATGTGAAAATAATAACAGTCTAAGAAAAGTACTTAACAGTTGCACATTGTTTTTGTGGAAAATAAGCATGTGCCCTGCTGGGCTCAAACCCACAATCCACTGTGTGAGAGACTGCAGTTCTAACCACTAAGCTACAGTAGCTTCTTGGAAAGCATGAAGCCATTAGCTATATTAACATTAAAAAACATTAGTATGAAACGTTTTTATTGGACAATAAGTTTGATGAGCAGGTATACGGACCATACCCTCAAATAATAATTCTCCCCATTAGATAACATCGCGACGGAGGCAGGCAGTTTGACAGGAAAATCGGAAGAAGAAGAAGAAGCAGAAGAAGAAGAAGCGGAAGAGGAAGGAGAAAAACGACAAAATAACCCAAGTTTGGAGCTTTATTGTGTGGATGTGTGAAGTTGTATCTGAATGCTGTGTGGTTACATGAGGTCAGAACATACAGAAGTTAATGTTTTTAAGGGCTGAGAGTCTATGGGCATTGTAGTTACTTCTGTAGGAAACCCTGAAAAGTGCCAAACTCTCGGTGCTGTATAGGTATGGGGCATGCCCCACCAAGCCGTAACTTGGCGGATGGCATACCTGCCATCCCAATCTTTTATTAAACGTCGATTCAACGGGAAGTCCTTTAACCTATGCAGAGGATTAGGAGTTCCCCGAACAAAAACAAACATTAGTTTGTATAATATCATAACTCCTCCTCTACCTAACTAATACACCAATAATGTGCGGTGACACCCTTTTGTCATATCTTATGTTATCCAATAACAAATTAGGCGAAACGTAAACATGTCATATAACCAGTTCCTACCCTATGAGCTTGGGGGCACTCTTGATCTACCAAATAAAATTGTTTGTGACTTATCCTCATGTGCCTGTTAGTCAGACCATGTAATTTCCCTTAATTTCTCTTATTTTCCCACTTGTTCGGTCAGCATGATCTATCTTATCCATTGTTATGAGTACAATTCTTGTAAACAATAGAGGGAGACATTCCTGTTTTGATGGGGGATTCTAGATGTCTCCCTAGTTGATAGCATGGAGGACTCCTCCAAGGCCTCTCGCCCCCCTGACATTTCACTAAACCTTAGACTGTATTTATTTTATTATTTATATGAGGCTTCTGCATTTTTGGTTTTCTTTGGGCCTACACACCTTCACAAAACAGCTTACTTCCACATGTTCCCCCCTTTGAGACCATTTGGTCTCATACTCCCTAGTTGATGTTTCAGCCGGTGGAGTTATGACATTTCAATTTTATAATATATGAAAAATAAACATTGGTGGTGGAGTAGTTTCATGCATAGTTTGTACTTTAACTGAGTTAATACTTCCTCTAATTAACAGAGGATATATCAAAAAGTAAATATCCAAAATCAAAAGGCTACTGTATTTAGTGATTATCTGATTTGATTTGCTATAATTATACAAAGATTATATAAAAATAATTGGATTATACTGGTAATGTCTTCTTCCTCTTCTTAGGAGCCCATGACCTGAGGAGCCTGAGGAGAGGTGACTAGCACTTCACTCAGGTGTCTCCTACCTTCTTCGCCCTTTTCCTTAATCTATTTATGTGTCTGGTTTATCTATCCTAAGGGCTTTTAATCAGTTGGGGCTTTATTATGTCCCCTTTGAGTTGTTCCTTTCTTTGTGTACTGTAGTCAGTATATGTGATATGTGTGATCATGCGTACAGGGGGATACTCCTCTTACTCTTCATCTTCCTCCAACAGCCCTGGCATGAAATAATTCTCCCAATCTATCCGATTACACCATTCGTTTCCAAATTTCATTCTCACGCACTTCCATCCTCCATTTCGGCTCCTCCCTTCACTCCCCATTCGCATAAAGGATTTCCATATGGACAGTTCAGCGGCCCTCCTTTCTCTTTGCATTTTTCCCCATGTTCATTCGTGTAAGACCCATCTCCCATCTGGAATACCTGGTGAATGGATGGTTCCCATACGGTGTGTCTCCAAGGTATTCCTAAGACCATTTGGTGGACTGCCCCAGCCCGTTTCATCAATACTTCTTTGCTTTCAATGGGATCACCTGATGGATTGTTTTCCTCGCCTTCTGCTAAGTTTATGAGTTCAACCACCTCATATCCCACCGGTGTTTCCACGACTTCTTCCTTCTGGATCATCATTCCTGCTTCCCCGATTCTTGCCACTTAGACATCATAGCTTTAATACATGGCAAGATTACACTGCATCCACAGAAGGCTGTCCCAACTATTATAACTACAGGCATCGGAGTCCCCAGCCATCCCATTGCGGAGGATCCAGCACTTGCTGATAGTCCGAATGCCTCTTTAATGTTCCTTAAAGCGTGTATTACGCTAGTCAGATCCGTAATGTCAGGGACTTGGGGTGAGGGTGGGGGTGCCTGTATCTGCTGGGTTATTACTGCTGCTTGAGTTCCCTGTTCTTCTTTCTCCTTTTCGGGTATCTGGAGAAGTAACAGCTTCTTCTTTAGAGATTTATTCTGTCCTTCTGAGTTCTTCACATTTTCCCTGTGCAGCTTCATGTGGTGGACAAGATGGGCTCTTTGTTTATCCCAATTCTCCTGGATGGCTCGCCAAATATGGGGAGGGCTGTCTTTTACTCTCTCCTCATTAGCTTCAATTTGAAATGGGTTTTTGAGTTGAAGAATTCTCAAGATGAAGATGAAGGAAATAGCAGAGTCTTCTATTAAGTTTAATCTTTTATTAAATGTCGATTCAACGGGAAGTCCTTTAATCTACGCAGAGGATTAGGAGTTCCCCGAACAAAAACATTAGTTTGTATAATATCATAACTCCTCCTCTACCTAACTAATACACCAATAATGTGCGATGACACCCTTTTGTCATATCTTATTTTATCCAATAACAAATTAGGCGAAAAATAAACATGTCATATAACCAGTTCCTACCCTATGCGCTTAGGGGCACTCTTGATCTACCAAATAAAATTGTTTGTGACTTATCCTCATGTGCCTGTTAGTCAGACCATGTCATTTCCCTCAATTTCTCTTATTTTTTTCTTATTTTCCCATTTTTTTGGTCAGCATGATCTATCTTATCCATTGTTATGAGTACAACTATTGTAAACAATAGAGGGAGACATTTCTGTTTTGATGGGGGATTCTAGATGTCTCCCTAGTTGATAGCATGGAGGACTCCTCCAAGGCCTCTCGCCCCCCTGACATTTCACTAAACCTTAGACTGTATTTATTTTATTATTTATATGAGGCTTCTGCATTTTTGGTTTTCTTTGGGCCTACACAGCTTCACAAAACAGCTTACGTCTACACAGTATCAAAATATTATGGTGGAATCATAACCATCATAGCATCTTAATAAGAAAGACATAGGCTACCATCTTTACTAGTCTACTTATTATTTTTAATTCACTCATCACAACTCTTCATGATGAACAATGCACACAACAAGAACATGACATTATTGCAGATAACATTATTAATAATCTTAATAGTAATAATGTCAAAATAACAATATAATAAAAACAATAATGACACTGGATGAGTGTGCTCCTGAACCCCCTCAACAAAACCCCAGAAATAAGGGTTTCATCCGGGGATTTTACATTCCCCAGCCCCATTTGTGAGAAAAAGTCGCCCACTCAAAATGTTTTTGACAAAGTTCACTTATGCGCCCTCAATGGGGTGGAGGGATCATATTCGGTCACGGCCCAGGTCAAATCAGAGATTAGGCTGCCAATATAATGCTGACTGTATTGGAAGTGAAAGAGAACTGCAGTTTTGTTGGAGCTGGGTTAACTGCAAATGTTAGCCTACGTCTCAAAGAAAACAAGTTGATTTATCCAAATTTGGATTTACAAAAAAGTCAAAAAGCTTGGTTGATGTAGAGAGCGGGGTGTTGAACAAAATCACGACCGATGGCATCTGAGTTTGCAGCTAGGCTATAAATCCACTTATTATAGCAGAAAGAACATGTTTCGCAATTCGCAAAAGTGAAATAGCCTGTGATGTAGCATTTGTTGAAGCACTTAAGTGAGTGACTATTTCTTTGTTTTTTATTATTTACGTAGAACATTCATCAGTTTTTTAACATGCACTTGTTAAAATAAGCGATTGAAAGCAAATCTTGATTTGTTTTGTCTTCTGTGTGGTGGTGAGCGATGAACACTTAGGCTTATGCTGCATTCGATTATTCATTTCCAACTAGGAATCCTGATATCCTAAGGGAAAATAAAAAGCCCTTTCCAACTAGGGATTCCATGTCGGAAACTAGGGATCGGGAAATCAACCCCCACCTCACGACTTGGAAGAACTTGATGTCATATCATCATGGCAGCTCACACCGTGACCAATATTGTTAATGATAAACAAACATGACTTTTAGAAGATTTTAGTTTATAAAACACTTCAACTTTCGTTTTTCAGCATGAAATGCTTTTGTTTCGGCCAACATACCCAACACGTCTGGTTCGGACTGGTCAGCCCAACTCAGGGTAGAAGGTCCTTGAGGTGGCTAAGAGGCCGTTGTGCTATTGTCCTCCTTGTCAGAGTCCTCAAGACCGAGGTTGCTGCCGTGGGTAGCAGCGACTCTCAGCCTCTGCCGCCTGAGGTTTTTGGGCAGAGCGAGGCAGTGGCTGCAGCTCTCTGGTGAGTCAATGGCCTCTTGGGCATGTTATAACCCCAGGTACATGACAGAGATGGTGAGTGTCCCTGGCAGCGATGAGGGCACCGCACATGGCCGGCCGGGCAGGTACTCAAGCGTAGCTCCTCGGATGGGTGGAGAGGAATGGGCTTAGAAAGAGCCATTAGCGGGGAGCTAAGTGGATAACTAAGCAGAGAATAGGCAGCGTGGGTGGCTAGCTAGAGAAACAAAGAGACAAGCTAGCATGAGTGGCTAGTTGTGAGACAGCACAGTCCTGTTCTGCATTAGCAGGTGCAGGAGAAAATCCGTATCTGGGGCGGGGAGCCTGATATGACAGAAGGGCTAGGGAGTAAGTGAATGTCAACTGAGGAGGAGTAGCGTTGCAGTGTCCTACATGCTCTTAAGAGTTATGGTATAATTCGAACCCTGTCTCTAAATAAATACAAATCACAACCATCTCACTTTGTGTAGCCCTAGAGATAAAATTCAGTGCAGTTCTGATAAAATTTAATAGGCTACATATGACATGGAGAAGTCTATTTATCAGAGAAATGAAAGAAGTCAGGTAAATGTGTGTAGGCTTCATAGCAGTGCACCCGTTGTTTGGGTCAATGTACCTTTGCCAAAGGGTTGTTAGCATGAAAATAGGCTAAACCTAATTGGACCTTACACGAATCAACTCAAACGAAGCAAGACGTTGCTGTGATAATATTAAAGTTTAGGCATTATAGTGCTGTGGAATAAAGTCACTCTGAGGTTCGGACTGGTGAAATTCAATAAGTTTTATTAATGCATGGAGAATAAACACATCATTCACAGTCAGTGTCCATTCTGAAGTTTCACAAAACAAGCCTTCATACTTATACGCTTTTGGTTATACAAACCAGGATAGAGACTGTCCTCCTTTCACACCGTTAATTGTTTTGGGAACATGAATCTCGTTATCATCTCCCCGACCCAAGGTCTCACGGCCCTGGTTCCAGACACACAAACAGACACAGGTGGGAGAAGAGTTTTATTATGGTTTCCAAGCAGTTCCCTTAGTTCACACCAGAGGGTAGGTGGAGCAAGAGGTCCAACTTCGGGGCAGGAACGTCCACACTTGGAGCTTATTAGGGTGGATTCCAATCGCTTATTTTATCCGTCCTCTTCTCCTCAGTCCTCGCCTGACCCGGAAATCGATCGAGGTTTGCCATCTTTAAGGACATTCCAAACCGCTAAATGCTCCTCGGAGGAGTGAGGAGTGGGGAACGATGAGGCTCCCGGAGGATGCTTCAGTGACTGTTTCTTTCCATTTATTATAGCGCTAATCCATAATGACACTCGTTCTTTATAACTAACAAAAGCACCGTTTATTCATGAAAAAATAAGCTAAAAAGCATTATAGTTAAGCATGTGAGCATAATATGATGCTGACGCTTGATTGAGCAAGAACGTTCCAATTGCCTAATGCATGTTGCCTCATTTCCTCTATCCTCGTATTCGATCCTTGCATCCTCCATTGTGCGGAGCTAAGGAGCGAGGAAAGGACGTGAGGAGAGGATGCTAGGAGTAAAAATAAGCGATTGGAATGAATCCTTAGACAGACAACAGGCACTCATTGAATGACTGGCGGTCAATGGAGTTTTAACAAAACAGTTCGCTAAACGGGTCATTACCAGACAGACGAAGTCAAAAGTCTCCCTTTTCTTTTTCGATTATATATGCCAGGTTGTCAGGACCCAGTACTACTACTTACAACCCGTTATGATTTTGACTAGGCTATTCAATGAAAACCAACTTTAAATTTGGCTAGCGCCGGTCAGATGCACGCCACGCATAGGGCTACGTGATGTAACTTTAGTTGTTAAGCTAACTGAAAACACTACTGCACGTCTGATCACTTCCTCTTGTGCGGACAAAAAAATCCAATGGGGAAAAGCACCAGTTGCAAATCTTGTCATATATCTAAAATCTTTGGTTCACACCCTCAAAGCATTCCTTCAGTCAATTATCCTGCTCACAGTCAAAGGGGATTTTCCCCTAAATGTAGTGTATTTTTAAAGAAAAAGTGTATGGGAGTCAATGATAGATGGGGGACTTTAAAATGAGGTATAGGGGGAAATTGTGAGAAAATTGTATGGGACTCAAT
Source organism: Synaphobranchus kaupii (assembly GCA_029718625.1). Lineage (NCBI taxonomy): Eukaryota > Metazoa > Chordata > Actinopteri > Anguilliformes > Synaphobranchidae > Synaphobranchus > Synaphobranchus kaupii. The sequence continues at coordinate 48,056,229 of CM056379.1, read as the reverse complement.
TGAAGATGGGGGGCTTTTCAGAATTTTTTTGGGGGGGAAATTAATTCAGGCATCTGGCAACAGTGCTCAGTTTTCAGCTCTTAGCAGCACATAAAGTAGGCCAAGAGCAAGGCCGCAAAGCCCTCAGGTTATATACAGGTTATATAATTTTATATAAATTACTGAAACTTCCACAATAGTTTTAAAAGCATTTACTCGCCTAAATAAAATTACACTCCATAACAAATAATGTTCATAGACTTGTTATACTCAATTATAAGTCGCTATTTTCATATCGAGGTTGCTTTCTTGTGCAAATGCGCATACGTTGTCTAACAGCTTGCGAGTTATCATATTTATTAAACTCAAATGCTTCTTATTCCGCAGAGAAGTCTCCAACGAAATGAACGAATACCAATTGAACACCCCCTCTGAATCCAACAGTTTGAGCTCGAAGTCCGCCAGTTGTTCTCTCCATGTATACCACAATCCATTGCGCAACAGCTGGCTTGGGGAGAGTTGAGAATGATCAAAACCGATAAACTCTCTAGTCAAAGTCTCACGTAATGTGCAGTGTGCTCCTCGTGGTCGCAGCGTTGAGATGGCGGAGACATCAGACAGGATGGAAGTGAGTTGCTGCAGTTGTATTGCATTTCCATTGTAGGCCTACTGCTCAGTTACATTATTAGTTTGACCTTTTAACGCAAGTAAACCAATAAGTAAGATGGCAAGCATTTGTTGTGAGCCACAAATCTCATTGTTTGCCTTACGTTTTGCTTAGTGCAGCCAGTAGCGCTGCTAGCTAACATTAGCTGACTGAAAATGGACCCGGCCGCCTATTTTTAAATGCTATCTAGGCAGCCAACTACGTTAGGCTAACTTGATGTGGCTAACTATATTAAACAGTAGCGTTAGTTTAACTGTTAGTTGGTTGTATTACATCTTGCATGCACCCATCTTGGATATGTGGGTCTTTTAAAATTCACTTTGAATCATTTCGCTGCTTTGCCCGCTACGATAGCTTATTAGACAATGTAGTTGGAACACAAGCTTACATATTGCACTGACTTCGAGTGTCTAACACGATATTTGCAATTTAGCTAAATGCAACTATTTTTTAGCAAGATGGAAAATGTTAATTACGTATTGCTAGTTCGTTAGGTTCCTAGGAATCCTGTACGTACCTTTCTGTTGTGTGTAAATCATGGCCTTGGTTTTTGAGTCATAGTGGTTTGCTCAGAATTCCGTCGTTGATGTTTAATCTGCAGTGCCAACTAAACATGAGCTATTTTGCGAGTTTTTTGGGGGGAAATGTTAGTTGACTAGCAATTCATGTAGCATTGGAAAATATTTCACTTAGTAAACGAACACGGTCGGATGTATCATATTTTAATATTAGGAGAATATATTATTTAACTGGACGCAACATCAACAAACTAACTGCGTATTATGTCCTCGTTTGATTAATACCGCACGCATCGAACAACTTGGACCGAGCACAAACTTGAAATTGTCTAACGTTAGATGTCCCAAAAAATGTTGAGTCCGCGCCGCCACTCGTTTGATTTGCTGGTTTGCATCTAAATGTTAACGTTAAATGACTTAGGAAGTGTGACACATTTGAAACGGGAAGGTTAACTAATTTTAAATCAAAACTCCACTTTGGGTTTTTTTTTTTTTTTTTTTTAAAAACATATCGGTGTATCAATTTCATGGCCAATTAAGGCCTCAGATCTGGGCAAGCTCGGGCGAGCTGCCCACCCATGCCGTCAGAATACTCTTACCCAGTTTATCAGTTTAATCACCACTTGAATGTTGCTGAGCCTTATTGTAGCAACTAGGATACAATTCCTTCTGATGGCTTAAGTTATCAGTTGGGAGTTAGCTCTTCTCTGCATCCAAATTTCATGTTACTCTTCAGATTGTTTGTTACTCTTGTGATTACATGGTCCAATTGCAGTTAATTGTACCTTTCTCTCAGGTGTCTCAAGGGGATAACTTAGAAAAGCCTCCAGCAGAGGACATGACCTCAAAGGACTATTACTTTGACTCTTATGCTCACTTTGGCATCCATGAGGTACTTTTCTCTTTACACATTGTTTTTCATTTGTGCAAAATACCTAGCTTGTACATGTGAACATAATTAATTTCCTCCTATTTCTGTCTGTAGGAGATGCTGAAAGATGAAGTCCGCACTCTAACCTACCGCAACTCCATGTTCCACAACAAGCACTTGTTCAAAGACAAGGTGGTGCTGGATGTGGGCAGTGGCACCGGGATCCTCTGCATGTTTGCTGCCAAAGCTGGTGCCAAGAAAGTCATTGGAGTAAGTTCCCGGTGTACTTTTTATCCAGCTATAGATGTTCGTCTCTGCAAGGCCCTAAGCAGTAATTGAGATGTAATTGGCCATTTCTGATCACTGTTGTCACATATCAACACTCTAAATTAATTTGTTAACATTCTCCCCTTTGTTCTTTCCAGATTGAGTGCAGCAGTATATTGGACTATGCTGTTAAGATAGTCAAAGCCAACAAGCTGGACCACAGTAAGCAATTTAACCGCAATGTGCACTTACCTTAGTCTTTTTCCCTATCAATAGTATTGAATAGTTTCGTCTTGCACCCCCCCTCCCCAAAATAGGAACTGGCGCAGTGGAGAAATGAATTGGAGATTACCACATTGATGTGATCATGCTTTTTGTAGTGGTTCAACACTTGAATGTAAACTGCAAGCTTTATGTGTTTTAGGTTGGATGTTTTATCCATTGCCTAAAACCAGCAATAAACCTCAGCAAGCATTGACACTCCTATAGTGAGAGGAAATTATCCCCCTGAAGTTAGCTTGCTAGTTACGTTGATTATCTGGCTGCTAACGTTGGCTTCCTCGTCAGCACCTTCGTCTTTCTCTTCCTTAACAAACTCATCTGAATATTCAATCAAAAACAGTTTAATAATAATTTCCAGCTATACAATGTTTGCTAGACTAGCTAGATTGACTTTGGTAAGATTTAGCAAGTTATCTTAGGTGAGCTAAATTGTTTAATGTTAAGATATTTGTCTAACTAAATTAGGGGTGTTAACGATTAATCGTTGATCGATTAATTGCCGTTAATAATTTGATCGATCGACCATTTCAAATTTAACGATCAAATTGAACTATTTGCGGTCTCATCTTAATTGTGTCAATGGGAGCTGTTGGTGAAATGCAATCATTAAGTTAAACACAAGGGGGCGCGCGCACTGCAATTAGGAAACATGTTATTAACTTTACACAGAAGAAGACTCACTCGACCCATGAAGCACGCTACTTATGCGTGCCTGGGACATCGGTCCCATCGGAACGCGTATTTTCAGCAGCTGGTCTCGCTGTAAACCGACTGCGCACACGACTCACCCCTGATAACGTAAACATGCTTATATTCTTAAATAAAAATCAGCAGGCCTAGGTATTTACTGCATTTATGCAGTTTAAATTTTAAAGCTGTCGTAGCTTTCTCATTTCAAGAGGGAACCTATTATAGCGCTGTTTTCAAAAACGTTATTTAACTATCTATTTCATAATCATTTTGCAAATTTAAGTTTTTAATTAAGGCTCATCTTATTTTTGTATATGTCATAGACGTACGTGTTAGTCACTGATTCGCCTCGGAAGAGTGAGCGCAATTTCCCGTGCCTTATTAAAATATCATACTTAAACAAAACAGCGTTCATAATTATATTTGTGTTATGCTATGAAACAGGCGCATTTCTGAAATGTTTCAATAAAGCTTTGATTGAGGAAAAAAACATGCATTTTGTATTTTCTATGTCATAAGCTATGTTTAGCTGTTTTGTTATCGATTGATTGTTCATTAACGTTGACGACTATCGATCAAGGAAATTCCTTAGAATTTGCAACCCTAAACTAAATTTCAAAAGTAGCTTTGGCTTCAAAAGTCACTCTGAATTTTGTTAATAAATGTAAATTTAAATTACAGCAAGACCTAATCAACTAGCTCTTCTACTTTCTCCTCCTTGTCTATCTGATGGCTATAGTCGACTCGAGAGATTGACAGACTGTCACCTCACAAACCAAACTGTCCCGCCTCATGAAAATGTTTGTTTTCAGACAGACAGAATGCGGTGACACGTTTGTTCTTACCATTAGGTGCACTGACAATGTGCATGTCTATGTTCGGGATATGTAAGCAATAATCCACAACGAGGTGTGTATTACGCAGTTTTAACGCACAACGTTGAGGCGAATCACGTCGGGTGGTTTCCTTAGCGCAGTGCGTTAAAACCGTGCAATTCACATCTTGGAGTGGATTATTGCGCTTATACCATGATTACCAACAATGATTATATATATATAGTTACTTTCATATTTATTGATTTTTATGGATTTAATCAGCTGAGATTTAAATATCCTTCTGGTGTTCTTTGGGCATGTTTTCACGTTGTCAAGCAAAACTGCTGGTTGGTAGTTCTTTTTGAAGTGAAAACCCCTTGTCGCTAATTCCATTTCTGGTTACTAGTTTTATTTAAGTGTGTTGCTATGCAAAACCCTCAGTTGTTAGTTCTGAAAACAATTGATTCTATCAGGGGAAAAAGTGTTCTCATTTTTATAACACATTATACCATGGCTTGGCTAAAAACTCGATTCTGATTGGCTGGAGGGTGGGCATTTAATTCGTTAAACCGCCCGGCTATGAAGTAGCGTTGGCAACATTTTAATCACCGTTATAAATTAATACGCCGTCTACGTTATCTGCTGCCAGCGCCATTAGAGTCGACCCTTTTATGAATGGAAACCATAGCAACACCAACAGCTGATTAATAAAGCTGGCAAATAACGCTAAATTCGCTGATTTAAAAAGTTTGTATTCGCCAAATATCTTAGTTACAACTACTTTAATCTAGCAAAGAAGTTTTGTGGTTAGAGGTGCAACATTTATTCAGTTTGGAAATATGAACATAGCTAACATTGTAGGGCTTTACCTAATGTAATGTAACGTTAACGTGAACAACGCTGGTTGCGAATGCGAGTTAATTAGGCTACTTCACAAAGCACGTTAATCTGTATTAAAAAACATTTTATCAAGCGAATTGTCTTAGATATGACAAGTTACATCTAACAGTAACAAACTTTGTATCTATAGTAGGCTATTTTCAGATGTTCCCATCTCATGATGCAAATCTGAAATGCAATTTCCTTAGCCTGGGCTGTTTAAAATAGGCTGCGTGAGCAAAGCATTTTTAAAAAGCAAGACGGGGAGAGGGAGGTAAATTGAGTTGCGGTTTAATGCAATTTTCTTTAATGTCACAAATGACAAAAATAACCAAAATTGGTGCTAATTTTATGGTATAAAGTATAAAGGAACAATTTTTTCCCCTGATAGAATATTGTTTTCAGAACTAACGACGACAGGGTTTGCATAGCAACGCACTTAAATAGAACTAGTAACGAGAAATAGAATTAGCGACGAGATGTTTTCTGTTCAAATAGAACTAGCAACGAGCAGTTTTGCATGACAACGGCAAACTACATGCCAAAATGGCCTCGGAAGGATATTTCAATTTCAGCTGATAAAGTTGATAAAAATCAATAAATATAAATAAATATATAACCATGGTATAAGCGCAATAATGACCTCGGAGCCGGGCATTTGACCTCGGAGCCTCGGGCAATTTACTACCTCCGCGTCGGGCATTTAAACTGTTAAATGCCCGGCTCCTCGGTCATTATTGCTTACTAATTGGCACCGGTTCTGGTTATTTTTGTCATTACATTATTTAAGAAAATTGTATGAAACCATATAACTCAAGATTCGATGTTAACTTGCCTCCCTCTCTCTGTCTTGCTTTTTTAAAATGGTTTGGTCACACAGTGTGTAGCTAGCCTATTTTAAATGGCCTAAGCTGAGGAAATAACGTAGGCTACATTTCAGATTTGCATCATGATGGCCTATGCATGGAACCATCTGAAAAATACTAAGGAGTTTGTTAGATGCAACTTATCGAATAATGTTCTATAGCCTATAGGCTACAGATGAATGTGCTTTGTGAAGTAGCTTGCAGTCAGCGTGTTGCTGATGTTAATTTGCATGCAAATTCCTACTATAAATTTGTATTTCCAAACTGAATAAATACTGCACTTCTAACCACAAATGTTTTGCTAGATTAAGGTAGTTGTAACTAAGATATTTGCCGAATACAAACTTTATCTGTAGATTAATGTTATTTACCATTTTTTATAATTCAGATGTATGCTGTTGCTACGGCAACGTTAACTTATACCTAGACGGATCTATTGCTCGCAGAAAAAAAGATTACACATTGCACATAAACACCATGTGCTTTGCTAACTCTGTGATAATGTAACTATGCCTAGCTATATAGTTATCTAGCCACGTATTGCATTTGCATTATCTTAAAAGCAATGACAAAAGTGCTGTAGCCTAGCCTAAGTTAGCCTATTTGCAGTCTACAAAGTAGCTGTCTGCTGTCCAGTAATGTTAGTCACTGAGGGAAAGAAAGTAGGTAGGCTACATTCTGCTTATTTTACTTTATTGATTCACTTTATTTATTCCACGTATTTTCTAGAATGTCTTGGACTCTGAATTGACCGGTCATGGAGCATAGTTTGCCATTCCCGGGTTGTGTACTAGCTGGCCAGGCAGGCAGCACATTCATTTAGAATGGTGATCAAACTTGTGACCCAGATCACTGAAGGTTATACATAATAACCATCACTCATTGACCAATCAGAATCGAGTATTCACCCATACCATGGTATAACTCTGGTTAATAAGCAGGCTGTGCAATGGCGGGCATAGGGATGATTACCGAAGTCAGCCTGTACAATGTTCTGGAATTGCATCACTGCAGTGTATCGACCTTATCTTTGCCCTCTTCCTCAGTTGTGACCATAGTTAAGGGGAAAGTGGAGGAGGTGGAGCTGCCTGTTGAGAAGGTGGACATCATTATCTCCGAGTGGATGGGCTACTGTCTCTTTTACGAATCCATGCTCAACACGGTCATCTATGCTCGAGACAAATGGCTGGTGAGAGTTGTTTTAAAGATGCTGAGGGCATTCTTTTTCTCCTGCATATGCAACCAACTACTTGTATTTTATTTTTTTTATAAACATTTTCAATTTGTAAACTGCACTTGAGTTGAAATGTAACCGTTCACCTTCATTACCTTGCTCAGAAACCAGATGGATTGATATTCCCAGACAGAGCCACACTTTATGTCACCGCTATTGAGGATAGGCAGTACAAGGACTACAAAATACACTGTGAGTATCTATGTATCTTGTCCATTTTTCTTCCCAGGCTTCTCATTTGTGTTGCTTTTAAACCTCATCTATTTTATATTAGTCAGTGTTAACCGCTAGTAATTAAGTGTTAGTATGTCAGTCTCTCAGAATGGGAGAGATTGCAAGTGACACAATGTTCTTTGATCTCTCAGGGTGGGAGAATGTGCATGGGTTTGACATGTCCTGCATTAAGGAGGTTGCTATCAAGGAACCGTTGGTGGATGTGGTGGATCCCAAGCAGCTGGTCAGCACTGCCTGCCTCGTGAAGGTCAGGGGCAGTTCTCTCTCCCTTGTGTAGTGTGCCATAGCTGCTACTGTGGCTATTGGTGACGGCCATCGACTGAATCAACCCACTGGGTATATTTTTAGCTGTAGTGTATGCCTGTGTTTAGACATAATGCTGCCTTTCATTCTTAGGAGGTGGATATGTACAATGTGAAGCTAGAGGATCTGTCCTTCTCCTCACCGTTCTGTCTGCAAGTTAAGAGGAATGACTACATCCATGCGTTAGTCACCTACTTCAACATTGAGTTTACCTGCTGCCACAAGAGGACTGGATTTTCTACCAGTAAGCATCTTTTGTAGATTTTTGTATATATTATGTAAACTAGTTCATTAAAAAAAGTGAACAATCCCGGTAATAAAATCCCGAATGTTATCAAGAACATTGAGATCACTTATGAATCTAGAAAGAAAATCCTGAAAGGGTATTTGGAATTGTCTTAATCATGTTACATCAACATGAGTGCATTTGGTTGCATTTTCATTGTTGTGGCAGATGCAGTCTAGTTAATTTGGCAAGGACCGCTACCTCATGAAAAAAGTTTACCTACTTCTGAAGTGAAAATATACTTGTTCCTAAAAGGAAAGACACTGCCTGACTCATCACAATCACCCTCCTGCAGCAACAGCAAATGTGTAGCAGGACATTGGTTGGTGAGCAATAGACTTCAAAATGTCTGTTACTTGTCCTATGGCTTTGACATACTTGGAGCAAAACTTTCAAACCAAGCCCAGGTTCCAAGCAAATGCGAGCATCACCTCATAACAAATCGTCCCTCGCCTGCTAACAAGGACTGAGATTACTGTATTTGAAACACAATGGCTGTGTTCGGAATCGCTCCCTATTCACTCCCTCCCTATACACTACTTAGGGAATCTACATAGGGCACTAGATAGGGATTCACTGGTGGAAAAGGAGGTGATTTCGGACACTACATAGTCTGAATAGGTTACTTAGCAACGCGCAACGCTTGCGTGACAGCGGTCACCGGCTTGGTGAGAAAGCATGCAAGAAACGGTAAAAAAGTTTTCTTTTTTAATTTTGAACAAGGGTTTTGTTGTCTCGTTGTAGGTAGATAGGTAAGTTAGGTAACTAGGTAGCTAGCTAATTAAGTTGCATTTTCCATTAAACAGTAATTGTTAAATTAAAAAAATAGCTAAAACTTTGTAATATATTTAATCTACCGCGTTTATATTTCGGTTATAAAGCCGATTAAACTGATTTAATATAGGCTACAAGATGAAACTTGCATTTATATTTACATTTGTAGACGAGCACAGGCTCAGCCATCGCCATCTTGATAAAAAAAAAAAACTCCGGTCATGTAGTGTACATCGTTTGTACCCTATGTTTTGTGGTGCATTGTGGGGGATATTGAGTGGACTATTTAGGGTGTCAAATTGACATTTTGAATGTTGGACACCCTACAAAATGGCCGATACCCTAAATAGTGCACTATATATAGTGAATAGGGAGCGATTCCGAACACAGCCAATGGGTCTTATGCAAGAAATGCTCATACGCCCAAATTCGTTCTTATGTGGCAGGTAAGAACAGTTTATGCAATTTTATGCCATTCACCATATTTCTCTTATTTTGGATTTACTCATAGATAAGAACAAAATGTGGGGGTGTGGTTGTGTATCCTGTGTGTTGTGGGAAAGTGATATCCAGGTCAGAGATTATTCTTTGACAAATATAGCGCTTTATTCCAACCGCTGTCAGGGAACCATAACTTTGACAAGGCAAGTTCATCGAGCACAGATGATTCCAGCTGTTATATACCCTTCCTAAAGGGGATGATCCTAAGGAGTGGTGTCGTTCATGAAAGATACAATTCTTTTGAACAGCTCTTTGGTAGGAATGAAGGGAACCAATTCTCGTAGGGGTTTCGTCAAGTTTTCCCTTCATCAAGATTCTCTTCCATCAAAAATATTTCATTAAACGTGACCCTAATGTATTTGGTATATTAACGCAGCTGTCCGCAATTATATAAAAATTTTTTCCTGCAGTGTGAACGTAGCCTTAGTTGTCTGTTTTTGCAGCAAGACAGAGGGCCTCGACATTAAGATTATACTTTGTATAGCAGGAATTTATTAGCCTGTAAGAATGGTCTTCAAACTCAATTTCATCTTCCACAAGTGGGCAATTTGCAATTTTTTTGGCTTCTGAGAAAATGGTATGTTGTGAGATTTTGCATTTTTTGCTAAGTGTGCTGCGGTGGAAAAAAGGTTGGAACACTCGTAGACAATCACATCAGTCCCAATTGCATGGATGAAGGCAAGTTTAAGCAATTTAGCAGACAATATTACAAGTTTTCCTTGTACTAACCTTCTACATCTTCAGCAATCTGAGGAAATTGCAGTCCTTTAACCATTTCACTTGAGTCTGGACAGTTTGTACTTAATGTGTGAACCTTTTCACAGGCCCAGAGTCCCCCTACACACACTGGAAGCAGACTGTGTTCTATCTGGATGATTACCTGACTGTAAAGACGGGGGAGGAGATATTCGGCACACTCAGCATGAAGCCCAATGTGAAGAACAATGTAAGTTTCGCTGCTCATGTCTTCATCCTACTCTCCATGTTGACTACTTTTGTTGGGCTTTTCTGACATAACGTATATTAGATGTGTATATAGTGTATATTATATAATAAGGTATGTATATAAAAGGCTAAGAACATGCACTTTATATGTTTGTGCATCTTTTCTTGTGCATCTTTTCTTAAGTTTAATATTTGACACTTCCCATTTCCCCCCCAGCGTGATCTGGACTTCACTGTAGACATTGACTTCAAGGGACAGCTGTGTGAGGTCACCAAGACCTCTGAATACAAGATGCGCTAGAGGGGGGGGGGGGGTCAAGTAATAGTCAAGGGTTATACAGGTGTGTGCTTAATGACTCCTGCACCTGATTTTAAAAACTGTTCTTTTGCTCTTGTGTAATAGTTCTTGTTGTTCAGAGGTGGAAGGAAAATGGGTCCTATGGAACAGCAAGAATATATTGTGCAATGATCATACAGGATGTACTGTACAGAGGTGTGCGACGTGTAATCTCCACATTTCCATTTGAACACATTACATCTATGCCATACACATTCTGGCTTACTCAAAATGTTGACAGTGCACACCCTGTCCCCTTGACCTACCATGTATGGTATTATTGGAAGAAATTGTTCTGTTCATTCCCAGTAATGGGAGTCTGGGAATGGCAATGCCCCCCACCCCACCCTACCCCCCCCTTTTAAAGAAATTTTTTTTTTTGCACTTTGTGTGATGGTTTGTTTCTCTGCCCGTTAGTCTTGTGGAGCAATGTCTTTGGTGAGTTGTTTATTCCTTTGAAGTGTAGGCTACACAATAATAATGACCCCAATGAGAAGTAGAAAAGGACCAATGACTGTTTAATTGTGTTGGGCTTGATCTGAATGTTTGACACACTCCTCCTACACTGTTTTAATAAAAGACCATAATGGGAAATTAAGAATGCATGGGCCCAGTCTTGTGTACAGTGCAGCCCTTGGGTAGTTGCACTGTGTATATCAAATGCAATGGGAGTAAATCCTGGGTACTGTATCACAAAGCAGCCTAAGTGAGTTAGCTGGGTAACTGCGGACTAAAACCTGGAAGAGTGCTTTTGCTTCATAATATGTTCCATATTCGGGAGGGGGTTCCAGGTTTTTATCTGCTTAGTTATCCAGCTAATCCACTAGGCCTGCTTTGTGGTACAGGCCCCTGTTGGGGAAAAACTAAATAACTGCTCTTGGTACACCGAGGATTGGAGTCTTCAGTCTGAAGTATAAGTCAGAGGAGTGGATTGGATAATGCAGAATGATATTTTCTATTTTGCTTCTTTTTGATGAAAATAAAGTTTTTGGAGTGGCTGCATAATGAAGTGCCCATGTTTATCCGGAAGGATTTTTCTTTTTCCATAGTGATTGTCTCCTGATTGTGTCCTAGAGCAGGGGTCGAGAGGGGTGCAGTGTTTTGTGGTTTCCTTTCAATCAGCAGCTGTTTGAGGCCTTAGTGTGCACTTGCCAACAAGCTTATTTTGAAATCCTACCCCTAGAGGATAGGGAGGACTGTCCAAGAATTTATAAAACTAAATCTATAAAAATAACCATGTTAATATCCATTTCTAAGCATCTATGATACACCAAACCTCTTGCCAATGGTAAGATGTCAACAGCGCCCTGTTGACTAGGTAAAATGTGTATTTTCTGAATCCAGCGGTTCCAACAGTCAGTGCCCTTGTTAAAATATTCAGCGCACTGAATACTGAACACAAGCGATATTGCCTGCTAGAACCCCTCACCCTACATTCAGAATGTTTCACGGAATTTAATTAAATTAATAATTACAATCAATTAAATCGCCAAATTTGTTGATAGGTCAGTCGAACAGTAACCTAGTGGAATCAACCAAGTAAAAATCTGGCTTTAAGATTAATTTTATTAAGTCAATTAGTATGACTTGAAATCATTCACTAATGAATGTAGGCTGACTAATAATTTACAAAAAGGAAGATGATTATTAGAAGATACCAGTAAAGAGTGTGAGACCGATAAGCCAGAAATTGCTGAAGTATTTACCCTCCTCCAGCTGAACAGGAACAAAAGGACACACACAGAAGAAACCACCACCACAAAAATAAAAGGAATAACATTCACCAACTCCAACGAACTGACTCCTGCAGCCCCATAAATATCTTACTCCACATGGAGGGGATCCCTGCCCTGATTGCGTTAAGGTGTCGGGAGGGGGGAGGGTGGTCATATATGACAAGGACTGGTTTATCTAAAGGTGGATGATTTATTATTAAAGTTATCTCGTTGTTAAAGGCTGGGCTGAGCACCATTAAACTATGATTGAAGTATTCATGATTTTAGGTTTTTTTTTTTGGGGGGGGGGGGGGGGAGAATGAGTATACTGAATAGTAATCGTATCCTGAGGAAAGGGAAATTTGCTCCTGCTTTTAACAGCATATGGTGATTGTTTATTTTGAAATGAAGTCTCACCATTATCACTATAGACCCTTAGACTTAAAATTGATTATTTAAATTAAATAGATGGGCATTCAAACTCACCAACCATGAACCTTAAGCAATTCTGAGGCATGTTGGGCCCTAAACCGCTTCCTGTTCTGGGTCCGCTCAGAGGTAATAAACTCATCGCTTACACAGACTGGGTGGATTCCAATCGCTTATTTTATCCGTCCTCTTCTCTGTCCTCACCTGACCTGGAAATCGGTCGAGGTTCGCCATCTTTAAGGACATTTCAGACCGCTAAATGCTCCTCAGAGGAGCGAGGAGTGGGGAATGATGAGGCTCTCAGGATATTTCAGTGAGGAAACACAAGTGCCTTTACGGAAGCCTTTTCTCGGAACGTGTGACGTGTATAAATTGTCCGCCATTCTCCACATCTGTCATGTTGCAGGCACACCTCTACACAAATGCAATTTTACCGTTCCTTTCCATTTATTATAAAGCGCTAATCCATAATGACACTCATTGTTTATAATTAACAAAACCACCATTTATTCACGGAAAAATAAGCTAAAAAGCATAATTAGGCATGTGATCATAATATGAAGCTGACGCTTCATTGAGCAAGAACGTTCCATTTGCCTAATACACTTGCCTCGTTTCCTCCATCCTCGTATCTGATCCTTGCATCCTTTCCTCACGTCCTCTGTTGGGCAGAGCTAAGGAGCGAGAAAAGGATGCAAGGAGAAAAAATAAGCGATTGGAATGAACCCAATGAGTTGAGGACATTTCCTTTGATGTTTGTAGGGGTGATTGAGTGAGAGACAGGGATAGAGGGGGTGGAGCAGGCGACTTTACTTATATCTAAATATAAGATATCCTACAGCCCTCTAGTAAAATGGAAAAATGTAGCAGGGAACCACGGTCTAATCCTCTCCAGAGCTCCATAAACTTCCATTCAAATGTAACCTCGTTACCATGGCTTCTGCTCCCCTATCTTTTACATTGCAAAAATGATATACAGTGGTGCTCGAAAGTATTCATACCCCTTCACTTTTTGCACACTTTATTGTGTTGTAGATTTAATTTTAAATGGATACAATTTTTGCCCATCAATCTACACTCAATAACCCATTATGACAAAGTGAACATGTTTTTTGCAAATGTATTAAAAATCTAAAACTGAAATCTCTCATGTGCATCAGTATTCACACCCTTTGCTTTAATGTATTTTTAAAGCATCATATTTCATATTTGGTCGCATATCCTTTGCATGCTGTTACTTCCTGAAGTCTGTGACCCATCAAAATCAAAAGACTCGATATCTTATTTTCAGGTACTGTTACAAGCAATACTATAACCTCTGCATTTGAATGGATCTTTATGGGAATTGGGGGGTGAGACTAGATACAGCTGTAAATTATACTGGTACAGTATGGAACCAGTGGCGGCTCCTGAGCTGAAAATTGGGGGTAGCGGAAAACTTCCATTTAAACTTGATTATTGGTCTTAATAATTTTTCAATCCGTTTCCTTGATTAACAATAGGCTACATCAGCGTTTAATTCACCAATTACTCAATGCCATCAAATGTAGCCGGTTCTCCTCAATTAGGCTATTAGGCAAGTAATAAAATTATTTTAACTTGCGTCGCAAAATTGTGCACATTTTAATCAACATTATAATTGTGGATACATGTGCTCTTCGTTCTCCACACTCTTAATTCCGAAAATATTAATGGAAATTAAATGATCTTAAAGCTCAGCTTTTGTTAGATTATTTTTTTATTGCAGGTTGTGCTAAATAAAAGAAATTTCACACATTACACTCTAGGTACACTTGCGGTTTTCCATTAGAATCCACTATGCTCATTGTCATATTATGTAGGCTATATGCTGTGAGCACAACGGATTTGGAAATGTTGTAATATTTTTTTACGTCTTACAGCAATACCCATGCCATAGGACGCCTCTTTGTTAGCTCGGCGATCTGACTTCCACCACTTTGCTTCCAAGCTGGAAAGCTGGAAAATCGCTCTCCATTTGCGATTAAAACTACATCCAAGATTTGCAGCTATGGCCTAATATATAAGGATATATATATATATATATATATATATATATATATATACAGCATATCCGCTGAAGTCTAAGAAAGCCGAGGATGTAGCACAGTGCATTGTAGAATTCTTTGCACAGTTCATTGTAGAATTCAAGTTTGGGGCACCAAAACACATTCTCACCAACTGAGGAGGGGAGTTCAGGAATAAGGTGCTGTCCTATTACAATGCATTTTCAATCATTTCTCAATATCTTTCCCTGTGCAGTCCATCTCATTACCCAAAAACATGGCTGAAGCTCCCTTCACTCAGTTTTCTTTTGTACTAACTGACTGTTGTCCATTAAATTCAGCTGAATATGGCTCTCTGCCAGAAGCTGGACATCGAGAGGAGCTTCTGCACACCTTACCATCCACAGACCAGTGGATTGGTTGAAAGAATGAATGGGACAGTGACAAAGTAATGTGGACTTGACACTAAACTGACCTTAACACATTTACACCACTAAATGGTAGCTACTATAGTCACTGTGTTAAGTATTCTATTTTGGTATTGTATTAAGCAGTGTGATTTGGGTCACACATCACAATCATAAGCTATGCTTTACAATCAAAATAGTATTTCATAACAATGTCAATATGTTTCAAAACTCTCACCAAATTGGTGGATGAGAATCCTTGGAACTGGGACCTCAGTGCAGCCATGTTTGGCTTGCGCACCAAAGTACAGATCACCACCAAGCACTCCCCATTCTACCTCATGTTCGACAGAGAAGCCAGATATCCATCTGAGGTCCCAGAGACTTTTGGAGTGAGTAGCTAGGTCTCTACATTTCCTTCACTCTAACTTATAGCTAACAGCATTTTCTCTCAATTCAAGGTAGCTGACAATATAGAGGAAATTGTGGCTACAAAAGTTTATAAGTACTAAAATGGACTATACTTTCTTAAAATAGGTGTAATAGCCTTTGAGCTTTATTGGACAGCACAGTGTAGAGACAAGAGGAAAGGTCGGATTCGAACCAACAATGTCGCAAAGAGCACGGGAATCCTAGTTAGACCACGCTAGCTACAGACTGCGCCACGGGGAGACACGCCAGGAAGGCATACTTCGGCTCATACTTAAATAAATCAAATAAATTGAATTTTTTTAAAAAAAAGTTCGGTTTATACTTACAAAAAAATGCTGCTAAAAAAAAGTTAACTAGTTCTGTATGCCACTTGTGCTCACTGGATATCTAAATTAGCTTACTTGAGTTTTATTAACTAAATTGTGGCTTGTTTAGTCCGTAATTTGTCATAGCCATAGGCTACGTGTAGCCTAGCTACGGTTTTTATTTTGTTTTTTTTAAGGGTTTCCGTGCTGTTATAGTTTTGACAGCTCCGCGTTATCATAGCTATGATGCAGCTTTAGCAAAAACGGGTATGCAGTAACAGACTAACCTTTTTATATTCATTCGTTTTTTGTTTTCAAAGAGGGCATTTCCCGGTATAATTGCTGACTTGTGACGAAAGTGCCACCGTGGTGATAGATTTACCTAAACATCTGTCAGATGTCGTCGTTTTTCACGGTAAGAAGAAATTTTATGACAGTGTATGGTACTCACGTGTAGCATAGCCGACAAACTGTCGTTTTTTTTGTCAATCACGCGTTGTTTATATAACTCACGGGGAAGGCAAACTGTTGCCACACCGGTGACTTGAGGGAAGCAGGAGGATTTTGCAGTTCTGTTTCTCCATCTCTGACTCCGGCAGTGGCCATGTGTTCAAAAGTAATGCAGGCTACCGGTAAGCTAACGTTAACTAGCAGCTGTGTCTTTGAAATATCGTTGTTTTTTCTTCTTCAGACGCACGCCTGCGTGGACGAACAAAATGCAGTGGAAGGCGTCAAGTTTCGTTTTGTCGGAAACACTTACATTAGAGATGGCCAAGTAGGCTACTTTTTTTTACATTTTACCCATCACATGAAAGGCTAAGAAGAGCGCGCGGGGGGCGGGGGTGGAGAGAAAAAAAAAACTTGGAGAATCGCAAACCAGCTTGTGATTTCGACGTTCGAAATCGAACGCTCATTTCGATCGATTTTCGATTTCGAATCGGTATCGTGACACCCTCAGTGGCGGCCGGCCTATAGAGGGCGCTAGGGCGCCGCCCCCCACTCCCCCACATACAAAAAAATAAAAATAAATAAATAAATAAAAAATACAAATGTAGCTCAAACATGTTACAACATATAAATATGTTGGTCTTGTGTTGTCTAAAGTTGCCCTGCAATCGGCACATTAACCCCTGAAAATGTATTGTATAATACAGGAACCCCTGAATATGTATTGTATAATACGCAGGGCGCCGGTAACGTTAACTGAATCAGAACACTCATACTTTTTCAGGCGAGCCCGCTGATTCTGTTGTCTGATTCGCTGCCAAGAAAGAAGCCCCCGGGACGCAGGCCTGTGCGCCCCGGACCCTCCTACCGTTTTCTGATTAGTTCTCATGGTTTAGGATAGTATTTAATTGGACGCAGCAGCACGTGTATCACTCCGCGAGCACTAGGGCACGGAATTCGAGTGGAATAATGGCGTCTTCGAGTAGAACACAAAACGAAGAAAATTCGGTTGTTTCTTTGCAAAAAGAGCCTTTTTCAAGGCGTTCATTTGAAGAAAAGAAAAGAGTGAAGGAGCTTGGACCACAGCGACTTTATTTGGACATTCACCAGCAAGCAAGTGATCGCGGTCGGGTTTATACACGGAGCTTCTCTCGCTCGTGTTACGACAAACGGAGTTGGCTAGCTGGATGTGTTGTGGGTAGGGTTGCCAACCGTCCCTTGAAATAAGGGACGATCCCTTATCAGTTCAATAAGGGACGGGTCTTTTATTGTCCAAATAAGGGACGATCCCTTATTTCAAGGGACGGTTGGCAACCCTAGTTGTGGGTAATGCATTATATTGCTTTCCCTGTTTGCTATTTCAAACTGCTGGCACCGAACCGTTATGGACAACAACGGGGGTACGGGACCTAAAACATCTTGATGAAAAGTGCAAACGACACGAAAGTAGCCGCAGCCATCTTGACAACAGTATGAAGCTGAGCTTTTTTGGTAGGCTTAGCATTGCTGAACAACTAGATGAAGGCTACAGAATTGGCATTAGAAAGCATAACGAAGAGGTGACTCTATAGTATTAAGAATGTCCTGAAAACGTTAGGTTAATAAAAACGTCCCCAGGACATCAAAGGGCCCCTACAAAATAACACCTGGAGAACGTTCATTTTATTGAATGTGACAAAAAATCGACACATCCTGTCCAGAAAGAGACTGGTGACTGAAATGACTGACTTTAACCAGAAAGTCATTGAGAAATTTGCAGGACTGAAAGAAAGAAGGGCAAAATTTATGTTCAAGTAGTGGTTTTAGGCTACATTAGTGTGTTGTAATGGGCCAATTAATCTTTAGTGTTGGTGTCATAAGTGCTGCCAGGATGTTTAGATATGTAGCCTAATTAACATGTCTTTGTCCCAAAATGTTAATGTGAAATGTTACGTTGGGAACAGGCAAAGATTGTAGATAAAGCAAGATATGCAACTGGCGCCTTTCCCCATTGTATTTTTTGTCCGCACAAGGGGAAGTGATCAGGCATGCGCAGTAGTGTTTTCTATTAGCTTAGCAACTAAAGTTACATCACGTATGCTTAAAGTGGCGAGCATCTGCAGACGTTCCAGTTCCGAAGCTGGACCTCTTGCTCCGCCTACCCTCTTTGGAACAGGGGATCAGGAAATTCTCCTTGAAGCTCGCAAACACCAGTGGTCACCAGAGGCATTGCAGCCTCTGGTGCCAAAAAGCTAATTTCCCCATTGAAGCCCATTAAAAACTACAAAATTACCCAGGCCAAATTATACTATTTTTGACAGTTCTTTTAAATTCTACATTTCTTCTCACCAAACCAATTACTCTCCAGGGACCAGTTTTGTTTCTGAGACCCACAGAAGAAGTTATAAGATTTTTTTAAATTCCAATTGGGTCCGCATGTTTAGGTACCCAGTGTGCATGCTCTGGTTCCAAAAAGCCCCGTAGTCTAACATGGCGTCTCCATGAATTGGCTTCATGCACCAATGAGCAGCTCTCATAGGAATCCTTGGAACCGGTAAGCGGAAGCTGTCTCTAGTTCTTCTTATATATCTTGATGGCTACACCCATAAAGACCATAGACATGCATATTAACTTTTTGCTGCAAAGACCCTCACCATAATGCAAAGTGGCCAAACTTTGGCAAAATTACTGTGCCAGCATTTTATTCACTACACATGCAATATGAAGATACTCAAAGAAGAAAAATGAAAATGTGGATGTAAATACATCCAAGTAAATAAAAAAGAAATACAATTTAAAAGATTTTTAAATTGCCAATCTTTTTTTAAAAGATTGGCAGATAACACTGAATGTTCATTAACATGAAAAGAAAACCCCACAACAGAAATGTTGGAAAATATATTTATATTGCAATATTTACATTTCTCATTTGAAATCCTCCTCATGATTAGATCATTGTGATTAGGATCATATTTAGCGTTTTTATATGGAAAAATCATGCAGATGCAATATATTAATCAATCAGTTTTTCTGGCTTACTGTGAAATTTCTATCTATTTTATATTCTATTTTCTTTTCTCCATCTGTAATTATGTATGGTACTTAATGTGATCCATCCATAGCTACTGCATATCTGGCAGCAGAGTGATGGTTTGAGGCTCGTTTGATACCTCAGATACTTGATGATTTACAGCCATTTAGCCAACCATGGGTTCCATACTATTCACTAATTATTATATTATTATCATTATACTATTCACTTATTATATTAATTTACAGCTTAATCTATTCCCACCCCCAATTCCCATAGAGATCCATTCAAATGCAGAGAGATTATAGTATCGCTTGTAAGAGTACCTGAAAATAAGATATCAAGAGTCTTTTGATATCCTTTTATACCCAGTTGTTCAATGTTCTGTGCTGCCCTACAAAGGCAAATAGCAATAATAAAGGTACTGGAGTTTTGTAGGGCAGTACATATATAGTGATATATAGTACATACAAATGTAGAGGTGTACAGATATAGTGGTATACACGTAGAAGCGTACTACGTGTTGTAGAGTGCTACTCAGCCCTACAAAGGTTTGCCTTTGGGCTGTGGTTCCAAAACTCGGTCCTGGGGGAACCCTGTGTATGTTGGTTTTCTTTCCAAGCACAAATGTAATCCCAGTATTTTACTAAATAATCCCACTGCACTAATGAAAATTTTTTTTTATCTTATTCAAATTGTGGTTGAAACGAAAACCAGGATACACAGGGGTCCTCCAGGACTGAGATTGGGAACCACTACCTTGGGGCAGTGTGAAGGTGTCCTACATTATTCCATCACCAAAGGGCCAAATAAAATGTTTTCCAATGTTCTCCCAAGGTCCTGTTTAAACCATAACCAAAGCAGGACCAAGGGAGAAAGTTTTTCAAAGCACTGTGACGGTCATATTGTGACGTTCTTCTGTGACTAAGGTAGGACCAAAGAGAATCTTTTTCAAAGTACTTGATGGTCATATTGTAACGTTCTTCTGTGACCAAGGTAGGACCAAATGAGAACATTTTTCATAGTCCTGTGACAGTCATATTGTAACATTCTTCTGTGACTAAGGTAGGACCAAAAGAGAATCTTTTTCAAAGTACTTTGATGGTCATATTGTAACGTTCTTCTGTGACCAAGGTAGGACCAAATGAGAACATTTTGCAAAGTACTGTGACGGTAATATTGTAACGTTCTTCTGTGACTAAGGTAGGACCAAAAGAGAACGTTTTTCAAAGTACTGTGATGGTCATATTGTAACGTTCTTCTGTGACCAAGGTAGGACCAAAAGAGAACGTTTTTCAAAGTATTGTGATGGTCATATTGTAACGTTCTTCTGTGACCAAGGTAGGACCAAATGAGAACATTTTTCATAGTACTGTGACAGTCATATTGTAACATTCTTCTGTGACTAAGGTAGGACCAAAAGAGAATCTTTTTCAAAGTACTTTGATGGTCATATTGTAACGTTCTTCTGTGACCAAGGTAGGACCAAACGAGAACGTTTTTCAAAGTACTGTGACGGTCATATTGTATCGTTGTTCTGTGACCAAGGTAGGACCAAAAGAGAACGTTTTTCAAAGTATTGTGATGGTCATATTGTAACGTTCTTCTGTGACCAAGGTAGGACCAAATGAGAACATTTTTCGAAGTACTGTGACGGTCATATTGTAACGTTCTTCTGTGACTAAGGTAGGACCAAAAGAGAATGTTTTTCAAAGTACTGTGACGGTCATATTGTAACGTTCTTCTGTGACTAAGGTAGGACCAAAAGAGAACGTTTTTCAAAGTACTGTGACGGTCATATTGTAACGTTCTTCTGTGATCAAGTAGGACCAAAAGAGAACGTTTTTCAAAGTACTGTGACGGTGATATTGTAACGTTCTTCTGTGACTAAGGTAGGACCAAAAGAGAACGTTTTTCAAAGTACTGTGACGGTCATATTGTAACGTTCTTCTGTGACTAAGGTAGGACCAAAAGAGAACGTTTTTCAAAGTACTGTGACGGTGATATTGTAACGTTCTTCTGTGACTAAGGTAGGACCAAAAGAGAACGTTTTTCAAAGTGCTGTGATGGTCATGTTTGTAACATTACTTCGTCACCATGGTAGGACTAAAAGAGAATGTTACAAAAGGTTATATGAAGGTCTTCCTTTAAACGTATTGATACGACCTTCAGGAGACCTGTTTATAACATTTGAACGTCCAGAACACGTTGTCAGGACGTTTTCAATATAACGTCAGACTTTAACCTAAAGAGAACATTACGTAACGTCCTCAGGACGTCATTTGTTTGCTGGGGTCAGGCAGCCAGGATGCACGTAAATAAACGGTAGTGTATAGACAGATGCAGATTTCCTCCGATAAAATCGACTAACTCGCTTAATTCTCAACTAATTTTCGTGAAACTTGGCTTTTTATAAACGTGATAAATGTCCGCATAACACATGTTAATCTGAATTCCAAATTTCTCAGAACAGCTACGTATTTGTAAAATGCCCTTTAACTATTATATTATTTAACTATTAAGGTGTCAAAATGTTTTCAGAGCTAATGGTGATTTTATTGTTTAAAGCTGCTAGAAAGCAGTAGAGGTTGGTTCTTAATTATTATCTTGGTAGCTCTGATTATTATAACCGTATTAGGCCATAGCTGCAAATCTTGGATGTAGTTTTAATCGCAAATGGAGAGCGATTTTACAGCTTTCCAGCTTGGAAGCAAAGTGGTGGAAGTCAGATCGCCGAGCTAACAAAGAGGCGTCCTATGGCATGGGTATCGGCTGTAAGACGTAAAAATATATTACAACATTTCCACATCCGTTGTGCTCACGGCATATAGCCTACATAATATGACAATTGTTATGAGTCAGACAGTGGACTGAACCCAAATGCACGACTCAGAGACAAGATTGCCAATTCCCAGATATGTATTGCTTAACAGGGCAGTCCTGTAGCAAGGGGAGAAAGGCAAGACAGGTTAACAAACACAACAATTATTCTTGGACCGGGTAGACTTGTTCCAAGCCGGAACTGGACTTGATACCGGACTGGATTCGTTCCAGGCCGGAACGGGACTGGACAGACGGGCGGCACTTGTTCCAAGCCGGAACTGGACTTGGCAACCAGGCAACGCTCGTTCCAGACCGGAACTGGACTTGGCAGGGCTGGACTGGACTGGACTGGACTCATGACAGACAGTTGGACAGACAATTGTGGGAGCGCTAAGCATCCAATAATTTAAACTTCATCTATGGCATTCTCCTGAAGAGTAGGGAGCGACATTTAATACGAACAGTCCGGGTTTGAGGCTGCGGGGAATGAGAGAGTTAGGAGAGAGCAGGGGAGGCAGTGGAAACAGACAACTGGTTAGAATGAGCATTGGATGAGCGGGAGTGGGAGAGCAGGACCGTGGATCGGGATCCGGATCGGACCTGGGCGTAGCAGCAGGGCAGCAGCAGTGAGCGCAACCGTAACCGTGGCAGTAGATGCGGCAACGGCCGGACGCTGGAACAACTGCAGTGTAGAGGAGCAGAAACCCAAACGGCTTGCACACACGTCAGGAGGGAGGCTGTAGACCGCAACACAGGCAGGGACAACCAACAACTGCAGTTTAGGCGAATGAAGCAGACAGAGTTAATTTGACGAGACAGGAACAATGAACAGCAGACGTGCTGTTCCAGGCTAGAGCGGACTCAGGTTTTAAACAGGGTGGTAAGGCGATTTAACACCTAAACAGCAAAGACTCAGGAATAAGACTAGACTGGTTACTAGGACTCAAGGCAGGACCAGAGGTTCACAGACAACAACGTTAAACGAACGAGATCTGCGCGAACTTGGTCTGGACAACAATTAATGAACTGGCACAGGACAGAGAACACCGGGTGACTAAATACAACATTTAATTGATATCAATTATGTGCCGCATGCGAATGTATGCAGGAGTGATTAGCAGATAGAAGAGTGTGGAATGCATGCAAAAGCGGGGAAGTGGGATAGGCTGTAAGGAGTGGCGTGAAACAGGGTGAAACAATTAGGGAACCACGCCCAACCTGCAGCACGGGGAAAGACGGACTAGGGAAAGCCGGACTAGGGAGAGACGAACATGACACAGGGGGAGAGGGAAAACACGGGAAACAGTAGGACGGGAGTGCGGTCGTCACAACAATGAGCATAGTGGATTCTAATGGAAAACCGCAAGTGTACCTAGAGTGTAATGTGTGAAATGCAATAAACGATGTACAATGAATACAATTCTTAATGTCTTTATTTAGCAAAAAAGAAATGACTTGCATGAAATGTACAAAATGGATAATATAATTTGTTTGGGGTAGTAGTACAATGAAGTTCACAGTGCAACTGGTAGTAGGCTTACCACAAGTGGCAGTGATACATTCCAGTAATATATTCCATTCAAGTAATTTAAGAAAAACGATTGCACACATAAATCCCTGTGGGATAAGTTGAAAGCACAAGGTAAACAATAAGTAAAAAGTAATAGAACCAACGCCCAAAAAACTTGAACAATTAAGTGCTTCAATAGGCACAACATAGAACATAATTATGTGGTCAGTCTTTCTTTAAGGCTTCACCGTTGGTTACAGTTCTGTTCCACTCTTGTTTGCATGTGTGACAAAACCAAGGGTCATTTGCAGCAGGTGCATGAGTCCAACACAATCAAGGTGGTTACACCTTAACATAACATAACATATAAGGTGTCACCTTAACATAACAGCTAACGTTACCGTTAATGTTTATAGTTTGCGTGTCTGAAAAAAGGCCGATAATACCCACAACGCAACACTGGTGTGAAGTCGTGCCTGTATACAGTACCGTTTGTTTTTACACAGATCTTGACCGCCCTGATTTGGCGGCCGTGAAGATTTGAATAGGGCAACTGAGGTATCTATGCATATCTATGGTACCAGTCAGCTTCTGAGCCAATCACAATTCCATAAACTAACTTCCTTCCGTTTCATGTAAGTGCCTTCCATATATATATATATATACTTTCTCTCACATACATACATTCTACTCTCACATACATATATTATCACTCTAACATACATACATTCTCTTACGAGAATATATATGTGAAAGTGAGAATATATGTATATGAGAGTGAGAATGTATGTATGTGAGAGTGAGAATATATGTATGTGAGAGAGAGAATATATGTATGTGAGAGTGAGAATATATGTATGTGAGATGTGTATGTGTATATGTATGTGGTTTAAAAGCGTCTGCTAAATGAATGTAATGTAATGTAATATATGTATGTGAGAGTGAGAATATATGTATGTGAGAAAGAGAATATATGTATGTGAGAGTGAGAATATATGTATGTGAGAGAGAGAATATATGTATGTGAGAGTGAGAATACATGTATGTGAGAGAGAATATATGTATGTGAGAGAATATATGTATGTCAGAGGTCCAACATGAATTATGGCCTAAACGGCCCCTCATAACTTCAGGAAGTAACAGCATGCAAAGGATATGCAATCAAATATGAAATGTGATACTTTAGAAATACATTAAAGCAAAGAGTATGAATACTTATGCACATGAGAGATTTCAGTTTTTGATTTTTAATACATTTGCAAAAATTCTAAAAACATGTTTTCAGTTTGTCATTATGGGTTATTGAGCGTAGATTGATGGGAAAAATGGCAACTGTATAGGGAGGACATGCACCCTTCAGCCTTCAGACCAATTAGCCTTCGGAATAAAGAATCGACATAGGCCTACTGTACATCCAATTAAAATATAGATGGGAGGGGGTTGATCAGGTGTCACGATGCATGCAAGCTGTCATGCTGAATTGTAGACTAGATTTTGTGAAGTATACATAGAGAGAGAACCTTGTGATAAAAATATAGTATACTTTTTATTGTAGTTTTAAAATTGAGGTAAATAGGGTGAGAATGACAGGTTGTAGGACTTATTTTTGTTATTCATTTGGAGGAGCTTGGCCAAAGAATAATTTTTTTTGACACTACTAATGTTAGGTAACATTACTTTATATTAGCGAGCAAAGAGAAGCTTGTAATGCGATAGCTGTGCAAATTTATAGATTTAAAATTTTTTTTTTACCAAGGAGAGATAGCAGACGTCAACTTTTTGGAGGGAGCGAACTAACAATAGGCAGAATGGAAAGAGCGTAGGAGGATGTAGTGCATTTTTTATTGCAAAATCCATTCCACTCATTTGGAATACAGGGAGAAGTTGCAGATTAAAACCGCCAGAAGACCGCTTCCTAAAATCAAGTTCACCAAGAGAAACGAGAAGGTGGGAATATTCAATGAATCATCGTATGGGAGGTAGACTAGCCGACACTTGGCTTACAGGCAGCCTCGCTGCCAATCACCGGTATTGCTGGCCGTCTTCTTATGGGAACGTCCCTGACATGGACTGTGCAATACAATGAGAAGGTAAGGAAAATAATTACAATAATTCAGGTCTTCTAACGGTACGACGCTTTATTAGCTGAGCATTTGCAAGAATTGGGCCTCATTCATGAAACGTGAGCATAACGAATTTGCACGTATAGTTTGTATTAGCAATTGTGTCTGTATTTTGGCATTCATCAACATTTTCATATCGGTGATTTGTTCGGGTGTACAAACAAACTTTACAACTGCTTAGGACCACACGTACCTCATACATAAATTCAAAATGCTATTATATGTAGCTTCTCAATATCAATTCTAGCGTGAATTTATTTTTACTTTGTTAAAGTCATGTGACAAAATGTAGCCTCTGAAATGCACAATGCAAACATAGCTAATAAATTACGATTGTAAAAAGCAAACACTTTAGATGCCTATTAATGAATTGTAGGCTATGAACTTGTTTAATTAAACTCATAATGTAATGAGTGCTCCCACGTTAAATATGCTTTATTTAAAACACACATTTGACCAATGAATGAAATTTGCTTTAAATGTTTGTTGCTCAACTTTTCTACAAACCTGATATTGGCTGCTGTGTTCTGCACAACACGGCCATGAAAAAAAGCCATAGGCCTACCAGACATCCCCAATCCACCTGAACTAGGGATGCTGTCAGATGGACCACCACTCGTACTCGACAATGTGACCGCAATTAGAATGCACCAGCAATTCAGAGAGATTCTAAAATGAGGTATGTTATTATCCAATGTCAAACCAGATCTCACACACACAGAACACCAACAAAATTATGAAATGAAGCGCTGCTATGCGTTTCTTAGCCTATAATTTAATGTCAATCCATTTTTTTTTCATTTATTTTACTACAGTTAGTGTGATGGGTGATCCTGCATTGATGGTAAGCTACATGTTATCTCCTGTTAGGCCTTTACCAGTTCATATATGACACCGGTACTCAATTTTTCCCCCTTGAATCCTGACTGAACATCTGCTAATAAAACTTAGATTTGAGTGTCTGAATAATTATTTATTTAGCCTTTTCTGGATCGCTTTGGGCCTTATCTTATACCCGGCGCTAAGCAGCGCTAACCCAAACGCAAGTGTCTTTGCTATCTTACACCCGGCACAGGAGTCATTATAGCACCTAGCGCTCAAGTCGTTTAAATACCAGGTGATCTTGCGCCCATAGCAAGTGAACTGGGCGGGTTGGTCTAAGATGAGGTGTGGCCAGGATAATTTTTTGCGTATTGCTATCTTGAGCCAGCAGAAAGCGCTTGCGCTAAAACCACCACAAACCTGGTCTAAAGTCATGTCGCAGTTGTTTACATGTTATTTTAACGGCGTCTACATAGGTGTGTGCACGAAACGCATACACCCTTCTGTCTGTTAGATAGGGGCGCGCACAAGCATGACTAAAACTATCTCAAGATGTCACGGTTTGGCAGTCTTTTCTCCCTTCTCTGCGGACGTGGCTCCTCGGAGCCACCAGAGGGCGCTCCGGCGTTACTTTTCCACCAGCCACTCCGTGTTTTCCCATCACCCGGTGATTACCTACGCACCTGCTTTGGGTTTCCCGTGGGCTATATAAGCACCTCTCTTCCTTCTTCTGGTGCCTGTGTGTCAGTATTGCCACGTTCACCAAGCCAGGTAAAGGTATAGCCGGGAGACTGGATTTTTATTTTTTGACAAGAACTCAGGAACTTCCAAGAGTTAGGTTAGATTCCTTTTTGATACTCTTGCTTTGTTCCTTTTTTTTACGGGTGACCTTTGTTTGTTTTTTTTGTTTTTTTCCTCTTTATAATAGTTCTCTGTCAAGTGTCAGAGCAAGAGGCTTTCTACCTGTTTAATTTTTCTCTCTAATCGTATCTACTCGCCCATATTTTGTTGGGTTGTTATTATTTTGGCTTACGCCGGGAATATCTTCCTTCAGTTTATTTCTCTACTCGCATCTTCGAGCTTCGCCCTAATCTATTTGGGTCGTTATTATTTTGGGTCCACTACGGGATTATTATCCCTTGTGTGTTATTTCTTTGCCCGAGTTTATTACTCTCGCCCTGTGTTATTCGGGGCGGTTCTGTTCTTTTATTCTTCCATGGGAGTTTTCTCTCCGCTTTTCTGTTTCCTTATCTCCTCTAGTGGTTGTCCACGGTTCGTGGATAACTTTCAGAATCCCCTTTAGTCGCATCTGGTCCTCCTACCCAACCCGCTTGACAGTACACACAAGCCATACATGGAAGGTCCAGCGATATCAGTAGAGGGAGACCAGGCCATGGCCACACAGCAGTCGGCTCTGGCCGCCCATGAGGAGGGCATTAGGGTTCTCCAGGCCCAGCAGCAAGCCATAATTGAGCAGCAGGGTCGATTAGTCAATTAGCTGCAGGTACAGGAGAACTGGTTCCGTGAGCTGGCGGACAATGTCTGCCAACTGATGCTCGCTTCAACACCCCCCAGTTGCACAAGCACCCGTTCCTCAGGCTCCTCCTTTCTTGCCCGCTCTACTCACCATAAAGGAACCGAAACTCCAGCTGCCTCTTCGATATGTCAGAGAGGTGGGCAAAATTCGGGCCTTTCTGACACAGTGCATTATCTTTTTTAAAGTCCAGCCATCCCGGTTTGCAACCCAGGAGTCCCGGGTTGCATTTATTTTATCCCTACTTACCAGAACCGCCCTCGCTTGGGCTGACCCCCTAATTAGGGCCAATTCTCCCATTACCAACACCGTGGATAGACGGATGGAGGAGATGGCTGTGGTTTTTGGCAGGGGAGCATTGGTGAGCATTGGCAGGGGAGACAGGGTGGACCGATGCTCCACTTAAATCTTTGTATCTGAATGCCTTGTCAGATCCTATTAAAGGCCATGCTTGAACCACCTGCCACGTTCGATGCCCTGGTTTCCATAGCTATCCGCGTGGATAACCACATCAGAGAACGAGAGAGAGAGAGAGGTGAGAAGAGGGACCGCTCTACCCGCTATCTTGCTCTTGCTTCGGTGCTGCCTTCAGCCTCCTCCCCTGCCCACTCATTCCGTAGCAGAGAGGAGCCCATGCAGGTGGACAGTTCCGCTCTGCATGAACAACCGTCGGTCAAGCCGCAGGAGGAGTGGTGCTGATATTGTAGGCGCAAGGGGCACACAAAAGCCCAGTGTCCTAAATTGGAGGGAAACAAGGGGTCTCGTTAGTGCAATTAGGGGCACTAGCGAGCTGCATCAGTAAAGTCCCTAGGACACTAGGACACTAGGACACTTTTGCTGGTCCATTTGCTCTGGAATCAGCGTTCGGCTAAAGTCGACGCGTTCATTGATTCCGGAGCGGTGGAGTGTTTTATGGAAGCCAAATGGGCCAGGGAGCACAAAATTCCTGTTCACCGTCTCGTTCGGCCCCAGGTTGTTACGGCCCTCGATAGTCACCCCTTAGGTACCGGGAGACAACGGGATCTATTTTTATGCTCATCTCTCACGAGAGACATTCCGAGTGCCTCCGGTTCTTTTTGATTGACTCTCCTGCGTACCCTCTCGTGTTAGGCCATTCGTGGTTAGTGCGACATGGTCCGCATGTTAATTGGGGAGGAGACAAAATGACCATTCATCAATGGAGTCCCCAGTGCAGATCTCACTGCCAACAAGCGGCCTCATTCATGTCTGGGGGGCGTGATTAGCATTCGGAGTGAGATCCAGATAGTGATTCTGAGGAGGTTGACCCTCCCCCTAATCAGTGGAGTCCTGCTTTGCCCTCTTTAGATGGAGAGGAGAGTCTGGCCTGGGACCCACAGGCAGACGGTGACGCTCTTTGGGACGGTTGCTCCCAGGATGAGATCTCCGATTCTGAGATTGCGTGGGACTCCATATCGGACACTTCTCCCAGCCTTGATAACACTGGATTAATAGGGGCGCTCGACTTTCCCCTGCCGGTCAATGTTCCGTCCGAATATTCGGAGGTCGCTGAGGTGTTCAGCAAACAACGAGTGACCACCTGTCCACCTCATCGCCCCTATGATTGCGCCATCAATCTGTACCCTGGCACCGTACCTCCCAGGGGGGCTCT
The DNA here is from genome assembly GCA_029718625.1 of Synaphobranchus kaupii. Lineage (NCBI taxonomy): Eukaryota > Metazoa > Chordata > Actinopteri > Anguilliformes > Synaphobranchidae > Synaphobranchus > Synaphobranchus kaupii. Next base: position 48,026,570 of record CM056379.1, on the reverse strand, counting down.
TTACTCGTTATCGGCTCCTGAGAGTCTCGCTATGAAGGAGTACATCGAGGAGTCCTTGGCCAGTGGTTTCATCAGACCGTCTACTTCACCGGCCGGGGCTGGATTTTTTTAGTTAAAAAAAGATGGGAGTTTGAGGCCCTGTATTGATTATCGGGGGTTGAATGATATAACTATTAAAAACCGGTACCCACTCCCTCTCATGAATTCCGCTTTTGAGCGTCTCCAGGGGGCGTCTATATTCACCAAGCTCGACCTTCGTAATGCTTATAATCTCGTGTGCATGCGCGAAGGAGATGAGTGGAAAACTGCATTCAATACTCACAACAAACACTACGAGTATCTTGTCATACTGTTTGGGCTCACTAGCGCCCCCTCTGTCTTTCAGGCGCTAGTCAATGACATGCTCCGGGAGATGCTGGAGAAGTTTGTATTCGTCTATCTTGAAGATATTTAAATTTTCTCCGCGGATCTAGCTACTCACGTCGGTCATGTCAAACAGGTTCTGGAGGCTCTTCTTAAAGCCCAGCTGTGAAGTTGAGAAGTGTTCTTTTCATGCTGACACCGTTTCCTTCCTGGGTTTCATTATTAAGAAGGGAAAGGTCCAAATGGATCCTGAGAAGGTGTCGGCTGTGATGACCTGGCCCACTCCACAGTCTGTAAAACAGATCCAGCAAATCCTTAGCGAATCTTAGGATTCGCTAACTTTTATAGGCAGTTTATTTGTAATTTTAGCACAGTAGCCGCACTCATCACGGCCTTAACTAAGAAAACGCCTTCCTCTCGGTTTCTGTGGAATCCTAAGGCAGAAGCGGCTTTTGCAGAACTTAAGAGATTTAGCTCCGAACCCATTCTCATTACTCCCAATCCCTCCCTTCCCTTTGTTATTGAGGTGGATGCTTCGGAGTTGGGGGTAGGAACTATGTTGTCCCAGCACTCGCCGCTGGATTGGAAAATGCACCCGTGCGCATATTTCTCTTGTGCCCTAAATCGGCCCGTTGGGCATTGTTCTTCGCCCGTTAAAATTTTTTATTAACCTACCGTCCTACCTAAGTATGTGAAGCACGATGCGCTTTCTCGCATTTTCGACCAGTTGGACAAGGATCCTTCTCGGGACCCCATTTTACCTGCTTCACAGATTTTGGCTCCAGTTATGTGGGAGATCAAGGCCGTAGTACAGAAAGCGTTGCATCTTGACCCGGGCCCCGGGGGGGGGGGGGGTCCTCCTCACTTCCTGTTCATTCCCTCTAGGGTAAGATCCCGGGTACTCCAATGGGGGCATTCCTCCCAGCTGGCGGCTCACCCTGGCGTTCATAGGACAAGGGAATTCTTATCCAGGTGCTTTTGGTAGCCTGGTATGGAGAAGGATGTGCGGGAATTCGTTTCTGCATGTTCGGTCTGTGCCCGCAACAAGAATTCTCAGATCCCACTCGCGAGTCTGTTGCGCCCCTTGCCCATCCCTAATCATCCTTGGAGTCACGTCACCTTGGACTCTGTCACCAGGCTACCTGCTTCTCACGGCAACACTGTGATCCTGGTTGTCGTGGACAGGTTTTCTAAGGCGGTGCACTTCATCGCTCTGCCCAAACTGCTGTCAGCCCCGGAGACCGCCCGACTGGTATCAGATCACGTGTTCAGGGTATAGACAGTCTGATCGTGGTCCTCAGTTCGCTGCACGGTTCTGGCGTTCATTCTGCGCTCAGTAAGGGGCGTCCGTTAGCCTGTTCTCTGGATTTCACCTGGAGACCAACGGACAGACTGAACGGACCAACCAGACATTAGAGAGCACCCTTCTGTGTCTGGCCGCCTCTAATCCCACGTCCTGGAGTCGCCACCTTGCTTGGGTGGAATACGCCCATAATACCTTGCACAATGCGTCTACGGGCCTCTCTCTATTCGAGGCTCAGTTGGGATACCAACCTCCTCTGTTTCCCGAATTGGAGAGGAACGTGGAGATGCCCTCTGTGTCCTCTTTTGTCCGGAGGTGCCGGTCTGTTTGGAGGCGGGTTCGTGCATCCCTTCAGCGTTCCTTGGCGAGACGAAGATTTTTAGCTGACAGCAGTCTTGTAGCACTCGAGTCCAGGACTTGGACTTCGAAGGTGTATTTGAGCTCTGGAGGGTAGCTCAGGTTCAGAGCGTATATAACACCAAGCAACTAGTGTTGTCACGATACCAAAATTTTGACTTCGATACCGATACCAGGTTTAGTATCATGATACTCGATACTGAAACGGTACTTGAAACTGAAACGATACTGATTCGATACTCGGTACCTCTACTGAAATTACCTTAACCCTATTTACTTTGGCCCTTCAGAGGCAATTTCCTCCTGGTTTCTACTAGTTTTATTTAAATGTCAATATCTAAAAAAATATTTCCTGCACATCCATGGTTTTAAGTTCGAACTAAGCTGTATCATTCAGAAATTTGCTACAGAATACATTTAATTCAGAATAAGGCGTTAGTTTAGTAGGTAACGTAAAGTAGCCTATAGCTCTGCCGGCCAAATACAATATCGCGCGTGTGAAAGAATCAGACTCGTAGTATTGTTAGCTAACGTTCACCTTTCATCCTCTCAATCAGTAATGCAGACGCATAACAGCAGAGCACACATTTGACCTAAAAGTACCGAACGTCGGAAAATTCTAATACCGAACCATTTTTCTTTTTTAAGTATCGAAAAAGTACCGAAGTTTCGGTGTACCGTGCAACACTACAAGCAACATTGCCACTGCAAAAGCTACATTACCCAACTAATGCAGCACTTCCACCCCTCCACAAGGATTCCAACGTCCTCGGGATCATCAATGGGCTCTGCACCTTCATGTCTTATGATGAAGATTCCAAGGACTGTCTCTGCCATGGTTCTCTGACTGCTTTCAATATCCTGTGGCAAAACAATTAACAAGGGCAATTCATTTTTAACTGATGTGCATTACATTCCTAAAGTCCATTATGTAATTTTTACAGTATTAATGTAGACAAATTTTCAAGCGCTTCCTTTAAGGCCTTATCTTTTCTGAAGTCAAACTTCAATCCCATCCATTCCAACTAAGATCATCCCTTTAGTGGAGATACAAGTAAACTAACATACCAGGTATTCCCTCACCAGCTTCTCTGGATCTTCGTTCAGGTAGACACAAAGACCTTTGAGGATGCATTCTCACCTGACATCAATGCTGTCATGCTAAGAGAGTAGATTAGAAAGAAATTGCAAAAAACATCAGGAACACCATCTCAAACAAACCAGCCAGTGGATTTCACACACCTGATACACCTTTTAATGACGGCAGAGCGAACGTGGCCATTGCAACTTGTTGCTCTTCTTTGTTGTTGTAGTCGACTAGTGCCGGCACTACATTCGTAGGTAACGTAAAGTATCGCTCCGCCACCATACTTCCACAGAGAATATAGGTCAGCACAAAGTAAAGGATTCAACGATAGTTTGACGTCAAAAATGACGGTATAAACACTCAAAATAACCCTGATAGACTGTCGTCGTATTTTATTTGCTTTGGGTGCACTGTGGAGTGTTTAAGTGTGTTTGGTAGTGGATGCTACCGGTTACCATAGAGTTGCGCTAGCATTAGCAATGTGTGTATGTCCAAATGAAGGACAGCATGGAATTAGCTGAAAATGGTTTCCATCAATCAACTACATCATGGGTAAGTCATAATTGAGACATTATGTCCAAAATTGCGAACTATCCCTTTAATGGTTGTTTCTCCTGACTCATTTTCCTATTGAACTCCTATTGAATGGAAAAATAAGTCAGGAGAAACAACGCTTCAAGTGATCCATCCATATCTACTGCATATCTGACAGCAGAGTGATGGTTTGAGGCTTGTTTGATACCTCAGGCCCTTGATGACTTACAGCCATTTAGCCAACCATGGGTTCCTTACTATTCCCGTGTGATTTACAGCTTAATTTAGTCCCACCCCCCAATTCCCATAGAGATCCATTCAAATGCAGAGACGTTATAGAATCGCTTGTAGGAGTACCAGAAAATAAGATATCAAGAGTCTTTTGATGTTGTTGGGTCACAGACATCAGGAAGTCGTGGCATGCAAAGGATATGCGACCAAATAGGCACATATATAAAAAATTTAAAGGCACAGTCAACTTAGTGTATGTAAACTTCTGACCCACTGGAATTGTGATATAGTGAATTAAAAGTGAAATAATCTGTCTAATAATCTGTCAGGAGGTCAGAGAACTGCGCAATAAAATCCTTATTATATTTTGGCGGTCGGTAAATGAGGACAGACAAGAGGATGAGCCAATCCCACTTATAATAATTGTACCTCAGGTGGAGAATTGTTCAGAATTCAGGAGCCGGAAATTATAATGTTTCTTAAAAACAACAGCTAAACCCCCGCCGCATCCGGACGTCCTGGGGGTGCTAAAAAAGTCACAATATGGTGAGCAAAGTTCCGTAAGAGGGATGAACTCACCGGGTCTCCGATACAAACATGAAGTCCAATCCCCGGGAGGTGAAGAAATCATTCAGGACAAACGTCTTTTTGGATAGTGATCGCGTGTAGATTAACACCATTTTAGTTGGGGCCGATTCCATAGCCATCACGGCCGCCCGTAGGCTACCAGCGGACGGAGGTTCTGGGAATCCACTCCACCAGATTTAAAGCATGGCCTTGCGGGGAAGCCATGGGGGCGAGCTGTCAGCGGCTCTGGGAGAACAGGTCGTAGGCAGGTGTACCTGATCTCGAGTGAACGCCGGGAGATGAAGCGTCATGATCGCGCAGGACCGAGACTGTGTAATAGCAGGCCAGACGGAGTTGAATGGGGAGGTATGGAGCGAGCGTCCTCGACCTCACCAAAACACCTCCTCGTTTGCCCTGCTTTCAGGACCAAAAAGTAAACAATTGATAGCTACTTTACTTACCTCGTCAGAACGTAAAATTTAGTTTTGTTTTAACATAAAAATACAGGAAATATCCACACCGTGCATACTCTCCATGTCCCTGTCAGATATGCAGTGTTCATATGCTTTATACTATATTAAAAATAAATATAAAGTAGCCTATTTCTTTTTTAAACATAAACTAGCAAGCTAGCCTACTTGCTAAGCTAGACTGAAACACAAACTATCAAAAAACAACGGACTATCAAGCTGTAGGGACAATGGACTACATTTGCAATCACTCCACAGGAAACCCATAAGACATTTAAAACATGGTCACAGCCAATCATGTCTCTTGGAAATACGAGACACTAAGGGTCATAAAACTAAAACAGATAAGGCTGAACGCATTCCAGTCTCCCTATTCCTATTCACTTTTTCACTTCGCTTCCTCGATCGTGCTGCACACTGCTGCACAAGAGGCAGCACTCCATTTCTATTCCCTTTTGCTAGGTCCACAGCTACAAAGGTGGATCTCCATTGTACCAGCAACACCGCGGCAGCAGCATCAAAGGCTGCGGAGAGAGACGCAAACGGGTTAGCTTGCCTACGGCATCTAACCATAGAACTGAATTAACGCAATTCCGACCGAGGACAAAGACGCAACCCAGGAGAAAGACACAGGAGACGCCCTCACCATCCACATCACGGACAAGCCAGCTATAATCAACTCACCGCGGACTTCAGTAAGACTGATCAAACATCCCAGGCATTAGTTTAGGATTTTAGTCTGAACTGTTTATCGGTAATTTGATTGCATCTCGACTTTGTGCGATAACAGCTGTATAAACGTGTTGCGCTGGTTAGCAAGCTAGCCGGCTGGCCTACCGTTTCATTGCTAATGTGGTAGTACTGTTAACTAATCAAAGCAGGCCTCATGGTTTGCTCCTCTTTTCCTTAACACGTACTAACATTCGCGTGATATGATCTCAATTCAACTTACTGTAAATACGTTATTTCGTGAAAGAAGTGCGTGAACTTATTTATAGTAACATCAGATTTGAGATTAATAACCACCATCGTGCTGCGACAGTTAGCTTGCTCCACGTGATTCCTTTGTTCCCTGAACGCACTCGTGGCATAGGCCTACACACCGACACATACACACACACAAATGCCACAATACGCACACCACACAAAATGTCCACTTAGTTGAACGTAATATTCATGTTTGTCTTGTTTAATAAATCTATTTTTGTTAAACCTGGTGTCTGTTTTGATGTCGTATGAACAGGAGAGCTGAGTCAATCCTAATCATTAGAACGTAATACCTTCAACCCTTATGAATTATTAGTTATTAGTTCTTTGGTGGTAAATTGAAGTAGTAGTAATTATAATCCATAATAATCAAATGAGACTGATTTAATTTTAACCTAACTTAAGAATAATAAGGGTAAACCTCATTATTCCATAGTTATTGCCTATATTTCTGGCATCCCATGTACGAGTTTATATATACAGTCAAGCCGGAAAGTCTCCCCACCCCTTTCAACTTCTCCACGTTTTATTACGTTACAGACTTATACTACAATAGATTGAGTTCATTTTTTGCCTCAAACATCTACACACAATAGCCAATAATGACGAAGTGAAAACAGGTTTTTAGAAAATATGCAATTTTATTTTACTGACAAAAATAGGTTATTTAGGGGTTACATATCTGTACACACCCTTAGCCTAATACTTGGTTGCTGCACCTTTGGCAGTGATTACAGCTTCAAGGCATCTTGGGAAAGAAGCTACGAGCTTGGCACACTTGTTTCTGGACATTTTTGCCCATTCCTCTTGGCATATCCTTGCAAGCTCCATCAGGTTGGATGGGGAGCGTCGGTACACAGCCATTTTCAGCTCTTTCCACAGATGTTCAATTGGATTCAGGTCTGGGCTCTGGCTGGGCCACTCAAGGACATGCACAGACCTTCTCTGAAGCCACTCCTTTGTTCTCTTGGCTGTGTGCTTCGGATCGTTGTCATGTTGGAAGGTAAACCTTCGCCCCAGTCTGAGGTCCAGAGCGCTCTGGAGCAGGTTTTCTTCAAGGATCTCGGTGTACTTAGCTGCATTCATCTTTCCCTCTATCAGGACTAGTCGCCCCGTTCCCGCTTCTGAAAAACATCCCCACATCATGATGCTGCCACCGCCATGCTTCACTGTAGGGATGGTATTAGCCAGGTGATGAGCGGTGCCTGGTTTCCTCCAGACGTGACGCTTGGTATTCAGGCCAAAAAGTTCCATTTTGGTTTCATCAGACCAGAGAATCTTGATTCTCATGGTTTGACAGTCCTCTAGGTGCCTTTTGGCAAACGCCAAGCCGGCTGTGATGTGCCTTTTACTAAGGAGGGGCTTCCTTCTGGCCACTACCATAAAGGCCTGATTGGTGGAGTGCTGCCTGGATGGTTGATCTTCTGAAAGGTTCTCCCATCTCCACAAGGTTACGCTGGAGCTCTGTCAGAGTGACCCTCGGGTTCCTGCTCACCTCCCTGGCTAAGGCCCGTCTTCCCCGATTGCTCAGTTTGGCCGGGCGGCCAGGTCTAGGAAGATTCTTGGTGGTTCCAAACTTCTTCCATTTATGAATGATGGTGGCCACTGTGCTCTTTGGGACCTGTAAAGCTGCAGAGATTTTTCCGTACCCTTCTCCAGATCTATGCCTTGACACAATCCTGTTTCTGAGGTCTGCAGATAATTCCTTTGACCCCATGGCTTGGAGTTTGCTCTGACATGCACTGTCAACTGTGGGACCTTATATAGGCAGGTGTTGGCAATCCCCAATCATGTCCAATCAATTGAATTTATCACAGGTGGACTCCAATTAAGTTGTAGAAACATCTCAAGCAGTATCAGTGGAAACAAAATGCACCTCAGCTCACTTTTGGGTGTCATATCAAAGGGTGTGCACACTTGTGTACATATGATATTTTACATTTAGATTTTTTATAAATTAGCACAAATGTCTAAAAACCAGTTTTCACTTTGTCATTATGGGCTATTTTGTGTAGAATTTTGAGACAAAAAATGAACTCAATCTATTGTAGAATATGTCTGTAACGTAATAAAACGTGGAGAAGGTGAAAGGGGTGGGGAGACTTTCCGGCTTGACTGTATATATATATATATATATATATATATATATATATATATATATATATATATATAGAGAGAGAGGCATATTCCCTACATTTATGGTGCCCGGGTGAAGACTGGTAAGACGAACATGTTTTAATTGTCTATCACCATTACTGCTAAATGTATATGTAAACACATTGCATGAGTAATACTCCACATGTAGGAATATAGAGGCATGTTCCCTACAAAGCTGAACACAACTGGCAACAGGTGAAAAGAATGAAGGATAAAGACAGATTGGAAAGGAAAGAGAAAACCAATCTAATCTAAATCTTATAACCGGACTTGCTGCATTTCCTATTTGTATAAACCAGAAATGCAGCGACCAAAATTCCTTTATCTTACCGACTTCGTTTGTCAACATAGCAAAGACAATATGGAAGTGCGGAAATGCGGAAGTCCTGAGGTATTTATAGCCAGCAGGAAACGCAAAACAGGTGAAGGGAATAATTGTCGGGCAAGATACGAATACCGGAACGGAGGCAGAAAAAATCCGATAGAGTGTCCTGACGACGCCAAAAGGAAAACCGAACGCAGAAACAGCAGAGGCTGCTAGAAACCATGACATGAATAAATAAATGCAGATAAAAATTAGTAATATTTTTACCTAGAAAATAGTGTACATATAGCTTTTTTACGAACGTATCCAATAGTTATATAGATATTTGCGAACAGAATTTTGTGAACACAAGGATATCTATGCTCTGTAGGACCACACAGGTTTTGATAGAAATCCAAATATTCCAAATAAATAAATCAATAAATACATACATAATAATAATAATACATTTTATTCATTCTGTGCTTTTCATTGTCATGGTTTCTGGCAGCCTGCTGTTGTTTCTGCGGTCGTTCTTTTGTTTGACGACATCGGGGCGATCTATCGGATTTGTCTGCATCCGTTTCGGTGTTTGAATCTCGCCCGGCAATTATTCCTTTCATCTGTTTTGGATTTCCTGCCGGTTATAAATAGCCCAGGGCTTCCGCATTTCCGACGCTTCAATATTGTCTTTGCTTTTGACTATCGGAGTCTGTAAGGTAAAGGATAGCGATCTCTATGTTTCTGGTTGTTACTCGTCAGAAACGTAGGTAGTCCGGTTAAAGAGTTAGGGTAATGATTTATTTAGTCTTTTTGTTTCCTTTTCTCTTTATCCTTTTATATTCCTCTACCTGTTACCTTTTGTTTAGTTCGTTCACACCTAGAGCTGTAGGTAACAGGTTCTTTTTTCTATTTCCGTTTCTTTCGCCCTTGTTACACAGGCTTTCTTTTGTTTATCTCTGACCTTTTTTTTGTTTATCTTGTCATTATTAAATGACCAGGCTCTTGCGTGGGCTGACCCTCTTATTCGTGCCAATGCCCCTGTCGTTCGCGATCCAGTTCAGAACGAGATGCAACTGGTTTTCGATCACGAGGTTTCAGGGGAGGAGGCGGCTAGGAAACTCACCAGCTTGCGCCAAGGCACTAGGACAGTAGCGGGTTTTTCTATTACATTTCGAGCGCTAGCCGGGGAGACGGGATGGTCGGACGGCCCTTTAAAATCATTATTTCTCCAAGCATTATCCAATTCCATCAAGGATGCTTTAGCTATGCTAGAACCACCCGCTACCTTAAGTAAATTGATAACTACTGCTATTCGTCTTGATAACCGGATTAGAGAATGTGAACGTGCGATTAAAGATCAGTCGTCCCCTTTAAGATCCGTGTTATCAAGAGACACTCCACCTACTCTGCCCACCTACTTCTCCGTGGATCAGTAGGAGCCCATGCAGGTGGATGGGCTGTCCCTCCGCAAATCTAAGCGGGTGAAACCGCGGAAGCACTGGTGCCGTTACTGTAGGTGTAAGGGTCATGTAAAGGGTCAGTGTCCCAAGTTGGGGAGGAAATGAGGGGCCTCACTGGGGAGACCGAGATCTCCAGTGAGAGAAAATAGTACTCGTTCTCTGACCCTTTTACCTGTCCAGCTGCTTTGGAATGGGCGCTCGGTTGGCGTAGACGCCTTTATTGATTCCGGAGCAGTCGAGTGTTTCATTGACGCTAAATGGGCTAGGGAATTAGAGATTCCTACTCACCGACTCACTAGTTCCTGTCAGGTTACGGCTCTCGATGGTCGCCCCTTAGGCTCTGGGATCATTGAGGAGATAACTGGTCCTTTAATGCACTTTTCTCTCCAGGGGCACTCGGAGAAAATAAAAAATGTTTTAGTTGAATCTCCGTCGTACCCACTCGTTCTGGGACATTCATGGCTGAGTTTGCATGACCCTCATGTTAGTTGGGGCAGAGACAGGGATCCTATTCGCCAGTGGGGTTCCCAGTGTCAAACCCACTGTCGAACTTTCATTTATCCTTCGTCGGGCTGCATACCTGACGGTTCCGATTGCAGCTCTGATAGTGAGTGGGAGGAGACGGAGTCTCGCTCTGATCAAGATACTCCCTCCGTCCTCATTGGGAGTGGAGTGGAGAGTCTGTCCTGGGATCACTTTGCTGACGGGGGTTCTTTAGAGGAAGATAGCCTTTCTTTTTCTGAGTTCGAGTGGGAGACGTCTTCTGACGTTCCTTCCGAGACCCCGGAAGTGGTAGGGTCGCTCGAATTTCGCCTGCCTGCTAATGTACCAGGGGAATATTCTGACCTTGCTGAGGTTTTTAGTAAACAAAGCGCTACTACGTTACCTCCTCATAGGCCGTATGACTGCGCGATTGAGTTTTACCCTGGCACGGTTCCTCCCAGGGGCTCACTGTATTCCCTGTCGGGCCCGGAAAGCACTGCTATGAGGGAGTACATTGAGGAGTCGTTAGCTAACGGTTTCATCAGACCTTCCACTTCACCGGCCAGTGCTGGATTTTTTTTTTGTTAAAAAAAAAGACGGAGGTCTGAGGCCCTGTATAGATTATAGGGGTCTCAATGACATTACCGTTAAGAACAGATATCCTCTTCCACTCATGAACTCCTCATTCGAGCGCTTACAGGGGGCGTCGGTCTTTTCCAAACTCGACCTTCGCAATGCCTACAATCTTGTGCGCATGCGTGAGGGCGATGAGTGGAAGACAGCTATTCATTAAAGCCGAGAAGTGCTCGTTCCACACTGATTCTGTTTCTTTCTTGGGTTTCATTGTGGCAGATGAAAAAGTCCTTATGCACCCAGAGAAAATCTCGGCAGTCAAGAACTGGCCAACTCTAGCATCAGTGAAACAGGTGCAGCGCTTTCTGGACTTTGCAAATTTTTATCGGCGGTTCATCCGCAATTTTAGCACGGTAGTCGCACCTATCACAGCCCTTATTAAAAAAACATAATCCTCGCGGTTCCAGTGGAACTCTAGGGCTGAGGCAGCGTTCACAGAGCTAAAAAACAGGTTTAGCTCTGAACCCATTTTAATAACCCCCAATCCCTCCGTCCCCTTTGTGGTAGAGGTGGATGCTTCAGAGCTGGGTGTGGGAGCCATTCTGTCCCAGTACTCCCCGCTGGACCGTAAAATGCACCCATGCGCGTATTTCTCTCGTGCCTTAACAACTGCAGGGAATAATTACGACGTAGGGGACTGGGAGCTGTTGGCGGTCAAATTGGCGTTGGAAGAGTGGCGTCATTGGTTGGAAGGAGCCGAACACCCTTTTACGGTCTGGACTGACCACAAAAATGTAGAATATGTCCAGCAGGCCAAGACGCACAACTCCCGTCAAGCCCAATGGGCATTATTCTTTGCCCAGTTTAGGTTTATACTGACCTACCAACCCGGGTCGAACAATATTAAGCCGGATGCGCTGTCGCGCATCTACGACCACATCGATACGGAACCACACCCGGAGCCCATCGTGCCGACCGCTCAGATTGTTGCTCCGGTGATGTGGGAGATTGAGGCGGTTGTTCAAAAGGCGTTACGCTCAGACCCGGGCTCAGGTGGGGGTCTGTCAAATTGTCTGTTCGTTCCGCCCCGTATCAGATCGCGGGTTCTCCAGTGGGGCCACTCTTTACAGCTGGTGGCCCATCCTGGCGTCCACCAGACTAGGGAATTTTTGTTGCGGCGCTTTTTATGGCCTAATATGGAGAGCGACGTGTGGGAATTTGTCGCCGCTTGTTCAGTCTATCCCTGCAGCAAGGGATCTCGGCTCCCACCCTCTGGCCTCTTACGCCCCTTACCTGTTCCCAGCCGTCCTTGGAGCCATGTCGCTATCGACTTTGTTACCGGGCTGCCTGCATCCCAGGGCAACACGGTGATCCTGGTTGTGGTCGACAGGTTTTCCAAGGCGGCGCACTTCATCACCCTACCCAAGCTGCCATCAGCACCAGAGACCGCCCAACTGATGGTGGACAATGTTTTTAGGGTGCACGGCCCTCAGTTCACCGCTAGGTTCTGGCGCTCTTTTTGCGCCTTACTAGGGGCGTCAGTCAGTCTGTCTTCCGGTTTCCACCCGGAGACTAATGGTCAGACAGAGCGCACTAATCAGTCCCTGGAAAACCTGGGCGGAGTACGCCCACAACACGCTGCGCAATGCTTCCACAGGTCTCTCTCCCTCTGAAGCTCAGCTGGGGTATCAGCCTCCCTTATTTCCTGAGTTGGAGAGAAATGTGGAGGTACCATCAGCAGGGTCATTTGTTCAGAGGTGTCGAGCAGTCTGGAAGCGTGTGCGCGCTTCGCTCCTTCGTGCTTCAGCTAAACAGAAGGTCGCTGCCGACAGGCGTCGTCGTCCGGCTCCCTCTTATCGGGTTGGTCAACGAGTATGGCAAGCTACACGGGACCTGCCTCTGCGAGTGGAGTCCTGCAAACTCGCACCGCGATTTGTGGGTCCTTTTAAAATAATCCGTAAAATTAACCCTGTCACTGTGCGCCTTCAACTGCCACGCATCCACCCTACCTTCCACGTCTCCCGGTTGAAACCGGTGCTGGTTAGTGCTCTCGCCCTGACCGACAAACCGCCACTTGCTCCCCGGTTCGTGGAGGGGGGTCCGGTATATACCGTTCGGCGTATTTTGGCAGAGAGGCGTGTGGGCAGATGATTCCAGTTTTTAGTAGACTGGGAGGGTTATGGTCCTGAGGAGTGTTGCTGGGTCTCCACCAAAAACATCTTGGACCCTACACTTATTAGGGACTTCCGCAGAAACAGGGCTGAGGAATCGCCTGGGGTCATTCCTTAGAAGGGGGGTCCTGTCATGGTTTCTGGCAGCCTGCTGTTGTTTCTGCGGTCGTTCTTTTGTTTGACGACATCGGGGCGATCTATCTGATTTTTCTGCATCCGTTTCGGTGTTTGAATCTCGCCCAGCAATTATTCCTTTCACCTGTTTTGGATTTCCTGCCGGTTATAAATAGCCGAGGGCTTCCGCATTTCCGACGCTTCGATATTGTCTTTGCTTTTGATTATCGGAGTCGGTAAGGTAAAGGATAGCGGTCTCTATGTTTCTGCTTGTTACTCGTCAGAAACGTAGGTAGTCCGGTTAAAGAGTTAGGGTAAAGATTTATTTAGTCTTTTTGTTTCCTTCTCTCTTTATCCTTTTATATTCCTCTACCTGTTAAGATAATGACATCGAGAGAGACATGCATACAGAATACATTCAAAATAAATGCATGCAGACATGCGTAACCATAATGCCCTGTACTGACGAGAATCAGAACATTTACATTAAATGAGTTTGTAGATGAGCTTTATTTAATGTCTAATGAAATACAATGTTTAGTTTTCTGTAGTGCAATGGATGTATAAGGCATGTTGATTCACTTCGTAGTAGCCTAGCTTGTACCTGCTTCCTGACTAGCAGCTGACTGACGTTTCTCTGGCAGAACTAACGTTGGCTAACAAGCTTAATTGGACAACGCATATTTCCTAGTAATCTTAACCAGAAAGAAAACAATAGTAGGCTTCTACTAAGAAAGTAGCCTACCAGAGTAAGCTACATTGTCTGCAGAGTAGCGTAGACTAGAGCAATGTTCGGAGGCTATTCTAATTTTTTTAAGTGACTAACCATGAAACAGATATGTTTGGGTAATTGGAGGTTTATAAATCCGATCTCTTAAGGGATTGCAGTTTATAGTAGGCTATCATCAATTCTTAATGTATTATCGTAAATTCTTAATTTTCCTAGTAGTTAATTTTATGGTGACATTGTGTTATGTGTGAAAAGGATAAACTGAACAGAGCTGAAGTGAAGAAATGAATGAAGACATAATAAAGAAATGTTAGCCGAGGCAAGCGTTGAAGGTTCGGTTTCCACAGTGAGTCAGACATGACCGTGGCGCAAGAGGACAGCAGGCTCCACACAGACAAATATTTTTGTCGGCATTTGTGTGAGATTAAAACATGTAGCCAATGGCACAGTTATTTTTAGAATTTTTTTTACATTAATGCAAGAACACGATGTTAACCAGATGATATTCTGCATTTAAACGTTTTTCTTTGCTTGACAAAAGGCCATGGGATAACCTACCTGTTCCCATAACGTTAGCTAGCCTATTGCATTACTGTTGTGGTGTCCAATGACTGAATTATTTAACTAACAGGCTACAAGTGAACAGTTAATATTGTAAACGTGTCTTTACCTTTGCAATAAAAAAAACATTCTGGTATGCGAAAACCAGAACATTTGCACACTGTTTGAGTCCAAAATGAAATTACACTTCAGTACCAACCAGGCGGGGTGTGAACCCAAGTCTCTCGCAATACTAAGGCTTGACGCTAACCAGAAGACCAAAGGGGTACAGTCACGTGATGTAGGCTATAGGCCACAGGCCATTTGTCAGTGTCGGTCTGACTTTCGCCATTTCACTGTAGTAGCTACAAGTGAAATAGGCTACAAGTGAAACATTGAACAGTTAATATTGGAAACGTCTTTTGCCTTTGCAATAAAAATACGTTTGTTAATGTGAAAATAATAACAGTGTAATAAATGAAAAGTATTTAGCAGTTGCACATTGTTTTTGTCGAAAATAAATTTGGTCTTGTTGGGCCCAAATCCCCAATCCTCTGCGTGAGAGGCAGCAACTGTAACCAGTAGGCCACAGTAGCTTCATGGAATACACAAAGCCATATAGCGGTTTTGTCTGCGATTCTGTGATGTGTGCATATTAGTTTGAAGCGTTTTTATTGGGCGATAAGCTTGGGAGAGCAGGTATGCGATGTTGTTATCCAATGGGGAGAATTATTCTTTGAGGGTACGGAGGCAGGCAGGTAGTGAGGGTCTCTGGGTAGGCAGGAAAAATGGGAAGAAGAAGCAGAAGGTGAAAAACCGCAAAATAACCCAAGTTTGGGGCTTTATTGTGTGAAGTTCTATCTGAATGCTGTGTGGTTACATGAGGTCAGAACATACAGAAGTTAATGTTTTTAAGGGCTGAGAGTCTGTGGTCATTGTGGTTATTTCTGTAGGAAAACCTGAAAAGTGCCAAACTGTACTGTACTGTATAGGTATGGGGCATGCCCCGCCAAGCTGTAACTTGGCGGATGGCATACCTGCCATCCCAACTTGGCAGATGGCATACCTGCCATCCCAATTATACATTATAAATAAAAAATGCTACGTAATAGGTGTACCTCTAAAATCGTAGATTGTTTGTTCAAAAGACATCCTAAACTTGACTTGGTAATTCCTGCAAATGCAGGGAGACGCGAGAGTAAGAGACAGCTTTGTAGCAACTGTAAATAGCCATGGGGTGTTTCCGAGAACTTTTTACAGAACACCTTTGAAATAAGTGACTTCTAATGATTTTTGAAAGGAAAATGATATGAGAGGGGAGCGCATGAGAAGGAGGGAAATATGTTTTTTTTTTATCGTGGGTTCATGCAGTGTCATAAAATGAATAAGGCTGGGGGGGTTATCACGGATCAGTCACAGTAAAGTTGTTGAAAATCACAGAAAACTGAAAGGCAGAAATCACGGATTGAGTGTTTTAAAACATTAATTTATTAAGCTAACCAATGGATCTCATGCACAGCAATGGACTGAAATAACTGTATTAACAGTAGCCTATAACAACAAGTGCTTTTTATTTAAAAATAGCTCGAAGTCATGGCATGTAAAGGATATGCGACCAAATATTAAAAATGATTACTTTATTCTACATTATGTTAAACTGTCCAATATTTTTTGATGCCCGAAAATGGGGGGGGGGGGGACTATGTACAAAACGTTCTATAATTTCTAAACAGTTCATCCAATATGGATGAACATAGCATCAAATTAACGCTGACAGTCTGCACTTCAACCTCATTGTATCCTTTCAAATTCAAAGTGCTAGAGTACAGAACCAAAATAACAACGAGATAATCAATGTTATTCACTTCACCTGTCAGTGGTTTTAATGTTGTGGCTGACCGGTGTATATATACAGGTTAAACTTGTGTGTATATATATATATATATATATAATTTATTGGACTCCAATGGTTTAGGCTAGGCTACTTTTTAAAAAGTTTAGACAATCCAATGGATCATTCACTTGATCATTAGATTCGCCCCTACGTAATTCTGCCACAAGAGGGCGCCTTTAGCTTCATCATAAAGTTGGTTTCTAATATATATTTTTCACGGTGTGGCTGGTAGTTTCATAGTGTTCATAACTTGCAAAGATTAACTTGTATAAGGACCCTTGAAACTTTGTGAAAGCTGAAGTGTTTAATTTTTCCTGGCATGTTATGGCCTCTGAGTCCAGACAATTTCCAAACTGGTGCCGAGTTGCTTTTTGTGTAAAAACATCTCTCACGTGTTTTCACACATGCTGTCTGCATGGAACCCTGTGACAGGACTCTCACATTCTTTGCTTCCTGACAAGTGCACAACATTCTGTTGCACACTCTCTCTCCCTCTCCTATCTCTCTCTCTCTCTCCCCTTCTTGCACACGCACACAGGCTCACAGAGGCACATAGAACACAACAAATATGTCAGATTCTGAGAATTCAGCTGCTGCTCAAGCTGAAACTCCTGTACCTGCTCCCTGTCAAGCCATCAAAGCGGATCGGGACAAATGGTAAGCAATATCTCCATTGTTTGGGGTAATCAAGTGGCGCTGGTATCACTGTCTGGCCTAAAATGGATAGAAAGGTGTCCAATTTTCGCTTGTGGGTGATGTGTCGCAGACAAAGGCGACATTTGCAGATGTGATTCTGGTAACTGGTCTGCCATTTGACCGTTGATGCAAGAAAGACTGTGGCCATATAATGTGACATTGCTGTGCGAGATCCTGTGTTAAAATGGTGGACCAGGAGCTTGGATGCTGACTGTATTGTATGTTAGAAATTTAAGTAGAAAGTGATTGTCAGACACATGGACACATGTATGTAGTATGTATACTGCTGTTTCAAGGGCAGAGAAGGACACCGATTGGGGTGGGGGAAGACCGGTGGTTGTAGTGTTTCTGGTGTTATGATTAAATACAATGCTCTTGGATATGGTCAATTGGGTAGGGTGAATTTGGAATTTGTGTTACAGTCTAGCTCTGCATGTCCTTTCCCTGATGTCCCTCTACTTGCCATTCTAATCCAATGCAATGTAATGTTCTGTCTGCCCCACCCGCTCCAGGATTAAAACATGTACGGCAGATTATTTCTCAGGCTCATGCAGCATTTGACTGGATTTTACAGAAAGGGAGAGATTGAGAGAACAATCAATGATGACACAAAGTCAAAAGTCAGCCATTTGACATCTGATGTAACTGTGCTCATGTGAAACTCAGTGATCACTTCTACCAGACATTTTCACATTGATGATCACATTTCACATTTTGTTGTAGTTTCATTGCACTTTAGATTTGGAAAAGAGCAGAACGGTGAGCCCAATGCATGGAAAGAGCCCTGAGGCTGTCCATAGGGTTGGACAGAAGCACCACGCTGCCTGTGAATGCCTGATAAAATAAATATAATATAGATAAAATAACATGAGCACATGTGGCTCAATGGGTGAGCAGAAGATAATGAAGAAATTTGAGGAACACGTGCCATGTTTTGAGGAAGGGATTGGGGGTGGAGGTGGTGCAGGGCAGTTTTGTGTAACTCAATGGAGTGCATTCACAAATTAGGCTATAGACCTCTAGTATACGACTGTGGTACATGATTCTGGATATATCATATTGACACCAAGTGACGGAGGCTGTTAAGCCACATGGGAAGTTTAAGTAATGGATATCATTCATTTATTTATAGCTTTTTTTTAAAATAGACTAAGTATTTAACCTATTATAGGGCTTGACCTGTTCCAGGCACAAGATCATGTTGCGTATGAACGTAACCAATATACTGTGGCTAATTTGCACGTGGCTGTTCAGTTTTTTTAGATACAATGTAGACTTGGATATATGCTTACTTATCATGGAAAGTGTGTGGTTCCAGTTTGTGATTCTTTGTAATGGCTGTACCGGGGGCCGAACAGATCTTTATAGCCATTTTCTTCACATCTGAGCCTGATTTCCCCGCACCTCCCCCTCCCAATTTTGAGCCCTGTTGCATTTAAATGCCTGTGTGCTGCATTACACCTCTGCATCCTCCTTATTCTAGGATTATTCAGCCCATAAGTCTATGGAACCAGTGAAAATGGGGTCCTGGTACAGAAAACATAATGTCTAGTCCCTTGTTCAGCAATACTGTATTGTAATTTTGCTTGGATTTCAACTTTTTGAACACATACTGTTTGTTTTTGTTTTGCATGTCAAAATTGTGTCACTACTTGGTCATAATGTCAGTTCTATGAGACCATACAATACCTCATATGACTGTGGTGTCTCTGTGCTTAAGTCATGTTTTGTCATTAGTGTTCAAAATGGATTGAGAATTAAGTTTGAGGGCTTCATGAAAATTATTATGCATTTTCAAAAATTGTTACTTGTTGAATATACAAAGGAAATAGTAAAAGTATAGCTTTCATAGTGGGTGTATTAATGCTTTGTGCATGCCACAGTGTAGTTTCTATATTTTTGTTTTTGTCTTTTTAATGTGACTATAAATATTTGAGGAATTATTTGTGACCTCCCCCCCCTTTAATGCTGTCTAGGAAGGGAACTTGCTGAGTCACACAGTTGTACCTCTAGAGGAAATTCCAACCTACTGTGGGTTCACTCTTTCATGGTGTCAGGGTTGAAATATGTAGTGTCTAGGCTTCCTGTGCTGTTAACTGGAATGCCCTGGTGCAGTGTCAGGTCTGCTGTACTCTTGCCAGTTTTGATTAAAAGCAGCCCTCCTCCCTCCCTTCATACTGTAAGGGAGGTGGATAAACCTTTTTAATCTGAATGGGGCAGCTGTGCGGTTGCATCGTGATGCTCCAGAGAGGAGGTTGGAGATGTGTGTAATTCAGTGACCACAAACGGGCAGATGGATTATTCAATGGGCACGCCACCACTTGGATGGCAAAATTAGACTATTCTCCCCTTGCATCCATTCCTCACATACAACTCTGTGTATTTCCCTGTGGTAACCCCGCACCAATATGGTCTTGTGCTCCATCACTCTAATGTGTTTGTGTCTGTGGTTGCCTCTGTATTTTATGGTTTAAAGTGCCTGGAATAACCTACATCTCTCCTGCCTCCCCCTACTGCTGTTATATCCAGTCTGTCAGTGTGCCGCATGACCCGATGTTAATGAGTGATCAGTTTGAGTCAGTTTGTCCTTAAAGGGATAGTTCGGAATTTTGGACATAATGTCTCAATTACGGCTTACCCATGATGTAGTTGATTGATGGAAACCATTTTCAGATAATTCCATGCTGTCCCTTCTTTTGGGACATACACACATTGCTAATGCTAGTGCAACTCTAAGGTATCGAGTATCATCCACTACCAAACGCACTTAAACACTCCACAGTGCACCCAAAGCAAATAAAATACGACGACAGTCTATCGGGGTTATTTTCAGTGATTATACCATAATTTTTCAAGTCAAACTATCGTTTGAATCCTTTACTTTGTGCTCATCTAAATTCTTTAGTGGAAGTACAGCGTTAGTTTAGTAGGTAACGTAAAGTAGCCTATAGCTCTGCGGTCCAAAAAACAATATTGTGCGTGTGAAAGAATCAGACTCGTAGTATTGGTAGACAACAAGCTGACTTGTTGTCTACCAAATATGTAACTTTACGGCAAAACGGATTGTGTCGGCAACTGTGGAGTACAGCAGATAGCCTACAGGCAGAAACCCTGGCTAATCTACAGCTAGCTCCACCACCGTACTTCCACTGAGAATTTAGGTGAGCACAAAGTAAAGGATTCAACGATAAGTTTGAATCACTGAAAATAATCCCGATAGACTGTCGTCGTATTTTATTTGCTTTGGATGCACTGTGGAGTGTTTAAGTGCATTTGGTAGTGGATGCTACTCGATACCTTAGAGTTGCGCTAGCATTAGCAATGTGTGTATGTCCAAAAGAATGGCCAGCATGGAATTATCTGAAAATGGTTTCCATCAATCAACCAACATCATGGGTAAGTCGTAATTGAGGACAGTATGTCCAAAATTCCGAACTATCCCTTTAAACCCTTTATCTGATCTGGTGTCATGTTACCATATCCTTCTCTTTCGTAGTGTGAAAGAGAAGGGAGAGGAAGGCTGCAAAGAGCTTATGGAAGCATTCCAAGTTTGTCTGAAGGACTGTGGCTGAAAAGTCATGAGGAGGACAACCCAACACCTGGAAAATGTGAGTGTATGTTGGAAAGAAATGCAACATGAAATGCAGCTTCTAATTTGCAATTCAAATTTGGATCTTATTCCGTAAAACTTTATATTTCCACTCTGTCCGCACACAGAGCATAATCTTTTCCCCTCAAAGTGATTAACTGTAGTTTGCTATCATTATACATTTTGGAAGATGGAGGGGATGCCCTCCAGCTGTTAATGGGTTCCTTTCAGGATGGGTTTGTTCAATGTGTTGGGTGTGGCTGTTTATGTGTTCACTGTGTGCATGAGGTGCATCAATTGCATTTTCTCTCTCTCTCCCTCTCTCTAAGGTCCACTGAAACCGAGTCCTCTGCTTTCCCAGCATTCCCTTCTGCACGTTACACTGGACTAAATTATTTTAGGGATTAGGAGATGGGGCAAAGGGTAACCGTGGGAAGTTCTAGGAACTACAGAAATGCCCCTATAAACCTGAAATGAAGTCTTCCTTTCCCATTGTAGCTTATACTGGTTGTTACGCCATGCCAGAAAACCCCATAGGTTTTAAATGTAAATTGTCTTGAGAGACAAGCATATTGTAATCAAAATAAAGTTTATACACTTGTAATGGACTTGAGGTTTTATTTAGGCACCAACATTTCTCAGCGCCACTTTATAGCCAAAATACTTGTGAATGTGAATGTGTATTATTCTGCATTGTTATTGGAATATGGTCCCTGGTATTCAAATCATGATCCTCAAGGTCCAAAAACTGCTGGTTTTCCACCCTCCCTTTACCTGGGAGTCAGGTCTGAAGACAGTCTGGCCAATCAGTAGCACTAAATGTTCAGTTAAGACATTAGTACGCAACTTTTTTTTGTTGTGAAAAACATTTGGGAACGGTCATGCTTAGTTGGTAGCAATCATAGAAAGAACTGTTGTAAGAGAAATCCAGCACCATATATTGTGTTTATACCCTAAAATTCTGCATTCTAAAACCAGCGATTCCTCCTGATTTGTTTTCAAAGTGGCTTATGACATGAACCGATCAAAGAGATGGCCGGTTCACGTCACGAACCAATCAACAATGAGATTGACTTTCACCAGCTAGAAATTTCACCAACAATGGTGAAGAAATGACCTGTTACACCAGCGTTATTTCACGCAAAGAAAAATAAAGCTAGCATGAAACTAGAGTAAACAGAGGTGCTCATTTCAGAAGGTGGCAAGATGTTCAGGAGCGGATTGGTTTATAGACACTGGAACGTTCATATTCTACTGGACAGGTAGGTCAAAAGTTTCAGCACTAATTTACCTGGACTTTCTGCTTCCCAGCCAATTGTAATTATAAAGGGGGAGTCGGGTTCGGAGGACCAGACGTGACAGAGAGGAATGTAAAAGTAAACCACGGAGTGGAATACCAATAAAGCAGAACCGTGTCCGCGACAGGAAAGGAAAACACAAAGAAATAGGGAACAAAACTCCCGGCGTAGTCAACGAAAAACAACCCAAAAAATAGGACGAGGCTCGAGACTCGAGCAGAGTCCAGGTAGAAAATACCTCCGACTCTCAATAAGAGAGAAGTAAGTAAAACAGAAACTAAATTATAGCAACCCACAAAAATAGGGCGAAAAATACTTGAAGGCTTGAGTATAGATAGAAAAGAGGAAATATAATCTCTCACTCGCAATACCAGAGAGCAGTAACATAGAGAGATAAAAGAAAAGCAAACGGTAAAGCTAAATCTGTCTCAACAAGAACAGAATAGGAGAACAGAAACAAGGGACAGAGAATGCAAAAGTGAAACAAAATCCTAAAGGAACACTAATGCACAAAAAAGTCCCACATTACTCCAAAGCAAGCCGATGAAGCAAAGTGGTCTCCTTTAAATGCATAAGCCTATACTGTACCGGTAACGTGTAGTTTGTAAGACAACATCGAAGCACCGGAAAACGGAAACTCAGAGCTTTTATAGCTGGCAGGTAACCTAGAACAGGTGTGAGAAATTATGCAACGAGACAGGGCGAAAACCCGGAATGGACGACGGAAAATAAAGGCAAGAGCGCCCTCGTGCCACTCCAAAGGAGAACAACCGCAGAAACAAAAGGAGGCTGCCAGAACCATGACAGGACCCCCCCCCCCCCCTCTAAGGGACGACCCCAGGCAATCCCTCAGCCTTCTGCCCACCCGTCTTTCAGCCAAAATACGCCGAACAGTATAAACTGGACCTCCCTCCACGAATTGAGGAGGGGGCGGCGGTTTGTCCACCGGCACAAGGCCGCTTACAAGCACCGGTTTCAACCGGGAGACATGGAAGGTGCGATGGATGCGCATGGAGCGCGGGAGCTGTAAAGCTGTAATCGCACCGTGACTGGATTCATTTTCCGGATGATCTTAAAGGGGCCCACGTATCGTGGAGCGAGTTTGCGGGACTCCACTCGCAAGGGCAGATCCCGCGTGGAGAGCCACACTTGTTGCCCCACCCTGTAGGAAGGAGCAGGATGGCGATGCCTGTCGGCCGCAACCGTTTGCTTAGCCGTGGCGCGTAAGAGGGATGAGCGCACACGCCTCCAGACAGATCGGCACCTGCGCATGAAAGACGCAGCGGAAGGTACCTCCACCTCCTTCTCCAACTCAGGAAATAACAGGGGCTGATACCCCAGCTGAGCCTCAAAAGGAGAGAGCCCAGTGGAAACAATGGGATATCAGGATTCTTTTGATAGTGTTGGGTCGCAGGCATCAGAAATTTATGACATGCAAAGGATATGCAACCAAATATTAAATATGATAACTTTATTAAAATCTATGTTAATTTGTCCAATTACTTTTGGTCCTCTAAAATGGGGGGGGGGGGGGGGCTATGTATAGAAATGGCTACAATTGCTACACCGTTCACCCGATATGGACGTAAAACCCTCAAATTTAAGCTGAAAGTCTGCACTTTAACCTCATAGTCACTCTTCCATTTCAAATGCAATGTGCTGGAGTACAGAGCCAAAACAACAAAAATTGTGTCACTGTCCAAATACCTATGAACCTGACTGTATGTGATTTATGAAATGGAGACAAGATACTCAGCTTTATAACTCAAAATATTTGATTTAGTGTTTATTACCCCTTTAATCACACTGGACATCTCGGGACAGCGGGGGCTATTTTTAATCATGGCTGCATTCCACTTTAATTCACTTAATTAGTTTGATTAATGCAATTATTATATTGAATGTCTTTGTTTGATATGTGTGTGTTGTGCGTCTGCCCCACTGTCTATGTCTTTGTTATTGCTGGGGCTACAACTGAAGTTCCCTCGTGGGAAAATAAAAGTTATTCTATTCTATTCTCATGATTTTTCTGATTTAATAGACCGGTAATCAGCACCTTTTTTTGGGTGTGCGTTCTTACTGTCTTTTAGATTAACAAAATTATTTAACTCATCAAATGATTTATCTAAGATTAAATTTATCCTTGAGTATCAACTTTGCACTGGTACGTCTGAACTAACTAAAGGTGTTTAGAGAAGGAGAAAAATAGATTCAGTTTACATCTTTTTCAACTGGTCTTATCCTACTAAAATTTATTGGTTGAGCCGTGTTCCTCATCCTTGGTCATGGGTGCATGTTCACACTTATTTTTGTTCCAACTGCTGCTCATTAATCTGGTTTGATGTGTGACTAAATGTTTTTCTGTTCAGCAATACCAACAATCTGCTACAAATCCTTCAAGAGGAATGTATGGTAAGAGGTGTGTGCTTTTGCCAATAAAATATGACATGAAAGGGGATGTTGAACACATTACAATCAGAGTAGCTTATCCAGAAAAGTTATTCAATTAACTGAAAAACTATTTCAATCACAAGACCTAAATCAAACTTAACATCCACTAGGATCAATTGTTTAAAGGGCCATTTGGCTGTACCTTTCATAAACCAAGCAACAATACAGTGCACACAATGAGGACCAATCTGTTTTGATATTTTATGCAAACCTCTGCTCTTAATTTAGCCCAATCATTTATTTGATTTGCCCTCTAGGACTTGAGTTTTATACCATAGTATAGTAAAGTCCAGATGGCTTTGATTCAACTGTTAACTAAAACAAAATTAAAACCTTAGTTCAAAATCATGAAAGCCATTATTGAACTCCCTGGACCAGGGCTGGGAAATGTTGGGTTAGGGAAAGGCAATCTACTGCAAATGTAAAAATGCAAAAATGGATACAAAACTGCCTCCTGGTGTTTGTATAGGGAACTCCATCTCAAGTTAACAGAAATTATCCAATGACACCTGTTCTGGTGGAGAAGGATCCATATAAACGCAATCTAAATTAAATTATTTCAATAAACTAATGAATTATCAACATATTTCTAAACTATATTTTAACATATGGTCATGTTATGAGTACCTGACTCAGTGTATAGACCTGAGAGACCAACTGAATAGTTCAAAACTGTGTATAAATTCAGAGCTGGGAAAAATATATAATATATAATAAAAAGCCAATTTAACCAGGGCCAACTAGCATAAAACACTGTGTGATACAGGGATATGTGTAATACTTATTTGCTATTATTTGGTTACTTGTATAAAACACAAAAGAGAATGGGATGTAATGTAACCTTATCTTGTGTATAGACAATGCCTACTTTGCACAGAAATGTAGTGCATACGTAAATATAATGCTAAGCAAGATATGTAGGCCTTTGGGAAACATAATTCCCTAAATAATATTACAATAAATAATATTCAGACACTTAAAGTGAATTTTGTGTTTTTATGAAGTGAAGACTCCTTGCAAAATAATGCATAGGTCTACATGGAGTAAAATGTTCTGAACACATGGGTGTGATGTCCTCCTCCTTTAATATCTATTGGTGGTAAAGTGTTCATTAGAAAGTGATATCATTCAATAATATAAGGTAAATAGAGACACAAAGAAAATAATGTGCTTTGTGGAATAATCTAGAAAGATGAAATGTTAACCTACATAAGATTGGTTCAATTAACTGTAAACCCCTAGACCTGTATGCCTGTTTTGAGTGTTTTACGAAAGAAAATGCCACATACATGTAAAATGGGTTTCTTTTCTAATATATTTCAATTAAAATTATTTTTGAAATGTGCAAAATTAAGAATTGCTAAGGTTTGAAACATAAATCTGGAGAGCATAAGACTGATGAGTATATGCAGTCAGATATATTTGAAGAAAATGAGGGAGGGAGGGAGGGGACGGGGATGGAGAGGGACCCGGATGCTGATGTTGCTCGTATCGGATGAGGAGGAGAAGGAAGAGGAGAAAAGACCGATTACGGGAAGAAAGTCGATAGCCTACTGAAAGGCAGGAGGTCTTCGTTCTCAAGGGCCTCAATACAAACAGAACGATTTTCCAGAGAAGCGCAAGTAATAGTCTATAGGCTACCTTTTTACGAGGATAACGCTGAATGAATGAAACCAGGACCGGCAAACGAGGATACGGGGAAAGAGGCAGAGAAGATGCTGTGATATGTACACAGACAGAGAAGGGAGGGCGAGGGAGAGAACAAGCGAGAGAGGGAAGGGGGGGGGGGGGGGGGAGTACTACGCTAAAGATGCTTGTTTTACTAGAAACGCGTTTTTCCTCTACAAAACCAATTGACCTGGGCCTAGTTGAAGAAATACGGTTCTGTACATCAGACAGGAGGTTTATAAGGGCTAAATATTGACAAAGACTTGTCGTGAGCAGAGACTCCGGAATAGAAAGCATAGTAGGCTAAGGGTAGTTGTTTTGACATAATAAAAGGGAAGCTACAATCAGGATATTGACCTGTAAACGATATAGTGTGTAGCCCATCGTTTGCACGATATTGAATAACTTCTTTTTATACGGTTTCTGATTCGATGCGGATTCAAAATAATGGGCACGGGTAAACCGTGCGATAGAGAGCAGGGAGTGGAGAAACGAGGTGAAGGGAAGGGAGGGAGGCTTGAAGATGCATCGATAGACTAAAACTGCGTTTTGAAGTAGCCTATGGTGATGATTTCCTATTTAAAACAAAAACTGATATTTAAAATTCCGAGGTGGAGACGGACTAGGCTAGTGCACGATACGCCGACGCGGTTATGAGCGTAGGGCATGCTATTATTAATAGGCTAATTCAAGATTATAATATATTAGGCCTACTATTAACAATAGGCTACTTATTATTTACATCCTCGGACTTCGCATAAAATATACTTGAATTGTGTTCTGTATAGGCCATCACACATTTATTCCAAAACGTTTATACCTCTACCCGTTCCCCATTCCCCATCACCAAAACTAATAGGCCTACTGCTTTTGCATTTTCACAACCGAAATCCCAGCCGATGATATAACATCGCAGATGTCAATAAGAGCAAACATTTTCCCGGAATAATTGTTATAATTTCAATATTGGAAATGAAGAGTAAGGGGTAGGCCACAAAATTGAAGAGTAGCCTACTAGGCTACAACCCATTCTCCGTCTCTCACTCTAGCTTGTTGTCTATGATTTGTAATGTCTTTACGTTACCGTTTCGCGTACAAGACGGATAGTTATAAATTCCTCTTGAAAATACTGTAGTTAAGTGATATTACTGTAATATTATTTACTATTAACCGTGCACGTAGCCTACAGTATGTCCATTAAGGAATTATCAGGGAGTCAGTCGGCTCAATATGTTGGGCCTTACCGCTTGGAGAAAACGCTGGGGAAAGGACAAACAGGTAAGAAGTGGTTGTTATTATTAGCTAACTTATTGTATTTAAGTGACTTTAAGGTAGCCTAACAAGGAAAACTGCGGATTCGCAAAAAGCAAAAATAGATTTCAGACATTTTATTTCTAGAAGTATATTCTATAGCTATTTTAAGCATTGATAAAGCACTGATGCATTTGTGCAAATCTATCATTTAAGATATTAATGTATCCATGTGATTTAAAAGTATTTACACATTTTATAACATTGAAGTAGCATACACAGTTTCGTATGCTGTGTCTGTGGGTGCAAGAAGGCAATGTAGGCTACCCTAATGAATCTTTTCCTGGGTTCTTTATCATTGCAACTCTGTAATATTGTGTAGTATTTGTGTGCATGTGTTGGTGGAAGTATGTATTTTTAAGATTATAACTTGTGAACTGGGTATTTTCGTATGTAGTATGTGTACCCTTCTATATAGACAAAATATCCTAAATATTCCTATTAAAATTGAGATTTTGAGCAATTCTCGAAGTTTCCCCTCTGTCCAGCTTCAGATATGAATTAGACTTGTATTTATACAGCGGTCTTGTGTTGTCATTGATGGGTGCTTTTTGGAGTTATGAAGGCAGGAGGCCTATGCTTATAAATATTTTGTCCTGCATAGGGGTTGATCACTAGGCCAGCGTGTGGATTCCTTGGTAGTGTGGCTTACCAAAGGCAAATATACTTCTGATGAACAAGAACCCTCTGAGAGATCTGCTACGTACAGCAGGACGTTTTTAAATGGTTGACAGTGAGCACAAGGTTACTGGAATAAAAATTGTGATTGAAATTGTATGGATTAAATGGTGTTGGTATTTATTTATTTATTTTTTCCTGTTGTGTGAAGTAACAAACAACGCATATTTAACTAAACTGGAGGCTTTCTGCGGCCTGCGCTTTTGACACTGATTCTTTATCTCCCTCTATTACTTCCTGTCTCTCAACCAGGTTTGGTTAAGCTCGGAGTTCACTGTATCACAGGGCAGAAGGTAGCTATCAAAATAGTCAACAGAGAGAAGCTATCTGAGTCTGTGCTTATGAAGGTAAGAGGGTTTTAAAATATATTTAATATTACACTTTATCATACAGAGATTGATTGTGATTATATTTTGCTACTAAATGATAGGACAAGACCATGTCAAATTATATAATATTCCCCTTGGTGATGGATCTGGGAAAGGTAAAATCAGAGGACAAATGAAGATAATGTCATTGGTAATTAATGAAATAGTGTGTGGATCTGTTTGGCTTATGTCCAATTAGATTTTCCCCCCATGTCCTTATGCATAAATGTTATTTGCACAATGTGTGCAGCCCTTCTTAGTTGTTACAATGTCTGCAACATTATAAAGATGTGTTATATGCACCATTGATAGTGATATTAATTGCTCTTCCCTAAAAGACTTGATTTGCAGATATTAAATACTTTTTTTCATTAGCTGAGTTAACACTGGTGTCTTCACCATTTGCGTATCATGTAGCATTATCCTTACTCTTGTTGATATTAGCACTGTTGAGAGAAGTTATCAGTTTCTGCAAATGTCAAGGTATCTTTTCTCTTGAGAGAAGATATGAGAGAAGGCTGTAGCAGTTTCTTCCCATTTATTGTTACCATATTATTATAAACTTCCTTACAGCACTGAGTCATCCTTTTGATTACATTGGATTGGCAATAATCAAACTGGCCATAGAATATATACAAGAATGCTCTGGCAGCAGCAAAGGCAGGAAAGAGTTGGAGGAGCAGGAGTCTCGATATCCTATCAGTGGCGACAAGACCTTTGTGCACTGATAGTGCCTGTGCCCCTGTCTGCACAGGGATGGAATCTTTGCTTTAAACCAATATGGAATCACATGCAGCAGAGAGGGGCAGAGAGCAGGTAGTGGTCAGAACACTGGAGCTGAGGTTCATGGGTTTGATTCCCAAGTGGCAAACTCCCAACTGTTACAGTGAAAAACTCAGCTTTATGAGTTACAGAACATGACTGCAAGTAAATGAGATGATGCAATGCAGTAGCGTTAGTGTTGAGGAGAATCAGTTGCAGAAGGATGGAAGGAATGGTAGTTGCACCGTACTGCACCGTACTCTTTATTCCCCTCTATACCTCCCTTTCATCCTTCTTTTTCTGTTTAGGTGGAAAGGGAGATTGCTATTCTGAAGCTCATAGAACATCCGCATGTGCTGAAACTGCATGATGTATACGAGAATAATAAATACCTGTAAGTATGTTGCTAGTGCTTCCCCAATGCCGTTCACATTGTCCTGACTGCCATTTTTCTGTTCTCATGTTTTCTCTGGACTTTTGAGAAAAGGGTATTTATGAATTAACTGTTGTTGCTGTTATGACCTTTCTCTCCCCTGTCCCTCCCCTCAGGTACCTGGTGTTGGAGCATGTATCTGGAGGGGAGCTGTTTGACTACCTGGTGAAGAAGGGGAGGCTTACGCCTAAAGAGGCCAGAAAGTTTTTCAGACAGATCATCTCAGCACTCGATTTCTGTCACAGTCACTCAATCTGGTAAGACACAACATGTATGTGGTCAAGTGCTTGCATTCCTTTTGTAGTATTGTTCAAAGTTTATAAAAATATTGTTTATTTCTTTAAAAATGGAAGGTCTGTTTGTCCCTACTCAGTAGGGCAAATTTTATTGGACATCCAGAATATTGTACTGATGCCTTGTTTTTAATTAACCCTCATATTAGGTTCCGGGTCAATTTGACCTGATTCAATGTTTGATGTCTCTTAACAAGTTATCCTTATTTTTTCATCTTGACACTATATTATTTTTCATAATTTGTTGGGATTAAATAGTAAATGCACAATACACATAATGCTATATTTTCAAAAATTCTGTACAAACTTGGTGTTGTGTGGGGTCATTTGTGGGTAGCTGTATAAAATGTAAGAAAATTTATTTTTAAATTTTTACCTCAGATTTTTTGTGGGTAATTCTGATGGCACTTTCCCATACAGATTTTAAACTTCACAAACTTTTGCTTACC
This sequence comes from Synaphobranchus kaupii, assembly GCA_029718625.1. Lineage (NCBI taxonomy): Eukaryota > Metazoa > Chordata > Actinopteri > Anguilliformes > Synaphobranchidae > Synaphobranchus > Synaphobranchus kaupii. The sequence goes on along the minus strand of CM056379.1, from coordinate 47,996,246 downwards.
CCAGGCTCAAAATTGAGATGTTTCATTATAGATTTTTAATATTTAAAAATAAAAAGCTTGTCAATTATAAAACACACAAAAGGTGACACCAAGGGCCCTATCTTACACCCGGCGCAAAGCGGCGCTAACGCAAACGCAAGTGTCTTTGCTATCTTACACCCGGCGCTAGGTCCATAATAACGCCTAACGCTTACACCATCAAACTAGCATGTTTGACGGCGTAACTCTTGCGCCATCATTAGTGAACTGGGCGTGTTGGTCTTAAGATGAGGAGTGGCCAGGATTCTTTTTGGCGTATTGCTATCTTGAGCCAGCAGAAAGCGCTTGCGCTAGAACCACCACAAACCTGGTCTAAAGTCATGTCGCAGTTGTTTACATGCTATTTTAACGGCGCATATAAGTGCGTCTACATAGGCGTGTGCACAACGCGCATACCCTCCTGTCTGTTACACACAGGGGCGTGCACAGGCATGACTAAAATATCTAGATCACAATGTGAAATATTATTATTGTGTAGGCTATATCAAAAATGCATAATAATAAAAGGTTCCATAGGTCCACATACCTTTCCCTCAGCGAAGGGAAACAATGCCACATTACATTGCTCTCAGCCCACTCCATCAACATCCAGGCGATGTGCGATGGTACGGGACAATGGCTATCCATTAAAAAGGAGCTGATAACACCTATAGCTATCAAGCCTAATGCGCGAATTGTCTGTGCACCTAATGCGTGAATTGTCATTCAATGGAAAACTCGCGCACGGCAATAGACGGACATTTAAGTTCTGAAAATGCGCTTCAGATGTCATTACAATACAGCTCTGTTTATCTATGAATACAGCCTGTAAGTAAATAGAATGGTTTGTGACTGAAAAAAGTTCAAAACCTTGTCCAGTGAATATTGCATTTATTGTTTTTCAAATAGCCTAGGCTACAGCGAATTCGCTGTGCATAACGTTTTTTTCGATAGCCTATGGTTAAAAAACGGAGATGTCACCATGTTAACTAAATTGTAACCTTAGCTATTCTTCGTCCTTCATATTTTTTTAAATTACAGTGACCAGGTTTCCATGCTCTCACCGTTTAAAACCCAGCTGATTTCACCCGTTATTCCTTAACTGAACAAAACGATTTTAAAGAGAACTAAGCGTCTAATTAGAAACTAAAACAAATTTGCAGCACGTTACACAATTAATTCACAATTAATTTTAATGCCATTCTCTGCACGTGAGCTGCATGTTCTCAAGTCGCACGTTTCACGGTGTTCCTGGGAAAGTGGATTGTTTTAAAGGATTACGCTACGAGTAAAACAGGTTGGTCACATTTCCATAAACAGGACATTATTAAACAAGGGGAAATATGCGTGAACTTATGGGTTGCGAACCTGACAGCTTTATTGTAGGCTATTCAGTGTCATCATTAAGGCAAAATAACGGTATGTATGTTATTAATCAATATTAGCCTACTATGCAGGTAGCCTAGTGAACTTTGGATGAAGCTTGAACTTCGAGAATTCCATGAGAACAGCCTCTTGGAATTGATGTTTGACACTTTCATTGCATAATCAAACGAAATTCGCTGAACAAGCAGGCTAATTTGGCGTTTTCTAAGGTGAGACTGAAGCCATTGATAGCTTATTCTCAGCTGTTGCAGGTCCTTTTAACGAAATTTAACCGCACATATTTTGTAAAATAACAGCCCTGTCTGGAATTACCGGGAACTCATAGGCTAATGGTTAGTCCGAATAATATTGATCATACTCCATTTAGCCTATTCCTTGATCACACTGAACACGCACGAGCATGTCTGTTTCGCCATCATAAGAAATCCGCCGAGGTGGAAAAGCAGGCTTTTAAAGGGAATGGGATATGACATTTTGATTGGTTTATTGAATGTCACGCCCAAGACACACCTATAATTAATGAAGCGACTAGGTTCAGCCCAGTTGCGCCATGCGCCGTGCTTAGCGCCAAAAAAACACGCCGTTAAAATAGCAAAAGTGGACTTGGACACGCCCTAAATGGACTTAGCGCCATGCGCTTAGACTAAGCGCCAAGATCGCCAAGATAGGGCCCCAAAAGTGTCAAAAGTTTTCTATTACAATAGTTTTGTGTCAGTATAAACTTTTGGGGTCAATTTGATCCAAACATAATAGTCATCATAAAATGTGAACATAAATGAGGGTTACATAATCATAGTTTAATTTGGTTAAAACATCATATGCTATGATTGAAACTGATTTTAGTAAGAATTAGTGGGACCGTTGGGGAAAATATAAGACACTTTTTAAAGTTGCGCTTCATTTGTTAAGCACAGGGTACTGGTCACGTCAGGCGCTTGCTTAATGATTCAGCCATTTGTCAATAAAGGCAATTCAATCAATAATGGCAATTATTCTCTTGCCTTTGGTTTAATCATTTCAGTTGGTCATTTGTTTGGCAAAATTGTACCCCATCATCTAGTAATAAGCCTTGCTCTGCCAGTTCAGGCAGCCTTGCAGAACAGATCATAAAAGGGTGAAGCATTCCACAGGAAGGGAGGGCTGCGGTTGGCAGGGTTGTCCCCATTTCATCATGCAAGAGCAAATCCCCTGGTCAATTAGGTGCCTGTTGTCTGCCTGTGCCAGCTGTGTATCTGTTTTACTCCTCTGACACAATAACCGTGTAGCTTATCTGGTGAACTGCATGCTCAGCTGCATGTAACTGAATTGATGGAAGACATTACAGTGAAAGGCCTATGAAATCAATTGAGACCTACAAATTTGGAGAAAATAAGAATTGGTGGCAAAAAACAACATCCTGTACTTAGACAAACATTAAAACCAATAGTTCAATTCTCTGGGAAATGTTTCACGTTTGATTTATACGACTACTATACAAGTTCTAGTGCTGCTTCTGCTACCAGGGCTTTTTCTTGCTATAGATCTTTTTAAAAACATCAACATAAACATAGAGTTCTGCGCATGAGTGATAAATCTGGCCCTTTACAGCTTGTGGGTTTAACCAGAAGCTGTCGGTTTGAATGTTTTCCAGCTAGCTAGAAATCATCAGTGGAGGTCTGTCCTCAAGAATTTGAAGGGGGAATAAATCTAAGAATAATTCTATAAAAACAACAACTTCAACAAAATCACTTTTATATCCATTTCTAAGCATCTACGATACACCAAACCTTTTTTGCCAATGGTAAAATGTCAACAGCGTCCTCTAGTGCAATGGAAAAATGTAGCAGGAGTCCACAGTCAGCGAACTTAGTTAATGTTTGCTAGCTAACAATAGGCAGAATGGAACGTGGTGAATTTTTTATTGCAAAATCCATTCCACTCCTTGGAATAAAGGGGGAAGGTGCGGATTCAAATGGCTGCTTCCTTAAATCAAGTTCACCAAGAGAAACGAGAAGGTGGGTATGTTCAGTGCATCATGGTATTAGAGGTAGCCTGCACTTGGCTTACGGGCAGCTTCACTATTAATCGCCGGTATTTCTGGCCCTATCTTCTCATGGGAACTTCACTGACATGGACTGTGCAGAGTTTTGGTGACATAAAGAATTTTATTATATACGCCATAACACATGCAAGGACCACATCAGTGCTAATGTTCGATATCGAACAAGTGCTCAAAGAGGGTGTTCGTATAGCCTACAAACAGCGTAATACAACAAAAAGGTAAGGAGAAACAGAGTTCTCTTAAAAGTATGATCGACACTACAGAATTTCTTGGCATGCATGAGCTGGCATTCAGGAGACATAATGAAATGGAGAATTCTGCTAATAAGGATATGACAATTTATTAGATGAAATGATTTAATTTCTGCAATAGCCACCACTATCAAAAATGAAGTAAAACAAGAGGTAGATGCCACTCCCTCCCAACAACATCAAATAAATACTCTTGTTGAGCCAAATAAATTGGCTAAATGGTTGTCATCAAGGGTCTGAGGTATCAAACGAGCCTCAAACCATCAGTCTGCTGCCAGATATGCAGTAGATCTGGATGGATCACTTTAAGGGTTGTTTCACCTGACTCATTTTCCGGAGAAGAATCCCTTAAAGTGATTCATCCACATCCTACTGCATATCTGGCAGCAAAGTGATGGGTTGAGGCACTTTACATCTCCTGAGGTTTTCATGTTGTGCCCGCTATCGGTTGAACAACAGCAGACTTCTGAGTATATGGTGGGTAGGTCAATCTACCACTTGAATCCTTAATGTTACCTATGATTTTCTTTTCACCTCAAATATTACTTCAGTTTGCCCATTTATCATCACATGAATGAAAAACAAAATGAAAATGAAATTACATAATAAGGAAGCCCAAGTCAGCAAAAATGTGTGTAGTGCAAAGCCATGTGAAGGTCTTATTTTGAAGCCACTGGGCAAGGGCTGATTATGCTTTGCTCATCTCATTTGGACTTAGACAGTATGTCATTCTCATGACAATTTGGTGGATACAGTGGAGTTTAAGAAGTGGACTACAACAGACAGAAGTATACTTCAGCATGACTTCATCGCCAAAATGCAGAGTCAATATTATAAGCAGCTGAGGGATGAGTTCCTGCAAGAAAATGATTGGTGAGCGGCTAATAATGAGTAGACCCACCCCCGTCAACAGTTTCTAGCAGGGATGGGCAAAACTCAGGAAAAAATTTTTTTCTCTAAATCTGCCGTATTTCAATTTAAATCGATGCACTACCGAAATTATAGCAATGACGTGTCTTTAAATACAAAGTTGTAAAAGCAGCCACACAGCAGACTTCAAAAACAAATACTGTGATCTCTCGAAGAGCACAAATAACAAAAAGGCAGGTAGTAGCCTACAGAGCCGATGCTACACGGTTTTCACTGTCAAGTGTTTATATCTCACATAATTTTGCATTGTTACAGACCGCTGTTTGAGTATGCTAGCTCATGGTCGTAAAGTTTACATTTGACTTTATTTTATGAAATGTCATCACATTGAGATGAAATGACACTGTTTCTCTTCCATTCTTCGCAAAGCATTTTGAGGAACGTCAGTTTGATTTTCCCACAAGAAACTGGATAATTAAATATTAAAATAATAAAATTATATTTTAGAGTAAATAGCAGACGCCTACGTTATTACTTGAGAGTTGATCAAGGGACATTTTTCCCACTCAATTTTCAAAGCCGACACCAGATCAGCACTTTTAAACACGAGCCTACGACAATCACAGTGAGAAGAGGACACTAAAAGAAAATGGTCATAAAATAATAATTGATTGGACTTTTTGGATTGGATTTTTATTAAGCTGGGATGTCATTGATATTTGAATTAGGCTATTGTATTATATGTTCAGTCATCTTAAAGATAAACCTGAGACATTTTGAAATATTCAGTAGCCTAACTGAAATAAACATGTAATCTTAATTAATGTAGGGTAATGTAGTTGTATTTCATTTTTGTCTGCTACACACTTAAAGCATGTTTTTGTTGTGTTTTATTGTATTATATAATTAATAATTATACTGTGCACCCCCCCCCCCCCCCCCCTTCTGTTTCTCCTCTATAGTAAGTCACTCTGGACAGGAGCGTATGATAAATGTACTGCAAACCAAGGACTGGACTGAATCAGCATATAGCCTATATCCATTGCTTTCCTTCCATGAATTACTTTCAAACTAGTTCTCGATTTACTGATTTACCAGGGTGCTGTACCTCCTAGTGAGGGAAGATGTTTGGAAGGGTAACGTGCTGATCCTCCTAGTGCGAGAAGAGGTTTGGATGTGCCACATGTGTTGATCCTCCTAGTGAGGGAAGATGTTTGGAAGAGTAACGTGCTGATCCTCCTAGTGAGAGAAGAGGTTTGGATGTGCCACATGTGTTGATCCTCCTAGTGAGAGAAGAGGTTTGGATGTGTAACGTGCGGATCCTCTTAGTGAGAGAAGTCTGGATGTGTAACATGTGTTGATCCTCCTAGTGAAAGACGTTTGGCTGTGGAACATGTGCTGATCCTTCTAGTGAGAGACGTTTAGATGTGTAACATGCTGATCCTCTTAGTGAGAAAGGTTTGGATGTAGAAGATGTGTTGATCCTCCTAGTGAGAGAAGTTTGGATGTGCAACAAGTGCTGATCCTTCTAGTGAGAGAAGTTTGGATGTGTAATGTGTTGATCCTCCTAGTGAGAGAAGTTTGGATGTGTAACATGTGCTGATCCTCCTAGTGAGAGACGTTTGGATGGGTAGCATGTGCTGATCCTCCTAGTGAGAGAAGATGGTTGGATGTGTAACATGCTGATCCACCTAGTGAGAGACGTTTGGATGTGTAACGTGCTGATCCTCCTAAGGAGAGAAGATGTTTGGATGTTTAAGATGTGCTGATCCTTCTAGTGAGAGAAATTTGGATGTGTAAGATGTGCTGATCCTCCTAGTGAGAAGAGGTTTGGATGTGCCACATGTACTGATCCTACTAGTGAGGGAAGAGGTTTGGATGTGCCACATGTGCTGATACTCCTAGTGAGAGAAGTTTGGATGTGTAACAAGTGTTGATCCTCCTAGTGAGAGACGTTTAACGATGTGTAACATGCTGATCCACCTAGTGAGAGACGTTTGGATGTGTAACGTGCTGATCCTCCTAAGGAGAGAAGATGTTTGGATGTTTAAGATGTGCTGATCCTTCTAGTGAGAGAAATTTGGATGTGTAAGATGTGCTGATCCTCCTAGTGAGAAGAGGTTTGGATGTGCCACATGTACTGATCCTACTAGTGAGGGAAGAGGTTTGGATGTGCCACATGTGCTGATACTCCTAGTGAGAGAAGTTTGGATGTGTAACAAGTGTTGATCCTCCTAGTGAGAGACGTTTGGATGTGTAACATGTGCTGATCCTCCTAGTGAGAGAAGAGGTTTGGATGTGTAAGATGTGTTGATCCTACTAGTGAGAGAAGTTTGGATGTGTAAGATGTGCTGATCCTCCTAGGGAGAGACGTTTGGATGTGTAACATGTGTTGATCCTCCTAGTAAGAGAAGACGTTTGGATGTGTAACGTGCTGATCCTCCTAGTGAGAGAAGTTTGGATGTGTAACATGTGTTGATCCTCCTAGTGAGAGACGTTTGGATGGGTAACATGTGCTGGTTCTCCTTTTGAGAGATGTTTGCATGTTTAACATGTGCTGGTTCTCCTAGTGAGAGACGTTTGGATGTGTAGCATGTGCTGATCCTCCTAGTCAGAGACGTTTGGATGTGTAACGTGCTTATCCTCCTAGTGAGAGACGTTTGGATGTGTAATGTGCTGATCCTTCTAGTGAGAGAAGAGGTTTGGATGTGCCACATGTGCTGATCCTCCTAGTGAGAGAAGTTTGGATGTGTAACGTGCTGATCCTCCTAGTGAGAGACGTTTGGATGTGTAACGTGCTGATCCTCCTAGTGAGAGAAGACGTTTGGGTGTGTCACGTGCTGATCCTCCTAGTGAGAGACGTTTGGATGTTTAACATGTGGTGGTTCTCCTTTTGAGAGAGGTTTGGATGTGTAGCATATGATCCTTCTAGTGAGAGAAGTTTGGATGTGTAACATGCTGATCCTCCTTGTGAGAGAAGACGTTTGGATGTGTAACATGTGCTGATCCTCATAGTGAGAGACGTTTGGATGTGTAACGTGCTGATCCTTCTGGTGAGAGAAGACGTTTGGATGTGTCACATGCTGATCCTCCTAGTGAGAGAAGTCTGGATGTGTAACATGTGCTGATCCTCCTAGTGAGAGACGTTTGGATGTGTAACGTGCTAATCCTCATAGTGAGAGAAGACGTTTGGATGTGTAACATGCTGCTCCTCCTAGTGAGAGAAGTTTGGATGTGTAACATGTGCTGATCCTCCTAGTGAGATACGTTTGGATGTGTAACGTGCTGATCCTCCTAGTGAGAGAAGACGTTTGGATGTGTAACGTGCTGATCCTCGTAGTGAGAGAAGTTTGGATGTGTAACATGTGTTGATCCTCCTAGTGAGAGAAGCTTGGATGTGTAACGTGCTGATCCTCCTAGTGAGAGACTTTTGGATGTGTAACGTGTTAATCCCCCTCGTGAGAGAAGTTTGGATGTGTAACGTGCTGATCCTCCTAGTGAGAGACATTTGGATGTGTAACGTGCTCATCCTCCTAGTGAGAGAAGACTGGATGTGTAAGATGTGCTGATCCTCCTAGTGAGAGACGTTTGGATGTGTAACATGTGTTGATCCTCCTAGTAAGAGAAGACGTTTGGATGTGTAACGTGCTGATCCCCCTCGTGAGAGAAGTTTGGATGTGTAACGTGCTGATCCTCCTAGTGAGAGACATTTGGATGTGTAACGTGCTCATCCTCCTAGTGAGAGAAGACTGGATGTGTAAGATGTGCTGATCCTCCTAGTGAGAGACGTTTGGATGTGTAACATGTGTTGATCCTCCTAGTAAGAGAAGACGTTTGGATGTGTAACGTGCTGATCCTCCTAGTGAGAGAAGTTTGGATGTGTAACATGTGTTTATCCTCCTAGTGAGAGACGTTTGGATGTGTAATGTGCTGATCCTTCGAGTGAGAGAAGAGGTTTGGATGTGCCACGTGTGCTGATCCTCCTAGTGAGAGAAGATTGGATGTGTAACGTGCTGATCCTCCTAGTGAGAGACGTTTGGATGTGTAACGTGCTGATCCTCCTAGTGAGAGACGTTTGGATGTGTAACATGTGCTGATACTCATAGTGAGAGAAGACGTTTGGATGTGTCACGTGCTGATCCTCCTAGTGAGAGAAGTTTGGATGTGTAACATGCTGATCCTCCTCGTGAGAGAAGTTTGGTTGTGTAACGTGCTGATCCTCCTAGTGAGAGACGTTTGGATGTGTAACATGTGCTGATCCTCCAAGTGAGAGAAGTCGTTTGGATGTGTAACGTGCTGATCCTCCTAGTGAGAGAAGTTTGGATGTGTAACGTGCTGAGCCTCCTCGTGAGAGAAGTTTGGTTGTGTAACGTGCTGATCCTCCTAGTGAGAGACGTTTGGATGTGTAACATGTGCTGATCCTCCAAGTGAGAGAAGTCGTTTGGATGTGTAACGTGCTGATCCTCCTAGTGAGAGAAGTTTGGATGTGTAACATGCTGATCCTCCTAGTGAGAGAAGTCTGGATGTGGAAAATGTGCTGATCCTCCTAGTGAGAGACGTTTGGATGTTTAACATGCTGATCCTCCTCGTGAGAGAAGACGTTTCGATGTGTAACATGTGCTGATCGTCCTAGTGAGAGACGTTTGGATGTGTAACATGTGCTGATCCTCCTAGTGAGAGAAGTTTGGATGTGTAACATGTGTTGATCCTCCTAGTGAGAGAAGTCTGGACGTGTAACATGTGCTGATCCTCCTAGTGAGAGACGTTTGGATGTGTAACGTGCTGATCGTCCTCGTGAGAGAAGACGTTTGGATGTGTAACATGTGATGATCCTCCTAGTGAGAGAAGACATTTGGATGTGTAATGTACTGATCCTCCTAGTGAGAGAAGTTTGGATGTGTAATGTGCTGATCCTTCGAGTGAGAGAAGAGGTTTGGATGTGCCACGTGTGCTGATCCTCCTAGTGAGAGAAGATTGGATGTGTAACGTGCTGATCCTCCTAGTGAGAGACGTTTGGATGTGTAACGTGCTGATCCTCCTAGTGAGAGACGTTTGGATGTGTAACATGTGCTGATACTCATAGTGAGAGAAGACGTTTGGATGTGTCACGTGCTGATCCTCCTAGTGAGAGAAGTTTGGATGTGTAACATGCTGATCCTCCTCGTGAGAGAAGTTTGGTTGTGTAACGTGCTGATCCTCCTAGTGAGAGACGTTTGGATGTGTAACATGTGCTGATCCTCCAAGTGAGAGAAGTCGTTTGGATGTGTAACGTGCTGATCCTCCTAGTGAGAGAAGTTTGGATGTGTAACGTGCTGAGCCTCCTCGTGAGAGAAGTTTGGTTGTGTAACGTGCTGATCCTCCTAGTGAGAGACGTTTGGATGTGTAACATGTGCTGATCCTCCAAGTGAGAGAAGTCGTTTGGATGTGTAACGTGCTGATCCTCCTAGTGAGAGAAGTTTGGATGTGTAACATGCTGATCCTCCTAGTGAGAGAAGTCTGGATGTGGAAAATGTGCTGATCCTCCTAGTGAGAGACGTTTGGATGTTTAACATGCTGATCCTCCTCGTGAGAGAAGACGTTTCGATGTGTAACATGTGCTGATCGTCCTAGTGAGAGACGTTTGGATGTGTAACATGTGCTGATCCTCCTAGTGAGAGAAGTTTGGATGTGTAACATGTGTTGATCCTCCTAGTGAGAGAAGTCTGGACGTGTAACATGTGCTGATCCTCCTAGTGAGAGACGTTTGGATGTGTAACGTGCTGATCGTCCTTGTGAGAGAAGACGTTTGGATGTGTAACATGTGATGATCCTCCTAGTGAGAGAAGACATTTGGATGTGTAATGTACTGATCCTCCTAGTGAGAGAAGTTTGGATGTGTAACATGTGCAGATCCTCCTAGTAAGAGTCGTTTGGATGTTTAATATGTGCTGGTTCTCCTACTGAGAGAGGTTTGAATGTGTAGCATGTGCTGATCCTCCTAGTGAGAGACGTTTGGATGTGTAACGTGCTGATCCTCCTAGTCAGAGACGTTTGGATGTGTAACATGTGCTGATCCTCCTAGTGAGAGAGGAGGTTTGGATGTGTAACGTGCTTATCCTCCTAGTGAGAGAAGATGTTTGGATGTGTAACATGTGTTTATCCTCCTAGTGAGAGCCGTTTGGATGTGTAATGTGCTGATCCTTCGAGTGAGAGAAGAGGTTTGGATGTGCCACGTGTGCTGATCCTCGTAGTGAGAGAAGTTTGGATGTGTAACGTGCTGATCCTCGTAGTGAGAGACGTTTGGATGTGTAACGTGCTGATCTTCCTAGTGAGAGAAGACGTTTGGATGTGTCACGTGCTGATCCTCCTAGTGACAGACGTTTGGATGTTTAACATGTGCTGATCCTCCTAGTGAGAGACGTTTGGATGTGTAACATGTGCTGATACTCATAGTGAGAGAAGACGTTTGGATGTGTCACATGCTGATCCTCCTAGTGAGAGAAGTTTGGATGTGTAACATGTGTTGATCCTCCTAGTGAGAGAAGTCTGGATGTGTAACGTGCTGATCCTTCGAGTGAGAGAAGAGGTTTGGATGTGCCACGTGTGCTGATCCTCCTACTGAGAGAAGTTTGGATGTGTAACGTGCTGGTCCTCCTAGTGAGAGACGTTTGGATGTGTAACATGTACTGATCCTCCTAGTGAGAGAAGTTTGGATGTGTAACGTGCTGATCCTCCTCGTGAGAGAAGTTTGGTTGTGTAACGTGCTGATCCTTCTAGTGAGAGACGTTTGGATGTGTAACATGTGCTGATCCTCCAAGTGAGAGAAGTCGTTTGGATGTGTAACGTGCTGATCCTCCTAGTGAGAGAAGTTTGGATGTGCAACGTGTGCTGATCCTCCAAGTGAGAGACGTTTGGATGTGTAACGTGCTGATCCTTCGAGTGAGAGAAGAGATTTGGATGTGCCACGTGTGCTGATCCTCCTAGTGAGAGAAGTTTGGATGTGTAACGTGCTGATCCTCCTAGTGAGAGACGTTTGGATCTGTAACATGTGCTGATCCTCCTAGTGAGAGAAGTTTGGATGTGTAACGTGCTGATCCTCCTCGTGAGAGAAGTTTGGTTGTGTAACATGTGCTGATCCTCCTAGTGAGAGACGTTTGGATGTGTAACATGTGCTGATCCTCCAAGTGAGAGAAGTCGTTTGGATGTGTAACGTGCTGATCCTCCTAGTGAGAGAAGTTTGGATGTGCAACGTGTGCTGATCCTCCTAGTGAGAGAAGTTTGGATGTGGAACATGCTGATCCTCCTAGTGAGAGAAGTCTGGATGTGGAAAATGTGCTGATCCTCCTAGTGAGAGACGTTTGGATGTTTAACATGCTGATCCTCCTCGTGAGAGAAGACGTTTGGATGTGTAACATCTGCTGATCCTCCTAGTGAGAGACGTTTGGATGTGTAACATGTGCTGATCCTCCTAGTGAGAGAAGTTTGGATGTGTAACATGTGTTGATCCTCCTAGTGAGAGAAGTCTGGACGTGTACCATGTGCTGATCCTCCTAGTGAGAGACGTTTGGATGTGTAACGTGCTGATCGTCCTTGTGAGAGAAGACGTTTGGATGTGTAACATGTGATGATCCTCCTAGTGAGAGAAGACATTTTTATGTGTAATGTACTGATCCTCCTAGTGAGAGAAGTTTGGATGTGTAACATGTGCAGATCCTCCTAGTAAGAGACGTTTGGATGTTTAATATGTGCGGGTTCTCCTACTGAGAGAGGTTTGAATGTGTAGCATGTGCTGATCCTCCTAGTCAGAGACGTTTGGATGTGTAACATGTGCTGATCCTCCTAGTGAGAGAGGAGGTTTGGATGTGTAACGTGCTTATCCTCCTAGTGAGAGAAGACGTTTGGATGTGTAACATGTGTTTATCCTCCTAGTGAGAGACGTTTGGATGTGTAATGTGCTGATCCTTCGAGTGAGAGAAGAGGTTTGGATGTGCCACGTGTGCTGATCCTCCTAGTGAGAGAAGTTTGGATGTGTAACGTGCTGATCCTCCTAGTGAGAGACGTTTGGATGTGTAACGTGCTGATCTTCCTAGTGAGAGAAGATGTTTGGATGTGTCACGTGCTGATCCTCCTAGTGAGAGACGTTTGGATGTGTAACATGTGCTGATACTCATAGTGAGAGAAGACGTTTGGATGTGTCAAGTGCTGATCCTCCTAGTGAGAGAAGTTTGGATGTGTAACATGTGTTGATCCTCCTAGTGAGAGAAGTCTGGATGTGTAACATGTGCTGATCCTCCTAGTGAGAGAAGTTTGGATGTGTAACATGTGTTGATCCTCCTAGTGAGAGAAGTCTGGATGTGTAACATGTGCTGATCCTCCTAGTGAGAGACGTTTGGATGTGTAACGTGCTGATCCTCCAAGTGAAAGAAGTCGTTTGGATGTGTAACGTGCTGATCCTCCTAGTGAGAGAAGTTTGGATGTGCAACGTGTGCTGATCCTCCTAGTGAGAGAAGTTTGGATGTGTAACATGCTTATCCTCCTAGTGAGAGAAGTCTGGATGTGGAAAATGTGATGATCCTCCTAGTGAGAGACGTTTGGATGTGTAACATGCTGATCCTCCTAGTGAGATACGCTTGGATGTGTAACATGTGCTGATCCTCCTAGTGAGAGACGTTTGGATGTGTAACGTGCTGATCCTCCTAGTGATAGAAGTCTGGATGTGGAAAATGTGCTGATCCTCCTAGTGAGAGAAGTCTGGATGTGTGACATGTGCTGATCCTCCTAGTGAGAGACGTTTGGATGTTTAACATGCTGATCGTCCTCGTGAGAGAAGACGTTTGGATGTATAACATGTGCTGATCCTCCTAGTGAGAGAAGTTTGGATGTGTAACGTGCTGATCCTCCTCGTGAGAGAAGTTTGGTTGTGTAACATGTGCTGATCCTCCTAGTGAGAGACGTTTGGATGTGTAACATGTGCTGATCCTCCAAGTGAGAGAAGTCGTTTGAATGTGTAACGTGCTGATCCTCCTAGTGAGAGAAGTTTGGATGTGCAACGTGTGCTGATCCTCCTAGTGAGAGAAGTTTGGATGTGTAACATGATCATCCTCCTAGTGAGAGAAGTCTGGATGTGGAAAATGTGTTGATCCTCCTAGTGAGAGACGTTTGGATGTTTAACATGCTGATCCTCCTCGTGAGAGAAGACGTTTGGATGTGTAACATGTGTTGATCCTCCTAGTGAGAGAAGTTTGGATGTGTAACATGTGTTGATCCTCCTAGTGAGAGAAGTCTGGATGTGTAACATGTGTTGATCCTCCTAGTGAGAGAAGCTTGGATGTGTAACGTGCTGATCCTCCTAGTGAGAGACTTTTGGATGTGTAACGTGTTAATCCCCCTCGTGAGAGAAGTTTGGATGTGTAACGTGCTGATCCTCCTAGTGAGAGACATTTGGATGTGTAACGTGCTCATCCTCCTAGTGAGAGAAGACTGGATGTGTAAGATGTGCTGATCCTCCTAGTGAGAGACGTTTGGATGTATAACATGTGTTGATCCTCCTAGTAAGAGAAGACGTTTGGATGTGTAACGTGCTGATCCCCCTCGTGAGAGAAGTTTGGATGTGTAACGTGCTGATCCTCCTAGTGAGAGACATTTGGATGTGTAACGTGCTCATCCTCCTAGTGAGAGAAGACTGGATGTGTAAGATGTGCTGATCCTCCTAGTGAGAGACGTTTGGATGTGTAACATGTGTTGATCCTCCTAGTAAGAGAAGACGTTTGGATGTGTAACGTGCTGATCCTCCTAGTGAGAGAAGTTTGGATGTGTAACATGTGTTTATCCTCCTAGTGAGAGACGTTTGGATGTGTAATGTGCTGATCCTTCGAGTGAGAGAAGAGGTTTGGATGTGCCACGTGTGCTGATCCTCCTAGTGAGAGAAGATTGGATGTGTAACGTGCTGATCCTCCTAGTGAGAGACGTTTGGATGTGTAACGTGCTGATCCTCCTAGTGAGAGACGTTTGGATGTGTAACATGTGCTGATACTCATAGTGAGAGAAGACGTTTGGATGTGTCACGTGCTGATCCTCCTAGTGAGAGAAGTTTGGATGTGTAACATGCTGATCCTCCTCGTGAGAGAAGTTTGGTTGTGTAACATGTGCTGATCCTCCAAGTGAGAGAAGTCGTTTGGATGTGTAACGTGCTGATCCTCCTAGTGAGAGAAGTTTGGATGTGTAACATGCTGATCCTCCTCGTGAGAGAAGTTTGGTTGTGTAACATGTGCTGATCCTCCAAGTGAGAGAAGTCGTTTGGATGTGTAACGTGCTGATCCTCCTAGTGAGAGACGTTTGGATGTGTAACATGTGCTGATCCTCCAAGTGAGAGAAGTCGTTTGGATGTGTAACGTGCTGATCCTCCTAGTGAGAGAAGTTTGGATGTGTAACGTGCTGAGCCTCCTCGTGAGAGAAGTTTGGTTGTGTAACGTGCTGATCCTCCTAGTGAGAGACGTTTGGATGTGTAACATGTGCTGATCCTCCAAGTGAGAGAAGTCGTTTGGATGTGTAACGTGCTGATCCTCCTAGTGAGAGAAGTTTGGATGTGTAACATGCTGATCCTCCTAGTGAGAGAAGTCTGGATGTGGAAAATGTGCTGATCCTCCTAGTGAGAGACGTTTGGATGTTTAACATGCTGATCCTCCTCGTGAGAGAAGACGTTTCGATGTGTAACATGTGCTGATCGTCCTAGTGAGAGACGTTTGGATGTGTAACATGTGCTGATCCTCCTAGTGAGAGAAGTTTGGATGTGTAACATGTGTTGATCCTCCTAGTGAGAGAAGTCTGGACGTGTAACATGTGCTGATCCTCCTAGTGAAAGACGTTTGGATGTGTAACGTGCTGATCGTCCTCGTGAGAGAAGACGTTTGGATGTGTAACATGTGATGATCCTCCTAGTGAGAGAAGACATTTGGATGTGTAATGTACTGATCCTCCTAGTGAGAGAAGTTTGGATGTGTAACATGTGCAGATCCTCCTAGTAAGAGTCGTTTGGATGTTTAATATGTGCTGGTTCTCCTACTGAGAGAGGTTTGAATGTGTAGCATGTGCTGATCCTCCTAGTGAGAGACGTTTGGATGTGTAACGTGCTGATCCTCCTAGTCAGAGACGTTTGGATGTGTAACATGTGCTGATCCTCCTAGTGAGAGAGGAGGTTTGGATGTGTAACGTGCTTATCCTCCTAGTGAGAGAAGATGTTTGGATGTGTAACATGTGTTTATCCTCCTAGTGAGAGCCGTTTGGATGTGTAATGTGCTGATCCTTCGAGTGAGAGAAGAGGTTTGGATGTGCCACGTGTGCTGATCCTCGTAGTGAGAGAAGTTTGGATGTGTAACGTGCTGATCCTCGTAGTGAGAGACGTTTGGATGTGTAACGTGCTGATCTTCCTAGTGAGAGAAGACGTTTGGATGTGTCACGTGCTGATCCTCCTAGTGACAGACGTTTGGATGTTTAACATGTGCTGATCCTCCTAGTGAGAGACGTTTGGATGTGTAACATGTGCTGATACTCATAGTGAGAGAAGACGTTTGGATGTGTCACATGCTGATCCTCCTAGTGAGAGAAGTTTGGATGTGTAACATGTGTTGATCCTCCTAGTGAGAGAAGTCTGGATGTGTAACGTGCTGATCCTTCGAGTGAGAGAAGAGGTTTGGATGTGCCACGTGTGCTGATCCTCCTAGTGAGAGAAGTTTGGATGTGTAACGTGCTGGTCCTCCTAGTGAGAGACGTTTGGATGTGTAACATGTACTGATCCTCCTAGTGAGAGAAGTTTGGATGTGTAACGTGCTGATCTTCCTCGTGAGAGAAGTTTGGTTGTGTAACGTGCTGATCCTTCTAGTGAGAGACGTTTGGATGTGTAACGTGCTGATCCTCCAAGTGAGAGAAGTCGTTTGGATGTGTAACGTGCTGATCCTCCTAGTGAGAGAAGTTTGGATGTGCAACGTGTGCTGATCCTCCAAGTGAGAGACGTTTGGATGTGTAACGTGCTGATCCTTCGAGTGAGAGAAGAGATTTGGATGTGCCACGTGTGCTGATCCTCCTAGTGAGAGAAGTTTGGATGTGTAACGTGCTGATCCTCCTAGTGAGAGACGTTTGGATCTGTAACATGTGCTGATCCTCCTAGTGAGAGAAGTTTGGATGTGTAACGTGCTGATCCTCCTCGTGAGAGAAGTTTGGTTGTGTAACATGTGCTGATCCTCCTAGTGAGAGACGTTTGGATGTGTAACGTGCTGATCCTCCAAGTGAGAGAAGTCGTTTGGATGTGTAACGTGCTGATCCTCCTAGTGAGAGAAGTTTGGATGTGCAACGTGTGCTGATCCTCCTAGTGAGAGAAGTTTGGATGTGGAACATGCTGATCCTCCTAGTGAGAGAAGTCTGGATGTGGAAAATGTGCTGATCCTCCTAGTGAGAGACGTTTGGATGTTTAACATGCTGATCCTCCTCGTGAGAGAAGACGTTTGGATGTGTAACATCTGCTGATCCTCCTAGTGAGAGACGTTTGGATGTGTAACATGTGCTGATCCTCCTAGTGAGAGAAGTTTGGATGTGTAACATGTGTTGATCCTCCTAGTGAGAGAAATCTGGACGTGTACCATGTGCTGATCCTCCTAGTGAGAGACGTTTGGATGTGTAACGTGCTGATCGTCCTTGTGAGAGAAGACGTTTGGATGTGTAACATGTGATGATCCTCCTAGTGAGAGAAGACATTTTTATGTGTAATGTACTGATCCTCCTAGTGAGAGAAGTTTGGATGTGTAACATGTGCAGATCCTCCTAGTAAGAGACGTTTGGATGTTTAATATGTGCGGGTTCTCCTACTGAGAGAGGTTTGAATGTGTAGCATGTGCTGATCCTCCTAGTCAGAGACGTTTGGATGTGTAACATGTGCTGATCCTCCTAGTGAGAGAGGAGGTTTGGATGTGTAACGTGCTTATCCTCCTAGTGAGAGAAGACGTTTGGATGTGTAACATGTGTTTATCCTCCTAGTGAGAGACGTTTGGATGTGTAATGTGCTGATCCTTCGAGTGAGAGAAGAGGTTTGGATGTGCCACGTGTGCTGATCCTCCTAGTGAGAGAAGTTTGGATGTGTAACGTGCTGATCCTCCTAGTGAGAGACGTTTGGATGTGTAACGTGCTGATCTTCCTAGTGAGAGAAGATGTTTGGATGTGTCACGTGCTGATCCTCCTAGTGAGAGACGTTTGGATGTGTAACATGTGCTGATACTCATAGTGAGAGAAGACGTTTGGATGTGTCAAGTGCTGATCCTCCTAGTGAGAGAAGTTTGGATGTGTAACATGTGTTGATCCTCCTAGTGAGAGAAGTCTGGATGTGTAACATGTGCTGATCCTCCTAGTGAGAGAAGTTTGGATGTGTAACATGTGTTGATCCTCCTAGTGAGAGAAGTCTGGATGTGTAACATGTGCTGATCCTCCTAGTGAGAGACGTTTGGATGTGTAACGTGCTGATCCTCCAAGTGAAAGAAGTCGTTTGGATGTGTAACGTGCTGATCCTCCTAGTGAGAGAAGTTTGGATGTGCAACGTGTGCTGATCCTCCTAGTGAGAGAAGTTTGGATGTGTAACATGCTTATCCTCCTAGTGAGAGAAGTCTGGATGTGGAAAATGTGATGATCCTCCTAGTGAGAGACGTTTGGATGTGTAACATGCTGATCCTCCTAGTGAGATACGCTTGGATGTGTAACATGTGCTGATCCTCCTAGTGAGAGACGTTTGGATGTGTAACGTGCTGATCCTCCTAGTGATAGAAGTCTGGATGTGGAAAATGTGCTGATCCTCCTAGTGAGAGAAGTCTGGATGTGTGACATGTGCTGATCCTCCTAGTGAGAGACGTTTGGATGTTTAACATGCTGATCGTCCTCGTGAGAGAAAACGTTTGGATGTATAACATGTGCTGATCCTCCTAGTGAGAGAAGTTTGGATGTGTAACGTGCTGATCCTCCTCGTGAGAGAAGTTTGGTTGTGTAACATGTGCTGATCCTCCTAGTGAGAGACGTTTGGATGTGTAACATGTGCTGATCCTCCAAGTGAGAGAAGTCGTTTGAATGTGTAACGTGCTGATCCTCCTAGTGAGAGAAGTTTGGATGTGCAACGTGTGCTGATCCTCCTAGTGAGAGAAGTTTGGATGTGTAACATGATCATCCTCCTAGTGAGAGAAGTCTGGATGTGGAAAATGTGTTGATCCTCCTAGTGAGAGACGTTTGGATGTTTAACATGCTCAGCCTCCTCGTGAGAGAAGACGTTTGGATGTGTAACATGTGTTGATCCTCCTAGTGAGAGAAGTTTGGATGTGTAACATGTGTTGATCCTCCTAGTGAGAGAAGTCTGGATGTGTAACATGTGCTGATCCTCCTAGTGAGAGACGTTTGGATGTGTAACGTGCTGATCCTTCGAGTGAGAGAAGAGGTTTGGATGTGCCACGTGTGCTGATCCTCCTAGTGAGAGAAGTTTGGATGTGTAACGTGCTGATCCTCCTAGTGAGAGACGTTTGGATGTGTAACATGTGCTGATCCTCCTAGTGAGAGAAGTTTGGATGTGTAACGTGCTGATCCTCCTCGTGAGAGAA
The DNA here is from genome assembly GCA_029718625.1 of Synaphobranchus kaupii. NCBI lineage: Eukaryota > Metazoa > Chordata > Actinopteri > Anguilliformes > Synaphobranchidae > Synaphobranchus > Synaphobranchus kaupii. Next base: position 47,977,080 of record CM056379.1, on the reverse strand, counting down.
GTTTGGTTGTGTAACATGTGCTGATCCTCCTAGTGAGAGAGGAGGTTTGGATGTGTAACGTGCTTGTCCTCCTAGTGAGAGAAGACGTTTGGATGTGTAACATGTGTTTATCCTCCTAGAGAGAGACGTTTGGATGTGTAATGTGCTGATCCTTCGAGTGAGATAAGAGGTTTGGATGTGCCACGTGTGCTGATCCTCCTAGTGAGAGAAGTTTGGATGTGTAACGTGCTGATCCTCCTAGTGAGAGACGTTTGGATGTGTAACATGTGTTGATCCTCCTAGTGAGAGACGTTTGGATGTTTAACATGCTGATCCTCCTCGTGAGAGAAGACGTTTGGATGTGTAACATGTGTTGATCCTCCTAGTGAGAGAAGTTTGGATGTGTAACATGTGTTGATCCTCCTAGTGAGAGAAGTCTGGATGTGTAACATGTGCTGATCCTCCTAGTGAGAGACGTTTGGATGTGTAACGTGCTGATCCTTCGAGTGAGAGAAGAGGTTTGGATGTGCCACGTGTGCTGATCCTCCTAGTGAGAGAAGTTTGGATGTGTAACGTGCTGATCCTCCTAGTGAGAGACGTTTGGATGTGTAACATGTGCTGATCCTCCTAGTGAGAGAAGTTTGGATGTGTAACGTGCTGATCCTCCTCGTGAGAGAAGTTTGGTTGTGTAACATGTGCTGATCCTCCTAGTGAGAGAGGAGGTTTGGATGTGTAACGTGCTTGTCCTCCTAGTGAGAGAAGACGTTTGGATGTGTAACATGTGTTTATCCTCCTAGAGAGAGACGTTTGGATGTGTAATGTGCTGATCCTTCGAGTGAGATAAGAGGTTTGGATGTGCCACGTGTGCTGATCCTCCTAGTGAGAGAAGTTTGGATGTGTAACGTGCTGATCCTCCTAGTGAGAGACGTTTGGATGTGTAACGTGCTGATCTTCCTAGAGAGAGAAGACGTTTGGATGTGTCACGTGCTGATCCTCCTAGTGAGAGACGTTTGGATGTTTAACATGTGCTGATCCTCCTAGTGAGAGACGTTTGGATGTGTAACATGTGCTGATACTCATAGTGAGAGAAGACGTTTGGATGTATCACATGCTGATCCTCCTAGTGAGAGAAGTTTGGATGTGTAACATGTGTTGATCCTCCTAGTGAGAGAAGTCTGGATGTGTAACATGTGCTGATCCTTCTAGTGAGAGACGTTTGGATGTGTAACGTGCTGATCCTTCGAGTGAGAGAAGAGGTTTGGATGTGCCACGTGTGCTGATCCTCCTAGTGAGAGAAGTTTGGATGTGTAACGTGCTGATCCTCCTAGTGAGAGACGTTTGGATGTGTAACATGTACTGATCCTCCTAGTGAGAGAAGTTTGGATGTGTAACGTGCTGATCCTCCTCGTGAGAGAAGTTTGGTTGTGTAACATGTGCTGATCCTCCTAGTGAGAGACGTTTGGATGTGTAACATGTGCTGATCCTCCAAGTGAGAGAAGTCGTTTGGATGTGTAACGTGCTGATCCTCCTAGTGAGAGAAGTTTGGATGTGCAACGTGTGCTGATCCTCCTAGTGAGAGAAGTTTGGATGTGTAACATGCTCATCCTCCTAGTGAGAGAAGTCTGGATGTGGAAAATGTGCTGATCCTCCTAGTGAGAGACGTTTGGATGTTTAACATGCTGATCCTCCTCGTGAGAGAAGACGTTTGGATGTGTAACATGTGTTGATCCTCCTAGTGAGAGAAGTGTGGATGTGTAACATGTGTTGATCCTCCTAGTGAGAGAAGTTTGGATGTGTAACATGCTCATCCTCCTAGTGAGAGAAGTCTGGATGTGGAAAATGTGCTGATCCTCCTAGTGAGAGACGTTTGGATGTGTAACGTGCTGATCCTTCGAGTGAGAGAAGAGGTTTGAATGTGCCACGTGTGCTGATCCTCCTAGTGAGAGAAGTTTGGATGTGTAACGTGCTGATCCTCCTAGTGAGAGACGTTTGGATGTGTAACATGTGCTGATCCTCCTAGTGAGAGAAGTTTTGATGTGTAACGTGCTGATCCTCCTCGTGAGAGAAGTTTGGTTGTGTAACATGTGCTGATCCTCCTAGTGAGAGACGTTTGGATGTGTAACATGTGCTGATCCTCCAAGTGAGAGAAGTCGTTTGGATGTGTAACGTGCTGATCCTCCTAGTGAGAGAAGTTTGGTTGTGCAACGTGTGCTGATCCTCCTAGTGAGAGAAGTTTGGATGTGGAACATGCTGATCCTCCTAGTGAGAGAAGTCTGGATGTGGAAAATGTGCTGATCCTCCTAGTGAGAGACGTTTGGATGTTTAACATGCTGATCCTCCTCGTGAGAGAAGACGTTTGGATGTGTAACATCTGCTGATCCTCCTAGTGAGAGACGTTTGGATGTGTAACATGTGCTGATCCTCCTAGTGAGAGAAGTTTGGATGTGTAACGTGTTGATCCTCCTAGTGAGAGAAGTCTGGACGTGTACCATGTGCTGATCCTCCTAGTGAGAGACGTTTGGATGTGTAACGTGCTGATCGTCCTTGTGAGAGAAGACGTTTGGATGTGTAACATGTGATGATCCTCCTAGTGAGAGAAGACATTTTTATGTGTAATGTACTGATCCTCCTAGTGAGAGAAGTTTGGATGTGTAACATGTGCAGATCCTCCTAGTAAGAGACGTTTGGATGTTTAATATGTGCTGGTTCTCCTACTGAGAGAGGTTTGAATGTGTAGCATGTGCTGATCCTCCTAGTCAGAGACGTTTGGATGTGTAACATGTGCTGATCCTCCTAGTGAGAGAGGAGGTTTGGATGTGTAACGTGCTTATCCTCCTAGAGAGAGAAGACGTTTGGATGTGTAACATGTGTTTATCCTCCTAGTGAGAGACGTTTGGATGGGTAATGTGCTGATCCTTCGAGTGAGAGAAGAGGTTTGGATGTGCCACGTGTGCTGATCCTCCTAGTGAGAGAAGTTTGGATGTGTAACGTGCTGATCCTCCTTGTGAGAGACGTTTGGATGTGTAACGTACTGATCTTCCTAGTGAGAGAAGATGTTTGGATGTGTCACGTGCTGATCCTCCTAGTGAGAGACGTTTGGATGTTTAACATGTGCTGATCCTCCTAGTGAGAGACGTTTGGATGTGTAACATGTGCTGATACTCATAGTGAGAGAAGACGTTTGGATGTGTCAAGTGCTGATCCTCCTAGTGAGAGAAGTTTGGATGTGTAACATGTGTTGATCCTCCTAGTGAGAGAAGTCTGGATGTGTAACATGTGCTGATCCTCCTAGTGAGAGACGTTTGGATGTGTAACGTGCTGATCCTCCAAGTGAAAGAAGTCGTTTGGATGTGTAACGTGCTGATCCTCCTAGTGAGAGAAGTTTGGATGTGCAACGTGTGCTGATCCTCCTAGTGAGAGAAGTTTGGATGTGTAACATGCTTATCCTCCTAGTGAGAGAAGTCTGGATGTGGAAAATGTGATGATCCTCCTAGTGAGAGACGTTTGGATGTGTAACATGCTGATCCTCCTAGTGAGATACGCTTGGATGTGTAACATGTGCTGATCCTCCTAGTGAGAGACGTTTGGATGTGTAACGTGCTGATCCTCCTAGTGATAGAAGACGTTTGGATGTGTCACGTGCTGATCCTCCTAGTGAGAGACGTTTGGATGTGTAACATGTGCTGATACTCATAGTGAGAGAAGACGTTTGGATGTGTCACGTGCTGATCCTCCTAGTGAGAGAAGTTTGGATGTGTAACATGTGTTGATCCTCCTAGTGAGAGAAGTCTGGATGTGTAACATGTGCTGATCCTCCTAGTGAGAGACATTTGGATGTGTAACGTGCTGATCCTCCTCGTGAGAGAAGTTTCGTTGTGTAACATGTGCTGATCCTCCTAGTGAGAGACGTTTGGATGTGTAACAGGTGCTGATCCTCCAAGTGAGAGAAGTTGTTTGGATGTGTAACGTGCTGATCCTCCTAGTGAGAGAAGTTTGGATGTGCAACGTGTGCTGATCCTCCTAGTGAGAGAAGTTTGGATGTGGAAAATGTGCTGATCCTCCTAGTGAGAGACGTTTGGATGTTTAACATGCTGATCCTCCTCGTGAGAGAAGACGTTTGGATGTGTAACATGTGTTGATCCTCCTAGTGAGAGAAGTGTGGATGTGTAACATGTGTTGATCCTCCTAGTGAGAGAAGTTTGGATGTGTAACATGCTCATCCTCCTAGTGAGAGAAGTCTGGATGTGGAAAATGTGCTGATCCTCCTAGTGAGAGACGTTTGGATGTGTAACGTGCTGATCCTTCGAGTGAGAGAAGAGGTTTGAATGTGCCACGTGTGCTGATCCTCCTAGTGAGAGAAGTTTGGATGTGTAACGTGCTGATCCTCCTAGTGAGAGACGTTTGGATGTGTAACATGTGCTGATCCTCCTAGTGAGAGAAGTTTGGATGTGTAACGTGCTGATCCTCCTCGTGAGAGAAGTTTGGTTGTGTAACATGTGCTGATCCTCCTAGTGAGAGACGTTTGGATGTGTAACATGTGCTGATCCTCCAAGTGAGAGAAGTCGTTTGGATGTGTAACGTGCTGATCCTCCTAGTGAGAGAAGTTTGGTTGTGCAACGTGTGCTGATCCTCCTAGTGAGAGAAGTTTGGATGTGGAACATGCTGATCCTCCTAGTGAGAGAAGTCTGGATGTGGAAAATGTGCTGATCCTCCTAGTGAGAGACGTTTGGATGTTTAACATGCTGATCCTCCTCGTGAGAGAAGACGTTTGGATGTGTAACATCTGCTGATCCTCCTAGTGAGAGACGTTTGGATGTGTAACATGTGCTGATCCTCCTAGTGAGAGAAGTTTGGATGTGTAACGTGTTGATCCTCCTAGTGAGAGAAGTCTGGACGTGTACCATGTGCTGATCCTCCTAGTGAGAGACGTTTGGATGTGTAACGTGCTGATCGTCCTTGTGAGAGAAGACGTTTGGATGTGTAACATGTGATGATCCTCCTAGTGAGAGAAGACATTTTTATGTGTAATGTACTGATCCTCCTAGTGAGAGAAGTTTGGATGTGTAACATGTGCAGATCCTCCTAGTAAGAGACGTTTGGATGTTTAATATGTGCTGGTTCTCCTACTGAGAGAGGTTTGAATGTGTAGCATGTGCTGATCCTCCTAGTCAGAGACGTTTGGATGTGTAACATGTGCTGATCCTCCTAGTGAGAGAGGAGGTTTGGATGTGTAACGTGCTTATCCTCCTAGAGAGAGAAGACGTTTGGATGTGTAACATGTGTTTATCCTCCTAGTGAGAGACGTTTGGATGGGTAATGTGCTGATCCTTCGAGTGAGAGAAGAGGTTTGGATGTGCCACGTGTGCTGATCCTCCTAGTGAGAGAAGTTTGGATGTGTAACGTGCTGATCCTCCTTGTGAGAGACGTTTGGATGTGTAACGTACTGATCTTCCTAGTGAGAGAAGATGTTTGGATGTGTCACGTGCTGATCCTCCTAGTGAGAGACGTTTGGATGTTTAACATGTGCTGATCCTCCTAGTGAGAGACGTTTGGATGTGTAACATGTGCTGATACTCATAGTGAGAGAAGACGTTTGGATGTGTCAAGTGCTGATCCTCCTAGTGAGAGAAGTTTGGATGTGTAACATGTGTTGATCCTCCTAGTGAGAGAAGTCTGGATGTGTAACATGTGCTGATCCTCCTAGTGAGAGACGTTTGGATGTGTAACGTGCTGATCCTCCAAGTGAAAGAAGTCGTTTGGATGTGTAACGTGCTGATCCTCCTAGTGAGAGAAGTTTGGATGTGCAACGTGTGCTGATCCTCCTAGTGAGAGAAGTTTGGATGTGTAACATGCTTATCCTCCTAGTGAGAGAAGTCTGGATGTGGAAAATGTGATGATCCTCCTAGTGAGAGACGTTTGGATGTGTAACATGCTGATCCTCCTAGTGAGATACGCTTGGATGTGTAACATGTGCTGATCCTCCTAGTGAGAGACGTTTGGATGTGTAACGTGCTGATCCTCCTAGTGATAGAAGACGTTTGGATGTGTCACGTGCTGATCCTCCTAGTGAGAGACGTTTGGATGTGTAAGATGTGCTGATACTCATAGTGAGAGAAGACGTTTGGATGTGTCACGTGCTGATCCTCCTAGTGAGAGAAGTTTGGATGTGTAACATGTGTTGATCCTCCTAGTGAGAGAAGTCTGGATGTGTAACATGTGCTGATCCTCCTAGTGAGAGACATTTGGATGTGTAACGTGCTGATCCTCCTCGTGAGAGAAGTTTCGTTGTGTAACATGTGCTGATCCTCCTAGTGAGAGACGTTTGGATGTGTAACAGGTGCTGATCCTCCAAGTGAGAGAAGTTGTTTGGATGTGTAACGTGCTGATCCTCCTAGTGAGAGAAGTTTGGATGTGCAACGTGTGCTGATCCTCCTAGTGAGAGAAGTTTGGATGTGTAACATGCTGATCCTCCTAGTGAGAGAAGTCTGGATGTGGAAAATGTGCTGATCCTCCTAGTGAGAGACGTTTGGATGTTTAACATGCTGATCCTCCTCGTGAGAGAAGACGTTTGGATGTGTAACATGTGCTGATCCTCCTAGTGAGAGACGTTTGGATGTGTAACATGTGCTGATCCTCCTAGTGATAGAAGTCTGGATGTGGAAAATGTGCTGATCCTCCTAGTGAGAGAAGTCTGGATGTGTGACATGTGCTGATCCTCCTAGTGAGAGACGTTTGCATGTTTAACATGCTGATCGTCCTCGTGAGAGAAGACGTTTGGATGTATAACATGTGCTGATCCTCCTAGTGAGAGAAGTTTGGATGTGTAACGTGCTGATCCTCCTCGTGAGAGAAGTTTGGTTGTGTAACATGTGCTGATCCTCCTAGTGAGAGACGTTTGGATGTGTAACATGTGCTGATCCTCCAAGTGAGAGAAGTCGTTTGAATGTGTAACGTGCTGATCCTCCTAGTGAGAGAAGTTTGGATGTGCAACGTGTGCTGATGCTCCTAGTGAGAGAAGTTTGGATGTGTAACATGATCATCCTCCTAGTGAGAGAAGTCTGGATGTGGAAAATGTGTTGATCCTCCTAGTGAGAGACGTTTGGATGTTTAACATGCTGATCCTCCTCGTGAGAGAAGACGTTTGGATGTGTAACATGTGTTGATCCTCCTAGTGAGAGAAGTTTGGATGTGTAACATGTGTTGATCCTCCTAGTGAGAGAAGTCTGGATGTGTAACATGTGCTGATCCTCCTAGTGAGAGACGTTTGGATGTGTAACGTGCTGATCCTTCGAGTGAGAGAAGAGGTTTGGATGTGCCACGTGTGCTGATCCTCCTAGTGAGAGAAGTTTGGATGTGTAACGTGCTGATCCTCCTAGTGAGAGACGTTTGGATGTGTAACATGTGCTGATCCTCCTAGTGAGAGAAGTTTGGATGTGTAACGTGCTGACCCTCCTCGTGAGAGAAGTTTGGTTGTGTAACGTGCTGATCCTCCTAGTGAGAGAGGAGGTTTGGATGTGTAACGTGCTTGTCCTCCTAGTGAGAGAAGACGTTTGGATGTGTAACATGTGTTTATCCTCCTAGAGAGAGACGTTTCGATGTGTAATGTGCTGATCCTTCGAGTGAGATAAGAGGTTTGGATGTGCCACGTGTGCTGATCCTCCTAGTGAGAGAAGTTTGGATGTGTAACGTGCTGATCCTCCTAGTGAGAGACGTTTGGATGTGTAACATGTGTTGATCCTCCTAGTGAGAGACGTTTGGATGTTTAACATGCTGATCCTCCTCGTGAGAGAAGACGTTTGGATGTGTAACATGTGTTGATCCTCCTAGTGAGAGAAGTTTGGATGTGTAACATGTGTTGATCCTCCTAGTGAGAGAAGTCTGGATGTGTAACATGTGCTGATCCTCCTAGTGAGAGACGTTTGGATGTGTAACGTGCTGATCCTTCGAGTGAGAGAAGAGGTTTGGATGTGCCACGTGTGCTGATCCTCCTAGTGAGAGAAGTTTGGATGTGTAACGTGCTGATCCTCCTAGTGAGAGACGTTTGGATGTGTAACATGTGCTGATCCTCCTAGTGAGAGAAGTTTGGATGTGTAACGTGTGCTGATCCTCCTAGTGAGAGAGGAGGTTTGGATGTGTAACGTGCTTGTCCTCCTAGTGAGAGAAGACGTTTGGATGTGTAACATGTGTTTATCCTCCTAGAGAGAGACGTTTGGATGTGTAATGTGCTGATCCTTCGAGTGAGATAAGAGGTTTGGATGTGCCACGTGTGCTGATCCTCCTAGTGAGAGAAGTTTGGATGTGTAACGTGCTTGTCCTCCTAGTGAGAGAAGACGTTTGGATGTGTAACATGTGTTTATCCTCCTAGAGAGAGACGTTTGGATGTGTAATGTGCTGATCCTTCGAGTGAGATAAGAGGTTTGGATGTGCCACGTGTACTGATCCTCCTAGTGAGAGAAGTTTGGATGTGTAACGTGCTGATCCTCCTAGTGAGAGACGTTTGGATGTGTAACGTGCTGATCTTCCTAGAGAGAGAAGACGTTTGGATGTGTCACGTGCTGATCCTCCTAGTGAGAGACGTTTGGATGTTTAACATGTGCTGATCCTCCTAGTGAGAGACGTTTGGATGTGTAACATGTGCTGATACTCATAGTGAGAGAAGACGTTTGGATGTATCACATGCTGATCCTCCTAGTGAGAGAAGTTTGGATGTGTAACATGTGTTGATCCTCCTAGTGAGAGAAGTCTGGATGTGTAACATGTGCTGATCCTCCTAGTGAGAGACGTTTGGATGTGTAACGTGCTGATCCTTCGAGTGAGAGAAGAGGTTTGGATGTGCCACGTGTGCTGATCCTCCTAGTGAGAGAAGTTTGGATGTGTAACGTGCTGATCCTCCTAGTGAGAGACGTTTGGATGTGTAACATGTACTGATCCTCCTAGTGAGAGAAGTTTGGATGTGTAACGTGCTGATCCTCCTCGTGAGAGAAGTTTGGTTGTGTAACATGTGCTGATCCTCCTAGTGAGAGACGTTTGGATGTGTAACATGTGCTGATCCTCCAAGTGAGAGAAGTCGTTTGGATGTGTAACGTGCTGATCCTCCTAGTGAGAGAAGTTTGGATGTGCAATGTGTGCTGATCCTCCTAGTGAGAGATGTTTGGATGTGTAACATGCTCATCCTCCTAGTGAGAGAAGTCTGGATGTGGAAAATGTGCTGATCCTCCTAGTGAGAGACGTTTGGATGTTTAACATGCTGATCCTCCTCGTGAGAGAAGACGTTTGGATGTGTAACATGTGTTGATCCTCCTAGTGAGAGAAGTGTGGATGTGTAACATGTGTTGATCCTCCTAGTGAGAGAAGTTTGGATGTGTAACATGCTCATCCTCCTAGTGAGAGAAGTCTGGATGTGGAAAATGTGCTGATCCTCCTAGTGAGAGACGTTTGGATGTGTAACGTGCTGATCCTTCGAGTGAGAGAAGAGGTTTGAATGTGCCACGTGTGCTGATCCTCCTAGTGAGAGAAGTTTGGATGTGTAAGGTGCTGATCCTCCTAGTGAGAGACGTTTGGATGTGTAACATGTGCTGATCCTCCTAGTGAGAGAAGTTTTGATGTGTAACGTGCTGATCCTCCTCGTGAGAGAAGTTTGGTTGTGTAACATGTGCTGATCCTCCTAGTGAGAGACGTTTGGATGTGTAACATGTGCTGATCCTCCAAGTGAGAGAAGTCGTTTGGATGTGTAACGTGCTGATCCTCCTAGTGAGAGAAGTTTGGTTGTGCAACGTGTGCTGATCCTCCTAGTGAGAGAAGTTTGGATGTGGAACATGCTGATCCTCCTAGTGAGAGAAGTCTGGATGTGGAAAATGTGCTGATCCTCCTAGTGAGAGACGTTTGGATGTTTAACATGCTGATCCTCCTCGTGAGAGAAGACGTTTGGATGTGTAACATCTGCTGATCCTTCTCGTGAGAGAAGTTTGGTTGTGTAACATGTGCTGATCCTCCTAGTGAGAGAGGAGGTTTGGATGTGTAACGTGCTTGTCCTCCTAGTGAGAGAAGACGTTTGGATGTGTAACATGTGCTGATACTCATAGTGAGAGAAGACGTTTGGATGTGTCACGTGCTGATCCTCCTAGTGAGAGAAGTTTGGATGTGTAACATGTGTTGATCCTCCTAGTGAGAGAAGTCTGGATGTGTAACGTGCTGATCCTCCTCGTGAGAGAAGTTTGGTTGTGTAACATGTGCTGATCCTCCTAGTGAGAGATGTTTGGATGTGTAACATGTGCTGATCCTCCAAGTGAAAGAAGTCGTTTGGATGTGTAACGTGCTGATCCTCCTAGTGAGAGAAGTTTGGATGTGCAACGTGTGCTGATCCTCCTAGTGAGAGAAGTTTGGATGTGTAACATGCTTATCCTCCTAGTGAGAGAAGTCTGGATGTGGGAAATGTCCTGATCCTCCTAGTGAGAGACGTTTGGATGTTAAACATGCTGATCCTCCTAGTGAGATACGCTTGGATGTGTAACATGTGCTGATCCTCCTAGTGAGAGACGTTTGGATGTGTAACGTGCTGATCCTCCTAGTGAGAGACGTTTGGATGTGTAACGTGCTGATTCTCCTAGTGATAGAAGACGTTTGGATGTGTCACGTGCTGATCCTCCTAGTGAGAGACGTTTGGATGTGTAACATGTGCTGATACTCATAGTGAGAGAAGACGTTTGGATGTGTCACGTGCTGATCCTCCTAGTGAGAGAAGTTTGGATGTGTAACATGTGTTGATCCTCCTAGTGAGAGAAGTCTGCATGTGTAACATGTGCTGATCCTCCTAGTGAGAGACATTTGGATGTGTAACTTGCTGATCCTTCTCGTGAGAGAAGTTTGGTTGTGTAACATGTGCTGATCCTCCTGGTGAGAGACGTTTGGATGTGTAACAGGTGCTGATCCTCCATGTGAGAGAAGTTGTTTGGATGTGTAACGTGCTGATCCTCCTAGTGAGAGAAGTTTGGATGTGCAACGTGTGCTGATCCTCCTAGTGAGAGAAGTTTGGATGTGTAACATGCTGATCCTCCTAGTGAGAGAAGTCTGGATGTGGAAAATGTGCTGATCCTCCTAGTGGGAGACGTTTGGATGTTTAACATGCTGATCCTCCTCGTGAGAGAAGACGTTTGGATGTGTAACATGTGCTGATCCTCCTAGTGAGAGACGTTTGGATGTGTAACGTGCTGATCCTCCTAGTGAGAGAAATCTGGATGTGTAACATGTGCTGATCCTCCTAGTGAGAGACGTTTGGATGTTTAATATGCAGATCGTCCTCGTGAGAGAAGACATTTGGATGTGTAACATACTGATCCTCCTAGTGAGAGAAGACATTTGGATGTGTAACATGTGTTGATCCTCCTAGTGAGAGAAGTTTGGATGTGTAACATGTGCAGATCCTCCTAGTAAGAGACGTTTGGATGTTTAATATGTGCTGGTTCTCCTACTGAGAGAGGTTTGAATGTGTAGCATGTGCTGATCCTCCTAGTGAGAGATGTTTGGATGTGTAACATGTGCTGATCCTCCTAGTGAGAGAGGAGGTTTGGATGTGTAACGTGCTTATCCTCCTAGTGAGAGACGTTTGGATGTGTAACGTGCTGATCTTCCTAGTGAGAGAAGATGTTTGGATGTGTCACGTGCTGATCCTCCTAGTGAGAGACGTTTGGATGTGTAACGTGCTGATCCTCCTAGTGAGAGACGTTTGGATGTGTAACGTGCTGATCTTCCTAGTGAGAGAAGATGTTTGGATGTGTCACGTGCTGATCCTCCTAGTGAGAGACGTTTGGATGTTTAACATGTGCTGATCCTCCTAGTGAGAGACGTTTGGATGTGTAACATGTGCTGATACTCATAGTGAGACAAGACGTTTGGATGTGTCACGTGCTGATCCTCCTAGTGAGAGAAGTTTGGATGTGTAACATGTGTTGATCCTCCTAGTGAGAGAAGTCTGGATGTGTAACATGTGCTGATCCTCCTAGTGAGAGACGTTTGGATGTGTAACGTGCTGAACCTCCTCGTGAGAGAAGTTTGGTTGTGTAACATGTGCTGAACCTCCTAGTGAGAGACATTTGGATGTGTAACATGTGCTGATCCTCCAAGTGAAAGAAGTCGTTTGGATGTGTAACGTGCTGATCCTCCTAGTGAGAGAAGTTTGTATGTTTAATATGTGCTGGTTTTCCAACTGAGAGAGGGTTGAATGTGTAGCATGTGCTGATCCTCGTAGTGAGAGACGTTTGGATGTGTAACATGTGCTGATCCTCCTAGTGAGAGAAGTCTGGATGTGTAACGTGCTGATCCTCCTAGTGAGAGACGTTTGGATGTTTAACATGCAGATCGTCCTCGTGAGAGAAGACGTTTGGATGTATAACATGTGCTGATACTCATAGTGAGACAAGACGTTTGGATGTGTCACGTGCTGATCCTCCTAGTGAGAGAAGTTTGGATGTGTAACATGTGTTGATCCTCCTAGTGAGAGAAGTCTGGATGTGTAACATGTGCTGATCCTCCTAGTGAGAGACGTTTGGATGTGTAACGTGCTGAACCTCCTCGTGAGAGAAGTTTGGTTGTGTAACATGTGCTGAACCTCCTAGTGAGAGACATTTGGATGTGTAACATGTGCTGATCCTCCAAGTGAAAGAAGTCGTTTGGATGTGTAACGTGCTGATCCTCCTAGTGAGAGAAGTTTGGATGTTTAATATGTGCTGGTTTTCCAACTGAGAGAGGGTTGAATGTGTAGCATGTGCTGATCCTCGTAGTGAGAGACGTTTGGATGTGTAACATGTGTTGATCCTCCTAGTGAGAGAATTCTGGATGTGTAACGTGCTGATCCTCCTAGTGAGAGACGTTTGGATGTGTAACGTGCTGATCGTCTTCGTGAGAGAAGACGTTTGGATGTGTAACATGTGATGATCCTCCTAGTGAGAGAAGTTTGGATGTGTAACATGCTTATCCTCCTAGTGAGAGAAGTCTGGATGTGGAAAATGTGCTGATCCTCCTAGTGAGAGACGTTTGGATGTTTAACATGCTGATCCTCCTAGTGAGATACGCTTGGATGTGTAACATGTGCTGATCCTCCTAGTGAGAGACGTTTGGATGTTTAACATGCAGATCGTCCTCGTGAGAGAAGACGTTTGGATGTATAACATGTGATGATCCTCCTAGTGAGAGAAGTTTGGATGTGTAACATGTGCAGATCCTCCTAGTAAGAGACGTTTGGATGTTTAATATGTGCTGGTTCTCCTACTGAGAGAGGTTTGAATGTGTAGCATGTGCTGATCCTCCTAGTGAGAGAGGAGGTTTGGATGTGTAACGTGCTTATCCTCCTAGTGAGAGACGTTTGGATGTGTAACGTGCTGATCTTCCTAGTGAGAGAAGATGTTTGGATGTGTCACGTGCTGATCCTCCTAGTGAGAGACGTTTGGATGTGTAACATGTGTTTATGCTCCTAGTGAGAGACGTTTGGATGTGTAATGTGCTGATCCTTCGAGTGAGAGAAGAGGTTTGGATGTGCCACGTGTGCTGATCCTCCTAGTGAGAGAAGTTTGGATGTGTAACGTGCTGATCCTCCTAGTGAGAGACGTTTGGATGTGTAACGTGCTGATCTTCCTAGTGAGAGAAGATGTTTGGATGTGTCACGTGCTGATCCTCCTAGTGAGAGACGTTTGGATGTTTAACATGTGCTGATCCTCCTAGTGAGAGACGTTTGGATGTGTAACATGTGCTGATACTCATAGTGAGACAAGACGTTTGGATGTGTCACGTGCTGATCCTCCTAGTGAGCGAAGTTTGGATGTGTAACATGTGTTGATCCTCCTAGTGAGAGAAGTCTGGATGTGTAACATGTGCTGATCCTCCTAGTGAGAGACGTTTGGATGTGTAACGTGCTGAACCTCGTGAGAGAAGTTTGGTTGTGTAACATGTGCTGAACCTCCTAGTGAGAGACATTTGGATGTGTAACATGTGCTGATCCTCCAAGTGAAAGAAGTCGTTTGGATGTGTAACGTGCTGATCCTCCTAGTGAGAGAAGTTTGGATGTTTAATATGTGCTGGTTTTCCAACTGAGAGAGGGTTGAATGTGTAGCATGTGCTGATCCTCGTAGTGAGAGACGTTTGGATGTGTAACATGTGTTGATCCTCCTAGTGAGAGAAGTCTGGATGTGTAACGTGCTGATCCTCCTAGTGAGAGACGTTTGGATGTGTAACGTGCTGATCGTCTTCGTGAGAGAAGACGTTTGGATGTGTAACGTGATGATCCTCCTAGTGAGAGAAGTTTGGATGTGTAACATGCTTATCCTCCTAGTGAGAGAAGTCTGGATGTGGAAAATGTGCTGATCCTCCTAGTGAGAGACGTTTGGATGTTTAACATGCTGATCCTCCTAGTGAGATACGCTTGGATGTGTAACATGTGCTGATCCTCCTAGTGAGAGACGTTTGGATGTGTAACGTGCTGATCCTCCTAGTGAGAGAAGACGTTTGGATGTGTCACGTGCTGATCCTCCTAGTGAGAGAAGTTTGGATGTGTAACATGTGTTGATCCTCCTAGTGAGAGAAGTCTGGATGTGTAACATGTGCTGATCCTCCTAGTGAGAGACATTTGGATGTGTAACGTGCTGATCCTCCTCGTGAGAGAAGTTTGGTTGTGTATCATGTGCTGATCCTCCTAGTGAGAGACGTTTGGATGTGTAACAGGTGCTGATCCTCCAAGTGAGAGAAGTTGTTTGGATGTGTAACGTGCTGATCCTCCTAGTGAGAGAAGTTTGGATGTGCAACGTGTGCTGATCCTCCTAGTGAGAGAAGTTTGGATGTGTAACATGCTGATCCTCCTAGTGAGAGAAGTCTGGATGTGGAAAATGTGCTGATCCTCCTAGTGGGAGACGTTTGGATGTTTAACATGCTGATCCTCCTCGTGAGAGAAGACGTTTGGATGTGTAACATGTGCTGATCCTCCTAGTGAGAGACGTTTGGATGTGTAACATGTGCTGATCCTCCTAGTGAGAGAAGTCTGGATGTGTAACATGTGCTGATCCTCCTAGTGAGAGACGTTTGGATGTTTAACATGCAGATCGTCCTCGTGATAGAAGACGTTTGGCTGTATAACATGTGATGATCCTCCTAGTGAGAGAAGACATTTGGATGTGTAATGTACTGATCCTCCTAGTGAGAGAAGTTTGGATGTGTAACATGTGCAGATCCTCCTAGTAAGAGACGTTTGGATGTTTAATATGTGCTGGTTCTCCTACTGAGAGAGGTTTGAATGTGTAGCATGTGCTGATCCTCCTAGTGAGAGATGTTTGGATGTGTAACATGTGCTCATCCTCCTAGTGAGAGAAGTTTGGATGTGCAACGTGTGCTGATCCTCCTAGTGAGAGAAGTTTGGATGTGTAACATGCTGATCCTCCTTGTGAGAGAAGTCTGGATGTGGAAAATGTGCTGATCCTCCTAGTGGGAGACGTTTGGATGTTTAACATGCTGGTCCTCCTCGTGAGAGAAGACGTTTGGATGTGTAACATGTGCTGATCCTCCTAGTCAGTGACGTTTGGATGTGTAACATGTGCTGATCCTCCTAGTGAGAGAGGAAGTTTGGATGTGTAATGTGCTTATCCTCCTAGTGAGATAAGACGTTTGGATGTGTAACATGTGTTTATCCTCCTAGTGAGAGACGTTTGGATGTGTAATGTGCTGATCCTTCGAGTGAGAGAAGAGGTTTGGATGTGCCACATGTGCTGATCCTCCTAGTGAGAGAAGTTTGGATGTGTAACGTGCTGATCCTCCTAGTGAGAGACGTTTGGATGTGTTACGTGCTGATCCTCCTAGTGAGAGAAGACGTTTGGATGTGTCACGTGCTGATCCTCCTAGTGAGAGACGTTTGGATGTTTAATATGTGCTGGTTTTCCTACTGAGAGAGGTTTGAATGTGTAGCATGTGCTGATCCTCCTAGTGAGAGACGTTTGGATGTGTAACGTGCTGATCCTCCTAGTGAGAGAGGAGGTTTGGATGTGTAACGTGCTTATCCTCCTAGTGAGAGAAGACATTTGGATGTGTAACGTGCTGATCCTCCTCGTGAGAGAAGTTTGGTTGTGTAACATGTGCTGATCCTACTAGTGAGAGACGTTTGGATGTGTAACAGGTGCTGATCCTCCAAGTGAGAGAAGTTGTTTGGATGTGTAACGTGCTGATCCTCCTAGTGAGAGAAGTTTGGATGTGCAACGTGTGCTGATCCTCCTTGTGAGAGAAGTTTGGATGTGTAACATGCTGATCCTCCTAGTGCGAGAAGTCTGGATGTGGAAAATGTGCTGATCCTCCTAGTGAGAGACGTTTGGATGTTTAACATGCTGATCCTCCTAGTAAGACACGTTTGGATGTTTAATATGTGCTGGTTTTCCTACTGAGAGAGGTTTGAATGTGTAGCATGTGCTGATCCTCCTAGTCAGTGACGTTTGGATGTTTAACATGTGCTGATCCTCCTAGTAAGAGAGGAGGTTTGGATGTGTAACGTGCTTATCCTCCTAGTGAGAGAAGACGTTTGGATGTGTAACATGTGTTTATCCTCCTAGTGAGAGATGTTTGGATGTGTAATGTGCTGATCCTTCGAGTGAGAGAAGAGGTTTGGATGTGCCACATGTGCTGATCCTCCTAGTGAGCGAAGTTTGGATGTGTAACGTGCTGATCCTCCTAGTGAGAGACGTTTGGATGTGTAACGTGCTGATCCTCCTAGTGAGAGAAGACGTTTGGATGTGTCACGTGCTGATCCTCCTAGTGAGAGACGTTTGCATGTTTAATATGTGCTGATCCTCCTAGTGAGAGACGTTTGGATGTGTAACATGTGCTGATACTCATAGTGAGAGAAGACGTTTGGATGTGTCACGTGCTGATCCTC
The DNA here is from genome assembly GCA_029718625.1 of Synaphobranchus kaupii. Lineage (NCBI taxonomy): Eukaryota > Metazoa > Chordata > Actinopteri > Anguilliformes > Synaphobranchidae > Synaphobranchus > Synaphobranchus kaupii. Next base: position 47,960,204 of record CM056379.1, on the reverse strand, counting down.
CTAGTGAGAGAAGTTTGGATGTGTAACATGTGTTGATCCTCCTAGTGAGAGAAGTCTGGATGTGTAACATGTGCTGATCCTCCTAGTGAGAGACGTTTGGATGTGTAACGTGCTGATCCTTCGAGTGAGAGAAGAGGTTTGGATGTGCCACGTGTGCTGAACCTCCTAGTGAGAGAAGTTTGGATGTGTAACGTGCTGATCCTCCTAGTGAGAGACGTTTGGATGTGTAACATGTGCTGATCCTCCTAGTGAGAGAAGTTTGGATGTGTAACGTGCTGATCCTCCTCGTGAGAGAAGTTTGGTTGTGTAACATGTGCTGATCCTCCTAGTCAGAGACGTTTGGATGTGTAATATGTGCTGATCCTCCTAGTAAGAGAGGAGGTTTGGATGTGTAACGTGCTTATCCTCCTAGTGAGAGAAGACGTTTGGATGTGTAACATGTGTTTATCCTCCTAGTGAGAGATGTTTGGATGTGTAATGTGCTGATCCTTCGAGTGAGAGAAGAGGTTTGGATGTGCCACATGTGCTGATCCTCCTAGTGAGAGAAGTTTGGATGTGTAACGTGCTGATCCTCCTAGTGAGAGACGTTTGGATGTGTAACGTGCTGATCCTCCTAGTGAGAGAAGACGTTTGGATGTGTCACGTGCTGATCCTCCTAGTGAGAGACGTTTGCATGTTTAATATGTGCTGATCCTCCTAGTGAGAGACGTTTGGATGTGTAACATGTGCTGATACTCATAGTGAGAGAAGACGTTTGGATGTGTCACGTGCTGATCCTCCTAGTGAGAGAAGTTTGGATGTGTAACATGTGTTGATCCTCCTAGTGAGAGAAGTCTGGATGTGTAACATGTGCTGATCCTCCTAGTGAGAGACGTTTGGATGTGTAACGTGCTGATCCTTCGAGTGAGAGAAGAGGTTTGGATGTGCCACGTGTGCTGAACCTCCTAGTGAGAGAAGTTTGGATGTGTAACGTGCTGATCCTCCTAGTGAGAGACGTTTGGATGTGTAACATGTGCTGATCCTCCTAGTGAGAGAAGTTTGGATGTGTAACGTGCTGATCCTCCTCGTGAGAGAAGTTTGGTTGTGTAACATGTGCTGATCCTCCTAGTGAGAGACGTTTGGATGTGTAACATGTGCTGATCCTCCAAGTGAGAGAAGTCGTTTGGATGTGTAACGTGCTGATCCTCCTAGTGAGAGAAGTTTGGATGTGCAACGTGTGCTGATACTCCTAGTGAGAGAAGTTTGGATGTGTAACATGCTCATCCTCCTAGTGAGAGAAGTCTGGATGTGGAAAATGTGCTGATCCTCCTAGTGCGAGATGTTGTTTGGATGTGTAACGTGCTGATCCTCCTAGTGAGAGACGTTTGGATGTGTATCGTGCTGATACTCATCGTGAGAGAAGACGTTTGGATGTGTCACGTGCTGATCCTCCTAGTGAGAGAAGTTTGGATGTGTAACGTGTTGATCCTCCTAGTGAGAGAAGTCTGGATGTGTAACATGTGCTGATCCTCCTAGTGAGAGACGTTTGGATGTGTAACGTGCTGATCCTCCTCGTGAGAGAAGTTTGGTTGTGTAACATGTGCTGATCCTCCTAGTGAGAGACGTTTGGATGTGTAACATTTGCTGATCCTCCAAGTGAGAGATGTTGTTTGGATGTGTAACGTGCTGATCCTCCTAGTGAGAGACGTTTGGATGTGCAACGTGCTGATACTCATCGCGAGAGAAGACGTTTGGATGTGTCACGTGCTGATCCTCCTAGTGAGAGAAGTTTGGATGTGTAACATGTGTTGATCCTCCTAGTGAGAGAAGTCTGGATGTGTAACATGTGCTGATCCTCCAAGTGAGAGAAGTCGTTTGGATGTGTAACGTGCTGATCCTCCTAGTGAGAGAAGTTTGGATGTGCAACGTGTGCTGATCCTCCTAGTGAGAGAAGTTTGGATGTGTAACATGCTTATCCTCCTAGTGAGAGAAGTCTGGATGTGGAAAATGTGCTGATCCTCCTAGTGAGAGACGTTTGGATGTTTAACATGCTGATCCTCCTAGTGAGATACGCTTGGATGTGTAACATGTGCTGATCCTCCTAGTGAGAGACGTTTGGATGTGTAACGTGCTGATCCTCCTAGTGAGAGAAGACGTTTGGATGTGTCACGTGCTGATCCTCCTAGTGAGAGAAGTTTGGATGTGTAACGTGTTGATCCTCCTAGTGAGAGAAGTCTGGATGTGTAACATGTGCTGATCCTCCTAGTGAGAGACATTTGGATGTGTAACGTGCTGATCCTCCTCGTGAGAGAAGTTTGGTTGTGTAACATGTGCTGATCCTCCTAGTGAGAGACGTTTGGATGTGTAACAGGTGCTGATCCTCCAAGTGAGAGAAGTTGTTTGGATGTGTAACATGCTGATCCTCCTAGTGAGAGAAGTCTGGATGTGGAAAATGTGCTGATCCTCCTAGTGAGAGACGTTTGGATGTTTAACATGCTGATCCTCCTCGTGAGAGAAGACGTTTGGATGTGTCACGTGCTGATCCTCCTAGTGAGAGAAGTTTGGATGTGTAACATGTGCAGATCCTCCTAGTAAGAGACGTTTGGATGTTTAATATGTGCTGGTTCTCCTACTGAGAGAGGTTTGAATGTGTAGCATGTGCTGATCCTCCTAGTGAGAGATGTTTGGATGTGTAACATGTGCTGATCCTCCTAGTGAGAGAGGAGGTTTGGATGTGTAACGTGCTTATCCTCCTAGTGAGAGAAGCCGTTTGGATGTGTAACATGTGTTTATGCTCCTAGTGAGAGACGTTTGGATGTGTAATGTGCTGGTCCTTCTAGTGAGAGAAGAGGTTTGGATGTGCCACATGTGCTGATCCTCCTAGTGAGAGAAGTTTGGATGTGTAACATGTGCAGATCCTCCTAGTAAGACACGTTTGGATGTTTAATATGTGCTGGTTTTCCTCCTGAGTGAGGTTTGAATGTGTAGCAACAGCTGATCCTCCTAGTCAGTGACGTTTGGATGTGTAACATGTGCTGATCCTCCTAGTGAGAGAGGAGGTTTGGATGTGTAATGTGCTTATCCTCCTAGTGAGATAAGACGTTTGGATGTGTAACATGTGTTTATCCTCCTAGTGAGAGACGTTTGGATGTGTAATGTGCTGATCCTTCGAGTGAGAGAAGAGGTTTGGATGTGCCACATGTGCTGATCCTCCTAGTGAGAGAAGTTTGGATGTGTAACGTGCTGATCCTCCTAGTGAGAGACGTTTGGATGTGTTACGTGCTGATCCTCCTAGTGAGAGAAGACGTTTGGATGTGTCACGTGCTGATCCTCCTAGTGAGAGACGTTTGGATGTTTAATATGTGCTGGTTTTCCTACTGAGAGAGGTTTGAATGTGTAGCATGTGCTGATCCTCCTAGTGAGAGACGTTTGGATGTGTAACGTGCTGATCCTCCTAGTGAGAGAGGAGGTTTGGATGTGTAACGTGCTTATCCTCCTAGTGAGAGAAGACATTTGGATGTGTAACGTGCTGATCCTCCTCGTGAGAGAAGTTTGGTTGTGTAACATGTGCTGATCCTACTAGTGAGAGACGTTTGGATGTGTAACAGGTGCTGATCCTCCAAGTGAGAGAAGTTGTTTGGATGTGTAACGTGCTGATCCTCCTAGTGAGAGAAGTTTGGATGTGCAACGTGTGCTGATCCTCCTTGTGAGAGAAGTTTGGATGTGTAACATGCTGATCCTCCTAGTGCGAGAAGTCTGGATGTGGAAAATGTGCTGATCCTCCTAGTGAGAGACGTTTGGATGTTTAACATGCTGATCCTCCTAGTAAGACACGTTTGGATGTTTAATATGTGCTGGTTTTCCTACTGAGAGAGGTTTGAATGTGTAGCATGTGCTGATCCTCCTAGTCAGTGACGTTTGGATGTGTAACATGTGCTGATCCTCCTAGTAAGAGAGGAGGTTTGGATGTGTAACGTGCTTATCCTCCTAGTGAGAGAAGACGTTTGGATGTGTAACATGTGTTTATCCTCCTAGTGAGAGATGTTTGGATGTGTAATGTGCTGATCCTTCGAGTGAGAGAAGAGGTTTGGATGTGCCACATGTGCTGATCCTCCTAGTGAGCGAAGTTTGGATGTGTAACGTGCTGATCCTCCTAGTGAGAGACGTTTGGATGTGTAACGTGCTGATCCTCCTAGTGAGAGAAGACGTTTGGATGTGTCACGTGCTGATCCTCCTAGTGAGAGACGTTTGCATGTTTAATATGTGCTGATCCTCCTAGTGAGAGACGTTTGGATGTGTAACATGTGCTGATACTCATAGTGAGAGAAGACGTTTGGATGTGTCACGTGCTGATCCTCCTAGTGAGAGAAGTTTGGATGTGTAACATGTGTTGATCCTCCTAGTGAGAGAAGTCTGGATGTCTAACATGTGCTGATCCTCCTAGTGAGAGACGGTTGGATGTGTAACGTGCTGATCCTCCTCGTGAGAGAAGTTTGGTTGTGTAACATGTGCTGATCCTCCTAGTGAGAGAAGTCGTTTGGATGTGTAACGTGTGCTGAACCTCCTAGTGAGAGAAGACGTTTGGATGTGTCACGTGCTGATCCTCCTAGTGAGAGACGTTTGGATGTTTAACATGTGCTGATCCTCCTAGTGAGAGACGTTTGGATGTGTAACATGTGCTGATACTCTTAGTGAGAGAAGACGTTTGGATGTGTCACGTGCTGATCCTCCTAGTGAGAGAAGTTTGGATGTGTAACATGTGTTGATCCTCCTAGTGAGAGAAGTCTGGATGTCTAACATGTGCTGATCCTCCTAGTGAGAGACGGTTGGATGTGTAACGTGCTGATCCTCCTCGTGAGAGAAGTTTGGTTGTGTAACATGTGCTGATCCTCCTAGTGAGAGACGTTTGGATGTGTAACATGTGCTGATCCTCCAAGTGAGAGAAGTCGTTTGGATGTGTAACGTGCTGATCCTCCTAGTGAGAGAAGTTTGGATGTGCAACGTGTGCTGATCCTCCTAGTGAGAGAAGTTTGGATGTTTAACATGCTGATCCTCCTAGTGAGAGAAGTCTGGATGTGGAAAATGTGCTGATCCTCCTAGTGAGAGACGTTTGGATGTTTAACATGCTGATCCTCCTAGTGAGATACGCTTGGATGTGTAAGATGTGCTGATCCTCCTAGTGAGAGACGTTTGGATGTGTAACGTGCTGATCCTCCTAGTGAGAGAAGACGTTTGGATGTGTCACGTGCTGATCCTCCTAGTGAGTGACGTTTGGATGTGTAACATGTGCTGATCCTCCTAGTGAGAGACGTTTGGATGTGTAACATGTGCTGATCCTCCTAGTGAGAGAAGTTTTGATCTGTAACATGTGTTGATCCTCCTAGTGAGAGAAGTCTGGATGTGTAACATGTGCTGATCCTCCTAGTGAGAGACGTTTGGATGTGTAACGTGCTGATCGTCCTCGTGAGAGAAGACATTTGGATGTGTAACATGTGATGATCCTCCTAGTGAGAGAGGAGGTTTGGATGTGTAACGTGCTTATCCTCCTAGTGAGAGAAGACGTTTGGATGTGTAACATGTGTTTATCCTCCTAGTGAGAGACGTTTGGATGTGTAATGTGCTGATCCTTCGAGTGAGAGAAGAGGTTTGGATGTGCCACATGTGCTGATCCTCCTAGCGAGAGAAGTTTGGATGTGTAACGTGCTGATCCTCCTAGTGAGAGACGTTTGGATGTGTAACGTGCTGATCCTCCTAGTGAGAGACGTTTGGATGTGAAACGTGCTGATACTCATCGTGAGAGAAGACGTTTGGATGTGTCACGTGCTGATCCTCCTAGTGAGAGAAGTTTGGATGTGTAACATGTGTTGATCCTCCTAGTGAGAGAAGTCTGGATGTGTAACATGTGCTGATCCTCCAAGTGAGAGAAGTCGTTTGGATGTGTAACGTGCTGATCCTCCTAGTGAGAGAAGTTTGGATGTGCAACGTGTGCTGATCCTCCTAGTGAGAGAAGTTTGGATGTGTAACATGCTTATCCTCCTAGTGAGGGAAGTCTGGATGTGGAAAATGTGCTGATCCTCCTAGTGAGAGACGTTTGGATGTTTAACATGCTGATCCTCCTAGTGAGATACGCTTGGATGTGTAACATGTGCTGATCCTCCTAGTGAGAGAAGTCTGGATGTGGAAAATGTGCTGATCCTCCTAGTGCGAGATGTTGTTTGGATGTGTAACGTGCTGATCCTCTTAGTGAGAGACGTTTGGATGTGTATCGTGCTGATACTCATCGTGAGAGAAGACGTTTGGATGTGTCACGTGCTGATCCTCCTAGTGAGAGAAGTTTGGATGTGTAACATGTGTTGATCCTCCTAGTGAGAGAAGTCTGGATGTGTAACATGTGCTGATCCTCCTAGTGAGAGACGTTTGGATGTGTAACGTGCTGATCCTCCTCGTGAGAGAAGTTTGGTTGTGTAACATGTGCTGATCCTCCTAGTGAGAGACGTTTGGATGTGTAACATTTGCTGATCCTCCAAGTGAGAGATGTTGTTTGGATGTGTAACGTGCTGATCCTCCTAGTGAGAGACGTTTGGATGTGCAACGTGCTGATACTCATCGCGAGAGAAGACGTTTGGATGTGTCACGTGCTGATCCTCCTAGTGAGAGAAGTTTGGATGTGTAACATGTGTTGATCCTCCTAGTGAGAGAAGTCTGGATGTGTAACATGTGCTGATCCTCCAAGTGAGAGAAGTCGTTTGGATGTGTAACGTGCTGATCCTCCTAGTGAGAGAAGTTTGGATGTGCAACGTGTGCTGATCCTCCTAGTGAGAGAAGTTTGGATGTGTAACATGCTTATCCTCCTAGTGAGAGAAGTCTGGATGTGGAAAATGTGCTGATCCTCCTAGTGAGAGACGTTTGGATGTTTAACATGCTGATCCTCCTAGTGAGATACGCTTGGATGTGTAACATGTGCTGATCCTCCTAGTGAGAGACGTTTGGATGTGTAACGTGCTGATCCTCCTAGTGAGAGAAGACGTTTGGATGTGTCACGTGCTGATCCTCCTAGTGAGAGAAGTTTGGATGTGTAACGTGTTGATCCTCCTAGTGAGAGAAGTCTGGATGTGTAACATGTGCTGATCCTCCTAGTGAGAGACATTTGGATGTGTAACGTGCTGATCCTCCTCGTGAGAGAAGTTTGGTTGTGTAACATGTGCTGATCCTCCTAGTGAGAGACGTTTGGATGTGTAACAGGTGCTGATCCTCCAAGTGAGAGAAGTTGTTTGGATGTGTAACATGCTGATCCTCCTAGTGAGAGAAGTCTGGATGTGGAAAATGTGCTGATCCTCCTAGTGAGAGACGTTTGGATGTTTAACATGCTGATCCTCCTCGTGAGAGAAGACGTTTGGATGTGTCACGTGCTGATCCTCCTAGTGAGAGAAGTTTGGATGTGTAACATGTGCAGATCCTCCTAGTAAGAGACGTTTGGATGTTTAATATGTGCTGGTTCTCCTACTGAGAGAGGTTTGAATGTGTAGCATGTGCTGATCCTCCTAGTGAGAGATGTTTGGATGTGTAACATGTGCTGATCCTCCTAGTGAGAGAGGAGGTTTGGATGTGTAACGTGCTTATCCTCCTAGTGAGAGAAGCCGTTTGGATGTGTAACATGTGTTTATGCTCCTAGTGAGAGACGTTTGGATGTGTAATGTGCTGGTCCTTCTAGTGAGAGAAGAGGTTTGGATGTGCCACATGTGCTGATCCTCCTAGTGAGAGAAGTTTGGATGTGTAACATGTGCAGATCCTCCTAGTAAGACACGTTTGGATGTTTAATATGTGCTGGTTTTCCTCCTGAGTGAGGTTTGAATGTGTAGCAACAGCTGATCCTCCTAGTCAGTGACGTTTGGATGTGTAACATGTGCTGATCCTCCTAGTGAGAGAGGAGGTTTGGATGTGTAATGTGCTTATCCTCCTAGTGAGATAAGACGTTTGGATGTGTAACATGTGTTTATCCTCCTAGTGAGAGACGTTTGGATGTGTAATGTGCTGATCCTTCGAGTGAGAGAAGAGGTTTGGATGTGCCACATGTGCTGATCCTCCTAGTGAGAGAAGTTTGGATGTGTAACGTGCTGATCCTCCTAGTGAGAGACGTTTGGATGTGTTACGTGCTGATCCTCCTAGTGAGAGAAGACGTTTGGATGTGTCACGTGCTGATCCTCCTAGTGAGAGACGTTTGGATGTTTAATATGTGCTGGTTTTCCTACTGAGAGAGGTTTGAATGTGTAGCATGTGCTGATCCTCCTAGTGAGAGACGTTTGGATGTGTAACGTGCTGATCCTCCTAGTGAGAGAGGAGGTTTGGATGTGTAACGTGCTTATCCTCCTAGTGAGAGAAGACATTTGGATGTGTAACGTGCTGATCCTCCTCGTGAGAGAAGTTTGGTTGTGTAACATGTGCTGATCCTACTAGTGAGAGACGTTTGGATGTGTAACAGGTGCTGATCCTCCAAGTGAGAGAAGTTGTTTGGATGTGTAACGTGCTGATCCTCCTAGTGAGAGAAGTTTGGATGTGCAACGTGTGCTGATCCTCCTTGTGAGAGAAGTTTGGATGTGTAACATGCTGATCCTCCTAGTGCGAGAAGTCTGGATGTGGAAAATGTGCTGATCCTCCTAGTGAGAGACGTTTGGATGTTTAACATGCTGATCCTCCTAGTAAGACACGTTTGGATGTTTAATATGTGCTGGTTTTCCTACTGAGAGAGGTTTGAATGTGTAGCATGTGCTGATCCTCCTAGTCAGTGACGTTTGGATGTGTAACATGTGCTGATCCTCCTAGTAAGAGAGGAGGTTTGGATGTGTAACGTGCTTATCCTCCTAGTGAGAGAAGACGTTTGGATGTGTAACATGTGTTTATCCTCCTAGTGAGAGATGTTTGGATGTGTAATGTGCTGATCCTTCGAGTGAGAGAAGAGGTTTGGATGTGCCACATGTGCTGATCCTCCTAGTGAGCGAAGTTTGGATGTGTAACGTGCTGATCCTCCTAGTGAGAGACGTTTGGATGTGTAACGTGCTGATCCTCCTAGTGAGAGAAGACGTTTGGATGTGTCACGTGCTGATCCTCCTAGTGAGAGAAGTTTGGATGTGTAACGTGTTGATCCTCCTAGTGAGAGAAGTCTGGATGTGTAACATGTGCTGATCCTCCTAGTGAGAGACATTTGGATGTGTAACGTGCTGATCCTCCTCGTGAGAGAAGTTTGGTTGTGTAACATGTGCTGATCCTCCTAGTGAGAGACGTTTGGATGTGTAACAGGTGCTGATCCTCCAAGTGAGAGAAGTTGTTTGGATGTGTAACATGCTGATCCTCCTAGTGAGAGAAGTCTGGATGTGGAAAATGTGCTGATCCTCCTAGTGAGAGACGTTTGGATGTTTAACATGCTGATCCTCCTCGTGAGAGAAGACGTTTGGATGTGTCACGTGCTGATCCTCCTAGTGAGAGAAGTTTGGATGTGTAACATGTGCAGATCCTCCTAGTAAGAGACGTTTGGATGTTTAATATGTGCTGGTTCTCCTACTGAGAGAGGTTTGAATGTGTAGCATGTGCTGATCCTCCTAGTGAGAGATGTTTGGATGTGTAACATGTGCTGATCCTCCTAGTGAGAGAGGAGGTTTGGATGTGTAACGTGCTTATCCTCCTAGTGAGAGAAGCCGTTTGGATGTGTAACATGTGTTTATGCTCCTAGTGAGAGACGTTTGGATGTGTAATGTGCTGGTCCTTCTAGTGAGAGAAGAGGTTTGGATGTGCCACATGTGCTGATCCTCCTAGTGAGAGAAGTTTGGATGTGTAACATGTGCAGATCCTCCTAGTAAGACACGTTTGGATGTTTAATATGTGCTGGTTTTCCTCCTGAGTGAGGTTTGAATGTGTAGCAACAGCTGATCCTCCTAGTCAGTGACGTTTGGATGTGTAACATGTGCTGATCCTCCTAGTGAGAGAGGAGGTTTGGATGTGTAATGTGCTTATCCTCCTAGTGAGATAAGACGTTTGGATGTGTAACATGTGTTTATCCTCCTAGTGAGAGACGTTTGGATGTGTAATGTGCTGATCCTTCGAGTGAGAGAAGAGGTTTGGATGTGCCACATGTGCTGATCCTCCTAGTGAGAGAAGTTTGGATGTGTAACGTGCTGATCCTCCTAGTGAGAGACGTTTGGATGTGTTACGTGCTGATCCTCCTAGTGAGAGAAGACGTTTGGATGTGTCACGTGCTGATCCTCCTAGTGAGAGACGTTTGGATGTTTAATATGTGCTGGTTTTCCTACTGAGAGAGGTTTGAATGTGTAGCATGTGCTGATCCTCCTAGTGAGAGACGTTTGGATGTGTAACGTGCTGATCCTCCTAGTGAGAGAGGAGGTTTGGATGTGTAACGTGCTTATCCTCCTAGTGAGAGAAGACATTTGGATGTGTAACGTGCTGATCCTCCTCGTGAGAGAAGTTTGGTTGTGTAACATGTGCTGATCCTACTAGTGAGAGACGTTTGGATGTGTAACAGGTGCTGATCCTCCAAGTGAGAGAAGTTGTTTGGATGTGTAACGTGCTGATCCTCCTAGTGAGAGAAGTTTGGATGTGCAACGTGTGCTGATCCTCCTTGTGAGAGAAGTTTGGATGTGTAACATGCTGATCCTCCTAGTGCGAGAAGTCTGGATGTGGAAAATGTGCTGATCCTCCTAGTGAGAGACGTTTGGATGTTTAACATGCTGATCCTCCTAGTAAGACACGTTTGGATGTTTAATATGTGCTGGTTTTCCTACTGAGAGAGGTTTGAATGTGTAGCATGTGCTGATCCTCCTAGTCAGTGACGTTTGGATGTGTAACATGTGCTGATCCTCCTAGTAAGAGAGGAGGTTTGGATGTGTAACGTGCTTATCCTCCTAGTGAGAGAAGACGTTTGGATGTGTAACATGTGTTTATCCTCCTAGTGAGAGATGTTTGGATGTGTAATGTGCTGATCCTTCGAGTGAGAGAAGAGGTTTGGATGTGCCACATGTGCTGATCCTCCTAGTGAGCGAAGTTTGGATGTGTAACGTGCTGATCCTCCTAGTGAGAGACGTTTGGATGTGTAACGTGCTGATCCTCCTAGTGAGAGAAGACGTTTGGATGTGTCACGTGCTGATCCTCCTAGTGAGAGACGTTTGCATGTTTAATATGTGCTGATCCTCCTAGTGAGAGACGTTTGGATGTGTAACATGTGCTGATACTCATAGTGAGAGAAGACGTTTGGATGTGTCACGTGCTGATCCTCCTAGTGAGAGAAGTTTGGATGTGTAACATGTGTTGATCCTCCTAGTGAGAGAAGTCTGGATGTCTAACATGTGCTGATCCTCCTAGTGAGAGACGGTTGGATGTGTAACGTGCTGATCCTCCTCGTGAGAGAAGTTTGGTTGTGTAACATGTGCTGATCCTCCTAGTGAGAGACGTTTGGATGTGTAACATGTGCTGATCCTCCAAGTGAGAGAAGTCGTTTGGATGTGTAACGTGTGCTGAACCTCCTAGTGAGAGAAGACGTTTGGATGTGTCACGTGCTGATCCTCCTAGTGAGAGACGTTTGGATGTTTAACATGTGCTGATCCTCCTAGTGAGAGACGTTTGGATGTGTAACATGTGCTGATACTCTTAGTGAGAGAAGACGTTTGGATGTGTCACGTGCTGATCCTCCTAGTGAGAGAAGTTTGGATGTGTAACATGTGTTGATCCTCCTAGTGAGAGAAGTCTGGATGTCTAACATGTGCTGATCCTCCTAGTGAGAGACGGTTGGATGTGTAACGTGCTGATCCTCCTCGTGAGAGAAGTTTGGTTGTGTAACATGTGCTGATCCTCCTAGTGAGAGACGTTTGGATGTGTAACATGTGCTGATCCTCCAAGTGAGAGAAGTCGTTTGGATGTGTAACGTGCTGATCCTCCTAGTGAGAGAAGTTTGGATGTGCAACGTGTGCTGATCCTCCTAGTGAGAGAAGTTTGGATGTTTAACATGCTGATCCTCCTAGTGAGAGAAGTCTGGATGTGGAAAATGTGCTGATCCTCCTAGTGAGAGACGTTTGGATGTTTAACATGCTGATCCTCCTAGTGAGATACGCTTGGATGTGTAAGATGTGCTGATCCTCCTAGTGAGAGACGTTTGGATGTGTAACGTGCTGATCCTCCTAGTGAGAGAAGACGTTTGGATGTGTCACGTGCTGATCCTCCTAGTGAGTGACGTTTGGATGTGTAACATGTGCTGATCCTCCTAGTGAGAGACGTTTGGATGTGTAACATGTGCTGATCCTCCTAGTGAGAGAAGTTTTGATGTGTAACATGTGTTGATCCTCCTAGTGAGAGAAGTCTGGATGTGTAACATGTGCTGATCCTCCTAGTGAGAGACGTTTGGATGTGTAACGTGCTGATCGTCCTCGTGAGAGAAGACATTTGGATGTGTAACATGTGATGATCCTCCTAGTGAGAGAGGAGGTTTGGATGTGTAACGTGCTTATCCTCCTAGTGAGAGAAGACGTTTGGATGTGTAACATGTGTTTATCCTCCTAGTGAGAGACGTTTGGATGTGTAATGTGCTGATCCTTCGAGTGAGAGAAGAGGTTTGGATGTGCCACATGTGCTGATCCTCCTAGCGAGAGAAGTTTGGATGTGTAACGTGCTGATCCTCCTAGTGAGAGACGTTTGGATGTGTAACGTGCTGATCCTCCTAGTGAGAGACGTTTGGATGTGCAACGTGCTGATACTCATCGTGAGAGAAGACGTTTGGATGTGTCACGTGCTGATCCTCCTAGTGAGAGAAGTTTGGATGTGTAACATGTGTTGATCCTCCTAGTGAGAGAAGTCTGGATGTGTAACATGTGCTGATCCTCCAAGTGAGAGAAGTCGTTTGGATGTGTAACGTGCTGATCCTCCTAGTGAGAGAAGTTTGGATGTGCAACGTGTGCTGATCCTCCTAGTGAGAGAAGTTTGGATGTGTAACATGCTTATCCTCCTAGTGAGGGAAGTCTGGATGTGGAAAATGTGCTGATCCTCCTAGTGAGAGACGTTTGGATGTTTAACATGCTGATCCTCCTAGTGAGATACGCTTGGATGTGTAACATGTGCTGATCCTCCTAGTGAGAGACGTTTGGATGTGTAACGTGCTGATCCTCCTAGTGAGAGAAGACGTTTGGATGTGTCACGTGCTGATCCTCCTAGTGAGAGAAGTTTGGATGTGTAACATGTGTTGATCCTTCTAGTGAGAGAAGTCTGGATGTGTAACATGTGCTGATCCTCCTAGTGAGAGACATTTGGATGTGTAACGTGCTGATCCTCCTCGTGAGAGAAGTTTGGTTGTGTAACATGTGCTGATCCTCCTAGTGAGAGACGTTTGGATGTGTAACAGGTGCTGATCCTCCAAGTGAGAGAAGTTGTTTGGATGTGTAACATGCTGATCCTCCTAGTGAGAGAAGTCTGGATGTGGAAAATGTGCTGATCCTCCTAGTGAGAGACGTTTGGATGTTTAACATGCTGATCCTCCTCGTGAGAGAAGACGTTTGGATGTGTAACATGTGCTGATCCTCCTAGTGAGAGAAATTTGGATGTGTAACATGTGTTGATCCTCCTAGTGAGAGACGTCTGGATGTCTAACATGTGCTGATCCTCCTAGTGAGAGACGTTTGGATGTGTAACGTGCTTATCCTCCTCGTGAGAGAAGTTTGGATGTGTAACATGTGTTTATCCTCCTAGTGAGACACGTTTGGATGTGTAATGTGCTGATCCTTCGAGTCAGAGAAGAGGTTTGGATGTGCCACGTGTGCTGATCCTCCTAGTGAGAGAAGACGTTTGGATGTGTCACGTGCTGATCCTCCTAGTGAGAGAAGTTTGGATGTGTAACGTGTTGATCCTCCTAGTGAGAGAAGTCTGGATGTCTAACATGTGCTGATCCTCCTAGTGAGAGACGGTTGGATGTGTAACGTGCTGATCCTCCTCGTGAGAGAAGTTTGGTTGTGTAACATGTGCTGATCCTCCTAGTGAGAGACGTTTGGATGTGTAACATGTGCTGATCCTCCAAGTGAGAGAAGTCGTTTGGATGTGTAACGTGCTGATCCTCCTAGTGAGAGAAGTTTGGATGTGCAACGTGTGCTGATCCTCCTAGTGAGAGAAGTTTGGATGGGTAACATGCTTATCCTCCTAGTGAGAGAAGTCTGGATGTGGAAAATGTGCTGATCCTCCTAGTGAGAGACGTTTGGATGTTTAACATGCTGATCCTCCTAGTGAGATACGCTTGGATGTGTAACATGTGCTGATCCTCCTAGTGAGAGACGTTTGGATGTGTAACGTGCTGATCCTCCTAGTGAGAGAAGACGTTTGGATGTGTCACGTGCTGATCCTCCTAGTGAGAGACGTTTGGATGTGTAACATGTGCTGATCCTCCTAGTGAGAGACGTTTGGATGTGTAACATGTGCTGATCCTCCTAGTGAGATAAGTTTTGATGTGTAACATGTGTTGATCCTCCTAGTGAGAGAAGTTTGGATGGGTAACATGCTTATCCTCCTAGTGAGAGAAGTCTGGATGTGGAAAATGTGCTGATCCTCCTAGTGAGAGACGTTTGGATGTTTAACATGCTGATCCTCCTAGTGAGATACGCTTGGATGTGTAACATGTGCTGATCCTCCTAGTGAGAGACGTTTGGATGTGTAACGTGCTGATCCTCCTAGTGAGAGACGTTTGGATGTTTAACATGCTGATCCTCCTCGTGAGAGAAGACGTTTGGATGTGTAACATGTGCTGATCCTCCTAGTGAGAGAAATTTGGATGTGTAACATGTGTTGATCCTCCTAGTGAGAGACGTCTGGATGTCTAACATGTGCTGATCCTCCTAGTGAGAGACGTTTGGATGTGTAACATGTGCTGATCCTCCAAGTGAGAGAAGTCGTTTGGATGTGTAACGTGCTGATCCTCCTAGTGAGAGAAGTTTGGATGTGCAACGTGTGCTGATCCTCCTAGTGACAGAAGTTTGGATGGGTAACATGCTTATCCTCCTAGTGAGAGAAGTCTGGATGTGGAAAATGTGCTGATCCTCCTAGTGAGAGATGTTTGGATGTGTAATGTGCTGATCCTTCGAGTGAGAGAAGAGGTTTGGATGTGCCACATGTGCTGATCCTCCTAGTGAGAGAAGTTTGGATGTGTAACGTGCTGATCCTCCTAGTGAGAGACGTTTGGATGTGTAACATGTGTTTATCCTCCTAGTGAGAGATGTTTGGATGTGTAATGTGCTGATCCTTCGAGTGAGAGAAGAGGTTTGGATGTGCCACATGTGCTGATCCTCCTAGTGAGAGAAGTTTGGATGTGTAACGTGCTGATCCTCCTAGTGAGAGACGTTTGGATGTGTAACGTGCTGATCCTCCTAGTGAGAGAAGACGTTTGGATGTGTCACGTGCTGATCCTCCTAGTGAGAGACGTTTGCATGTTTAATATGTGCTGATCCTCCTAGTGAGAGACGTTTGGATGTGTAACATGTGCTGATACTCATAGTGAGAGAAGACGTTTGGATGTGTAACATGTGCTGATCCTCCTAGTGAGAGACGTTTGGATGTGTAACATGTTCTGATCCTCCTAGTGAGAGAAGTTTTGATGTGTAACATGTGTTGATCCTCCTAGTGAGAGAAGTTTGGATGGGTAACATGCTTATCCTCCTAGTGAGAGAAGTCTGGATGTGGAAAATGTGCTGATCCTCCTAGTGAGAGACGTTTGGATGTTTAACATGCTGATCCTCCTAGTGAGATACGCTTGGATGTGTAACATGTGCTGATCCTCCTAGTGAGAGACGTTTGGATGTGTAACGTGCTGATCCTCCTAGTGAGAGACGTTTGGATGTTTAACATGCTGATCCTCCTCGTGAGAGAAGACGTTTGGATGTGTAACATGTGCTGATCCTCCTAGTGAGAGAAATTTGGATGTGTAACATGTGTTGATCCTCCTAGTGAGAGACGTCTGGATGTCTAACATGTGCTGATCCTCCTAGTGAGAGACGTTTGGATGTGTAACATGTGCTGATCCTCCAAGTGAGAGAAGTCGTTTGGATGTGTAACGTGCTGATCCTCCTAGTGAGAGAAGTTTGGATGTGCAACGTGTGCTGATCCTCCTAGTGAGAGAAGTTTGGATGGGTAACATGCTTATCCTCCTAGTGAGAGAAGTCTGGATGTGGAAAATGTGCTGATCCTCCTAGTGAGAGATGTTTGGATGTGTAATGTGCTGATCCTTCGAGTGAGAGAAGAGGTTTGGATGTGCCACATGTGCTGATCCTCCTAGTGAGAGAAGTTTGGATGTGTAACGTGCTGATCCTCCTAGTGAGAGACGTTTGGATGTGTAACATGTGTTTATCCTCCTAGTGAGAGATGTTTGGATGTGTAATGTGCTGATCCTTCGAGTGAGAGAAGAGGTTTGGATGTGCCACATGTGCTGATCCTCCTAGTGAGAGAAGTTTGGATGTGTAACGTGCTGATCCTCCTAGTGAGAGACGTTTGGATGTGTAACGTGCTGATCCTCCTAGTGAGAGAAGACGTTTGGATGTGTCACGTGCTGATCCTCCTAGTGAGAGACGTTTGCATGTTTAATATGTGCTGATCCTCCTAGTGAGAGACGTTTGGATGTGTAACATGTGCTGATACTCATAGTGAGAGAAGACGTTTGGATGTGTCACGTGCTGATCCTCCTAGTGAGAGAAGTTTGGATGTGTAACATGTTTTGATCCTCCTAGTGAGAGAAGTCTGGATGTGTAACATGTGCTGATCCTCCTAGTGAGAGACGTTTGGATGTGTAACGTGCTGATCCTTCGAGTGAGAGAAGAGGTTTGGATGTGCCACGTGTGCTGAACCTCCTAGTGAGAGAAGTTTGGATGTGTAACGTGCTGATCCTCCTAGTGAGAGACGTTTGGATGTGTAACATGTGCTGATCCTCCTAGTGAGAGAAGTTTGGATGTGTAACGTGCTGATCCTCCTCGTGAGAGAAGTTTGGTTGTGTAACATGTGCTGATCCTCCTAGTGAGAGACGTTTGGATGTGTAACATGTGCTGATCCTCCAAGTGAGAGAAGTCGTTTGGATGTGTAACGTGCTGATCCTCCTAGTAAGAGAGGAGGTTTGGATGTGTAACGTGCTTATCCTCCTAGTGAGAGAAGACGTTTGGATGTGTAACATGTGTTTATCCTCCTAGTGAGAGATGTTTGGATGTGTAATGTGCTGATCCTTCGAGTGAGAGAAGAGGTTTGGATGTGCCACATGTGCTGATCCTCCTAGTGAGCGAAGTTTGGATGTGTAACGTGCTGATCCTCCTAGTGAGAGACGTTTGGATGTGTAACGTGCTGATCCTCCTAGTGAGAGAAGACGTTTGGATGTGTCACGTGCTGATCCTCCTAGTGAGAGACGTTTGCATGTTTAATATGTGCTGATCCTCCTAGTGAGAGACGTTTGGATGTGTAACATGTGCTGATACTCATAGTGAGAGAAGACGTTTGGATGTGTCACGTGCTGATCCTCCTAGTGAGAGAAGTTTGGATGTGTAACATGTGTTGATCCTCCTAGTGAGAGAAGTCTGGATGTCTAACATGTGCTGATCCTCCTAGTGAGAGACGGTTGGATGTGTAACGTGCTGATCCTCCTCGTGAGAGAAGTTTGGTTGTGTAACATGTGCTGATCCTCCTAGTGAGAGACGTTTGGATGTGTAACATGTGCTGATCCTCCAAGTGAGAGAAGTCGTTTGGATGTGTAACGTGTGCTGAACCTCCTAGTGAGAGAAGACGTTTGGATGTGTCACGTGCTGATCCTCCTAGTGAGAGACGTTTGGATGTTTAACATGTGCTGATCCTCCTAGTGAGAGACGTTTGGATGTGTAACATGTGCTGATACTCTTAGTGAGAGAAGACGTTTGGACGTGTCACGTGCTGATCCTCCTAGTGAGAGAAGTTTGGATGTGTAACATGTGTTGATCCTCCTAGTGAGAGAAGTCTGGATGTCTAACATGTGCTGATCCTCCTAGTGAGAGACGGTTGGATGTGTAACGTGCTGATCCTCCTCGTGAGAGAAGTTTGGTTGTGTAACATGTGCTGATCCTCCTAGTGAGAGACGTTTGGATGTGTAACATGTGCTGATCCTCCAAGTGAGAGAAGTCGTTTGGATGTGTAACGTGCTGATCCTCCTAGTGAGAGAAGTTTGGATGTGCAACGTGTGCTGATCCTCCTAGTGAGAGAAGTTTGGATGTTTAACATGCTGATCCTCCTAGTGAGAGAAGTCTGGATGTGGAAAATGTGCTGATCCTCCTAGTGAGAGACGTTTGGATGTTTAACATGCTGATCCTCCTAGTGAGATACGCTTGGATGTGTAAGATGTGCTGATCCTCCTAGTGAGAGACGTTTGGATGTGTAACGTGCTGATCCTCCTAGTGAGAGAAGACGTTTGGATGTGTCACGTGCTGATCCTCCTAGTGAGTGACGTTTAGATGTGTAACATGTGCTGATCCTCCTAGTGAGAGACGTTTGGATGTGTAACATGTGCTGATCCTCCTAGTGAGAGAAGTTTTGATGTGTAACATGTGTTGATCCTCCTAGTGAGAGAAGTCTGGATGTGTAACATGTGCTGATCCTCCTAGTGAGAGACGTTTGGATGTGTAACGTGCTGATCGTCCTCGTGAGAGAAGACATTTGGATGTGTAACATGTGATGATCCTCCTAGTGAGAGAGGAGGTTTGGATGTGTAACGTGCTTATCCTCCTAGTGAGAGAAGACGTTTGGATGTGTAACATGTGTTTATCCTCCTAGTGAGAGACGTTTGGATGTGTAATGTGCTGATCCTTCGAGTGAGAGAAGAGGTTTGGATGTGCCACATGTGCTGATCCTCCTAGCGAGAGAAGTTTGGATGTGTAACGTGCTGATCCTCCTAGTGAGAGACGTTTGGATGTGTAACGTGCTGATCCTCCTAGTGAGAGACGTTTGGATGTGCAACGTGCTGATACTCATCGTGAGAGAAGACGTTTGGATGTGTCACGTGCTGATCCTCCTAGTGAGAGAAGTTTGGATGTGTAACATGTGTTGATCCTCCTAGTGAGAGAAGTCTGGATGTGTAACATGTGCTGATCCTCCAAGTGAGAGAAGTCGTTTGGATGTGTAACGTGCTGATCCTCCTAGTGAGAGAAGTTTGGATGTGCAACGTGTGCTGATCCTCCTAGTGAGAGAAGTTTGGATGTGTAACATGCTTATCCTCCTAGTGAGGGAAGTCTGGATGTGGAAAATGTGCTGATCCTCCTAGTGAGAGACGTTTGGATGTTTAACATGCTGATCCTCCTAGTGAGATACGCTTGGATGTGTAACATGTGCTGATCCTCCTAGTGAGAGACGTTTGGATGTGTAACGTGCTGATCCTCCTAGTGAGAGAAGACGTTTGGATGTGTCACGTGCTGATCCTCCTAGTGAGAGAAGTTTGGATGTGTAACATGTGTTGATCCTTCTAGTGAGAGAAGTCTGGATGTGTAACATGTGCTGATCCTCCTAGTGAGAGACATTTGGATGTGTAACGTGCTGATCCTCCTCGTGAGAGAAGTTTGGTTGTGTAACATGTGCTGATCCTCCTAGTGAGAGACGTTTGGATGTGTAACAGGTGCTGATCCTCCAAGTGAGAGAAGTTGTTTGGATGTGTAACATGCTGATCCTCCTAGTGAGAGAAGTCTGGATGTGGAAAATGTGCTGATCCTCCTAGTGAGAGACGTTTGGATGTTTAACATGCTGATCCTCCTCGTGAGAGAAGACGTTTGGATGTGTAACATGTGCTGATCCTCCTAGTGAGAGAAATTTGGATGTGTAACATGTGTTGATCCTCCTAGTGAGAGACGTCTGGATGTCTAACATGTGCTGATCCTCCTAGTGAGAGACGTTTGGATATGTAACGTGCTTATCCTCCTCGTGAGAGAAGTTTGGATGTGTAACATGTGTTTATCCTCCTAGTGAGACACGTTTGGATGTGTAATGTGCTGATCCTTCGAGTCAGAGAAGAGGTTTGGATGTGCCACGTGTGCTGATCCTCCTAGTGAGAGAAGACGTTTGGATGTGTCACGTGCTGATCCTCCTAGTGAGAGAAGTTTGGATGTGTAACGTGTTGATCCTCCTAGTGAGAGAAGTCTGGATGTCTAACATGTGCTGATCCTCCTAGTGAGAGACGGTTGGATGTGTAACGTGCTGATCCTCCTCGTGAGAGAAGTTTGGTTGTGTAACATGTGCTGATCCTCCTAGTGAGAGACGTTTGGATGTGTAACATGTGCTGATCCTCCAAGTGAGAGAAGTCGTTTGGATGTGTAACGTGCTGATCCTCCTAGTGAGAGAAGTTTGGATGTGCAACGTGTGCTGATCCTCCTAGTGAGAGAAGTTTGGATGGGTAACATGCTTATCCTCCTAGTGAGAGAAGTCTGGATGTGGAAAATGTGCTGATCCTCCTAGTGAGAGACGTTTGGATGTTTAACATGCTGATCCTCCTAGTGAGATACGCTTGGATGTGTAACATGTGCTGATCCTCCTAGTGAGAGACGTTTGGATGTGTAACGTGCTGATCCTCCTAGTGAGAGACGTTTGGATGTGTCACGTGCTGATCCTCCTAGTGAGAGACGTTTGGATGTGTAACATGTGCTGATCCTCCTAGTGAGAGACGTTTGGATGTGTAACATGTGCTGATCCTCCTAGTGAGAGAAGTTTTGATGTGTAACATGTGTTGATCCTCCTAGTGAGAGAAGTTTGGATGGGTAACATGCTTATCCTCCTAGTGAGAGAAGTCTGGATGTGGAAAATGTGCTGATCCTCCTAGTGAGAGACGTTTGGATGTTTAACATGCTGATCCTCCTAGTGAGATACGCTTGGATGTGTAACATGTGCTGATCCTCCTAGTGAGAGACGTTTGGATGTGTAACGTGCTGATCCTCCTAGTGAGAGAAGTTTGGATGTTTAACATGCTGATCCTCCTCGTGAGAGAAGACGTTTGGATGTGTAACATGTGCTGATCCTCCTAGTGAGAGAAATTTGGATGTGTAACGTGCTGATCCTTCGAGTGAGAGAAGAGGTTTGGATGTGCCACGTGTGCTGAACCTCCTAGTGAGAGAAGTTTGGATGTGTAACGTGCTGATCCTCCTAGTGAGAGACGTTTGGATGTGTAACATGTGCTGATCCTCCTAGTGAGAGAAGTTTGGATGTGTAACGTGCTGATCCTCCTCGTGAGAGAAGTTTGGTTGTGTAACATGTGCTGATCCTCCTAGTGAGAGATGTTTGGATGTGTAACATGTGCTGATCCTCCAAGTGAGAGAAGTCGTTTGGATGTGTAACGTGCTGATCCTCCTAGTGAGAGAAGTTTGGATGTGCAACGTGTGCTGATACTCCTAGTGAGAGAAGTTTGGATGTGTAACATGCTCATCCTCCTAGTGAGAGAAGTCTGGATGTGGAAAATGTGCTGATCCTCCTAGTGCGAGATGTTGTTTGGATGTGTAACGTGCTGATCCTCCTAGTGAGAGACGTTTGGATGTGTATCGTGCTGATACTCATCGTGAGAGAAGACGTTTGGATGTGTCACGTGCTGATCCTCCTAGTGAGAGAAGTTTGGATGTGTAACATGTGTTGATCCTCCTAGTGAGAGAAGTCTGGATGTGTAACATGTGCTGATCCTCCTAGTGAGAGACGTTTGGATGTGTAACGTGCTGATCCTCCTCGTGAGAGAAGTTTGGTTGTGTAACATGTGCTGATCCTCCTAGTGAGAGACGTTTGGATGTGTAACATTTGCTGATCCTCCAAGTGAGAGATGTTGTTTGGATGTGTAACGTGCTGATCCTCCTAGTGAGAGACGTTTGGATGTGCAACGTGCTGATACTCATCGTGAGAGAAGACGTTTGGATGTGTCACGTGCTGATCCTCCTAGTGAGAGAAGTTTGGATGTGTAACATGTGTTGATCCTCCTAGTGAGAGAAGTCGGGATGTGTAACATGTGCTGATCCTCCAAGTGAGAGAAGTCGTTTGGATGTGTAACGTGCTGATCCTCCTAGTGAGAGAAGTTTGGATGTGCAACGTGTGCTGATCCTCCTAGTGAGAGAAGTTTGGATGTGTAACATGCTTATCCTCCTAGTGAGAGAAGTCTGGATGTGGAAAATGTGCTGATCCTCCTAGTGAGAGACGTTTGGATGTTTAACATGCTGATCCTCCTAGTGAGATACGCTTGGATGTGTAACATGTGCTGATCCTCCTAGTGAGAGACGTTTGGATGTGTAACGTGCTGATCCTCCTAGTGAGAGAAGACGTTTGGATGTGTCACGTGCTGATCCGCCTAGTGAGAGAAGTTTGGATGTGTAACATGTGTTGATCCTCCTAGTGAGAGAAGTCTGGATGTGGAACATGTGCTGATCCTCCTAGTGAGAGACATTTGGATGTGTAACGTGCTGATCCTCCTCGTGAGAGAAGTTTGGTTGTGTAACATGTGCTGATCCTCCTAGTGAGAGACGTTTGGATGTGTAACAGGTGCTGATCCTCCAAGTGAGAGAAGTTGTTTGGATGTGTAACATGCTGATCCTCCTAGTGAGAGAAGTCTGGATGTGGAAAATGTGCTGATCCTCCTAGTGAGAGACGTTTGGATGTTTAACATGCTGATCCTCCTCGTGAGAGAAGACGTTTGGATGTGTCACGTGCTGATCCTCCTAGTGAGAGAAGTTTGGATGTGTAACATGTGCAGATCCTCCTAGTAAGAGACGTTTGGATGTTTAATATGTGCTGGTTCTCCTACTGAGAGAGGTTTGAATGTGTAGCTTGTGCTGATCCTCCTAGTGAGAGATGTTTGGATGTGTAACATGTGCTGATCCTCCTAGTGAGAGAGGAGGTTTGGATGTGTAACGTGCTTATCCTCCTAGTGAGAGAAGCCGTTTGGATGTGTAACATGTGTTTATGCTCCTAGTGAGAGACGTTTGGATGTGTAATGTGCTGGTCCTTCTAGTGAGAGAAGAGGTTTGGATGTGCCACATGTGCTGATCCTCCTAGTGAGAGAAGTTTGGATGTGTAACATGTGCAGATCCTCCTAGTAAGACACGTTTGGATGTTTAATATGTGCTGGTTTTCCTCCTGAGTGAGGTTTGAATGTGTAGCATGTGCTGATCCTCCTAGTCAGTGACGTTTGGATGTGTAACATGTGCTGATCCTCCTAGTGAGAGAGGAGGTTTGGATGTGTAATGTGCTGATCCTCCTAGTGAGATAAGACGTTTGGATGTGTAACATGTGTTTATCCTCCTAGTGAGAGACGTTTGGATGTGTAATGTGCTGATCCTTCGAGTGAGAGAAGAGGTTTGGATGTGCCACATGTGCTGATCCTCCTAGTGAGAGAAGTTTGGATGTGTAACGTGCTGATCCTCCTAGTGAGATACGTTTGGATGTGTTACGTGCTGATCCTCCTAGTGAGAGAAGACGTTTGGATGTGTCACGTGCTGATCCTCCTAGTGAGAGACGTTTGGATGTTTAATATGTGCTGGTTTTCCTACTGAGAGAGGTTTGAATGTGTAGCATGTGCTGATCCTCCTAGTGTGAGACGTTTGGATGTGTAACGTGCTGATCCTCCTAGTGAGAGAGGAGGTTTGGATGTGTAACGTGCTTATCCTCCTAGTGAGAGAAGACATTTGGATGTGTAACGTGCTGATCCTCCTCGTGAGAGAAGTTTGGTTGTGTAACATGTGCTGATCCTACTAGTGAGAGACGTTTGGACGTGTAACAGGTGCTGATCCTCCAAGTGAGAGAAGTTGTTTGGATGTGTAACGTGCTGATCCTCCTAGTGAGAGAAGTTTGGATGTGCAACGTGTGCTGATCCTCCTTGTGAGAGAAGTTTGGATGTGTAACATGCTGATCCTCCTAGTGCGAGAAGTCTGGATGTGGAAAATGTGCTGATCCTCCTAGTGAGAGACGTTTGGATGTTTAACATGCTGATCCTCCTAGTAAGACACGTTTGGATGTTTAATATGTGCTGGTTTTCCTACTGAGAGAGGTTTGAATGTGTAGCATGTGCTGATCCTCCTAGTCAGTGACGTTTGGATGTGTAACATGTGCTGATCCTCCTAGTAAGAGAGGAGGTTTGGATGTGTAACGTGCTTATCCTCCTAGTGAGAGAAGACGTTTGGATGTGTAACATGTGTTTATCCTCCTAGTGAGAGATGTTTGGATGTGTAATGTGCTGATCCTTCGAGTGAGAGAAGAGGTTTGGATGTGCCACATGTGCTGATCCTCCTAGTGAGCGAAGTTTGGATGTGTAACGTGCTGATCCTCCTAGTGAGAGACGTTTGGATGTGTAACGTGCTGATCCTCCTAGTGAGAGAAGACGTTTGGATGTGTCACGTGCTGATCCTCCTAGTGAGAGACGTTTGCATGTTTAATATGTGCTGATCCTCCTAGTGAGAGACGTTTGGATGTGTAACATGTGCTGATACTCATAGTGAGAGAAGACGTTTGGATGTGTCACGTGCTGATCCTCCTAGTGAGAGAAGTTTGGATGTGTAACATGTGTTGATCCTCCTAGTGAGAGAAGTCTGGATGTGTAACATGTGCTGATCCTCCTAGTGAGAGACGTTTGGATGTGTAACGTGCTGATCCTTCGAGTGAGAGAAGAGGTTTGGATGTGCCACGTGTGCTGAACCTCCTAGTGAGAGAAGACGTTTGGATGTGTCACGTGCTGATCCTCCTAGTGAGAGACGTTTGGATGTTTAACATGTGCTGATCCTCCTAGTGAGAGACGTTTGGATGTGTAACATGTGCTGATACTCTTAGTGAGAGAAGACGTTTGGATGTGTCACGTGCTGATCCTCCTAGTGAGAGAAGTTTGGATGTGTAACATGTGTTGATCCTCCTAGTGAGAGAAGTCTGGATGTCTAACATGTGCTGATCCTCCTAGTGAGAGACGGTTGGATGTGTAACGTGCTGATCCTCCTCGTGAGAGAAGTTTGGTTGTGTAACATGTGCTGATCCTCCTAGTGAGAGACGTTTGGATGTGTAACATGTGCTGATCCTCCAAGTGAGAGAAGTCGTTTGGATGTGTAACGTGCTGATCCTCCTAGTGAGAGAAGTTTGGATGTGCAACGTGTGCTGATCCTCCTAGTGAGAGAAGTTTGGATGTTTAACATGCTGATCCTCCTAGTGAGAGAAGTCTGGATGTGGAAAATGTGCTGATCCTCCTAGTGAGAGACGTTTGGATGTTTAACATGCTGATCCTCCTAGTAAGATACGCTTGGATGTGTAAGATGTGCTGATCCTCCTAGTGAGAGACGTTTGGATGTGTAACGTGCTGATCCTCCTAGTGAGAGAAGACGTTTGGATGTGTCACGTGCTGATCCTCCTAGTGAGAGACGTTTGGATGTGTAACATGTGCTGATCCTCCTAGTGAGAGACGTTTGGATGTGTAACATGTGCTGATCCTCCTAGTGAGAGAAGTTTTGATGTGTAACATGTGTTGATCCTCCTAGTGAGAGAAGTCTGGATGTGTAACATGTGCTGATCCTCCTAGTGAGAGACGTTTGGATGTGTAACGTGCTGATCGTCCTAGTGAGAGAAGACGTTTGGATGTGTAACATGTGTTTATCCTCCTAGTGAGAGACGTTTGGATGTGTAATGTGCTGATCCTTCGAGTGAGAGAAGAGGTTTGGATGTGCCACATGTGCTGATCCTCCTAGCGAGAGAAGTTTGGATGTGTAACGTGCTGATCCTCCTAGTGAGAGACGTTTGGATGTGTAACGTGCTGATCCTCCTAGTGAGAGACGTTTGGATGTGCAACGTGCTGATACTCATCGTGAGAGAAGACGTTTGGATGTGTAACATGCTTATCCTCCTAGTGAGGGAAGTCTGGATGTGGAAAATGTGCTGATCCTCCTAGTGAGAGACGTTTGGATGTTTAACATGCTGATCCTCCTAGTGAGATACGCTTGGATGTGTAACATGTGCTGATCCTCCTAGTGAGAGACGTTTGGATGTGTAACGTGCTGATCCTCCTAGTGAGAGAAGACGTTTGGATGTGTCACGTGCTGATCCTCCTAGTGAGAGAAGTTTGGATGTGTAACATGTGTTGATCCTTCTAGTGAGAGAAGTCTGGATGTGTAACATGTGCTGATCCTCCTAGTGAGAGACATTTGGATGTGTAACGTGCTGATCCTCCTCGTGAGAGAAGTTTGGTTGTGTAACATGTGCTGATCCTCCTAGTGAGAGAAGTCTGGATGTGGAAAATGTGCTGATCCTCCTAGTGAGAGACGTTTGGATGTTTAACATGCTGATCCTCCTCGTGAGAGAAGACGTTTGGATGTGTAACATGTGCTGATCCTCCTAGTGAGAGAAATTTGGATGTGTAACATGTGTTGATCCTCCTAGTGAGAGACGTCTGGATGTCTAACATGTGCTGATCCTCCTAGTGAGAGATGTTTGGATGTGTAACGTGCTTATCCTCCTCGTGAGAGAAGTTTGGATGTGTAACATGTGTTTATCCTCCTAGTGAGACACGTTTGGATGTGTAATGTGCTGATCCTTCGAGTCAGAGAAGAGGTTTGGATGTGCCACGTGTGCTGATCCTCCTAGTGAGAGAAGACGTTTGGATGTGTCACGTGCTGATCCTCCTAGTGAGAGACGTTTGGATGTTTAACATGTGCTGATCCTCCTAGTGAGAGACGTTTGGATGTGTAACATGTGCTGATACTCTTAGTGAGAGAAGACGTTTGGATGTGTCACGTGCTGATCCTCCTAGTGAGAGAAGTTTGGATGTGTAACATGTGTTGATCCTCCTAGTGAGAGAAGTCTGGATGTCTAACATGTGCTGATCCTCCTAGTGAGAGACGGTTGGATGTGTAACGTGCTGATCCTCCTCGTGAGAGAAGTTTGGTTGTGTAACATGTGCTGATCCTCCTAGTGAGAGACGTTTGGATGTGTAACATGTGCTGATCCTCCAAGTGAGAGAAGTCGTTTGGATGTGTAACGTGCTGATCCTCCTAGTGAGAGAAGTTTGGATGTGCAACGTGTGCTGATCCTCCTAGTGAGAGAAGTTTGGATGGGTAACATGCTTATCCTCCTAGTGAGAGAAGTCTGGATGTGGAAAATGTGCTGATCCTCCTAGTGAGAGACGTTTGGATGTTTAACATGCTGATCCTCCTAGTGAGATACGCTTGGATGTGTAACGTGCTGATCCTCCTAGTGAGAGACGTTTGGATGTGTAACGTGCTGATCCTCCTAGTGAGAGAAGACGTTTGGATGTGTCACGTGCTGATCCTCCTAGTGAGAGACGTTTGGATGTGTAACATGTGCTGATCCTCCTAGTGAGAGACGTTTGGATGTGTAACATGTGCTGATCCTCCTAGTGAGAGAAGTTTTGATGTGTAACATGTGTTGATCCTCCTAGTGAGAGAAGTCTGGATGTGTAACATGTGCTGATCCTCCTAGTGAGAGACGTTTGGATGTGTAACGTGCTGATCGTCCTCGTGAGAGAAGACATTTGGATGTGTAACATGTGATGATCCTCCTAGTGAGAGAGGAGGTTTGGATGTGTAACGTGCTTATCCTCCTAGTGAGAGAAGACGTTTGGATGTGTAACATGTGTTTATCCTCCTAGTGAGAGACGTTTGGATGTGTAATGTGCTGATCCTTCGAGTGAGAGAAGAGGTTTGGATGTGCCACATGTGCTGATCCTCCTAGCGAGAGAAGTTTGGATGTGTAACGTGCTGATCCTCCTAGTGAGAGACGTTTGGATGTGTAACGTGCTGATCCTCCTAGTGAGAGACGTTTGGATGTGCAACGTGCTGATACTCATCGTGAGAGAAGACGTTTGGATGTGTAACATGCTTATCCTCCTAGTGAGGGAAGTCTGGATGTGGAAAATGTGCTGATCCTCCTAGTGAGAGACGTTTGGATGTTTAACATGCTGATCCTCCTAGTGAGATACGCTTGGATGTGTAACATGTGCTGATCCTCCTAGTGAGAGACGTTTGGATGTGTAACGTGCTGATCCTCCTAGTGAGAGAAGACGTTTGGATGTGTCACGTGCTGATCCTCCTACTGAGAGAAGTTTGGATGTGTAACATGTGTTGATCCTTCTAGTGAGAGAAGTCTGGATGTGTAACATGTGCTGATCCTCCTAGTGAGAGACATTTGGATGTGTAACGTGCTGATCCTCCTCGTGAGAGAAGTTTGGTTGTGTAACATGTGCTGATCCTCCAAGTGAGAGAAGTTGTTTGGATGTGTAACATGCTGATCCTCCTAGTGAGAGAAGTCTGGATGTGGAAAATGTGCTGATCCTCCTAGTGAGAGACGTTTGGATGTTTAACATGCTGATCCTCCTCGTGAGAGAAGACGTTTGGATGTGTAACATGTGCTGATCCTCCTAGTGAGAGAAATTTGGATGTGTAACATGTGTTGATCCTCCTAGTGAGAGACGTCTGGATGTCTAACATGTGCTGATCCTCCTAGTGAGAGATGTTTGGATGTGTAACGTGCTTATCCTCCTCGTGAGAGAAGTTTGGATGTGTAACATGTGTTTATCCTCCTAGTGAGACACGTTTGGATGTGTAATGTGCTGATCCTTCGAGTCAGAGAAGAGGTTTGGATGTGCCACGTGTGCTGATCCTCCTAGTGAGAGAAGACGTTTGGATGTGTCACGTGCTGATCCTCCTAGTGAGAGACGTTTGGATGTTTAACATGTGCTGATCCTCCTAGTGAGAGACGTTTGGATGTGTAACATGTGCTGATACTCTTAGTGAGAGAAGACGTTTGGATGTGTCACGTGCTGATCCTCCTAGTGAGAGAAGTTTGGATGTGTAACATGTGTTGATCCTCCTAGTGAGAGAAGTCTGGATGTCTAACATGTGCTGATCCTCCTAGTGAGAGACGGTTGGATGTGTAACGTGCTGATCCTCCTCGTGAGAGAAGTTTGGTTGTGTAACGTGCTGATCCTCCTAGTGAGAGACGTTTGGATGTGTAACATGTGCTGATCCTCCAAGTGAGAGAAGTCGTTTGGATGTGTAACGTGCTGATCCTCCTAGTGAGAGAAGTTTGGATGTGCAACGTGTGCTGATCCTCCTAGTGAGAGAAGTTTGGATGGGTAACATGCTTATCCTCCTAGTGAGAGAAGTCTGGATGTGGAAAATGTGCTGATCCTCCTAGTGAGAGACGTTTGGATGTTTAACATGCTGATCCTCCTAGTGAGATACGCTTGGATGTGTAACGTGCTGATCCTCCTAGTGAGAGACGTTTGGATGTGTAACGTGCTGATCCTCCTAGTGAGAGAAGACGTTTGGATGTGTCACGTGCTGATCCTCCTAGTGAGAGACGTTTGGATGTGTAACATGTGCTGATCCTCCTAGTGAGAGACGTTTGGATGTGTAACATGTGCTGATCCTCCTAGTGAGAGAAGTTTTGATGTGTAACATGTGTTGATCCTCCTAGTGAGAGAAGTCTGGATGTGTAACATGTGCTGATCCTCCTAGTGAGAGACGTTTGGATGTGTAACGTGCTGATCGTCCTCGTGAGAGAAGACGTTTGGATGTGTAACATGTGATGATCCTCCTAGTGAGAGAGGAGGTTTGGATGTGTAACGTGCTTATCCTCCTAGTGAGAGAAGACGTTTGGATGTGTAACATGTGTTTATCCTCCTAGTGAGAGACGTTTGGATGTGTAATGTGCTGATCCTTCGAGTGAGAGAAGAGGTTTGGATGTGCCACATGTGCTGATCCTCCTAGCGAGAGAAGTTTGGATGTGTAACGTGCTGATCCTCCTAGTGAGAGACGTTTGGATGTGTAACGTGCTGATCCTCCTAGTGAGAGACGTTTGGATGTTTAACATGCTGATCCTCCTAGTGAGATACGCTTGGATGTGTAACATGTGCTGATCCTCCTAGTGAGAGACGTTTGGATGTGTAACGTGCTGATCCTCCTAGTGAGAGAAGACGTTTGGATGTGTCACGTGCTGATCCTCCTACTGAGAGAAGTTTGGATGTGTAACATGTGTTGATCCTTCTAGTGAGAGAAGTCTGGATGTGTAACATGTGCTGATCCTCCTAGTGAGAGACATTTGGATGTGTAACGTGCTGATCCTCCTCGTGAGAGAAGTTTGGTTGTGTAACATGTGCTGATCCTCCAAGTGAGAGAAGTTGTTTGGATGTGTAACATGCTGATCCTCCTAGTGAGATAAGTCTGGATGTGGAAAATGTGCTGATCCTCCTAGTGAGAGACGTTTGGATGTTTAACATGCTGATCCTCCTCGTGAGAGACGACGTTTGGATGTGTAACATGTGCTGATCCTCCTAGTGAGAGAAATTTGGATGTGTAACATGTGTTGATCCTCCTAGTGAGAGACGTCTGGATGTCTAACATGTGCTGATCCTCCTAGTGAGAGATGTTTGGATGTGTAACGTGCTTATCCTCCTCGTGAGAGAAGTTTGGATGTGTAACATGTGTTTATCCTCCTAGTGAGAGAAATTTGGATGTGTAACATGTGTTGATCCTCCTAGTGAGAGACGTCTGGATGTCTAACATGTGCTGATCCTCCTAGTGAGAGATGTTTGGATGTGTAACGTGCTTATCCTCCTCGTGAGAGAAGTTTGGATGTGTAACATGTGTTTATCCTCCTAGTGAGACACGTTTGGATGTGTAATGTGCTGATCCTTCGAGTCAGAGAAGAGGTTTGGATGTGCCACGTGTGCTGATCCTCCTAGTGAGAGAAGACGTTTGGATGTGTCACGTGCTGATCCTCCTAGTGAGAGACGTTTGGATGTTTAACATGTGCTGATCCTCCTAGTGAGAGACGTTTGGATGTGTAACATGTGCTGATACTCTTAGTGAGAGAAGACGTTTGGATGTGTCACGTGCTGATCCTCCTAGTGAGAGAAGTTTGGATGTGTAACATGTGTTGATCCTCCTAGTGAGAGAAGTCTGGATGTCTAACATGTGCTGATCCTCCTAGTGAGAGACGGTTGGATGTGTAACGTGCTGATCCTCCTCGTGAGAGAAGTTTGGTTGTGTAACGTGCTGATCCTCCTAGTGAGAGACGTTTGGATGTGTAACATGTGCTGATCCTCCAAGTGAGAGAAGTCGTTTGGATGTGTAACGTGCTGATCCTCCTAGTGAGAGAAGTTTGGATGTGCAACGTGTGCTGATCCTCCTAGTGAGAGAAGTTTGGATGGGTAACATGCTTATCCTCCTAGTGAGAGAAGTCTGGATGTGGAAAATGTGCTGATCCTCCTAGTGAGAGACGTTTGGATGTTTAACATGCTGATCCTCCTAGTGAGATACGCTTGGATGTGTAACGTGCTGATCCTCCTAGTGAGAGACGTTTGGATGTGTAACGTGCTGATCCTCCTAGTGAGAGAAGACGTTTGGATGTGTCACGTGCTGATCCTCCTAGTGAGAGATGTTTGGATGTGTAACATGTGCTGATCCTCCTAGTGAGAGACGTTTGGATGTGTAACATGTGCTGATCCTCCTAGTGAGAGAAGTTTTGATGTGTAACATGTGTTGATCCTCCTAGTGAGAGAAGTCTGGATGTGTAACATGTGCTGATCCTCCTAGTGAGAGACGTTTGGATGTGTAACGTGCTGATCGTCCTCGTGAGAGAAGACGTTTGGATGTGTAACATGTGATGATCCTCCTAGTGAGAGAGGAGGTTTGGATGTGTAACGTGCTTATCCTCCTAGTGAGAGAAGACGTTTGGATGTGTAACATGTGTTTATCCTCCTAGTGAGAGACGTTTGGATGTGTAATGTGCTGATCCTTCGAGTGAGAGAAGAGGTTTGGATGTGCCACATGTGCTGATCCTCCTAGCGAGAGAAGTTTGGATGTGTAACGTGCTGATCCTCCTAGTGAGAGACGTTTGGATGTGTAACGTGCTGATCCTCCTAGTGAGAGACGTTTGGATGTGCAACGTGCTGATACTCATCGTGAGAGAAGACGTTTGGATGTGTAACATGCTTATCCTCCTAGTGAGGGAAGTCTGGATGTGGAAAATGTGCTGATCCTCCTAGTGAGAGACGTTTGGATGTTTAACATGCTGATCCTCCTAGTGAGATACGCTTGGATGTGTAACATGTGCTGATCCTCCTAGTGAGAGACGTTTGGATGTGTAACGTGCTGATCCTCCTAGTGAGAGAAGACGTTTGGATGTGTCACGTGCTGATCCTCCTACTGAGAGAAGTTTGGATGTGTAACATGTGTTGATCCTTCTAGTGAGAGAAGTCTGGATGTGTAACATGTGCTGATCCTCCTAGTGAGAGACATTTGGATGTGTAACGTGCTGATCCTCCTCGTGAGAGAAGTTTGGTTGTGTAACATGTGCTGATCCTCCAAGTGAGAGAAGTTGTTTGGATGTGTAACATGCTGATCCTCCTAGTGAGAGAAGTCTGGATGTGGAAAATGTGCTGATCCTCCTAGTGAGAGACGTTTGGATGTTTAACATGCTGATCCTCCTCGTGAGAGAAGACGTTTGGATGTGTAACATGTGCTGATCCTCCTAGTGAGAGAAATTTGGATGTGTAACATGTGTTGATCCTCCTAGTGAGAGACGTCTGGATGTCTAACATGTGCTGATCCTCCTAGTGAGAGATGTTTGGATGTGTAACGTGCTTATCCTCCTCGTGAGAGAAGTTTGGATGTGTAACATGTGTTTATCCTCCTAGTGAGACACGTTTGGATGTGTAATGTGCTGATCCTTCGAGTCAGAGAAGAGGTTTGGATGTGCCACGTGTGCTGATCCTTTTAGTGAGAGAAGACGTTTGGATGTGTCACGTGCTGATCCTCCTAGTGAGAGACGTTTGGATGTTTAACATGTGCTGATCCTCCTAGTGAGAGACGTTTGGATGTGTAACATGTGCTGATACTCTTAGTGAGAGAAGACGTTTGGATGTGTCACGTGCTGATCCTCCTAGTGAGAGAAGTTTGGATGTGTAACATGTGTTGATCCTCCTAGTGAGAGAAGTCTGGATGTCTAACATGTGCTGATCCTCCTAGTGAGAGACGGTTGGATGTGTAACGTGCTGATCCTCCTCGTGAGAGAAGTTTGGTTGTGTAACATGTGCTGATCCTCCTAGTGAGAGACGTTTGGATGTGTAACATGTGCTGATCCTCCAAGTGAGAGAAGTCGTTTGGATGTGTAACGTGCTGATCCTCCTAGTGAGAGAAGTTTGGATGTGCAACGTGTGCTGATCCTCCTAGTGAGAGAAGTTTGGATGGGTAACATGCTTATCCTCCTAGTGAGAGAAGTCTGGATGTGGAAAATGTGCTGATCCTCCTAGTGAGAGACGTTTGGATGTTTAACATGCTGATCCTCCTAGTGAGATACGCTTGGATGTGTAACGTGCTGATCCTCCTAGTGAGAGACGTTTGGATGTGTAACGTGCTGATCCTCCTAGTGAGAGAAGACGTTTGGATGTGTCACGTGCTGATCCTCCTAGTGAGAGACGTTTGGATGTGTAACATGTGCTGATCCTCCTAGTGAGAGACGTTTGGATGTGTAACATGTGCTGATCCTCCTAGTGAGAGAAGTTTTGATGTGTAACATGTGTTGATCCTCCTAGTGAGAGAAGTCTGGATGTGTAACATGTGCTGATCCTCCTAGTGAGAGACGTTTGGATGTGTAACGTGCTGATCGTCCTCGTGAGAGAAGACGTTTGGATGTGTAACATGTGATGATCCTCCTAGTGAGAGAGGAGGTTTGGATGTGTAACGTGCTTATCCTCCTAGTGAGAGAAGACGTTTGGATGTGTAACATGTGTTTATCCTCCTAGTGAGAGACGTTTGGATGTGTAATGTGCTGATCCTTCGAGTGAGAGAAGAGGTTTGGATGTGCCACATGTGCTGATCCTCCTAGCGAGAGAAGTTTGGATGTGTAACGTGCTGATCCTCCTAGTGAGAGACGTTTGGATGTGTAACGTGCTGATCCTCCTAGTGAGAGAAGACGTTTGGATGTGTCACGTGCTGATCCTCCTAGTGAGAGTCCGTTTGGATGTGTAACGTGCTGATACTCATAGTGAGATAAGACGTTTGGATGTGTCACGTGCTGGTCCTCCTAGTGAGAGAATTTTGGATGTGTAACGTGTTGATCCTCCTAGTGAGAGAGGTCTGGATGTGTAACGTGCTGATCCTCCTAGTGAGAGACATTTGGATGTGTAACGTGCTGATCCTCCTCGTGAGAGAAGTTTGGTTGTGTAACATGTGCTGATCCTCCTAGTGAGAGACGTTTGGATGTGTAACATGTGCTGATCCTCCAAGTGAGAGAAGTTGTTTGGATGTGTAACGTGCTGATCCTCCTAGTGAGAGAAGTTTGGATGTCTAACATGTGCTGATCCTCCTAGTGAGAGACGGTTGGATGTGTAACGTGCTGATCCTCCTCGTGAGAGAAGTTTGGTTGTGTAACATGTGCTGATCCTCCTAGTGAGAGACGTTTGGATGTGTAACATGTGCTGATCCTCCAAGTGAGAGAAGTCGTTTGGATGTGTAACGTGCTGATCCTCCTAGTGAGAGAAGTTTGGATGTGCAACGTGTGCTGATCCTCCTAGTGAGAGAAGTTTGGATGGGTAACATGCTTATCCTCCTAGTGAGAGAAGTCTGGATGTGGAAAATGTGCTGATCCTCCTAGTGAGCGACGTTTGGATGTTTAACATGCTGATCCTCCTAGTGAGATACGCTTGGATGTGTAACATGTGCTGATCCTTCGAGTCAGAGAAGAGGTTTGGATGTGCCACGTGTGCTGATCCTCCTAGTGAGAGAAGACATTTGGATGTGTCACGTGCTGATCCTCCTAGTGAGAGACGTTTGGATGTTTAACATGTGCTGATCCTCCTAGTGAGAGACGTTTGGATGTGTAACATGTGCTGATACTCTTAGTGAGAGAAGACGTTTGGATGTGTCACGTGCTGATCCTCCTAGTGAGAGAAGTTTGGATGTGTAACATGTGTTGATCCTCCTAGTGAGAGAAGTCTGGATGTCTAACATGTGCTGATCCTCCTAGTGAGAGACGGTTGGATGTGTAACGTGCTGATCCTCCTCGTGAGAGAAGTTTGGTTGTGTAACATGTGCTGATCCTCCTAGTGAGAGACGTTTGGATGTGTAACATGTGCTGATCCTCCAAGTGAGAGAAGTCGTTTGGATGTGTAACGTGCTGATCCTCCTAGTGAGAGAAGTTTGGATGTGCAACGTGTGCTGATCCTCCTAGTGAGAGAAGTTTGGATGGGTAACATGCTTATCCTCCTAGTGAGAGAAGTCTGGATGTGGAAAATGTGCTGATCCTCCTAGTGAGAGACGTTTGGATGTTTAACATGCTGATCCTCCTAGTGAGATACGCTTGGATGTGTAACATGTGCTGATCCTCCTAGTGAGAGACGTTTGGATGTGTAACGTGCTGATCCTCCTAGTGAGAGAAGACGTTTGGATGTGTCACGTGCTGATCCTCCTAGTGAGAGACGTTTGGATGTGTAACATGTGCTGATCCTCCTAGTGAGAGACGTTTGGATGTGTAACATGTGCTGATCCTCCTAGTGAGAGAAGTTTTGATGTGTAACATGTGTTGATCCTCCTAGTGAGAGAAGTCTGGATGTGTAACATGTGCTGATCCTCCTAGTGAGAGACGTTTGGATGTGTAATGTGCTGATCCTCCTAGTGAGAGAAGTCTGGATGTGGAAAATGTGCTGATCCTCCTAGTGAGAGACGTTTGGATGTTTAACATGCTGATCCTCCTCGTGAGAGAAGACGTTTGGATGTGTAACATGTGCTGATCCTCCTAGTGAGAGAAATTTGGATGTGTAACATGTGTTGATCCTCCTAGTGAGAGACGTCTGGATGTCTAACATGTGCTGATCCTCCTAGTGAGAGATGTTTGGATGTGTAACGTGCTTATCCTCCTCGTGAGAGAAGTTTGGATGTGTAACATGTGTTTATCCTCCTAGTGAGACACGTTTGGATGTGTAATGTGCTGATCCTTCGAGTCAGAGAAGAGGTTTGGATGTGCCACGTGTGCTGATCCTCCTAGTGAGAGAAGACGTTTGGATGTGTCACGTGCTGATCCTCCTAGTGAGAGACGTTTGGATGTTTAACATGTGCTGATCCTCCTAGTGAGAGACGTTTGGATGTGTAACATGTGCTGATACTCTTAGTGAGAGAAGACGTTTGGATGTGTCACGTGCTGATCCTCCTAGTGAGAGAAGTTTGGATGTGTAACATGTGTTGATCCTCCTAGTGAGAGAAGTCTGGATGTCTAACATGTGCTGATCCTCCTAGTGAGAGACGGTTGGATGTGTAACGTGCTGATCCTCCTCGTGAGAGAAGTTTGGTTGTGTAACATGTGCTGATCCTCCTAGTGAGAGACGTTTGGATGTGTAACATGTGCTGATCCTCCAAGTGAGAGAAGTCGTTTGGATGTGTAACGTGCTGATCCTCCTAGTGAGAGAAGTTTGGATGTGCAACGTGTGCTGATCCTCCTAGTGAGAGAAGTTTGGATGGGTAACATGCTTATCCTCCTAGTGAGAGAAGTCTGGATGTGGAAAATGTGCTGATCCTCCTAGTGAGAGACGTTTGGATGTTTAACATGCTGATCCTCCTAGTGAGATACGCTTGGATGTGTAACATGTGCTGATCCTCCTAGTGAGAGACGTTTGGATGTGTAACGTGCTGATCCTCCTAGTGAGAGAAGACGTTTGGATGTGTCACGTGCTGATCCTCCTAGTGAGAGACGTTTGGATGTGTAACATGTGCTGATCCTCCTAGTGAGAGACGTTTGGATGTGTAACATGTGCTGATCCTCCTAGTGAGAGAAGTTTTGATGTGTAACATGTGTTGATCCTCCTAGTGAGAGAAGTCTGGATGTGTAACATGTGCTGATCCTCCTAGTGAGAGACGTTTGGATGTGTAACGTGCTGATCCTCCTAGTGAGAGAAGTCTGGATGTGGAAAATGTGCTGATCCTCCTAGTGAGAGACGTTTGGATGTTTAACATGCTGATCCTCCTCGTGAGAGAAGACGTTTGGATGTGTAACATGTGCTGATCCTCCTAGTGAGAGAAATTTGGATGTGTAACATGTGTTGATCCTCCTAGTGAGAGACGTCTGGATGTCTAACATGTGCTGATCCTCCTAGTGAGAGATGTTTGGATGTGTAACGTGCTTATCCTCCTCGTGAGAGAAGTTTGGATGTGTAACATGTGTTTATCCTCCTAGTGAGACACGTTTGGATGTGTAATGTGCTGATCCTTCGAGTCAGAGAAGAGGTTTGGATGTGCCACGTGTGCTGATCCTCCTAGTGAGAGAAGACGTTTGGATGTGTCACGTGCTGATCCTCCTAGTGAGAGACGTTTGGATGTTTAACATGTGCTGATCCTCCTAGTGAGAGACGTTTGGATGTGTAACATGTGCTGATACTCTTAGTGAGAGAAGACGTTTGGATGTGTCACGTGCTGATCCTCCTAGTGAGAGAAGTTTGGATGTGTAACATGTGTTGATCCTCCTAGTGAGAGAAGTCTGGATGTCTAACATGTGCTGATCCTCCTAGTGAGAGACGGTTGGATGTGTAACGTGCTGATCCTCCTCGTGAGAGAAGTTTGGTTGTGTAACATGTGCTGATCCTCCTAGTGAGAGACGTTTGGATGTGTAACATGTGCTGATCCTCCAAGTGAGAGAAGTCGTTTGGATGTGTAACGTGCTGATCCTCCTAGTGAGAGAAGTTTGGATGTGCAACGTGTGCTGATCCTCCTAGTGAGAGAAGTTTGGATGGGTAACATGCTTATCCTCCTAGTGAGAGAAGTCTGGATGTGGAAAATGTGCTGATCCTCCTAGTGAGAGACGTTTGGATGTTTAACATGCTGATCCTCCTAGTGAGATACGCTTGGATGTGTAACGTGCTGATCCTCCTAGTGAGAGACGTTTGGATGTGTAACGTGCTGATCCTCCTAGTGAGAGAAGACGTTTGGATGTGTCACGTGCTGATCCTCCTAGTGAGAGACGTTTGGATGTGTAACATGTGCTGATCCTCCTAGTGAGAGACGTTTGGATGTGTAACATGTGCTGATCCTCCTAGTGAGAGAAGTTTTGATGTGTAACATGTGTTGATCCTCCTAGTGAGAGAAGTCTGGATGTGTAACATGTGCTGATCCTCCTAGTGAGAGACGTTTGGATGTGTAACGTGCTGATCGTCCTCGTGAGAGAAGACGTTTGGATGTGTAACATGTGATGATCCTCCTAGTGAGAGAGGAGGTTTGGATGTGTAACGTGCTTATCCTCCTAGTGAGAGAAGACGTTTGGATGTGTAACATGTGTTTATCCTCCTAGTGAGAGACGTTTGGATGTGTAATGTGCTGATCCTTCGAGTGAGAGAAGAGGTTTGGATGTGCCACATGTGCTGATCCTCCTAGCGAGAGAAGTTTGGATGTGTAACGTGCTGATCCTCCTAGTGAGAGACGTTTGGATGTGTAACGTGCTGATCCTCCTAGTGAGAGACGTTTGGATGTGCAACGTGCTGATACTCATCGTGAGAGAAGACGTTTGGATGTGTAACATGCTTATCCTCCTAGTGAGGGAAGTCTGGATGTGGAAAATGTGCTGATCCTCCTAGTGAGAGACGTTTGGATGTTTAACATGCTGATCCTCCTAGTGAGATACGCTTGGATGTGTAACATGTGCTGATCCTCCTAGTGAGAGACGTTTGGATGTGTAACGTGCTGATCCTCCTAGTGAGAGAAGACGTTTGGATGTGTCACGTGCTGATCCTCCTACTGAGAGAAGTTTGGATGTGTAACATGTGTTGATCCTTCTAGTGAGAGAAGTCTGGATGTGTAACATGTGCTGATCCTCCTAGTGAGAGACATTTGGATGTGTAACGTGCTGATCCTCCTCGTGAGAGAAGTTTGGTTGTGTAACATGTGCTGATCCTCCAAGTGAGAGAAGTTGTTTGGATGTGTAACATGCTGATCCTCCTAGTGAGAGAAGTCTGGATGTGGAAAATGTGCTGATCCTCCTAGTGAGAGACGTTTGGATGTTTAACATGCTGATCCTCCTCGTGAGAGAAGACGTTTGGATGTGTAACATGTGCTGATCCTCCTAGTGAGAGAAATTTGGATGTGTAACCTGTGTTGATCCTCCTAGTGAGAGACGTCTGGATGTCTAACATGTGCTGATCCTCCTAGTGAGAGATGTTTGGATGTGTAACGTGCTTATCCTCCTCGTGAGAGAAGTTTGGATGTGTAACATGTGTTTATCCTCCTAGTGAGACACGTTTGGATGTGTAATGTGCTGATCCTTCGAGTCAGAGAAGAGGTTTGGATGTGCCACGTGTGCTGATCCTTTTAGTGAGAGAAGACGTTTGGATGTGTCACGTGCTGATCCTCCTAGTGAGAGACGTTTGGATGTTTAACATGTGCTGATCCTCCTAGTGAGAGACGTTTGGATGTGTAACATGTGCTGATACTCTTAGTGAGAGAAGACGTTTGGATGTGTCACGTGCTGATCCTCCTAGTGAGAGAAGTTTGGATGTGTAACATGTGTTGATCCTCCTAGTGAGAGAAGTCTGGATGTCTAACATGTGCTGATCCTCCTAGTGAGAGACGGTTGGATGTGTAACGTGCTGATCCTCCTCGTGAGAGAAGTTTGGTTGTGTAACATGTGCTGATCCTCCTAGTGAGAGACGTTTGGATGTGTAACATGTGCTGATCCTCCAAGTGAGAGAAGTCGTTTGGATGTGTAACGTGCTGATCCTCCTAGTGAGAGAAGTTTGGATGTGCAACGTGTGCTGATCCTCCTAGTGAGAGAAGTTTGGATGGGTAACATGCTTATCCTCCTAGTGAGAGAAGTCTGGATGTGGAAAATGTGCTGATCCTCCTAGTGAGAGACGTTTGGATGTTTAACATGCTGATCCTCCTAGTGAGATACGCTTGGATGTGTAACGTGCTGATCCTCCTAGTGAGAGACGTTTGGATGTGTAACGTGCTGATCCTCCTAGTGAGAGAAGACGTTTGGATGTGTCACGTGCTGATCCTCCTAGTGAGAGACGTTTGGATGTGTAACATGTGCTGATCCTCCTAGTGAGAGACGTTTGGATGTGTAACATGTGCTGATCCTCCTAGTGAGAGAAGTTTTGATGTGTAACATGTGTTGATCCTCCTAGTGAGAGAAGTCTGGATGTGTAACATGTGCTGATCCTCCTAGTGAGAGACGTTTGGATGTGTAACGTGCTGATCGTCCTCGTGAGAGAAGACGTTTGGATGTGTAACATGTGATGATCCTCCTAGTGAGAGAGGAGGTTTGGATGTGTAACGTGCTTATCCTCCTAGTGAGAGAAGACGTTTGGATGTGTAACATGTGTTTATCCTCCTAGTGAGAGACGTTTGGATGTGTAATGTGCTGATCCTTCGAGTGAGAGAAGAGGTTTGGATGTGCCACATGTGCTGATCCTCCTAGCGAGAGAAGTTTGGATGTGTAACGTGCTGATCCTCCTAGTGAGAGACGTTTGGATGTGTAACGTGCTGATCCTCCTAGTGAGAGAAGACGTTTGGATGTGTCACGTGCTGATCCTCCTAGTGAGAGTCGTTTGGATGTGTAACGTGCTGATACTCATAGTGAGATAAGACGTTTGGATGTGTCACGTGCTGGTCCTCCTAGTGAGAGAATTTTGGATGTGTAACGTGTTGATCCTCCTAGTGAGAGAGGTCTGGATGTGTAACGTGCTGATCCTCCTAGTGAGAGACATTTGGATGTGTAACGTGCTGATCCTCCTCGTGAGAGAAGTTTGGTTGTGTAACATGTGCTGATCCTCCTAGTGAGAGACGTTTGGATGTGTAACATGTGCTGATCCTCCAAGTGAGAGAAGTTGTTTGGATGTGTAACGTGCTGATCCTCCTAGTGAGAGAAGTTTGGATGTCTAACATGTGCTGATCCTCCTAGTGAGAGACGGTTGGATGTGTAACGTGCTGATCCTCCTCGTGAGAGAAGTTTGGTTGTGTAACATGTGCTGATCCTCCTAGTGAGAGACGTTTGGATGTGTAACATGTGCTGATCCTCCTAGTGAGAGAAGTTTGGATGTGCAACGTGTGCTGATCCTCCTAGTGAGAGAAGTTTGGATGGGTAACATGCTTATCCTCCTAGTGAGAGAAGTCTGGATGTGGAAAATGTGCTGATCCTCCTAGTGAGCGACGTTTGGATGTTTAACATGCTGATCCTCCTAGTGAGATACGCTTGGATGTGTAACATGTGCTGATCCTTCGAGTCAGAGAAGAGGTTTGGATGTGCCACGTGTGCTGATCCTCCTAGTGAGAGAAGACATTTGGATGTGTCACGTGCTGATCCTCCTAGTGAGAGACGTTTGGATGTTTAACATGTGCTGATCCTCCTAGTGAGAGACGTTTGGATGTGTAACATGTGCTGATACTCTTAGTGAGAGAAGACGTTTGGATGTGTCACGTGCTGATCCTCCTAGTGAGAGAAGTTTGGATGTGTAACATGTGTTGATCCTCCTAGTGAGAGAAGTCTGGATGTCTAACATGTGCTGATCCTCCTAGTGAGAGACGGTTGGATGTGTAACGTGCTGATCCTCCTCGTGAGAGAAGTTTGGTTGTGTAACATGTGCTGATCCTCCTAGTGAGAGACGTTTGGATGTGTAACATGTGCTGATCCTCCAAGTGAGAGAAGTCGTTTGGATGTGTAACGTGCTGATCCTCCTAGTGAGAGAAGTTTGGATGTGCAACGTGTGCTGATCCTCCTAGTGAGAGAAGTTTGGATGGGTAACATGCTTATCCTCCTAGTGAGAGAAGTCTGGATGTGGAAAATGTGCTGATCCTCCTAGTGAGAGACGTTTGGATGTTTAACATGCTGATCCTCCTAGTGAGATACGCTTGGATGTGTAACATGTGCTGATCCTCCTAGTGAGAGACGTTTGGATGTGTAACGTGCTGATCCTCCTAGTGAGAGAAGACGTTTGGATGTGTCACGTGCTGATCCTCCTAGTGAGAGACGTTTGGATGTGTAACATGTGCTGATCCTCCTAGTGAGAGACGTTTGGATGTGTAACATGTGCTGATCCTCCTAGTGAGAGAAGTTTTGATGTGTAACATGTGTTGATCCTCCTAGTGAGAGAAGTCTGGATGTGTAACATGTGCTGATCCTCCTAGTGAGAGACGTTTGGATGTGTAACGTGCTGATCCTCCTAGTGAGAGAAGTCTGGATGTGGAAAATGTGCTGATCCTCCTAGTGAGAGACGTTTGGATGTTTAACATGCTGATCCTCCTCGTGAGAGAAGACGTTTGGATGTGTAACATGTGCTGATCCTCCTAGTGAGAGAAATTTGGATGTGTAACATGTGTTGATCCTCCTAGTGAGAGACGTCTGGATGTCTAACATGTGCTGATCCTCCTAGTGAGAGATGTTTGGATGTGTAACGTGCTTATCCTCCTCGTGAGAGAAGTTTGGATGTGTAACATGTGTTTATCCTCCTAGTGAGACACGTTTGGATGTGTAATGTGCTGATCCTTCGAGTCAGAGAAGAGGTTTGG
This sequence comes from Synaphobranchus kaupii, assembly GCA_029718625.1. Lineage (NCBI taxonomy): Eukaryota > Metazoa > Chordata > Actinopteri > Anguilliformes > Synaphobranchidae > Synaphobranchus > Synaphobranchus kaupii. The sequence continues at coordinate 47,917,707 of CM056379.1, read as the reverse complement.
ATGTGCCACGTGTGCTGATCCTCCTAGTGAGAGAAGACGTTTGGATGTGTCACGTGCTGATCCTCCTAGTGAGAGACGTTTGGATGTTTAACATGTGCTGATCCTCCTAGTGAGAGACGTTTGGATGTGTAACATGTGCTGATACTCTTAGTGAGAGAAGACGTTTGGATGTGTCACGTGCTGATCCTCCTAGTGAGAGAAGTTTGGATGTGTAACATGTGTTGATCCTCCTAGTGAGAGAAGTCTGGATGTCTAACATGTGCTGATCCTCCTAGTGAGAGACGGTTGGATGTGTAACGTGCTGATCCTCCTCGTGAGAGAAGTTTGGTTGTGTAACATGTGCTGATCCTCCTAGTGAGAGACGTTTGGATGTGTAACATGTGCTGATCCTCCAAGTGAGAGAAGTCGTTTGGATGTGTAACGTGCTGATCCTCCTAGTGAGAGAAGTTTGGATGTGCAACGTGTGCTGATCCTCCTAGTGAGAGAAGTTTGGATGGGTAACATGCTTATCCTCCTAGTGAGAGAAGTCTGGATGTGGAAAATGTGCTGATCCTCCTAGTGAGAGACGTTTGGATGTTTAACATGCTGATCCTCCTAGTGAGATATGCTTGGATGTGTAACGTGCTGATCCTCCTAGTGAGAGACGTTTGGATGTGTAACGTGCTGATCCTCCTAGTGAGAGAAGACGTTTGGATGTGTCACGTGCTGATCCTCCTAGTGAGAGACGTTTGGATGTGTAACATGTGCTGATCCTCCTAGTGAGAGACGTTTGGATGTGTAACATGTGCTGATCCTCCTAGTGAGAGAAGTTTTGATGTGTAACATGTGTTGATCCTCCTAGTGAGAGAAGTCTGGATGTGTAACATGTGCTGATCCTCCTAGTGAGAGACGTTTGGATGTGTAACGTGCTGATCGTCCTCGTGAGAGAAGACGTTTGGATGTGTAACATGTGATGATCCTCCTAGTGAGAGAGGAGGTTTGGATGTGTAACGTGCTTATCCTCCTAGTGAGAGAAGACGTTTGGATGTGTAACATGTGTTTATCCTCCTAGTGAGAGACGTTTGGATGTGTAATGTGCTGATCCTTCGAGTGAGAGAAGAGGTTTGGATGTGCCACATGTGCTGATCCTCCTAGCGAGAGAAGTTTGGATGTGTAACGTGCTGATCCTCCTAGTGAGAGACGTTTGGATGTGTAACGTGCTGATCCTCCTAGTGAGAGACGTTTGGATGTGCAACGTGCTGATACTCATCGTGAGAGAAGACGTTTGGATGTGTAACATGCTTATCCTCCTAGTGAGGGAAGTCTGGATGTGGAAAATGTGCTGATCCTCCTAGTGAGAGACGTTTGGATGTTTAACATGCTGATCCTCCTAGTGAGATACGCTTGGATGTGTAACATGTGCTGATCCTCCTAGTGAGAGACGTTTGGATGTGTAACGTGCTGATCCTCCTAGTGAGAGAAGACGTTTGGATGTGTCACGTGCTGATCCTCCTACTGAGAGAAGTTTGGATGTGTAACATGTGTTGATCCTTCTAGTGAGAGAAGTCTGGATGTGTAACATGTGCTGATCCTCCTAGTGAGAGACATTTGGATGTGTAACGTGCTGATCCTCCTCGTGAGAGAAGTTTGGTTGTGTAACATGTGCTGATCCTCCAAGTGAGAGAAGTTGTTTGGATGTGTAACATGCTGATCCTCCTAGTGAGAGAAGTCTGGATGTGGAAAATGTGCTGATCCTCCTAGTGAGAGACGTTTGGATGTTTAACATGCTGATCCTCCTCGTGAGAGAAGACGTTTGGATGTGTAACATGTGCTGATCCTCCTAGTGAGAGAAATTTGGATGTGTAACATGTGTTGATCCTCCTAGTGAGAGACGTCTGGATGTCTAACATGTGCTGATCCTCCTAGTGAGAGATGTTTGGATGTGTAACGTGCTTATCCTCCTCGTGAGAGAAGTTTGGATGTGTAACATGTGTTTATCCTCCTAGTGAGACACGTTTGGATGTGTAATGTGCTGATCCTTCGAGTCAGAGAAGAGGTTTGGATGTGCCACGTGTGCTGATCCTCCTAGTGAGAGAAGACGTTTGGATGTGTCACGTGCTGATCCTCCTAGTGAGAGACGTTTGGATGTTTAACATGTGCTGATCCTCCTAGTGAGAGACGTTTGGATGTGTAACATGTGCTGATACTCTTAGTGAGAGAAGACGTTTGGATGTGTCACGTGCTGATCCTCCTAGTGAGAGAAGTTTGGATGTGTAACATGTGTTGATCCTCCTAGTGAGAGAAGTCTGGATGTCTAACATGTGCTGATCCTCCTAGTGAGAGACGGTTGGATGTGTAACGTGCTGATCCTCCTCGTGAGAGAAGTTTGGTTGTGTAACATGTGCTGATCCTCCTAGTGAGAGACGTTTGGATGTGTAACATGTGCTGATCCTCCAAGTGAGAGAAGTCGTTTGGATGTGTAACGTGCTGATCCTCCTAGTGAGAGAAGTTTGGATGTGCAACGTGTGCTGATCCTCCTAGTGAGAGAAGTTTGGATGGGTAACATGCTTATCCTCCTAGTGAGAGAAGTCTGGATGTGGAAAATGTGCTGATCCTCCTAGTGAGAGACGTTTGGATGTTTAACATGCTGATCCTCCTAGTGAGATACGCTTGGATGTGTAACATGCTGATCCTCCTAGTGAGAGACGTTTGGATGTGTAACGTGCTGATCCTCCTAGTGAGAGAAGACGTTTGGATGTGTCACGTGCTGATCCTCCTAGTGAGAGACGTTTGGATGTGTAACATGTGCTGATCCTCCTAGTGAGAGACGTTTGGATGTGTAACATGTGCTGATCCTCCTAGTGAGAGAAGTTTTGATGTGTAACATGTGTTGATCCTCCTAGTGAGAGAAGTCTGGATGTGTAACATGTGCTGATCCTCCTAGTGAGAGACGTTTGGATGTGTAACGTGCTGATCGTCCTCGTGAGAGAAGACGTTTGGATGTGTAACATGTGATGATCCTCCTTGTGAGAGAGGAGGTTTGGATGTGTAACGTGCTTATCCTCCTAGTGAGAGAAGACGTTTGGATGTGTAACATGTGTTTATCCTCCTAGTGAGAGACGTTTGGATGTGTAATGTGCTGATCCTTCGAGTGAGAGAAGAGGTTTGGATGTGCCACATGTGCTGATCCTCCTAGCGAGAGAAGTTTGGATGTGTAACGTGCTGATCCTCCTAGTGAGAGACGTTTGGATGTGTAACGTGCTGATCCTCCTAGTGAGAGAAGACGTTTGGATGTGTCACGTGCTGATCCTCCTAGTGAGAGTCGTTTGGATGTGTAACGTGCTGATACTCATAGTGAGATAAGACGTTTGGATGTGTCACGTGCTGATCCTCCTAGTGAGAGAATTTTGGATGTGTAACGTGTTGATCCTCCTAGTGAGAGAGGTCTGGATGTGTAACGTGCTGATCCTCCTAGTGAGAGACATTTGGATGTTTAACATGTGCTGATCCTCCTAGTGAGAGACGGTTGGATGTGTAACGTGCTGATCCTCCTAGTGAGAGACGTTTGGATGTTTAACATGTGCTGATCCTCCTAGTGAGAGACGTTTGGATGTGTAACATGTGCTGATACTCTTAGTGAGAGAAGACGTTTGGATGTGTCACGTGCTGATCCTCCTAGTGAGAGAAGTTTGGATGTGTAACATGTGTTGATCCTCCTAGTGAGAGAAGTCTGGATGTCTAACATGTGCTGATCCTCCTAGTGAGAGACGGTTGGATGTGTAACGTGCTGATCCTCCTCGTGAGAGAAGTTTGGTTGTGTAACATGTGCTGATCCTCCTAGTGAGAGACGTTTGGATGTGTAACATGTGCTGATCCTCCAAGTGAGAGAAGTCGTTTGGATGTGTAACGTGCTGATCCTCCTAGTGAGAGAAGTTTGGATGTGCAACGTGTGCTGATCCTCCTAGTGAGAGAAGTTTGGATGGGTAACATGCTTATCCTCCTAGTGAGAGAAGTCTGGATGTGGAAAATGTGCTGATCCTCCTAGTGAGAGACGTTTGGATGTTTAACATGCTGATCCTCCTAGTGAGATACGCTTGGATGTGTAACATGTGCTGATCCTCCTAGTGAGAGACGTTTGGATGTGTAACGTGCTGATCCTCCTAGTGAGAGAAGACGTTTGGATGTGTCACGTGCTGATCCTCCTAGTGAGAGACGTTTGGATGTGTAACATGTGCTGATCCTCCTAGTGAGAGACGTTTGGATGTGTAACATGTGCTGATCCTCCTAGTGAGAGAAGTTTTGATGTGTAACATGTGTTGATCCTCCTAGTGAGAGAAGTCTGGATGTGTAACATGTGCTGATCCTCCTAGTGAGAGACGTTTGGATGTGTAACGTGCTGATCCTCCTAGTGAGAGAAGTCTGGATGTGGAAAATGTGCTGATCCTCCTAGTGAGAGACGTTTGGATGTTTAACATGCTGATCCTCCTCGTGAGAGAAGACGTTTGGATGTGTAACATGTGCTGATCCTCCTAGTGAGAGAAATTTGGATGTGTAACATGTGTTGATCCTCCTAGTGAGAGACGTCTGGATGTCTAACATGTGCTGATCCTCCTAGTGAGAGATGTTTGGATGTGTAACGTGCTTATCCTCCTCGTGAGAGAAGTTTGGATGTGTAACATGTGTTTATCCTCCTAGTGAGACACGTTTGGATGTGTAATGTGCTGATCCTTCGAGTCAGAGAAGAGGTTTGGATGTGCCACGTGTGCTGATCCTCCTAGTGAGAGAAGACGTTTGGATGTGTCACGTGCTGATCCTCCTAGTGAGAGACGTTTGGATGTTTAACATGTGCTGATCCTCCTAGTGAGAGACGTTTGGATGTGTAACATGTGCTGATACTCTTAGTGAGAGAAGACGTTTGGATGTGTCACGTGCTGATCCTCCTAGTGAGAGAAGTTTGGATGTGTAACATGTGTTGATCCTCCTAGTGAGAGAAGTCTGGATGTCTAACATGTGCTGATCCTCCTAGTGAGAGACGGTTGGATGTGTAACGTGCTGATCCTCCTCGTGAGAGAAGTTTGGTTGTGTAACATGTGCTGATCCTCCTAGTGAGAGACGTTTGGATGTGTAACATGTGCTGATCCTCCAAGTGAGAGAAGTCGTTTGGATGTGTAACGTGCTGATCCTCCTAGTGAGAGAAGTTTGGATGTGCAACGTGTGCTGATCCTCCTAGTGAGAGAAGTTTGGATGGGTAACATGCTTATCCTCCTAGTGAGAGAAGTCTGGATGTGGAAAATGTGCTGATCCTCCTAGTGAGAGACGTTTGGATGTTTAACATGCTGATCCTCCTAGTGAGATACGCTTGGATGTGTAACGTGCTGATCCTCCTAGTGAGAGACGTTTGGATGTGTAACGTGCTGATCCTCCTAGTGAGAGAAGACGTTTGGATGTGTCACGTGCTGATCCTCCTAGTGAGAGACGTTTGGATGTGTAACATTTGCTGATCCTCCTAGTGAGAGACGTTTGGATGTGTAACATGTGCTGATCCTCCTAGTGAGAGAAGTTTTGATGTGTAACATGTGTTGATCCTCCTAGTGAGAGAAGTCTGGATGTGTAACATGTGCTGATCCTCCTAGTGAGAGACGTTTGGATGTGTAACGTGCTGATCGTCCTCGTGAGAGAAGACATTTGGATGTGTAACATGTGATGATCCTCCTAGTGAGAGAGGAGGTTTGGATGTGTAACGTGCTTATCCTCCTAGTGAGAGAAGACGTTTGGATGTGTAACATGTGTTTATCCTCCTAGTGAGAGACGTTTGGATGTGTAATGTGCTGATCCTTCGAGTGAGAGAAGAGGTTTGGATGTGCCACATGTGCTGATCCTCCTAGCGAGAGAAGTTTGGATGTGTAACGTGCTGATCCTCCTAGTGAGAGACGTTTGGATGTGTAACGTGCTGATCCTCCTAGTGAGAGACGTTTGGATGTGCAACGTGCTGATACTCATCGTGAGAGAAGACGTTTGGATGTGTAACATGCTTATCCTCCTAGTGAGGGAAGTCTGGATGTGGAAAATGTGCTGATCCTCCTAGTGAGAGACGTTTGGATGTTTAACATGCTGATCCTCCTAGTGAGATACGCTTGGATGTGTAACATGTGCTGATCCTCCTAGTGAGAGACGTTTGGATGTGTAACGTGCTGATCCTCCTAGTGAGAGAAGACGTTTGGATGTGTCACGTGCTGATCCTCCTAGTGAGAGAAGTTTGGATGTGTAACATGTGTTGATCCTTCTAGTGAGAGAAGTCTGGATGTGTAACATGTGCTGATCCTCCTAGTGAGAGACATTTGGATGTGTAACGTGCTGATCCTCCTCGTGAGAGAAGTTTGGTTGTGTAACATGTGCTGATCCTCCAAGTGAGAGAAGTTGTTTGGATGTGTAACATGCTGATCCTCCTAGTGAGAGAAGTCTGGATGTGGAAAATGTGCTGATCCTCCTAGTGAGAGACGTTTGGATGTTTAACATGCTGATCCTCCTCGTGAGAGAAGACGTTTGGATGTGTAACATGTGCTGATCCTCCTAGTGAGAGAAATTTGGATGTGTAACATGTGTTGATCCTCCTAGTGAGAGACGTCTGGATGTCTAACATGTGCTGATCCTCCTAGTGAGAGATGTTTGGATGTGTAACGTGCTTATCCTCCTCGTGAGAGAAGTTTGGATGTGTAACATGTGTTTATCCTCCTAGTGAGACACGTTTGGATGTGTAATGTGCTGATCCTTCGAGTCAGAGAAGAGGTTTGGATGTGCCACGTGTGCTGATCCTCCTAGTGAGAGAAGACGTTTGGATGTGTCACGTGCTGATCCTCCTAGTGAGAGACGTTTGGATGTTTAACATGTGCTGATCCTCCTAGTGAGAGACGTTTGGATGTGTAACATGTGCTGATACTCTTAGTGAGAGAAGACGTTTGGATGTGTCACGTGCTGATCCTCCTAGTGAGAGAAGTTTGGATGTGTAACATGTGTTGATCCTCCTAGTGAGAGAAGTCTGGATGTCTAACATGTGCTGATCCTCCTAGTGAGAGACGGTTGGATGTGTAACGTGCTGATCCTCCTCGTGAGAGAAGTTTGGTTGTGTAACATGTGCTGATCCTCCTAGTGAGAGACGTTTGGATGTGTAACATGTGCTGATCCTCCAAGTGAGAGAAGTCGTTTGGATGTGTAACGTGCTGATCCTCCTAGTGAGAGAAGTTTGGATGTGCAACGTGTGCTGATCCTCCTAGTGAGAGAAGTTTGGATGGGTAACATGCTTATCCTCCTAGTGAGAGAAGTCTGGATGTGGAAAATGTGCTGATCCTCCTAGTGAGAGACGTTTGGATGTTTAACATGCTGATCCTCCTAGTGAGATACGCTTGGATGTGTAACATGCTGATCCTCCTAGTGAGAGACGTTTGGATGTGTAACGTGCTGATCCTCCTAGTGAGAGAAGACGTTTGGATGTGTCACGTGCTGATCCTCCTAGTGAGAGACGTTTGGATGTGTAACATGTGCTGATCCTCCTAGTGAGAGACGTTTGGATGTGTAACATGTGCTGATCCTCCTAGTGAGAGAAGTTTTGATGTGTAACATGTGTTGATCCTCCTAGTGAGAGAAGTCTGGATGTGTAACATGTGCTGATCCTCCTAGTGAGAGACGTTTGGATGTGTAACGTGCTGATCGTCCTCGTGAGAGAAGACGTTTGGATGTGTAACATGTGATGATCCTCCTTGTGAGAGAGGAGGTTTGGATGTGTAACGTGCTTATCCTCCTAGTGAGAGAAGACGTTTGGATGTGTAACATGTGTTTATCCTCCTAGTGAGAGACGTTTGGATGTGTAATGTGCTGATCCTTCGAGTGAGAGAAGAGGTTTGGATGTGCCACATGTGCTGATCCTCCTAGCGAGAGAAGTTTGGATGTGTAACGTGCTGATCCTCCTAGTGAGAGACGTTTGGATGTGTAACGTGCTGATCCTCCTAGTGAGAGAAGACGTTTGGATGTGTCACGTGCTGATCCTCCTAGTGAGAGTCGTTTGGATGTGTAACGTGCTGATACTCATAGTGAGATAAGACGTTTGGATGTGTCACGTGCTGATCCTCCTAGTGAGAGAATTTTGGATGTGTAACGTGTTGATCCTCCTAGTGAGAGAGGTCTGGATGTGTAACGTGCTGATCCTCCTAGTGAGAGACATTTGGATGTTTAACATGTGCTGATCCTCCTAGTGAGAGACGGTTGGATGTGTAACGTGCTGATCCTCCTCGTGAGAGAAGTTTGGTTGTGTAACATGTGCTGATCCTCCTAGTGAGAGACGTTTGGATGTGTAACATGTGCTGATCCTCCAAGTGAGAGAAGTCGTTTGGATGTGTAACGTGCTGATCCTCCTAGTGAGAGAAGTTTGGATGTGCAACGTGTGCTGATCCTCCTAGTGAGAGAAGTTTGGATGGGTAACATGCTTATCCTCCTAGTGAGAGAAGTCTGGATGTGGAAAATGTGCTGATCCTCCTAGTGAGAGACGTTTGGATGTTTAACATGCTGATCCTCCTAGTGAGATACGCTTGGATGTGTAACGTGCTGATCCTCCTAGTGAGAGACGTTTGGATGTGTAACGTGCTGATCCTCCTAGTGAGAGAAGACGTTTGGATGTGTCACGTGCTGATCCTCCTAGTGAGAGACGTTTGGATGTGTAACATGTGCTGATCCTCCTAGTGAGAGACGTTTGGATGTGTAACATGTGCTGATCCTCCTAGTGAGAGAAGTTTTGATGTGTAACATGTGTTGATCCTCCTAGTGAGAGAAGTCTGGATGTGTAACATGTGCTGATCCTCCTAGTGAGAGACGTTTGGATGTGTAACGTGCTGATCGTCCTCGTGAGAGAAGACGTTTGGATGTGTAACATGTGATGATCCTCCTAGTGAGAGAGGAGGTTTGGATGTGTAACGTGCTTATCCTCCTAGTGAGAGAAGACGTTTGGATGTGTAACATGTGTTTATCCTCCTAGTGAGAGACGTTTGGATGTGTAATGTGCTGATCCTTCGAGTGAGAGAAGAGGTTTGGATGTGCCACATGTGCTGATCCTCCTAGCGAGAGAAGTTTGGATGTGTAACGTGCTGATCCTCCTAGTGAGAGACGTTTGGATGTGTAACGTGCTGATCCTCCTAGTGAGAGAAGACGTTTGGATGTGTCACGTGCTGATCCTCCTAGTGAGAGTCGTTTGGATGTGTAACGTGCTGATACTCATAGTGAGATAAGACGTTTGGATGTGTCACGTGCTGATCCTCCTAGTGAGAGAATTTTGGATGTGTAACGTGTTGATCCTCCTAGTGAGAGAGGTCTGGATGTGTAACGTGCTGATCCTCCTAGTGAGAGACATTTGGATGTGTAACGTGCTGATCCTCCTCGTGAGAGAAGTTTGGTTGTGTAACATGTGCTGATCCTCCTAGTGAGAGACGTTTGGATGTGTAACATGTGCTGATCCTCCAAGTGAGAGAAGTTGTTTGGATGTGTAACGTGCTGATCCTCCTAGTGAGAGAAGTTTGGATGTCTAACATGTGCTGATCCTCCTAGTGAGAGACGGTTGGATGTGTAACGTGCTGATCCTCCTCGTGAGAGAAGTTTGGTTGTGTAACATGTGCTGATCCTCCTAGTGAGAGACGTTTGGATGTGTAACATGTGCTGATCCTCCAAGTGAGAGAAGTCGTTTGGATGTGTAACGTGCTGATCCTCCTAGTGAGAGAAGTTTGGATGTGCAACGTGTGCTGATCCTCCTAGTGAGAGAAGTTTGGATGGGTAACATGCTTATCCTCCTAGTGAGAGAAGTCTGGATGTGGAAAATGTGCTGATCCTCCTAGTGAGCGACGTTTGGATGTTTAACATGCTGATCCTCCTAGTGAGATACGCTTGGATGTGTAACATGTGCTGATCCTTCGAGTCAGAGAAGAGGTTTGGATGTGCCACGTGTGCTGATCCTCCTAGTGAGAGAAGACGTTTGGATGTGTCACGTGCTGATCCTCCTAGTGAGAGACGTTTGGATGTTTAACATGTGCTGATCCTCCTAGTGAGAGACGTTTGGATGTGTAACATGTGCTGATACTCTTAGTGAGAGAAGACGTTTGGATGTGTCACGTGCTGATCCTCCTAGTGAGAGAAGTTTGGATGTGTAACATGTGTTGATCCTCCTAGTGAGAGAAGTCTGGATGTCTAACATGTGCTGATCCTCCTAGTGAGAGACGGTTGGATGTGTAACGTGCTGATCCTCCTCGTGAGAGAAGTTTGGTTGTGTAACATGTGCTGATCCTCCTAGTGAGAGACGTTTGGATGTGTAACATGTGCTGATCCTCCAAGTGAGAGAAGTCGTTTGGATGTGTAACGTGCTGATCCTCCTAGTGAGAGAAGTTTGGATGTGCAACGTGTGCTGATCCTCCTAGTGAGAGAAGTTTGGATGGGTAACATGCTTATCCTCCTAGTGAGAGAAGTCTGGATGTGGAAAATGTGCTGATCCTCCTAGTGAGAGACGTTTGGATGTTTAACATGCTGATCCTCCTAGTGAGATACGCTTGGATGTGTAACGTGCTGATCCTCCTCGTGAGAGAAGTTTGGTTGTGTAACATGTGCTGATCCTCCTAGTGAGAGACGTTTGGATGTGTAACATGTGCAGATCCTCCTAGTAAGACACGTTTTGATGTTTAATATGTGCTGGTTTACCTACTGAGAGAGGTTTGAATGTGTAGCATGTGCTGATCCTCCTAGTCAGTGACGTTTGAATGTGTAGCATGTGCTGATGCTCCTAGTCAGAGACGTTTGGATGTGTAACATGTGCTGATCCTCCTAGTGAGAGAGGAGGTTTGGATGTGTAACGTGCTTATCCTCCTAGTGAGAGAAGACGTTTGGATGTGTAACATGTGATGATCCTCCTAGTGAGAGAAGACATTTGAATGTGTAATGTACTGATCCTCCTAGTGAGAGATGTTTGGATGTGTAACATGTGCAGATCCTCCTAATAAGAGACGTTTGGATGTTTAATATGTGCTGGTTCTCCTACTGAGAGAGGTTGGAATGTGTAGCATGTGCTGATCCTCCTAGTCAGTGACGTTTGGATGTGTAACATGTGCTGATCCTCCTAGTTAGAGAGGAGGTTTGGATGTGTAACATGTGTTTATCCTCCTAGTGAGAGACGTTTGGATGTGTAATGTGCTGATCCTTCGAGTGAGAGAAGAGGTTTGGATGTGCCACATGTGCTGATCCTCCTAGTGAGAGAAGTTTGGATGTGTAACGTGCTGATCCTCCTAGTGAGAGACGTTTGGATGTGTAACGTGCTGATCCTCCTAGTGAGAGAAGACATTTGGATGTGTCACATGCTGATCCTCCTAGTGAGAGACGTTTGGATGTGTAACATGCTCATCCTCCTAGTGAGAGAAGTCTGGATGTGGAAAATGTGCTGATCCTGCTAGTGAGAGACGTTTGGATGTGTAACATGTGCTGATCCTCCAAGTGGGAGAAGTCGTTTGGATGTGTAACGTGCTGATTCTCCTTGTGAGAGAAGTTTGGATGTGCAACGTGTGCTGATCCTCCTAGTGAGAGAAGTTTGGATGTGTAACATGCTCATCCTCTTAGTGAGAGAAGTCTGGATGTGGAAAATGTGCTGATCCTCCTAGTGAGAGACGTTTGGATGTGTAACATGTGCTGATCCTCCAAGTGGGAGAAGTCGTTTGGATGTGTAACGTGCTGATCCTCCTAGTGAGAGAAGTTTGGATGTGCAACGTGTGCTGATCCTCCTAGTGAGAGACGTTTGGATGTTTAACATGCTGATTCTCCTCGTGAGAGAAGACGTTTGGATGTGTAACATCTGCTGATCCTCCTAGTGAGAGACGTTTGGATGTGTAACATGTGCTGATCCTCCTAGTGAGAGAAGTTTGGATGTGTAACATGTGTTGATCCTCCTAGTGAGAGAAGTCTGGATGTGTAACATGTGCTGATCCTCCTAGTGAGAGACTTTTGGATGTGTAACGTGCTGATCGTCCTCTTGAGAGAAGACGTTTGGATGTGTAACATGTGATGATCCTCCTAGTGAGAGAAGACATTTGGATGTGTAATGTACTGATCCTCATAGTGAGAGAAGTTTGGATGTGTAACATGTGCAGTTCCTCCTAGTAAGAGACGTTTGGATGTTTAATATGTGCTGGTTTTTCTACTGAGAGAGGTTTGAATGTGTAGCATGTGCTGATCCTCCTAGTCAGAGACGTTTGGATGTGTAACCTGTGCTGATCCTCCTAGTGAGAGAGGAGGTTTGGATGTGTAACGTGCTTATCCTCCTAGTGAGAGAAGACGTTTGGATGTGTAACATGTGTTTGTCCTCCTAGTGAGAGACGTTTGGATGTGTAATGTGCTGATCCTTCGAGTGAGAGAAGAGGTTTGGATGTGCCACGTGTGCTGATCCTCCAAGTGAGAGAAGTTTGGATGTGTAACGTGTTGATCCTCCTAGTGAGAGACGTTTGGATGTGTAACATGTGTTTATCCTCCTAGTGAGAGACGTTTGGATGTGTAATGTGCTGATCCTCCTAGTGAGAGAAAACGTTTGGATGTGTCACGTGCTGATCCTCCTAGTGAGAGAAGTCTGGATGTGTAACGTGCTGATCCTCCTAGTGAGAGACGTTTGGATGTGTAACGTGCTGATCGTCTTCATGAGAGAAGACGTTTGGATGTGTAACATGTGATGATCCTCCTAGTGAGAGAAGACATTTGAATGTGTAATGTACTGATCCTCCTAGTGAGAGAAGTTTGGATGTGTAACATGTGCAGATCCTCCTAATAAGAGACGTTTGGATGTTTAATATGTGCTGGTTCTCCTACTGAGAGAGGTTTGAATGTGTAGCATGTGCTGATCCTCCTAGTCAGTGACGTTTGGATGTGTAACATGTGCTGATCCTCCTAGTGAGAGAGGAGGTTTGGATGTGTAACGTGCTTATCCTCCTAGTGAGAGAAGACGTTTGGATGTGTAACATGTGTTTATCCTCCTAGTGAGAGACGCTTGGATGTGTAATGTGCTGATCCTTCGAGTGAGAGAAGAGGTTTGGATGTGCCACATGTGCTGATCCTCCTAGTGAGAGAAGTTTGGATGTGTAACGTGCTGATCCTCCTAGTGAGAGACGTTTGGATGTGTAACGTGCTGATCCTCCTAGTGAGAGAAGACGTTTGGATGTGTCACGTGCTGATCCTCCTAGTGAGAGACGTTTGGATGTGTAACATGCTCATCCTCCTAGTGAGAGAAGTCTGGATGTGGAAAATGTACTGATCCTCATAGTGAGAGAAGTTTGGATGTGTAACATGTGCAGTTCCTCCTAGTAAGAGACGTTTGGATGTTTAATATGTGCTGGTTCTCCTACTGAGAGAGGTTTGAATGTGTAGCATGTGCTGATCCTCCTAGTGAGAGACGTTTGGATGTGTAACATGTGCTGATCCTCCTAGTGAGAGAGGAGGTTTGGATGTGTAACGTGCTTATCCTCCTAGTGAGAGAAGACGTTTGGATGTGTAACATGTGTTTATCCTCCTATTGAGAGACGTTTGGATGTGTAACGTGCTGATCCTCCTAGTGAGAGACGTTTGGATGTGTAACGTGCTGATCCTCCTAGTGAGAGAAGACGTTTGGATGTGTCACGTGCTGATCCTCCTAGTGAGAGACGTTTGGATGTGTAACATGCTCATCCTCCTAGTGAGAGAAGTCTGGATGTGGAAAATGTGCTGATCCTCCTAGTGAGAGACGTTTGGATGTGTAACATGTGCTGATCCTCCAAGTGGGAGAAGTCGTTTGGATGTGTAACGTGCTGATCCTCCTAGTGAGAGAAGTTTGGATGTGCAACGTGTGCTGATCCTCCTAGTGAGAGATGTTTGGATGTGTAACATGCTCATCCTCCTAGTGAGAGAAGTCTGGATGTGGAAAATGTGCTGATCCTCCTAGTGAGAGACGTTTGGATGTGTAACATGTGCTGATCCTCCAAGTGGGAGAAGTCGTTTGGATGTGTAACGTGCTGATCCTCCTAGTGAGAGAAGTTTGGATGTGCAACGTGTGCTGATCCTCCTAGTGAGAGAAGTTTGGATGTGTAACATGCTGATACTCCTAGTGAGAGAAGTCTGGATGTGGAAAATGTGCTGATCCTCCTAGTGAGAGACATTTGGATGTTTAACATGCTGATTCTCCTCGTGAGTGAAGACGTTTGGATGTGTAACATCTGCTGATCCTCCTAGTGAGAGACGTTTGGATGTGTAACATGTGCTGATCCTCCTAGTGAGAGAAGTTTGGATGTGTAACGTGTTGATCCTCCTAGTGAGAGAAGTCTGGATGTGTAACATGTGCTGATCCTTCTAGTGAGAGACGTTTGGATGTGTAACATGTGATGATGCTCCTAGTGAGAGAAGACATTTGGATGTGTAATGTACTGATCCTCATAGTGAGAGAAGTTTGGATGTGTAACATGTGCAGTTCCTCCTAGTAAGAGACGTTTGGATGTTTAATATGTGCTGGTTCTCCTACTGAGAGAGGTTTGAATGTGTAGCATGTGCTGATCCTCCTAGTGAGAGACGTTTGGATGTGTAACATGTGCTGATCCTCCTAGTGAGAGAGGAGGTTTGGATGTGTAACGTGCTTATCCTCCTAGTGAGAGAAGACGTTTGGATGTGTAACATGTGTTTATCCTCCTATTGAGAGACGTTTGGATGTGTAATGTGCTGATCGTTCTAGTGAGAGAAGAGGTTTGGATGTGCCACATGTGCTGATCCTCCTAGTGTGAGAAGTTTGGATGTGTAACATGTGCAGATCCTCCTAGTAAGAGACGTTTGGATGTTTAATATGTGCTGGTTTTCCTACTGAGAGAGGTTTGAATGTGTAGCATGTGCTGATCCTCCTAGTCAGAGACGTTTGTATGTGTAACATGTGCTGATCCTCCTAGTGAGAGAGGAGGTTTGGATGTGTAACATGTGTTTATCCTCCTAGTGAGAGACGTTTGGATGTGTAATGTGCTGATCCTTCGAGTGAGAGAAGAGGTTTGGATGTGCCACGTGCTGATCCTCCTAGTGAGAGAAGAGGTTTGGATGTGCCACGTGCTGATCCTCCTAGTGAGAGACGTTTGGATGTTTAACATGTGCTGATCCTCCTAGTGAGAGACGTTTGGATGTGTAACATGTGCTGATACTCATAGTGAGAGAAGACGTTTGGATGTGTCACGTGCTGATCCTCCTAGTGAGAGAAGTTTGGATGTATAACATGTGCTGATCCTCCTAGTGAGAGACTTTTGGATGTGTAACGTGCTGATCCTCCTCGTGAGAGAAGTTTGGTTGTGTAACATGTGCTGATCCTCCTACTGAGAGACGTTTGGATGTGTAACATGTGCTGATCCTCCAAGTGAGAGAAGTCGTTTTGATGTGTAACGTGCTGATCCTCCTAGTGAGAGAAATTTGGATGTGCAACGTGTGCTGATCCTCCTAGTGAGAGAAGTTTGGATGTGTAACATGCTTATCCTCCTACTGAGAGAAGTCTGGATGGAGAAAATGTGCTGATCCTCCTAGTGAGAGACGTTTGGATCTTTAACATGCTGATCCTCCTAGTGAGATACGCTTGGATGTGTAACATGTGCTGATCCTCCTAGTGAGAGACGTTTGGATGTGTAACGTGCTGATCCTCCTAGTGAGAGAAGACGTTTGGATGTGTCACGTGCTGATCCTCCTAGTGAGAGACGTTTGGATGTGTAACATGCTGATCCTCCTAGTGAGAGAAGTTTGGATGTGTAACATGCTGATCCTCCTCGTGAGAGAAGTTTGGTTGTGTAACATGTGTTGATCCTCCTAGTGAGAGACGTTTGGATGTGTAACATGTGCAGATCCTCCTAGTAAGAGACGTTTGGATGTTTAATATGTGCTGGTTTTCCTACTGAGAGAGGTTTGAATGTGTAGCATGTGCTGATCCTCCTAGTCAGAGACGTTTGGATGTTTAACATGTGCTGATCCTCCTAGTGAGAGACGTTTGGATGTGTAACATGTGCTGATACTCATAGTGAGAGAAGACGTTTGGATGTGTCACGTGCTGATCCTCCTAGTGAGAGAAGTTTGGATGTGTAACATGTGTTGATCCTCCTAGTGAGAGAAGTCTGGATGTCTAACATGTGCTGATCCTCCTAGTGAGAGACGTTTGGATGTGTAACGTGCTGATCCTCCTCGTGAGAGAAGTTTGGTTGTGTAACATGTGCTGATCCTCCTACTGAGAGACGTTTGGATGTGTAACATGTGCTGATCCTCCAAGTGAGAGACGTTTGGATGTTTAATATGCTGATCCTCCTCGTGAGAGAAGACGTTTGGATGTGTAACATGTGCTGATCCTCCTAGTGAGAGACGTTTGGATGTGTAACGTGCTGAACCTCCTAGTGAGAAAAGTTTGGATGTGTAACATGTGTTGATCCTCCTAGTGAGAGAAGTCTGGATGTGTAACATGTGCTGATCCTCCTAGTGAGAGACGTTTGGATGTTTAATATGTGCTGGTTTTTCTACTGAGAGAGGTTTGAATGTGTAGCATGTGCTGATCCTCCTAGTCAGAGACGTTTGGATGTGTAACCTGTGCTGATCCTCCTAGTGAGAGAGGAGGTTTGGATGTGTAACGTGCTTATCCTCCTAGTGAGAGAAGACGTTTGGATGTGTAACATGTGTTTGTCCTCCTAGTGAGAGACGTTTGGATGTGTAATGTGCTGATCCTTCGAGTGAGAGAAGAGGTTTGGATGTGCCACGTGTGCTGATCCTCCAAGTGAGAGAAGTTTGGATGTGTAACGTGCTGATCGATCCTAGTGAGAGACGTTTGGATGTGTAACATGTGTTTATCCTCCTAGTGAGAGACGTTTGGATGTGTAATGTGCTGATCCTCCTAGTGAGAGAAAACGTTTGGATGTGTCACGTGCTGATCCTCCTAGTGAGAGAAGTCTGGATGTGTAACGTGCTGATCCTCCTAGTGAGAGACGTTTGGATGTGTAACGTGCTGATCGTCTTCATGAGAGAAGACGTTTGGATGTGTAACATGTGATGATCCTCCTAGTGAGAGAAGACATTTGAATGTGTAATGTACTGATCCTCCTAGTGAGAGAAGTTTGGATGTGTAACATGTGCAGATCCTCCTAATAAGAGACGTTTGGATGTTTAATATGTGCTGGTTCTCCTACTGAGAGAGGTTTGAATGTGTAGCATGTGCTGATCCTCCTAGTCAGTGACGTTTGGATGTGTAACATGTGCTGATCCTCCTAGTGAGAGAGGAGGTTTGGATGTGTAACGTGCTTATCCTCCTAGTGAGAGAAGACGTTTGGATGTGTAACATGTGTTTATCCTCCTAGTGAGAGACGCTTGGATGTGTAATGTGCTGATCCTTCGAGTGAGAGAAGAGGTTTGGATGTGCCACATGTGCTGATCCTCCTAGTGAGAGAAGTTTGGATGTGTAACGTGCTGATCCTCCTAGTGAGAGACGTTTGGATGTGTAACGTGCTGATCCTCCTAGTGAGAGAAGACGTTTGGATGTGTCACGTGCTGATCCTCCTAGTGAGAGACGTTTGGATGTGTAACATGCTCATCCTCCTAGTGAGAGAAGTCTGGATGTGGAAAATGTACTGATCCTCATAGTGAGAGAAGTTTGGATGTGTAACATGTGCAGTTCCTCCTAGTAAGAGACGTTTGGATGTTTAATATGTGCTGGTTCTCCTACTGAGAGAGGTTTGAATGTGTAGCATGTGCTGATCCTCCTAGTGAGAGACGTTTGGATGTGTAACATGTGCTGATCCTCCTAGTGAGAGAGGAGGTTTGGATGTGTAACGTGCTTATCCTCCTAGTGAGAGAAGACGTTTGGATGTGTAACATGTGTTTATCCTCCTATTGAGAGACGTTTGGATGTGTAACGTGCTGATCCTCCTAGTGAGAGACGTTTGGATGTGTAACGTGCTGATCCTCCTAGTGAGAGAAGACGTTTGGATGTGTCACGTGCTGATCCTCCTAGTGAGAGACGTTTGGATGTGTAACATGCTCATCCTCCTAGTGAGAGAAGTCTGGATGTGGAAAATGTGCTGATCCTCCTAGTGAGAGACGTTTGGATGTGTAACATGTGCTGATCCTCCAAGTGGGAGAAGTCGTTTGGATGTGTAACGTGCTGATCCTCCTAGTGAGAGAAGTTTGGATGTGCAACGTGTGCTGATCCTCCTAGTGAGAGATGTTTGGATGTGTAACATGCTCATCCTCCTAGTGAGAGAAGTCTGGATGTGGAAAATGTGCTGATCCTCCTAGTGAGAGACGTTTGGATGTGTAACATGTGCTGATCCTCCAAGTGGGAGAAGTCGTTTGGATGTGTAACGTGCTGATCCTCCTAGTGAGAGAAGTTTGGATGTGCAACGTGTGCTGATCCTCCTAGTGAGAGAAGTTTGGATGTGTAACATGCTGATACTCCTAGTGAGAGAAGTCTGGATGTGGAAAATGTGCTGATCCTCCTAGTGAGAGACGTTTGGATGTTTAACATGCTGATTCTCCTCGTGAGTGAAGACGTTTGGATGTGTAACATCTGCTGATCCTCCTAGTGAGAGACGTTTGGATGTGTAACATGTGCTGATCCTCCTAGTGAGAGAAGTTTGGATGTGTAACGTGTTGATCCTCCTAGTGAGAGAAGTCTGGATGTGTAACATGTGCTGATCCTTCTAGTGAGAGACGTTTGGATGTGTAACATGTGATGATGCTCCTAGTGAGAGAAGACATTTGGATGTGTAATGTACTGATCCTCATAGTGAGAGAAGTTTGGATGTGTAACATGTGCAGTTCCTCCTAGTAAGAGACGTTTGGATGTTTAATATGTGCTGGTTCTCCTACTGAGAGAGGTTTGAATGTGTAGCATGTGCTGATCCTCCTAGTGAGAGACGTTTGGATGTGTAACATGTGCTGATCCTCCTAGTGAGAGAGGAGGTTTGGATGTGTAACGTGCTTATCCTCCTAGTGAGAGAAGACGTTTGGATGTGTAACATGTGTTTATCCTCCTATTGAGAGACGTTTGGATGTGTAATGTGCTGATCGTTCTAGTGAGAGAAGAGGTTTGGATGTGCCACATGTGCTGATCCTCCTAGTGTGAGAAGTTTGGATGTGTAACATGTGCAGATCCTCCTAGTAAGAGACGTTAGGATGTTTAATATGTGCTGGTTTTCCTACTGAGAGAGGTTTGAATGTGTAGCATGTGCTGATCCTCCTAGTCAGAGACGTTTGTATGTGTACCATGTGCTGATCCTCCTAGTGAGAGAGGAGGTTTGGATGTGTAACATGTGTTTATCCTCCTAGTGAGAGACGTTTGGATGTGTAATGTGCTGATCCTTCGAGTGAGAGAAGAGGTTTGGATGTGCCACGTGCTGATCCTCCTAGTGAGAGAAGAGGTTTGGATGTGCCACGTGCTGATCCTCCTAGTGAGAGACGTTTGGATGTTTAACATGTGCTGATCCTCCTAGTGAGAGACGTTTGGATGTGTAACATGTGCTGATACTCATAGTGAGAGAAGACGTTTGGATGTGTCACGTGCTGATCCTCCTAGTGAGAGAAGTTTGGATGTGTAACATGTGTTGATCCTCCTAGTGAGAGAAGTCTGGATGTATAACATGTGCTGATCCTCCTAGTGAGAGACTTTTGGATGTGTAACGTGCTGATCCTCCTCGTGAGAGAAGTTTGGTTGTGTAACATGTGCTGATCCTCCTACTGAGAGACGTTTGGATGTGTAACATGTGCTGATCCTCCAAGTGAGAGAAGTCGTTTTGATGTGTAACGTGCTGATCCTCCTAGTGAGAGAAATTTGGATGTGCAACGTGTGCTGATCCTCCTAGTGAGAGAAGTTTGGATGTGTAACATGCTTATCCTCCTACTGAGAGAAGTCTGGATGGAGAAAATGTGCTGATCCTCCTAGTGAGAGACGTTTGGATCTTTAACATGCTGATCCTCCTAGTGAGATACGCTTGGATGTGTAACATGTGCTGATCCTCCTAGTGAGAGACGTTTGGATGTGTAACGTGCTGATCCTCCTAGTGAGAGAAGACGTTTGGATGTGTCACGTGCTGATCCTCCTAGTGAGAGACGTTTGGATGTGTAACATGCTGATCCTCCTAGTGAGAGAAGTTTGGATGTGTAACATGCTGATCCTCCTCGTGAGAGAAGTTTGGTTGTGTAACATGTGTTGATCCTCCTAGTGAGAGACGTTTGGATGTGTAACATGTGCAGATCCTCCTAGTAAGAGACGTTTGGATGTTTAATATGTGCTGGTTTTCCTACTGAGAGAGGTTTGAATGTGTAGCATGTGCTGATCCTCCTAGTCAGAGACGTTTGGATGTTTAACATGTGCTGATCCTCCTAGTGAGAGACGTTTGGATGTGTAACATGTGCTGATACTCATAGTGAGAGAAGACGTTTGGATGTGTCACGTGCTGATCCTCCTAGTGAGAGAAGTTTGGATGTGTAACATGTGTTGATCCTCCTAGTGAGAGAAGTCTGGATGTCTAACATGTGCTGATCCTCCTAGTGAGAGACGTTTGGATGTGTAACGTGCTGATCCTCCTCGTGAGAGAAGTTTGGTTGTGTAACATGTGCTGATCCTCCTACTGAGAGACGTTTGGATGTGTAACATGTGCTGATCCTCCAAGTGAGAGACGTTTGGATGTTTAATATGCTGATCCTCCTCGTGAGAGAAGACGTTTGGATGTGTAACATGTGCTGATCCTCCTAGTGAGAGACGTTTGGATGTGTAACGTGCTGAACCTCCTAGTGAGAAAAGTTTGGATGTGTAACATGTGTTGATCCTCCTAGTGAGAGAAGTCTGGATGTGTAACATGTGCTGATCCTCCTAGTGAGAGACGTTTGGATGTTTAATATGTGCTGGTTTTTCTACTGAGAGAGGTTTGAATGTGTAGCATGTGCTGATCCTCCTAGTCAGAGACGTTTGGATGTGTAACCTGTGCTGATCCTCCTAGTGAGAGAGGAGGTTTGGATGTGTAACGTGCTTATCCTCCTAGTGAGAGAAGACGTTTGGATGTGTAACATGTGTTTGTCCTCCTAGTGAGAGACGTTTGGATGTGTAATGTGCTGATCCTTCGAGTGAGAGAAGAGGTTTGGATGTGCCACGTGTGCTGATCCTCCAAGTGAGAGAAGTTTGGATGTGTAACGTGCTGATCGATCCTAGTGAGAGACGTTTGGATGTGTAACATGTGTTTATCCTCCTAGTGAGAGACGTTTGGATGTGTAATGTGCTGATCCTCCTAGTGAGAGAAAACGTTTGGATGTGTCACGTGCTGATCCTCCTAGTGAGAGAAGTCTGGATGTGTAACGTGCTGATCCTCCTAGTGAGAGACGTTTGGATGTGTAACGTGCTGATCGTCTTCATGAGAGAAGACGTTTGGATGTGTAACATGTGATGATCCTCCTAGTGAGAGAAGACATTTGAATGTGTAATGTACTGATCCTCCTAGTGAGAGAAGTTTGGATGTGTAACATGTGCAGATCCTCCTAATAAGAGACGTTTGGATGTTTAATATGTGCTGGTTCTCCTACTGAGAGAGGTTTGAATGTGTAGCATGTGCTGATCCTCCTAGTCAGTGACGTTTGGATGTGTAACATGTGCTGATCCTCCTAGTGAGAGAGGAGGTTTGGATGTGTAACGTGCTTATCCTCCTAGTGAGAGAAGACGTTTGGATGTGTAACATGTGTTTATCCTCCTAGTGAGAGACGCTTGGATGTGTAATGTGCTGATCCTTCGAGTGAGAGAAGAGGTTTGGATGTGCCACATGTGCTGATCCTCCTAGTGAGAGAAGTTTGGATGTGTAACGTGCTGATCCTCCTAGTGAGAGACGTTTGGATGTGTAACGTGCTGATCCTCCTAGTGAGAGAAGACGTTTGGATGTGTCACGTGCTGATCCTCCTAGTGAGAGACGTTTGGATGTGTAACATGCTCATCCTCCTAGTGAGAGAAGTCTGGATGTGGAAAATGTACTGATCCTCATAGTGAGAGAAGTTTGGATGTGTAACATGTGCAGTTCCTCCTAGTAAGAGACGTTTGGATGTTTAATATGTGCTGGTTCTCCTACTGAGAGAGGTTTGAATGTGTAGCATGTGCTGATCCTCCTAGTGAGAGACGTTTGGATGTGTAACATGTGCTGATCCTCCTAGTGAGAGAGGAGGTTTGGATGTGTAACGTGCTTATCCTCCTAGTGAGAGAAGACGTTTGGATGTGTAACATGTGTTTATCCTCCTATTGAGAGACGTTTGGATGTGTAACGTGCTGATCCTCCTAGTGAGAGACGTTTGGATGTGTAACGTGCTGATCCTCCTAGTGAGAGAAGACGTTTGGATGTGTCACGTGCTGATCCTCCTAGTGAGAGACGTTTGGATGTGTAACATGCTCATCCTCCTAGTGAGAGAAGTCTGGATGTGGAAAATGTGCTGATCCTCCTAGTGAGAGACGTTTGGATGTGTAACATGTGCTGATCCTCCAAGTGGGAGAAGTCGTTTGGATGTGTAACGTGCTGATCCTCCTAGTGAGAGAAGTTTGGATGTGCAACGTGTGCTGATCCTCCTAGTGAGAGATGTTTGGATGTGTAACATGCTCATCCTCCTAGTGAGAGAAGTCTGGATGTGGAAAATGTGCTGATCCTCCTAGTGAGAGACGTTTGGATGTGTAACATGTGCTGATCCTCCAAGTGGGAGAAGTCGTTTGGATGTGTAACGTGCTGATCCTCCTAGTGAGAGAAGTTTGGATGTGCAACGTGTGCTGATCCTCCTAGTGAGAGAAGTTTGGATGTGTAACATGCTGATACTCCTAGTGAGAGAAGTCTGGATGTGGAAAATGTGCTGATCCTCCTAGTGAGAGACGTTTGGATGTTTAACATGCTGATTCTCCTCGTGAGTGAAGACGTTTGGATGTGTAACATCTGCTGATCCTCCTAGTGAGAGACGTTTGGATGTGTAACATGTGCTGATCCTCCTAGTGAGAGAAGTTTGGATGTGTAACGTGTTGATCCTCCTAGTGAGAGAAGTCTGGATGTGTAACATGTGCTGATCCTTCTAGTGAGAGACGTTTGGATGTGTAACATGTGATGATGCTCCTAGTGAGAGAAGACATTTGGATGTGTAATGTACTGATCCTCATAGTGAGAGAAGTTTGGATGTGTAACATGTGCAGTTCCTCCTAGTAAGAGACGTTTGGATGTTTAATATGTGCTGGTTCTCCTACTGAGAGAGGTTTGAATGTGTAGCATGTGCTGATCCTCCTAGTGAGAGACGTTTGGATGTGTAACATGTGCTGATCCTCCTAGTGAGAGAGGAGGTTTGGATGTGTAACGTGCTTATCCTCCTAGTGAGAGAAGACGTTTGGATGTGTAACATGTGTTTATCCTCCTATTGAGAGACGTTTGGATGTGTAATGTGCTGATCGTTCTAGTGAGAGAAGAGGTTTGGATGTGCCACATGTGCTGATCCTCCTAGTGTGAGAAGTTTGGATGTGTAACATGTGCAGATCCTCCTAGTAAGAGACGTTAGGATGTTTAATATGTGCTGGTTTTCCTACTGAGAGAGGTTTGAATGTGTAGCATGTGCTGATCCTCCTAGTCAGAGACGTTTGTATGTGTACCATGTGCTGATCCTCCTAGTGAGAGAGGAGGTTTGGATGTGTAACATGTGTTTATCCTCCTAGTGAGAGACGTTTGGATGTGTAATGTGCTGATCCTTCGAGTGAGAGAAGAGGTTTGGATGTGCCACGTGCTGATCCTCCTAGTGAGAGAAGAGGTTTGGATGTGCCACGTGCTGATCCTCCTAGTGAGAGACGTTTGGATGTTTAACATGTGCTGATCCTCCTAGTGAGAGACGTTTGGATGTGTAACATGTGCTGATACTCATAGTGAGAGAAGACGTTTGGATGTGTCACGTGCTGATCCTCCTAGTGAGAGAAGTTTGGATGTGTAACATGTGTTGATCCTCCTAGTGAGAGAAGTCTGGATGTATAACATGTGCTGATCCTCCTAGTGAGAGACTTTTGGATGTGTAACGTGCTGATCCTCCTCGTGAGAGAAGTTTGGTTGTGTAACATGTGCTGATCCTCCTACTGAGAGACGTTTGGATGTGTAACATGTGCTGATCCTCCAAGTGAGAGAAGTCGTTTTGATGTGTAACGTGCTGATCCTCCTAGTGAGAGAAATTTGGATGTGCAACGTGTGCTGATCCTCCTAGTGAGAGAAGTTTGGATGTGTAACATGCTTATCCTCCTACTGAGAGAAGTCTGGATGGAG
Source organism: Synaphobranchus kaupii (assembly GCA_029718625.1). Lineage (NCBI taxonomy): Eukaryota > Metazoa > Chordata > Actinopteri > Anguilliformes > Synaphobranchidae > Synaphobranchus > Synaphobranchus kaupii. The sequence goes on along the minus strand of CM056379.1, from coordinate 47,893,402 downwards.
AAAATGTGCTGATCCTCCTAGTGAGAGACGTTTGGATCTTTAACATGCTGATCCTCCTAGTGAGATACGCTTGGATGTGTAACATGTGCTGATCCTCCTAGTGAGAGACGTTTGGATGTGTAACGTGCTGATCCTCCTAGTGAGAGAAGACGTTTGGATGTGTCACGTGCTGATCCTCCTAGTGAGAGACGTTTGGATGTGTAACATGCTGATCCTCCTAGTGAGAGAAGTTTGGATGTGTAACATGCTGATCCTCCTCGTGAGAGAAGTTTGGTTGTGTAACATGTGTTGATCCTCCTAGTGAGAGACGTTTGGATGTGTAACATGTGCAGATCCTCCTAGTAAGAGACGTTTGGATGTTTAATATGTGCTGGTTTTCCTACTGAGAGAGGTTTGAATGTGTAGCATGTGCTGATCCTCCTAGTCAGAGACGTTTGGATGTTTAACATGTGCTGATCCTCCTAGTGAGAGACGTTTGGATGTGTAACATGTGCTGATACTCATAGTGAGAGAAGACGTTTGGATGTGTCACGTGCTGATCCTCCTAGTGAGAGAAGTTTGGATGTGTAACATGTGTTGATCCTCCTAGTGAGAGAAGTCTGGATGTCTAACATGTGCTGATCCTCCTAGTGAGAGACGTTTGGATGTGTAACGTGCTGATCCTCCTCGTGAGAGAAGTTTGGTTGTGTAACATGTGCTGATCCTCCTACTGAGAGACGTTTGGATGTGTAACATGTGCTGATCCTCCAAGTGAGAGACGTTTGGATGTTTAATATGCTGATCCTCCTCGTGAGAGAAGACGTTTGGATGTGTAACATGTGCTGATCCTCCTAGTGAGAGACGTTTGGATGTGTAACGTGCTGAACCTCCTAGTGAGAAAAGTTTGGATGTGTAACATGTGTTGATCCTCCTAGTGAGAGAAGTCTGGATGTGTAACATGTGCTGATCCTCCTAGTGAGAGACGTTTGGATGTTTAATATGTGCTGGTTTTTCTACTGAGAGAGGTTTGAATGTGTAGCATGTGCTGATCCTCCTAGTCAGAGACGTTTGGATGTGTAACCTGTGCTGATCCTCCTAGTGAGAGAGGAGGTTTGGATGTGTAACGTGCTTATCCTCCTAGTGAGAGAAGACGTTTGGATGTGTAACATGTGTTTGTCCTCCTAGTGAGAGACGTTTGGATGTGTAATGTGCTGATCCTTCGAGTGAGAGAAGAGGTTTGGATGTGCCACGTGTGCTGATCCTCCAAGTGAGAGAAGTTTGGATGTGTAACGTGCTGATCCTCCTAGTGAGAGACGTTTGGATGTGTAACATGTGTTTATCCTCCTAGTGAGAGACGTTTGGATGTGTAATGTGCTGATCCTCCTAGTGAGAGAAAACGTTTGGATGTGTCACGTGCTGATCCTCCTAGTGAGAGAAGTCTGGATGTGTAACGTGCTGATCCTCCTAGTGAGAGACGTTTGGATGTGTAACGTGCTGATCGTCTTCATGAGAGAAGACGTTTGGATGTGTAACATGTGATGATCCTCCTAGTGAGAGAAGACATTTGAATGTGTAATGTACTGATCCTCCTAGTGAGAGAAGTTTGGATGTGTAACATGTGCAGATCCTCCTAATAAGAGACGTTTGGATGTTTAATATGTGCTGGTTCTCCTACTGAGAGAGGTTTGAATGTGTAGCATGTGCTGATCCTCCTAGTCAGTGACGTTTGGATGTGTAACATGTGCTGATCCTCCTAGTGAGAGAGGAGGTTTGGATGTGTAACGTGCTTATCCTCCTAGTGAGAGAAGACGTTTGGATGTGTAACATGTGTTTATCCTCCTAGTGAGAGACGCTTGGATGTGTAATGTGCTGATCCTTCGAGTGAGAGAAGAGGTTTGGATGTGCCACATGTGCTGATCCTCCTAGTGAGAGAAGTTTGGATGTGTAACGTGCTGATCCTCCTAGTGAGAGACGTTTGGATGTGTAACGTGCTGATCCTCCTAGTGAGAGAAGACGTTTGGATGTGTCATGTGCTGATCCTCCTAGTGAGAGACGTTTGGATGTGTAACATGCTCATCCTCCTAGTGAGAGAAGTCTGGATGTGGAAAATGTACTGATCCTCATAGTGAGAGAAGTTTGGATGTGTAACATGTGCAGTTCCTCCTAGTAAGAGACGTTTGGATGTTTAATATGTGCTGGTTCTCCTACTGAGAGAGGTTTGAATGTGTAGCATGTGCTGATCCTCCTAGTGAGAGACGTTTGGATGTGTAACATGTGCTGATCCTCCTAGTGAGAGAGGAGGTTTGGATGTGTAACGTGCTTATCCTCCTAGTGAGAGAAGACGTTTGGATGTGTAACATGTGTTTATCCTCCTATTGAGAGACGTTTGGATGTGTAACGTGCTGATCCTCCTAGTGAGAGACGTTTGGATGTGTAACGTGCTGATCCTCCTAGTGAGAGAAGACGTTTGGATGTGTCACGTGCTGATCCTCCTAGTGAGAGACGTTTGGATGTGTAACATGCTCATCCTCCTAGTGAGAGAAGTCTGGATGTGGAAAATGTGCTGATCCTCCTAGTGAGAGACGTTTGGATGTGTAACATGTGCTGATCCTCCAAGTGGGAGAAGTCGTTTGGATGTGTAACGTGCTGATCCTCCTAGTGAGAGAAGTTTGGATGTGCAACGTGTGCTGATCCTCCTAGTGAGAGATGTTTGGATGTGTAACATGCTCATCCTCCTAGTGAGAGAAGTCTGGATGTGGAAAATGTGCTGATCCTCCTAGTGAGAGACGTTTGGATGTGTAACATGTGCTGATCCTCCAAGTGGGAGAAGTCGTTTGGATGTGTAACGTGCTGATCCTCCTAGTGAGAGAAGTTTGGATGTGCAACGTGTGCTGATCCTCCTAGTGAGAGAAGTTTGGATGTGTAACATGCTGATACTCCTAGTGAGAGAAGTCTGGATGTGGAAAATGTGCTGATCCTCCTAGTGAGAGACGTTTGGATGTTTAACATGCTGATTCTCCTCGTGAGTGAAGACGTTTGGATGTGTAACATCTGCTGATCCTCCTAGTGAGAGACGTTTGGATGTGTAACATGTGCTGATCCTCCTAGTGAGAGAAGTTTGGATGTGTAACGTGTTGATCCTCCTAGTGAGAGAAGTCTGGATGTGTAACATGTGCTGATCCTTCTAGTGAGAGACGTTTGGATGTGTAACATGTGATGATGCTCCTAGTGAGAGAAGACATTTGGATGTGTAATGTACTGATCCTCATAGTGAGAGAAGTTTGGATGTGTAACATGTGCAGTTCCTCCTAGTAAGAGACGTTTGGATGTTTAATATGTGCTGGTTCTCCTACTGAGAGAGGTTTGAATGTGTAGCATGTGCTGATCCTCCTAGTGAGAGACGTTTGGATGTGTAACATGTGCTGATCCTCCTAGTGAGAGAGGAGGTTTGGATGTGTAACGTGCTTATCCTCCTAGTGAGAGAAGACGTTTGGATGTGTAACATGTGTTTATCCTCCTATTGAGAGACGTTTGGATGTGTAATGTGCTGATCGTTCTAGTGAGAGAAGAGGTTTGGATGTGCCACATGTGCTGATCCTCCTAGTGTGAGAAGTTTGGATGTGTAACATGTGCAGATCCTCCTAGTAAGAGACGTTTGGATGTTTAATATGTGCTGGTTTTCCTACTGAGAGAGGTTTGAATGTGTAGCATGTGCTGATCCTCCTAGTCAGAGACGTTTGTATGTGTAACATGTGCTGATCCTCCTAGTGAGAGAGGAGGTTTGGATGTGTAACATGTGTTTATCCTCCTAGTGAGAGACGTTTGGATGTGTAATGTGCTGATCCTTCGAGTGAGAGAAGAGGTTTGGATGTGCCACGTGCTGATCCTCCTAGTGAGAGAAGAGGTTTGGATGTGCCACGTGCTGATCCTCCTAGTGAGAGACGTTTGGATGTTTAACATGTGCTGATCCTCCTAGTGAGAGACGTTTGGATGTGTAACATGTGCTGATACTCATAGTGAGAGAAGACGTTTGGATGTGTCACGTGCTGATCCTCCTAGTGAGAGAAGTTTGGATGTGTAACATGTGTTGATCCTCCTAGTGAGAGAAGTCTGGATGTATAACATGTGCTGATCCTCCTAGTGAGAGACTTTTGGATGTGTAACGTGCTGATCCTCCTCGTGAGAGAAGTTTGGTTGTGTAACATGTGCTGATCCTCCTACTGAGAGACGTTTGGATGTGTAACATGTGCTGATCCTCCAAGTGAGAGAAGTCGTTTTGATGTGTAACGTGCTGATCCTCCTAGTGAGAGAAGTTTGGATGTGCAACGTGTGCTGATCCTCCTAGTGAGAGAAGTTTGGATGTGTAACATGCTTATCCTCCTACTGAGAGAAGTCTGGATGGAGAAAATGTGCTGATCCTCCTAGTGAGAGACGTTTGGATCTTTAACATGCTGATCCTCCTAGTGAGATACGCTTGGATGTGTAACATGTGCTGATCCTCCTAGTGAGAGACGTTTGGATGTGTAACGTGCTGATCCTCCTAGTGAGAGAAGACGTTTGGATGTGTCACGTGCTGATCCTCCTAGTGAGAGACGTTTGGATGTGTAACATGCTGATCCTCCTAGTGAGCGAAGTTTGGATGTGTAACATGCTGATCCTCCTCGTGAGAGAAGTTTGGTTGTGTAACATGTGTTGATCCTCCTAGTGAGAGACGTTTGGATGTGTAACATGTGCAGATCCTCCTAGTAAGAGACGTTTGGATGTTTAATATGTGCTGGTTTTCCTACTGAGAGAGGTTTGAATGTGTAGCATGTGCTGATCCTCCTAGTCAGAGACGTTTGGATGTTTAACATGTGCTGATCCTCCTAGTGAGAGACGTTTGGATGTGTAACATGTGCTGATACTCATAGTGAGAGAAGACGTTTGGATGTGTCACGTGCTGATCCTCCTAGTGAGAGAAGTTTGGATGTGTAACATGTGTTGATCCTCCTAGTGAGAGAAGTCTGGATGTCTAACATGTGCTGATCCTCCTAGTGAGAGACGTTTGGATGTGTAACGTGCTGATCCTCCTCGTGAGAGAAGTTTGGTTGTGTAACATGTGCTGATCCTCCTACTGAGAGACGTTTGGATGTGTAACATGTGCTGATCCTCCAAGTGAGAGACGTTTGGATGTTTAATATGCTGATCCTCCTCGTGAGAGAAGACGTTTGGATGTGTAACATGTGCTGATCCTCCTAGTGAGAGACGTTTGGATGTGTAACGTGCTGAACCTCCTAGTGAGAAAAGTTTGGATGTGTAACATGTGTTGATCCTCCTAGTGAGAGAAGTCTGGATGTGTAACATGTGCTGATCCTCCTAGTGAGAGACGTTTGGATGTGTAACGTGCTGATCGTCCTCGTGAGAGAAGACGTTTGGATGTGTAACATGTGATGATCCTCCTAGTGAGAGAAGACATTTGGATGTGTAATGTACTGATCCTCCTAGTGAGAGAAGTTTGGATGTGTAACATGTGCAGATCCTCCTAATAAGAGACGTTTGGATGTTTAATATGTGCTGGTTCTCCTACCGAGAGAGGTTTGAATGTGTAGCATGTGCTGATCCTCCTAGTGAGAGACGTTTGGATGTGTAAAATGTGCTGATCCTCCTAGTGAGAGAGGAAGTTTGGATGTGTAACGTGCTTATCCTTCTAGTGAGAGAAGAGGTTTGGATGTGCCACATGTGCTGATCCTCCTAGTGAGAGAAGTTTGGATGTGTAACATGTGCAGATCCTCCTAGTAAGACACGTTTTGATGTTTAATATGTGCTGGTTTACCTACTGAGAGAGGTTTGAATGTGTAGCATGTGCTGATCCTCCTAGTCAGTGACGTTTGGATGTGTAACATGTGCTGATCCTCCTAGTGAGAGAGGAGGGTTGGATGTGTAACGTGCTGATCCTCCTAGTGAGAGAAGACGTTTGGATGTGTAACATGTGCTGATCCTCCTAGTGAGAGACGTTTGGATGTGTAACATGTGCTGATCCTCCTAGTGAGAGAGGAGGTTTGGATGTGTAACGTGCTTATCCTCCTAGTGAGAGAAGACGTTTGGATGTGTAACATGTGTTTGTCCTCCTAGTGAGAGACGTTTGGATGTGTAATGTGCTGATCCTTCGAGTGAGAGAAGAGGTTTGGATGTGCCACGTGTGCTGATCCTCCTAGTGAGAGAAGTTTGGATGTGTAACATGCTCATCCTCCTAGTGAGAGAAGTCTGGATGTGGAAAATGTGCTGATCCTCCTAGTGAGAGACGTTTGGATGTGTAACATGTGCTGATCCTCCAAGTGGGAGAAGTCGTTTGGATGTGTAACGTGCTGATCCTCCTAGTGAGAGAAGTTTGGATGTGCAACGTGTGCTGATCCTCCTAGTGAGAGATGTTTGGATGTGTAACATGCTCATCCTCCTAGTGAGAGAAGTCTGGATGTGGAAAATGTGCTGATCCTCCTAGTGAGAGACGTTTGGATGTGTAACATGTGCTGATCCTCCAAGTGGGAGAAGTCGTTTGGATGTGTAACGTGCTGATCCTCCTAGTGAGAGAAGTTTGGATGTGCAACGTGTGCTGATCCTCCTAGTGAGAGAAGTTTGGATGTGTAACATGCTGATACTCCTAGTGAGAGAAGTCTGGATGTGGAAAATGTGCTGATCCTCCTAGTGAGAGACGTTTGGATGTTTAACATGCTGATTCTCCTCGTGAGTGAAGACGTTTGGATGTGTAACATCTGCTGATCCTCCTAGTGAGAGACGTTTGGATGTGTAACATGTGCTGATCCTCCTAGTGAGAGAAGTTTGGATGTGTAACGTGTTGATCCTCCTAGTGAGAGAAGTCTGGATGTGTAACATGTGCTGATCCTTCTAGTGAGAGACGTTTGGATGTGTAACATGTGATGATGCTCCTAGTGAGAGAAGACATTTGGATGTGTAATGTACTGATCCTCATAGTGAGAGAAGTTTGGATGTGTAACATGTGCAGTTCCTCCTAGTAAGAGACGTTTGGATGTTTAATATGTGCTGGTTCTCCTACTGAGAGAGGTTTGAATGTGTAGCATGTGCTGATCCTCCTAGTGAGAGACGTTTGGATGTGTAACATGTGCTGATCCTCCTAGTGAGAGAGGAGGTTTGGATGTGTAACGTGCTTATCCTCCTAGTGAGAGAAGACGTTTGGATGTGTAACATGTGTTTATCCTCCTATTGAGAGACGTTTGGATGTGTAATGTGCTGATCGTTCTAGTGAGAGAAGAGGTTTGGATGTGCCACATGTGCTGATCCTCCTAGTGTGAGAAGTTTGGATGTGTAACATGTGCAGATCCTCCTAGTAAGAGACGTTTGGATGTTTAATATGTGCTGGTTTTCCTACTGAGAGAGGTTTGAATGTGTAGCATGTGCTGATCCTCCTAGTCAGAGACGTTTGTATGTGTAACATGTGCTGATCCTCCTAGTGAGAGAGGAGGTTTGGATGTGTAACATGTGTTTATCCTCCTAGTGAGAGACGTTTGGATGTGTAATGTGCTGATCCTTCGAGTGAGAGAAGAGGTTTGGATGTGCCACGTGCTGATCCTCCTAGTGAGAGAAGAGGTTTGGATGTGCCACGTGCTGATCCTCCTAGTGAGAGACGTTTGGATGTTTAACATGTGCTGATCCTCCTAGTGAGAGACGTTTGGATGTGTAACATGTGCTGATACTCATAGTGAGAGAAGACGTTTGGATGTGTCACGTGCTGATCCTCCTAGTGAGAGAAGTTTGGATGTGTAACATGTGTTGATCCTCCTAGTGAGAGAAGTCTGGATGTATAACATGTGCTGATCCTCCTAGTGAGAGACTTTTGGATGTGTAACGTGCTGATCCTCCTCGTGAGAGAAGTTTGGTTGTGTAACATGTGCTGATCCTCCTACTGAGAGACGTTTGGATGTGTAACATGTGCTGATCCTCCAAGTGAGAGAAGTCGTTTTGATGTGTAACGTGCTGATCCTCCTAGTGAGAGAAGTTTGGATGTGCAACGTGTGCTGATCCTCCTAGTGAGAGAAGTTTGGATGTGTAACATGCTTATCCTCCTACTGAGAGAAGTCTGGATGGAGAAAATGTGCTGATCCTCCTAGTGAGAGACGTTTGGATCTTTAACATGCTGATCCTCCTAGTGAGATACGCTTGGATGTGTAACATGTGCTGATCCTCCTAGTGAGAGACGTTTGGATGTGTAACGTGCTGATCCTCCTAGTGAGAGAAGACGTTTGGATGTGTCACGTGCTGATCCTCCTAGTGAGAGACGTTTGGATGTGTAACATGCTGATCCTCCTAGTGAGAGAAGTTTGGATGTGTAACATGCTGATCCTCCTCGTGAGAGAAGTTTGGTTGTGTAACATGTGTTGATCCTCCTAGTGAGAGACGTTTGGATGTGTAACATGTGCAGATCCTCCTAGTAAGAGACGTTTGGATGTTTAATATGTGCTGGTTTTCCTACTGAGAGAGGTTTGAATGTGTAGCATGTGCTGATCCTCCTAGTCAGAGACGTTTGGATGTTTAACATGTGCTGATCCTCCTAGTGAGAGACGTTTGGATGTGTAACATGTGCTGATACTCATAGTGAGAGAAGACGTTTGGATGTGTCACGTGCTGATCCTCCTAGTGAGAGAAGTTTGGATGTGTAACATGTGTTGATCCTCCTAGTGAGAGAAGTCTGGATGTCTAACATGTGCTGATCCTCCTAGTGAGAGACGTTTGGATGTGTAACGTGCTGATCCTCCTCGTGAGAGAAGTTTGGTTGTGTAACATGTGCTGATCCTCCTACTGAGAGACGTTTGGATGTGTAACATGTGCTGATCCTCCAAGTGAGAGACGTTTGGATGTTTAATATGCTGATCCTCCTCGTGAGAGAAGACGTTTGGATGTGTAACATGTGCTGATCCTCCTAGTGAGAGACGTTTGGATGTGTAACGTGCTGAACCTCCTAGTGAGAAAAGTTTGGATGTGTAACATGTGTTGATCCTCCTAGTGAGAGAAGTCTGGATGTGTAACATGTGCTGATCCTCCTAGTGAGAGACGTTTGGATGTGTAACGTGCTGATCGTCCTCGTGAGAGAAGACGTTTGGATGTGTAACATGTGATGATCCTCCTAGTGAGAGAAGACATTTGGATGTGTAATGTACTGATCCTCCTAGTGAGAGAAGTTTGGATGTGTAACATGTGCAGATCCTCCTAATAAGAGACGTTTGGATGTTTAATATGTGCTGGTTCTCCTACCGAGAGAGGTTTGAATGTGTAGCATGTGCTGATCCTCCTAGTGAGAGACGTTTGGATGTGTAAAATGTGCTGATCCTCCTAGTGAGAGAGGAAGTTTGGATGTGTAACGTGCTTATCCTTCTAGTGAGAGAAGAGGTTTGGATGTGCCACATGTGCTGATCCTCCTAGTGAGAGAAGTTTGGATGTGTAACATGTGCAGATCCTCCTAGTAAGACACGTTTTGATGTTTAATATGTGCTGGTTTACCTACTGAGAGAGGTTTGAATGTGTAGCATGTGCTGATCCTCCTAGTCAGTGACGTTTGGATGTGTAACATGTGCTGATCCTCCTAGTGAGAGAGGAGGGTTGGATGTGTAACGTGCTGATCCTCCTAGTGAGAGAAGACGTTTGGATGTGTAACATGTGCTGATCCTCCTAGTGAGAGACGTTTGGATGTGTAACATGTGCTGATCCTCCTAGTGAGAGAGGAGGTTTGGATGTGTAACGTGCTTATCCTCCTAGTGAGAGAAGACGTTTGGATGTGTAACATGTGTTTGTCCTCCTAGTGAGAGACGTTTGGATGTGTAATGTGCTGATCCTTCGAGTGAGAGAAGAGGTTTGGATGTGCCACGTGTGCTGATCCTCCTAGTGAGAGAAGTTTGGATGTGTAATGTGCTGATCCTCCTAGTGAGAGACGTTTGGATGTGTAACATGTGTTTATCCTCCTAGTGAGAGACGTTTGGATGTGTAATGTGCTGATCCTTCGAGTGAGAGAAGAGGTTCGGATGTGCCACGTGTGCTGATCCTCCTAGTGAGAGAAGACGTTTGGATGTGTCACATGCTGATCCTCCTAGTGAGAGACGTTTGGATGTTTAACATGTGCTGATCCTCCTAGTGAGAGACGTTTGGATGTGTAACATGTGCTGATACTCATAGTGAGAGAAGACGTTTGGATGTGTCACGTGCTGATCCTCCTAGTGAGAGAAGTTTGGATGTGTAACATGTGTTGATCCTCCTAGTGAGAGAAGTCTGGATGTCTAACATGTGCTGATCCTCCTAGTGAGAGACGTTTGGATGTGTAACGTGCTGATCCTCCTCGTGAGAGAAATTTGGATGTGTAACATGCTGATCCTCCTCGTGAGAGAAGTTTGGTTGTGTAACATGTGTTGATCCTCCTAGTGAGAGACGTTTGGATGTGTAACATGTGCAGATCCTCCTAGTAAGAGACGTTTGGATGTTTAATATGTGCTGGTTTTCCTACTGAGAGAGGTTTGAATGTGTAGCATGTGCTGATCCTCCTAGTGAGAGACGTTTGGATGTGTAACATGTGCTGATCCTCCTAGTGAGAGAGGAGGTTTGGATGTGTAACGTGCTTATCCTCCTAGTGAGAGAAGACGTTTGGATGTGTAACATGTGTTTATCCTCCTAGTGAGAGACGTTTGGATGTTTAACATGTGCTGATCCTCCTAGTGAGAGACGTTTGGATGTGTAACATGTGCTGATACTCATAGTGAGAGAAGACGTTTGGATGTGTCACGTGCTGATCCTCCTAGTGAGAGAAGTTTGGATGTGTAACATGTGTTGATCCTCCTAGTGAGAGAAGTCTGGATGTCTAACATGTGCTGATCCTCCTAGTGAGAGACGTTTGGATGTGTAACGTGCTGATCCTCCTCGTGAGAGAAATTTGGATGTGTAACATGCTGATCCTCCTCGTGAGAGAAGTTTGGTTGTGTAACATGTGTTGATCCTCCTAGTGAGAGACGTTTGGATGTGTAACATGTGCAGATCCTCCTAGTAAGAGACGTTTGGATGTTTAATATGTGCTGGTTTTCCTACTGAGAGAGGTTTGAATGTGTAGCATGTGCTGATCCTCCTAGTCAGAGACGTTTGGATGTGTAACATGTGCTGATCCTCCTAGTGAGAGAGGAGGTTTGGATGTGTAACGTGCTTATCCTCCTAGTGAGAGAAGACGTTTGGATGTGTAACATGTGTTTGTCCTCCTAGTGAGAGACGTTTGGATGTGTAATGTGCTGATCCTTCGAGTGAGAGAAGAGGTTTGGATGTGCCAAGTGTGCTGATCCTCCTAGTGAGAGAAGTTTGGATGTGTAATGTGCTGATCCTCCTAGTGAGAGACGTTTGGATGTGTAAGATGTGTTTATCCTCCTAGTGAGAGACGTTTGGATGTGTAATGTGCTGATCCTTCGAGTGAGAGAAGAGGTTTGGATGTGCCACGTGGGCTGATCCTCCTAGTGAGAGAAGACGTTTGGATGTGTCACATGCTGATCCTCCTAGTGAGAGACGTTTGGATGTTTAACATGTGCTGATCCTCCTAGTGAGAGACGTTTGGATGTGTAACATGTGCTGATACTCATAGTGAGAGAAGACGTTTGGATGTGTCACGTGCTGATCCTCCTAGTGAGAGAAGTTTGGATGTGTAACATGTGTTGATCCTCCTAGTGAGAGAAGTCTGGATGTCTAACATGTGCTGATCCTGCTAGTGAGAGACGTTTTGATGTGTAACATGTGCAGATCCTCCTAGTAAGAGACGTTTGGATGTTTAATATGTGCTGGTTTTCCTACTGAGAGAGGTTTGAATGTGTAGCATGTGCTGATCCTCCTAGTGAGAGACGTTTGGATGTGTAACATGTGCTGATCCTCCTAGTGAGAGAGGAGGTTTGGATGTGTAACGTGCTTATCCTCCTAGTGAGAGAAGACGTTTGGATGTGTAACATGTGTTTATCCTCCTAGTGAGAGACGTTTGGATGTTTAACATGTGCTGATCCTCCTAGTGAGAGACGTTTGGATGTGTAACATGTGCTGATACTCATAGTGAGAGAAGACGTTTGGATGTGTCACGTGCTGATCCTCCTAGTGAGAGAAGTTTGGATGTGTAACATGTGTTGATCCTCCTAGTGAGAGAAGTCTGGATGTCTAACATGTGCTGATCCTCCTAGTGAGAGACGTTTGGATGTGTAACGTGCTGATCCTCCTCGTGAGAGAAATTTGGATGTGTAACATGCTGATCCTCCTCGTGAGAGAAGTTTGGTTGTGTAACATGTGTTGATCCTCCTAGTGAGAGACGTTTGGATGTGTAACATGTGCAGATCCTCCTAGTAAGAGACGTTTGGATGTTTAATATGTGCTGGTTTTCCTACTGAGAGAGGTTTGAATGTGTAGCATGTGCTGATCCTCCTAGTCAGAGACGTTTGGATGTGTAACATGTGCTGATCCTCCTAGTGAGAGAGGAGGTTTGGATGTGTAACGTGCTTATCCTCCTAGTGAGAGAAGACGTTTGGATGTGTAACATGTGTTTGTCCTCCTAGTGAGAGACGTTTGGATGTGTAATGTGCTGATCCTTCGAGTGAGAGAAGAGGTTTGGATGTGCCAAGTGTGCTGATCCTCCTAGTGAGAGAAGTTTGGATGTGTAATGTGCTGATCCTCCTAGTGAGAGACGTTTGGATGTGTAACATGTGTTTATCCTCCTAGTGAGAGACGTTTGGATGTGTAATGTGCTGATCCTTCGAGTGAGAGAAGAGGTTTGGATGTGCCACGTGTGCTGATCCTCCTAGTGAGAGAAGACGTTTGGATGTGTCACATGCTGATCCTCCTAGTGAGAGACGTTTGGATGTTTAACATGTGCTGATCCTCCTAGTGAGAGACGTTTGGATGTGTAACATGTGCTGATACTCATAGTGAGAGAAGACGTTTGGATGTGTCACGTGCTGATCCTCCTAGTGAGAGAAGTTTGGATGTGTAACATGTGTTGATCCTCCTAGTGAGAGAAGTCTGGATGTCTACCATGTGCTGATCCTCCTAGTGAGAGACGTTTTGATGTGTAACGTGCTGATCCTCCTCGTGAGAGAAGTTTGGTTGTGTAACATGTGCTGATCCTCCTACTGAGAGACGTTTGGATGTGTAACATGTGCTGATCCTCCAAGTGAGAGAAGTCGTTTTGATGTGTAACGTGCTGATCCTCCTAGTGAGAGATGTTTGGATGTGCAACGTGTGCTGATCCTCCTAGTGAGAGAAGTTTGGATGTGTAACATGCTTATCCTCCTAGTGAGAGCAGTCTGGATGTGGAAAATGTGCTGATCCTCCTAGTGAGAGACATTTGGATCTTTAACATGCTGATCCTCCTAGTGAGATACGCTTGGATGTGTAACATGTGCTGATCCTCCTAGTGAGAGACGTTTGGATGTGTAACGTGCTGATCCTCCTAGTGAGAGACGTTTGGATGTGTAACATGCTGATCCTTCTAGTGAGAGAAGTTTGGATGTGCAACGTGTGCTGATCCTCCTAGTGAGAGAAGTTTGGATGTGTAACATGCTGATCCTCCTAGTGAGAGAAGTCTGGATGTGGGAAATGTGCTGATCCTCCTAGTGAGAGACGTTTGGATGTTTAACATGCTGATCCTCCTTGTGAGAGAAGACGTTTGGATGTGTAACATGTGCTGATACTCCTAGTGAGAGACGTTTGGATGTGTAACGTGCTGAACCTCCTAGTGAGAAAAGTTTGGATGTGTAACATGTGTTGATCCTCCTAGTGAGAGACGTTTGGATGTGTAACGTGCTGATCGTCCTCGTGAGAGAAGACGTTTGGATGTGTAACATGTGATGATCCTCCTAGTGAGAGAAGACATTTGGATGTGTAATGTACTGATCCTCCTAGTGAGAGAAGTTTGGATGTGTAACATGTGCAGATCCTCCTAATAAGAGACGTTTGGATGTTTAATATGTGCTGGTTCTCCTACCGAGAGAGGTTTGAATGTGTAGCATGTGCTGATCCTCCTAGTGAGAGACGTTTGGATGTGTAAAATGTGCTGATCCTCCTAGTGAGAGAGGAAGTTTGGATGTGTAACGTGCTTATCCTTCTAGTGAGAGAAGAGGTTTGGATGTGCCACATGTGCTGATCCTCCTAGTGAGAGAAGTTTGGATGTGTAACATGTGCAGATCCTCCTAGTAAGACACGTTTTGATGTTTAATATGTGCTGGTTTACCTACTGAGAGAGGTTTGAATGTGTAGCATGTGCTGATCCTCCTAGTCAGTGACGTTTGGATGTGTAACATGTGCTGATCCTCCTAGTGAGAGAGGAGGGTTGGATGTGTAACGTGCTGATCCTCCTAGTGAGAGAAGACGTTTGGATGTGTAACATGTGCTGATCCTCCTAGTGAGAGACGTTTGGATGTGTAACATGTGCTGATACTCATAGTGACAGAAGACGTTTGGATGTGTCACGTGCTGATCCTCCTAGTGAGAGAAGTTTGGGTGTGTAACATGTGTTGATCCTCCTAGTGAGAAAAGTCTGGATGTGTAACATGTGCTGATCCTCCTAGTGAGAGACGTTTGGATGTGTAACGTGCTGATCCTCCTAGTGAGAGACGTTTGGATGTGTAACATGTGCAGATCCTCCTAGTAAGAGACGTTTGGATGTTTAATATGTGCTGGTTTTCCTACTGAGAGAGGTTTGAATGTGTAGCATGTGCTGATCCTCCTAGTCAGAGAGACGTTTGGATGTGTAACATGTGCTGATCCTCCTAGTGAGAGAGGAGGTTTGGATGTGTAACGTGCTTATCCTCCTAGTGAGAGAAGACGTTTGGATGTGTAACATGTGTTTGTCCTCCTAGTGAGAGACGTTTGGATGTGTAATGTGCTGATCCTTCGAGTGAGAGAAGAGGTTTGGATGTGCCACGTGTGCTGATCCTCCTAGTGAGAGAAGTTTGGATGTGTAACGTGCTGATCCTCCTAGTGAGAGACGTTTGGATGTTTAACATGTGCTGATCCTCCTAGTGAGAGACGTTTGGATGTGTAACATGTGCTGATACTCATAGTGAGAGAAGACGTTTGGATGTGTCACGTGCTGATCCTCCTAGTGAGAGAAGTTTGGATGTGTAACATGTGTTGATCCTCCTAGTGAGAGAAGTCTGGATGTCTAACATGTGCTGATCCTCCTAGTGAGAGACGTTTGGATGTGTAACGTGCTGATCCTCCTCGTGAGAGAAATTTGGATGTGTAACATGCTGATCCTCCTCGTGAGAGAAGTTTGGTTGTGTAACATGTGTTGATCCTCCTAGTGAGAGACGTTTGGATGTGTAACATGTGCAGATCCTCCTAGTAAGAGACGTTTGGATGTTTAATATGTGCTGGTTTTCCTACTGAGAGAGGTTTGAATGTGTAGCATGTGCTGATCCTCCTAGTGAGAGACGTTTGGATGTGTAACATGTGCTGATCCTCCTAGTGAGAGAGGAGGTTTGGATGTGTAACGTGCTTATCCTCCTAGTGAGAGAAGACGTTTGGATGTGTAACATGTGTTTATCCTCCTAGTGAGAGACGTTTGGATGTGTAACATGTGCTGATACTCATAGTGAGAGAAGACGTTTGGATGTGTCACGTGCTGATCCTCCTAGTGAGAGAAGTTTGGATGTGTAACATGTGTTGATCCTCCTAGTGAGAGAAGTCTGGATGTCTAACATGTGCTGATCCTCCTAGTGAGAGACGTTTGGATGTGTAACGTGCTGATCCTCCTCGTGAGAGAAATTTGGATGTGTAACATGCTGATCCTCCTCGTGAGAGAAGTTTGGTTGTGTAACATGTGTTGATCCTCCTAGTGAGAGACGTTTGGATGTGTAACATGTGCAGATCCTCCTAGTAAGAGACGTTTGGATGTTTAATATGTGCTGGTTTTCCTACTGAGAGAGGTTTGAATGTGTAGCATGTGCTGATCCTCCTAGTCAGAGACGTTTGGATGTGTAACATGTGCTGATCCTCCTAGTGAGAGAGGAGGTTTGGATGTGTAACGTGCTTATCCTCCTAGTGAGAGAAGACGTTTGGATGTGTAACATGTGTTTGTCCTCCTAGTGAGAGACGTTTGGATGTGTAATGTGCTGATCCTTCGAGTGAGAGAAGAGGTTTGGATGTGCCAAGTGTGCTGATCCTCCTAGTGAGAGAAGTTTGGATGTGTAATGTGCTGATCCTCCTAGTGAGAGACGTTTGGATGTGTAACATGTGTTTATCCTCCTAGTGAGAGACGTTTGGATGTGTAATGTGCTGATCCTTCGAGTGAGAGAAGAGGTTTGGATGTGCCACGTGTGCTGATCCTCCTAGTGAGAGAAGACGTTTGGATGTGTCACATGCTGATCCTCCTAGTGAGAGACGTTTGGATGTTTAACATGTGCTGATCCTCCTAGTGAGAGACGTTTGGATGTGTAACATGTGCTGATACTCATAGTGAGAGAAGACGTTTGGATGTGTCACGTGCTGATCCTCCTAGTGAGAGAAGTTTGGATGTGTAACATGTGTTGATCCTCCTAGTGAGAGAAGTCTGGATGTCTAACATGTGCTGATCCTGCTAGTGAGAGACGTTTTGATGTGTAACATGTGCAGATCCTCCTAGTAAGAGACGTTTGGATGTTTAATATGTGCTGGTTTTCCTACTGAGAGAGGTTTGAATGTGTAGCATGTGCTGATCCTCCTAGTGAGAGACGTTTGGATGTGTAACATGTGCTGATCCTCCTAGTGAGAGAGGAGGTTTGGATGTGTAACGTGCTTATCCTCCTAGTGAGAGAAGACGTTTGGATGTGTAACATGTGTTTATCCTCCTAGTGAGAGACGTTTGGATGTTTAACATGTGCTGATCCTCCTAGTGAGAGACGTTTGGATGTGTAACATGTGCTGATACTCATAGTGAGAGAAGACGTTTGGATGTGTCACGTGCTGATCCTCCTAGTGAGAGAAGTTTGGATGTGTAACATGTGTTGATCCTCCTAGTGAGAGAAGTCTGGATGTCTAACATGTGCTGATCCTCCTAGTGAGAGACGTTTGGATGTGTAACGTGCTGATCCTCCTCGTGAGAGAAATTTGGATGTGTAACATGCTGATCCTCCTCGTGAGAGAAGTTTGGTTGTGTAACATGTGTTGATCCTCCTAGTGAGAGACGTTTGGATGTGTAACATGTGCAGATCCTCCTAGTAAGAGACGTTTGGATGTTTAATATGTGCTGGTTTTCCTACTGAGAGAGGTTTGAATGTGTAGCATGTGCTGATCCTCCTAGTCAGAGACGTTTGGATGTGTAACATGTGCTGATCCTCCTAGTGAGAGAGGAGGTTTGGATGTGTAACGTGCTTATCCTCCTAGTGAGAGAAGACGTTTGGATGTGTAACATGTGTTTGTCCTCCTAGTGAGAGACGTTTGGATGTGTAATGTGCTGATCCTTCGAGTGAGAGAAGAGGTTTGGATGTGCCAAGTGTGCTGATCCTCCTAGTGAGAGAAGTTTGGATGTGTAATGTGCTGATCCTCCTAGTGAGAGACGTTTGGATGTGTAACATGTGTTTATCCTCCTAGTGAGAGACGTTTGGATGTGTAATGTGCTGATCCTTCGAGTGAGAGAAGAGGTTTGGATGTGCCACGTGTGCTGATCCTCCTAGTGAGAGAAGACGTTTGGATGTGTCACATGCTGATCCTCCTAGTGAGAGACGTTTGGATGTTTAACATGTGCTGATCCTCCTAGTGAGAGACGTTTGGATGTGTAACATGTGCTGATACTCATAGTGAGAGAAGACGTTTGGATGTGTCACGTGCTGATCCTCCTAGTGAGAGAAGTTTGGATGTGTAACATGTGTTGATCCTCCTAGTGAGAGAAGTCTGGATGTCTAACATGTGCTGATCCTCCTAGTGAGAGACGTTTTGATGTGTAACGTGCTGATCCTCCTCGTGAGAGAAGTTTGGTTGTGTAACATGTGCTGATCCTCCTACTGAGAGACGTTTGGATGTGTAACATGTGCTGATCCTCCAAGTGAGAGAAGTCGTTTTGATGTGTAACGTGCTGATCCTCCTAGTGAGAGATGTTTGGATGTGCAACGTGTGCTGATCCTCCTAGTGAGAGAAGTTTGGATGTGTAACATGCTTATCCTCCTAGTGAGAGAAGTCTGGATGTGGAAAATGTGCTGATCCTCCTAGTGAGAGACATTTGGATCTTTAACATGCTGATCCTCCTAGTGAGATACGCTTGGATGTGTAACATGTGCTGATCCTCCTAGTGAGAGACGTTTGGATGTGTAACGTGCTGATCCTCCTAGTGAGAGACGTTTGGATGTGTAACATGCTGATCCTTCTAGTGAGAGAAGTTTGGATGTGCAACGTGTGCTGATCCTCCTAGTGAGAGAAGTTTGGATGTGTAACATGCTGATCCTCCTAGTGAGAGAAGTCTGGATGTGGGAAATGTGCTGATCCTCCTAGTGAGAGACGTTTGGATGTTTAACATGCTGATCCTCCTTGTGAGAGAAGACGTTTGGATGTGTAACATGTGCTGATACTCCTAGTGAGAGACGTTTGGATGTGTAACGTGCTGAACCTCCTAGTGAGAAAAGTTTGGATGTGTAACATGTGTTGATCCTCCTAGTGAGAGACGTTTGGATGTGTAACGTGCTGATCGTCCTCGTGAGAGAAGACGTTTGGATGTGTAACATGTGATGATCCTCCTAGTGAGAGAAGACATTTGGATGTGTAATGTACTGATCCTCCTAGTGAGAGAAGTTTGGATGTGTAACATGTGCAGATCCTCCTAATAAGAGACGTTTGGATGTTTAATATGTGCTGGTTCTCCTACCGAGAGAGGTTTGAATGTGTAGCATGTGCTGATCCTCCTAGTGAGAGACGTTTGGATGTGTAAAATGTGCTGATCCTCCTAGTGAGAGAGGAAGTTTGGATGTGTAACGTGCTTATCCTTCTAGTGAGAGAAGAGGTTTGGATGTGCCACATGTGCTGATCCTCCTAGTGAGAGAAGTTTGGATGTGTAACATGTGCAGATCCTCCTAGTAAGACACGTTTTGATGTTTAATATGTGCTGGTTTACCTACTGAGAGAGGTTTGAATGTGTAGCATGTGCTGATCCTCCTAGTCAGTGACGTTTGGATGTGTAACATGTGCTGATCCTCCTAGTGAGAGAGGAGGGTTGGATGTGTAACGTGCTGATCCTCCTAGTGAGAGAAGACGTTTGGATGTGTAACATGTGCTGATCCTCCTAGTGAGAGACGTTTGGATGTGTAACATGTGCTGATACTCATAGTGACAGAAGACGTTTGGATGTGTCACGTGCTGATCCTCCTAGTGAGAGAAGTTTGGGTGTGTAACATGTGTTGATCCTCCTAGTGAGAAAAGTCTGGATGTGTAACATGTGCTGATCCTCCTAGTGAGAGACGTTTGGATGTGTAACGTGCTGATCCTCCTAGTGAGAGACGTTTGGATGTGTAACATGT
This sequence comes from Synaphobranchus kaupii, assembly GCA_029718625.1. Lineage (NCBI taxonomy): Eukaryota > Metazoa > Chordata > Actinopteri > Anguilliformes > Synaphobranchidae > Synaphobranchus > Synaphobranchus kaupii. The sequence continues at coordinate 47,873,930 of CM056379.1, read as the reverse complement.
GCAGATCCTCCTAGTAAGAGACGTTTGGATGTTTAATATGTGCTGGTTTTCCTACTGAGAGAGGTTTGAATGTGTAGCATGTGCTGATCCTCCTAGTCAGAGAGACGTTTGGATGTGTAACATGTGCTGATCCTCCTAGTGAGAGAGGAGGTTTGGATGTGTAACGTGCTTATCCTCCTAGTGAGAGAAGACGTTTGGATGTGTAACATGTGTTTGTCCTCCTAGTGAGAGACGTTTGGATGTGTAATGTGCTGATCCTTCGAGTGAGAGAAGAGGTTTGGATGTGCCACGTGTGCTGATCCTCCTAGTGAGAGAAGTTTGGATGTGTAACGTGCTGATCCTCCTAGTGAGAGACGTTTGGATGTTTAACATGTGCTGATCCTCCTAGTGAGAGACGTTTGGATGTGTAACATGTGCTGATACTCATAGTGAGAGAAGACGTTTGGATGTGTCACGTGCTGATCCTCCTAGTGAGAGAAGTTTGGATGTGTAACATGTGTTGATCCTCCTAGTGAGAGAAGTCTGGATGTCTAACATGTGCTGATCCTCCTAGTGAGAGACGTTTGGATGTGTAACGTGCTGATCCTCCTCGTGAGAGAAATTTGGATGTGTAACATGCTGATCCTCCTCGTGAGAGAAGTTTGGTTGTGTAACATGTGTTGATCCTCCTAGTGAGAGACGTTTGGATGTGTAACATGTGCAGATCCTCCTAGTAAGAGACGTTTGGATGTTTAATATGTGCTGGTTTTCCTACTGAGAGAGGTTTGAATGTGTAGCATGTGCTGATCCTCCTAGTGAGAGACGTTTGGATGTGTAACATGTGCTGATCCTCCTAGTGAGAGAGGAGGTTTGGATGTGTAACGTGCTTATCCTCCTAGTGAGAGAAGACGTTTGGATGTGTAACATGTGTTTATCCTCCTAGTGAGAGACGTTTGGATGTGTAACATGTGCTGATACTCATAGTGAGAGAAGACGTTTGGATGTGTCACGTGCTGATCCTCCTAGTGAGAGAAGTTTGGATGTGTAACATGTGTTGATCCTCCTAGTGAGAGAAGTCTGGATGTCTAACATGTGCTGATCCTCCTAGTGAGAGACGTTTGGATGTGTAACGTGCTGATCCTCCTCGTGAGAGAAATTTGGATGTGTAACATGCTGATCCTCCTCGTGAGAGAAGTTTGGTTGTGTAACATGTGTTGATCCTCCTAGTGAGAGACGTTTGGATGTGTAACATGTGCAGATCCTCCTAGTAAGAGACGTTTGGATGTTTAATATGTGCTGGTTTTCCTACTGAGAGAGGTTTGAATGTGTAGCATGTGCTGATCCTCCTAGTCAGAGACGTTTGGATGTGTAACATGTGCTGATCCTCCTAGTGAGAGAGGAGGTTTGGATGTGTAACGTGCTTATCCTCCTAGTGAGAGAAGACGTTTGGATGTGTAACATGTGTTTGTCCTCCTAGTGAGAGACGTTTGGATGTGTAATGTGCTGATCCTTCGAGTGAGAGAAGAGGTTTGGATGTGCCAAGTGTGCTGATCCTCCTAGTGAGAGAAGTTTGGATGTGTAATGTGCTGATCCTCCTAGTGAGAGACGTTTGGATGTGTAACATGTGTTTATCCTCCTAGTGAGAGACGTTTGGATGTGTAATGTGCTGATCCTTCGAGTGAGAGAAGAGGTTTGGATGTGCCACGTGTGCTGATCCTCCTAGTGAGAGAAGACGTTTGGATGTGTCACATGCTGATCCTCCTAGTGAGAGACGTTTGGATGTTTAACATGTGCTGATCCTCCTAGTGAGAGACGTTTGGATGTGTAACATGTGCTGATACTCATAGTGAGAGAAGACGTTTGGATGTGTCACGTGCTGATCCTCCTAGTGAGAGAAGTTTGGATGTGTAACATGTGTTGATCCTCCTAGTGAGAGAAGTCTGGATGTCTAACATGTGCTGATCCTCCTAGTGAGAGACGTTTTGATGTGTAACATGTGCAGATCCTCCTAGTAAGAGACGTTTGGATGTTTAATATGTGCTGGTTTTCCTACTGAGAGAGGTTTGAATGTGTAGCATGTGCTGATCCTCCTAGTGAGAGACGTTTGGATGTGTAACATGTGCTGATCCTCCTAGTGAGAGAGGAGGTTTGGATGTGTAACGTGCTTATCCTCCTAGTGAGAGAAGACGTTTGGATGTGTAACATGTGTTTATCCTCCTAGTGAGAGACGTTTGGATGTTTAACATGTGCTGATCCTCCTAGTGAGAGACGTTTGGATGTGTAACATGTGCTGATACTCATAGTGAGAGAAGACGTTTGGATGTGTCACGTGCTGATCCTCCTAGTGAGAGAAGTTTGGATGTGTAACATGTGTTGATCCTCCTAGTGAGAGAAGTCTGGATGTCTAACATGTGCTGATCCTCCTAGTGAGAGACGTTTGGATGTGTAACGTGCTGATCCTCCTCGTGAGAGAAATTTGGATGTGTAACATGCTGATCCTCCTCGTGAGAGAAGTTTGGTTGTGTAACATGTGTTGATCCTCCTAGTGAGAGACGTTTGGATGTGTAACATGTGCAGATCCTCCTAGTAAGAGACGTTTGGATGTTTAATATGTGCTGGTTTTCCTACTGAGAGAGGTTTGAATGTGTAGCATGTGCTGATCCTCCTAGTCAGAGACGTTTGGATGTGTAACATGTGCTGATCCTCCTAGTGAGAGAGGAGGTTTGGATGTGTAACGTGCTTATCCTCCTAGTGAGAGAAGACGTTTGGATGTGTAACATGTGTTTGTCCTCCTAGTGAGAGACGTTTGGATGTGTAATGTGCTGATCCTTCGAGTGAGAGAAGAGGTTTGGATGTGCCAAGTGTGCTGATCCTCCTAGTGAGAGAAGTTTGGATGTGTAATGTGCTGATCCTCCTAGTGAGAGACGTTTGGATGTGTAACATGTGTTTATCCTCCTAGTGAGAGACGTTTGGATGTGTAATGTGCTGATCCTTCGAGTGAGAGAAGAGGTTTGGATGTGCCACGTGTGCTGATCCTCCTAGTGAGAGAAGACGTTTGGATGTGTCACATGCTGATCCTCCTAGTGAGAGACGTTTGGATGTTTAACATGTGCTGATCCTCCTAGTGAGAGACGTTTGGATGTGTAACATGTGCTGATACTCATAGTGAGAGAAGACGTTTGGATGTGTCACGTGCTGATCCTCCTAGTGAGAGAAGTTTGGATGTGTAACATGTGTTGATCCTCCTAGTGAGAGAAGTCTGGATGTCTAACATGTGCTGATCCTCCTAGTGAGAGACGTTTTGATGTGTAACGTGCTGATCCTCCTCGTGAGAGAAGTTTGGTTGTGTAACATGTGCTGATCCTCCTACTGAGAGACGTTTGGATGTGTAACATGTGCTGATCCTCCAAGTGAGAGAAGTCGTTTTGATGTGTAACGTGCTGATCCTCCTAGTGAGAGATGTTTGGATGTGCAACGTGTGCTGATCCTCCTAGTGAGAGAAGTTTGGATGTGTAACATGCTTATCCTCCTAGTGAGAGAAGTCTGGATGTGGAAAATGTGCTGATCCTCCTAGTGAGAGACATTTGGATCTTTAACATGCTGATCCTCCTAGTGAGATACGCTTGGATGTGTAACATGTGCTGATCCTCCTAGTGAGAGACGTTTGGATGTGTAACGTGCTGATCCTCCTAGTGAGAGACGTTTGGATGTGTAACATGCTGATCCTTCTAGTGAGAGAAGTTTGGATGTGCAACGTGTGCTGATCCTCCTAGTGAGAGAAGTTTGGATGTGTAACATGCTGATCCTCCTAGTGAGAGAAGTCTGGATGTGGGAAATGTGCTGATCCTCCTAGTGAGAGACGTTTGGATGTTTAACATGCTGATCCTCCTTGTGAGAGAAGACGTTTGGATGTGTAACATGTGCTGATACTCCTAGTGAGAGACGTTTGGATGTGTAACGTGCTGAACCTCCTAGTGAGAAAAGTTTGGATGTGTAACATGTGTTGATCCTCCTAGTGAGAGACGTTTGGATGTGTAACGTGCTGATCGTCCTCGTGAGAGAAGACGTTTGGATGTGTAACATGTGATGATCCTCCTAGTGAGAGAAGACATTTGGATGTGTAATGTACTGATCCTCCTAGTGAGAGAAGTTTGGATGTGTAACATGTGCAGATCCTCCTAATAAGAGACGTTTGGATGTTTAATATGTGCTGGTTCTCCTACCGAGAGAGGTTTGAATGTGTAGCATGTGCTGATCCTCCTAGTGAGAGACGTTTGGATGTGTAAAATGTGCTGATCCTCCTAGTGAGAGAGGAAGTTTGGATGTGTAACGTGCTTATCCTTCTAGTGAGAGAAGAGGTTTGGATGTGCCACATGTGCTGATCCTCCTAGTGAGAGAAGTTTGGATGTGTAACATGTGCAGATCCTCCTAGTAAGACACGTTTTGATGTTTAATATGTGCTGGTTTACCTACTGAGAGAGGTTTGAATGTGTAGCATGTGCTGATCCTCCTAGTCAGTGACGTTTGGATGTGTAACATGTGCTGATCCTCCTAGTGAGAGAGGAGGGTTGGATGTGTAACGTGCTGATCCTCCTAGTGAGAGAAGACGTTTGGATGTGTAACATGTGCTGATCCTCCTAGTGAGAGACGTTTGGATGTGTAACATGTGCTGATACTCATAGTGACAGAAGACGTTTGGATGTGTCACGTGCTGATCCTCCTAGTGAGAGAAGTTTGGGTGTGTAACATGTGTTGATCCTCCTAGTGAGAAAAGTCTGGATGTGTAACATGTGCTGATCCTCCTAGTGAGAGACGTTTGGATGTGTAACGTGCTGATCCTCCTAGTGAGAGACGTTTGGATGTGTAACATGTGCAGATCCTCCTAGTAAGAGACGTTTGGATGTTTAATATGTGCTGGTTTTCCTACTGAGAGAAGTTTGAATGTGTAGCATGTGCTGATCCTCCTAGTCAGAGAGACGTTTGGATGTGTAACATGTGCTGATCCTCCTAGTGAGAGAGGAGGTTTGGATGTGTAACGTGCTTATCCTCCTAGTGAGAGAAGACGTTTGGATGTGTAACATGTGTTTGTCCTCCTAGTGAGAGACGTTTGGATGTGTAATGTGCTGATCCTTCGAGTGAGAGAAGAGGTTTGGATGTGCCACGTGTGCTGATCCTCCTAGTGAGAGAAGTTTGGATGTGTAACGTGCTGATCCTCCTAGTGAGAGACGTTTGGATGTTTAACATGTGCTGATCCTCCTAGTGAGAGACGTTTGGATGTGTAACATGTGCTGATACTCATAGTGAGAGAAGACGTTTGGATGTGTCACGTGCTGATCCTCCTAGTGAGAGAAGTTTGGATGTGTAACATGTGTTGATCCTCCTAGTGAGAGAAGTCTGGATGTCTAACATGTGCTGATCCTCCTAGTGAGAGACGTTTGGATGTGTAACGTGCTGATCCTTCGAGTGAGAGAAGAGGTTTGGATGTGCCACGTGTGCTGATCCTCCCAGTGAGAGACGTTTGGATGTGTAACATGTGTTTGTCCTCCTAGTGAGAGACGTTTGGATGTGTAATGTGCTGATCCTTCGAGTGAGAGAAGAGGTTTGGATGTGCCACGTGTGCTGATCCTCCTAGTGAGAGAAGAGGTTTGGATGTGCCACGTGTGCTGATCCTCCTAGTGAGAGAAGACGTTTGGATGTGTCACGTGCTGATCCTCCTAGTGAGAGACGTTTGGATGTTTAACATGTGCTGATCCTCCTAGTGAGAGACGTTTGGATGTGTAACATGTGCTGATACTCATAGTGAGAGAAGACGTTTGGATGTGTCACGTGCTGATCCTCCTAGTGAGAGAAGTTTGGATGTGTAACATGTGTTGATCCTCCTAGTGAGAGAAGTCTGGATGTCTAACATGTGCTGATCCTCCTAGTGAGAGACGTTTGGATGTGTAACGTGCTGATCCTCCTAGTGAGAGAAGACTTTTCGATGTGTAACATGTGTTTATCCTCCTAGTGAGAGACGTTTGGATGTGTAATGTGCTGATCCTTCGAGTGAGAGAAGAGGTTTGGATGTGCCACATGTGCTGATCCTCCTAGTGAGAGACGTTTGGATGTGTAACGTGCTGATCCTCCTAGTGAGAGACGTTTGGATGTGTAACGTGCTGATCCTCCTAGTGAGAGAAGACGTTTGGATGTGTCACGTGCTGATCCTCCTAGTGAGAGAAGAGGTTTGGATGTGCCACATGTGCTGATTCTCCTAGTGAGAGAAGTTTGGATGTGTAACGTGCTGATCCTCCTAGTGAGAGACGTTTGGATGTGTAACGTGCTGATCCTCCTAGTGAGAGAAGACGTTTGGATGTGTCACGTGCTGATCCTCCTAGTGAGAGACGTTTGGATGTTTAATATGTGCTGGTTTTCGAACTGAGAGAGGTTTGAATGTGTAGCATGTGCTGATCCTCCTAGTTTGAGACGTTTGGATGTGTAACATGTGCTGATCCTCCTAGTGAGAGAAGTTTTGATGTGTAACATGTGTTGATCCTCCTAGTGAGAGAAGTCTGGATGTGTAACATGTGCTGATCCTCCTAGTGAGAGAGGGGGTTTGGATGTGTAACGTGCTTATCCTCCTAGTGAGAGAAGACTTTTCGATGTGTAACATGTGTTTATCCTCCTAGTGAGAGACGTTTGGATGTGTAATGTGCTGATCCTTCGAGTGAGAGAAGAGGTTTGGATGTGCCACATGTGCTGATCCTCCTAGTGAGAGACGTTTGGATGTGTAACGTGCTGATCCTCCTAGTGAGAGACGTTTGGATGTGTAACGTGCTGATCCTCCTAGTGAGAGAAGACGTTTGGATGTGTCACGTGCTGATCCTCCTAGTGAGAGAAGAGGTTTGGATGTGCCACATGTGCTGATTCTCCTAGGAGAAGTTTGGATGTGTAACGTGCTGATCCTCCTAGTGAGAGACGTTTGGATGTGTAACGTGCTGATCCTCCTAGTGAGAGAAGACGTTTGGATGTGTCACGTGCTGATCCTCCTAGTGAGAGACGTTTGGATGTTTAATATGTGCTGGTTTTCCAACTGAGAGAGGTTTGAATGTGTAGCATGTGCTGATCCTCCTAGTGAGAGACGTTTGGATGTGTAACATGTGCTGATACTCATAGTGAGAGAAGACGTTTGGATGTGTCACGTGCTGATCCTCCTAGTGAGATAATTTTGGATGTGTAACATGTGTTGATCCTCCTAGTGAGAGAGGTCTGGATGTGTAACGTGCAGATCCTCCTAGTGAGAGACATTTGGATGTGTAATGTGCTGATCCTCCTCGTGAGAGAAGTTTGGTTGTTTAATATGTGCTGGTTTTCCAACTGAGAGAGGTTTGAATGTGTAGCATGTGCTGATCCTCCTAGTGAGAGACGTTTGGATGTGTAACATGTGCTGATACTCATAGTGAGAGAAGACGTTTGGATGTGTCACGTGCTGATCCTCCTAGTGAGAGAATTTTGGATGTGTAACATGTGTTGATCCTCCTAGTGAGAGAGGTCTGGATGTGTAACGTGCTGATCCTCCTAGTGAGAGACATTTGGATGTGTAATGTGCTGATCCTCCTAGTGAGAGAAGTTTGGATGTGCAACGTGTGCTGATCCTCCTAGTGAGAGAAGTTTGGATGTGTAACATGCTGATCCTCCTAGTGAGAGAAGTCTGGATGTGGAAAATGTGCTGATCCTCCTAGTGAGAGACGTTTGGATGTTTAACATGCTGATCCTCCTCGTGAGAGAAGACTTTTGGATGTGTAACATGTGTTTATCCTCCTAGAGAGAGACGTTTGGATGTGTAATGTGCTGATCCTTCGAGTGAGATAAGAGGTTTGGATGTGCCAAATGTGCTGATCCTCCTAGTGAGAGACGTTTGGATGTTTAACATGCTGATCCTCCTCGTGAGAGAAGACTTTTGGATGTGTAACATGTGTTGATCCTCCTAGTGAGAGAGGTCTGGATGTGTAACGTGCAGATCCTCCTAGTGAGAGACATTTGGATGTGTAATGTGCTGATCCTCCTCGTGAGAGAAGTTTGGTTGTTTAATATGTGCTGGTTTTCCAACTGAGAGAGGTTTGAATGTGTAGCATGTGCTGATCCTCCTAGTGAGAGACGTTTGGATGTGTAACATGTGCTGATACTCATAGTGAGAGAAGACGTTTGGATGTGTCACGTGCTGATCCTCCTAGTGAGAGAATTTTGGATGTGTAACATGTGTTGATCCTCCTAGTGAGAGAGGTCTGGATGTGTAACGTGCTGATCCTCCTAGTGAGAGACATTTGGATGTGTAATGTGCTGATCCTCCTAGTGAGAGAAGTTTGGATGTGCAACGTGTGCTGATCCTCCTAGTGAGAGAAGTTTGGATGTGTAACATGCTGATCCTCCTAGTGAGAGAAGTCTGGATGTGGAAAATGTGCTGATCCTCCTAGTGAGAGACGTTTGGATGTTTAACATGCTGATCCTCCTCGTGAGAGAAGACTTTTGGATGTGTAACATGTGTTTATCCTCCTAGAGAGAGACGTTTGGATGTGTAACGTGCTGATCCTCCTAGTGAGAGAAGTTTGGATGTGCAACGTGTGCTGATCCTCCTAGTGAGAGAAGTTTGGATGTGTAACATGCTGATACTCCTAGTGAGAGAAGTCTGGATGTGGAAAATGTGCTGATCCTCCTAGTGAGAGACGTTTGGATGTTTAACATGCTGATTCTCCTCGTGAGTGAAGACGTTTGGATGTGTAACATCTGCTGATCCTCCTAGTGAGAGACGTTTGGATGTGTAACATGTGCTGATCCTCCTAGTGAGAGAAGTTTGGATGTGTAACGTGTTGATCCTCCTAGTGAGAGAAGTCTGGATGTGTAACATGTGCTGATCCTTCTAGTGAGAGACGTTTGGATGTGTAACATGTGATGATCCTCCTAGTGAGAGAAGACGTTTGGATGTGTCACGTGCTGATCCTCCTAGTGAGAGAAGAGGTTTGGATGTGCCACATGTGCTGATTCTCCTAGTGAGAGAAGTTTGGATGTGTAACGTGCTGATCCTCCTAGTGAGAGACGTTTGGATGTGTAACGTGCTGATCCTCCTAGTGAGAGAAGACGTTTGGATGTGTCACGTGCTGATCCTCCTAGTGAGAGACGTTTGGATGTTTAATATGTGCTGGTTTTCCAACTGAGAGAGGTTTGAATGTGTAGCATGTGCTGATCCTCCTAGTGAGAGACGTTTGGATGTGTAACATGTGCTGATACTCATAGTGAGAGAAGACGTTTGGATGTGTCACGTGCTGATCCTCCTAGTGAGATAATTTTGGATGTGTAACATGTGTTGATCCTCCTAGTGAGAGAGGTCTGGATGTGTAACGTGCAGATCCTCCTAGTGAGAGACATTTGGATGTGTAATGTGCTGATCCTCCTCGTGAGAGAAGTTTGGTTGTTTAATATGTGCTGGTTTTCCAACTGAGAGAGGTTTGAATGTGTAGCATGTGCTGATCCTCCTAGTGAGAGACGTTTGGATGTGTAACATGTGCTGATACTCATAGTGAGAGAAGACGTTTGGATGTGTCACGTGCTGATCCTCCTAGTGAGAGAATTTTGGATGTGTAACATGTGTTGATCCTCCTAGTGAGAGAGGTCTGGATGTGTAACGTGCTGATCCTCCTAGTGAGAGACATTTGGATGTGTAATGTGCTGATCCTCCTAGTGAGAGAAGTTTGGATGTGCAACGTGTGCTGATCCTCCTAGTGAGAGAAGTTTGGATGTGTAACATGCTGATCCTCCTAGTGAGAGAAGTCTGGATGTGGAAAATGTGCTGATCCTCCTAGTGAGAGACGTTTGGATGTTTAACATGCTGATCCTCCTCGTGAGAGAAGACTTTTGGATGTGTAACATGTGTTTATCCTCCTAGAGAGAGACGTTTGGATGTGTAATGTGCTGATCCTTCGAGTGAGATAAGAGGTTTGGATGTGCCAAATGTGCTGATCCTCCTAGTGAGAGACGTTTGGATGTTTAACATGCTGATCCTCCTCGTGAGAGAAGACTTTTGGATGTGTAACATGTGTTGATCCTCCTAGTGAGAGAGGTCTGGATGTGTAACGTGCAGATCCTCCTAGTGAGAGACATTTGGATGTGTAATTTGCTGATCCTCCTCGTGAGAGAAGTTTGGTTGTTTAATATGTGCTGGTTTTCCAACTGAGAGAGGTTTGAATGTATAGCATGTGCTGATCCTCCTAGTGAGAGACGTTTGGATGTGTAACATGTGCTGATACTCATAGTGAGAGAAGACGTTTGGATGTGTCACGTGCTGATCCTCCTAGTGAGAGAATTTTGGATGTGTAACATGTGTTGATCCTCCTAGTGAGAGAGGTCTGGATGTGTAACGTGCTGATCCTCCTAGTGAGAGACATTTGGATGTGTAATGTGCTGATCCTACTAGTGAGAGAAGTTTGGATGTGCAACGTGTGCTGATCCTCCTAGTGAGAGAAGTTTGGATGTGTAACATGCTGATCCTCCTAGTGAGAGAAGTCTGGATGTGGAAAATGTGCTGATCCTCCTAGTGAGAGACGTTTGGATGTTTAACATGCTGATCCTCCTCGTGAGAGAAGACTTTTGGATGTGTAACATGTGTTTATCCTCCTAGAGAGAGACGTTTGGATGTGTAACGTGCTGATCCTCCTAGTGAGAGAAGTTTGGATGTGCAACGTGTGCTGATCCTCCTAGTGAGAGAAGTTTGGATGTGTAACATGCTGATACTCCTAGTGAGAGAAGTCTGGATGTGGAAAATGTGCTGATCCTCCTAGTGAGAGACGTTTGGATGTTTAACATGCTGATTCTCCTCGTGAGTGAAGACGTTTGGATGTGTAACATCTGCTGATCCTCCTAGTGAGAGATGTTTGGATGTGTAACATGTGCTGATCCTCCTAGTGAGAGAAGTTTGGATGTGTAACGTGTTGATCCTCCTAGTGAGAGAAGTCTGGATGTGTAACATGTGCTGATCCTTCTAGTGAGAGACGTTTGGATGTGTAACATGTGATGATCCTCCTAGTGAGAGAAGACGTTTGGATGTGTCACGTGCTGATCCTCCTAGTGAGAGAAGAGGTTTGGATGTGCCACATGTGCTGATTCTCCTAGTGAGAGAAGTTTGGATGTGTAACGTGCTGATCCTCCTAGTGAGAGACGTTTGGATGTGTAACGTGCTGATCCTCCTAGTGAGAGAAGACGTTTGGATGTGTCACGTGCTGATCCTCCTAGTGAGAGACGTTTGGATGTTTAATATGTGCTGGTTTTCCAACTGAGAGAGGTTTGAATGTGTAGCATGTGCTGATCCTCCTAGTGAGAGACGTTTGGATGTGTAACATGTGCTGATACTCATAGTGAGAGAAGACGTTTGGATGTGTCACGTGCTGATCCTCCTAGTGAGATAATTTTGGATGTGTAACATGTGTTGATCCTCCTAGTGAGAGAGGTCTGGATGTGTAACGTGCAGATCCTCCTAGTGAGAGACATTTGGATGTGTAATGTGCTGATCCTCCTCGTGAGAGAAGTTTGGTTGTTTAATATGTGCTGGTTTTCCAACTGAGAGAGGTTTGAATGTGTAGCATGTGCTGATCCTCCTAGTGAGAGACGTTTGGATGTGTAACATGTGCTGATACTCATAGTGAGAGAAGACGTTTGGATGTGTCACGTGCTGATCCTCCTAGTGAGAGAATTTTGGATGTGTAACATGTGTTGATCCTCCTAGTGAGAGAGGTCTGGATGTGTAACGTGCTGATCCTCCTAGTGAGAGACATTTGGATGTGTAATGTGCTGATCCTCCTAGTGAGAGAAGTTTGGATGTGCAACGTGTGCTGATCCTCCTAGTGAGAGAAGTTTGGATGTGTAACATGCTGATCCTCCTAGTGAGAGAAGTCTGGATGTGGAAAATGTGCTGATCCTCCTAGTGAGAGACGTTTGGATGTTTAACATGCTGATCCTCCTCGTGAGAGAAGACTTTTGGATGTGTAACATGTGTTTATCCTCCTAGAGAGAGACGTTTGGATGTGTAATGTGCTGATCCTTCGAGTGAGATAAGAGGTTTGGATGTGCCAAATGTGCTGATCCTCCTAGTGAGAGACGTTTGGATGTTTAACATGCTGATCCTCCTCGTGAGAGAAGACTTTTGGATGTGTAACATGTGTTGATCCTCCTAGTGAGAGAGGTCTGGATGTGTAACGTGCAGATCCTCCTAGTGAGAGACATTTGGATGTGTAATGTGCTGATCCTCCTCGTGAGAGAAGTTTGGTTGTTTAATATGTGCTGGTTTTCCAACTGAGAGAGGTTTGAATGTGTAGCATGTGCTGATCCTCCTAGTGAGAGACGTTTGGATGTGTAACATGTGCTGATACTCATAGTGAGAGAAGACGTTTGGATGTGTCACGTGCTGATCCTCCTAGTGAGAGAATTTTGGATGTGTAACATGTGTTGATCCTCCTAGTGAGAGAGGTCTGGATGTGTAACGTGCTGATCCTCCTAGTGAGAGACATTTGGATGTGTAATGTGCTGATCCTCCTAGTGAGAGAAGTTTGGATGTGCAACGTGTGCTGATCCTCCTAGTGAGAGAAGTTTGGATGTGTAACATGCTGATCCTCCTAGTGAGAGAAGTCTGGATGTGGAAAATGTGCTGATCCTCCTAGTGAGAGACGTTTGGATGTTTAACATGCTGATCCTCCTCGTGAGAGAAGACTTTTGGATGTGTAACATGTGTTTATCCTCCTAGAGAGAGACGTTTGGATGTGTAACGTGCTGATCCTCCTAGTGAGAGAAGTTTGGATGTGCAACGTGTGCTGATCCTCCTAGTGAGAGAAGTTTGGATGTGTAACATGCTGATACTCCTAGTGAGAGAAGTCTGGATGTGGAAAATGTGCTGATCCTCCTAGTGAGAGACGTTTGGATGTTTAACATGCTGATTCTCCTCGTGAGTGAAGACGTTTGGATGTGTAACATCTGCTGATCCTCCTAGTGAGAGACGTTTGGATGTGTAACATGTGCTGATCCTCCTAGTGAGAGAAGTTTGGATGTGTAACGTGTTGATCCTCCTAGTGAGAGAAGTCTGGATGTGTAACATGTGCTGATCCTTCTAGTGAGAGACGTTTGGATGTGTAACATGTGATGATCCTCCTAGTGAGAGAAGACATTTGGATGTGTAATGTACTGATCCTCATAGTGAGAGAAGTTTGGATGTGTAACATGTGCAGTTCCTCCTAGTAAGAGACGTTTGGATGTTTAATATGTGCTGGTTCTCCTACTGAGAGAGGTTTGAATGTGTAGCATGTGCTGATCCTCCTAGTGAGAGACGTTTGGATGTGTAACATGTGCTGATCCTCCTAGTGAGAGAGGAGGTTTGGATGTGTAACGTGCTTATCCTCCTAGTGAGAGAAGACGTTTGGATGTGTAACATGTGTTTATCCTCCTATTGAGAGACGTTTGGATGTGTAATGTGCTGATCGTTCTAGTGAGAGAAGAGGTTTGGATGTGCCACATGTGCTGATCCTCCTAGTGTGAGAAGTTTGGATGTGTAACATGTGCAGATCCTCCTAGTAAGAGACGTTTGGATGTTTAATATGTGCTGGTTTTCCTACTGAGAGAGGTTTGAATGTGTAGCATGTGCTGATCCTCCTAGTCAGAGACGTTTGGATGTGTAACATGTGCTGATCCTCCTAGTGAGAGAGGAGGTTTGGATGTGTAACATGTGTTTATCCTCCTAGTGAGAGACGTTTGGATGTGTAATGTGCTGATCCTTCGAGTGAGAGAAGAGGTTTGGATGTGCCACGTGCTGATCCTCCTAGTGAGAGACGTTTGGATGTTTAACATGTGCTGATCCTCCTAGTGAGAGACGTTTGGATGTGTAACATGTGCTGATACTCATAGTGAGAGAAGACGTTTGGATGTGTCACGTGCTGATCCTCCTAGTGAGAGAAGTTTGGATGTGTAACATGTGTTGATCCTCCTAGTGAGAGAAGTCTGGATGTATAACATGTGCTGATCCTCCTAGTGAGAGACGTTTGGATGTGTAACGTGCTGATCCTCCTCGTGAGAGAAGTTTGGTTGTGTAACATGTGCTGATCCTCCTACTGAGAGACGTTTGGATGTGTAACATGTGCTGATCCTCCAAGTGAGAGAAGTCGTTTTGATGTGTAACGTGCTGATCCTCCTAGTGAGAGAAGTTTGGATGTGCAACGTGTGCTGATCCTCCTAGTGAGAGAAGTTTGGATGTGTAACATGCTTATCCTCCTACTGAGAGAAGTCTGGATGGAGAAAATGTGCTGATCCTCCTAGTGAGAGACGTTTGGATCTTTAACATGCTGATCCTCCTAGTGAGATACGCTTGGATGTGTAACATGTGCTGATCCTCCTAGTGAGAGACGTTTGGATGTGTAACGTGCTGATCCTCCTAGTGAGAGAAGACGTTTGGATGTGTCACGTGCTGATCCTCCTAGTGAGAGACGTTTGGATGTGTAACATGCTGATCCTCCTAGTGAGAGAAGTTTGGATGTGTAACATGCTGATCCTCCTCGTGAGAGAAGTTTGGTTGTGTAACATGTGTTGATCCTCCTAGTGAGAGACGTTTGGATGTGTAACATGTGCAGATCCTCCTAGTAAGAGACGTTTGGATGTTTAATATGTGCTGGTTTTCCTACTGAGAGAGGTTTGAATGTGTAGCATGTGCTGATCCTCCTAGTCAGAGACGTTTGGATGTTTAACATGTGCTGATCCTCCTAGTGAGAGACGTTTGGATGTGTAACATGTGCTGATACTCATAGTGAGAGAAGACGTTTGGATGTTTAACATGCTGATTCTCCTCGTGAGTGAAGACGTTTGGATGTGTAACATCTGCTGATCCTCCTAGTGAGAGACGTTTGGATGTGTAACATGTGCTGATCCTCCTAGTGAGAGAAGTTTGGATGTGTAACGTGTTGATCCTCCTAGTGAGAGAAGTCTGGATGTGTAACATGTGCTGATCCTTCTAGTGAGAGACGTTTGGATGTGTAACATGTGATGATCCTCCTAGTGAGAGAAGACATTTGGATGTGTAATGTACTGATCCTCATAGTGAGAGAAGTTTGGATGTGTAACATGTGCAGTTCCTCCTAGTAAGAGACGTTTGGATGTTTAATATGTGCTGGTTCTCCTACTGAGAGAGGTTTGAATGTGTAGCATGTGCTGATCCTCCTAGTGAGAGACGTTTGGATGTGTAACATGTGCTGATCCTCCTAGTGAGAGACGTTTGGATGTGTAACGTGCTGATCGTCCTCGTGAGAGAAGACGTTTGGATGTGTAACATGTGATGATCCTCCTAGTGAGAGAAGACATTTGGATGTGTAATGTACTGATCCTCCTAGTGAGAGAAGTTTGGATGTGTAACATGTGCAGATCCTCCTAATAAGAGACGTTTGGATGTTTAATATGTGCTGGTTCTCCTACCGAGAGAGGTTTGAATGTGTAGCATGTGCTGATCCTCCTAGTGAGAGACGTTTGGATGTGTAAAATGTGCTGATCCTCCTAGTGAGAGAGGAATTTGGATGTGTAACGTGCTTATCCTTCTAGTGAGAGAAGAGGTTTGGATGTGCCACATGTGCTGATCCTCCTAGTGAGAGAAGTTTGGATGTGTAACATGTGCAGATCCTCCTAGTAAGACACGTTTTGATGTTTAATATGTGCTGGTTTACCTACTGAGAGAGGTTTGAATGTGTAGCATGTGCTGATCCTCCTAGTCAGTGACGTTTGGATGTGTAACATGTGCTGATCCTCCTAGTGAGAGAAGACGTTTGGATGTGTCACGTGCTGATCCTCCTAGTGAGAGAAGAGGTTTGGATGTGCCACATGTGCTGATTCTCCTAGTGAGAGAAGTTTGGATGTGTAACGTGCTGATCCTCCTAGTGAGAGACGTTTGGATGTGTAACGTGCTGATCCTCCTAGTGAGAGAAGACGTTTGGATGTGTCACGTGCTGATCCTCCTAGTGAGAGACGTTTGGATGTTTAATATGTGCTGGTTTTCCAACTGAGAGAGGTTTGAATGTGTAGCATGTGCTGATCCTCCTAGTGAGAGACGTTTGGATGTGTAACATGTGCTGATACTCATAGTGAGAGAAGACGTTTGCATGTGTCACGTGCTGATCCTCCTAGTGAGATAATTTTGGATGTGTAACATGTGTTGATCCTCCTAGTGAGAGAGGTCTGGATGTGTAACGTGCAGATCCTCCTAGTGAGAGACATTTGGATGTGTAATGTGCTGATCCTCCTCGTGAGAGAAGTTTGGTTGTTTAATATGTGCTGGTTTTCCAACTGAGAGAGGTTTGAATGTGTAGCATGTGCTGATCCTCCTAGTGAGAGACGTTTGGATGTGTAACATGTGCTGATACTCATAGTGAGAGAAGACGTTTGGATGTGTCACGTGCTGATCCTCCTAGTGAGAGAATTTTGGATGTGTAACATGTGTTGATCCTCCTAGTGAGAGAGGTCTGGATGTGTAACGTGCTGATCCTCCTAGTGAGAGACATTTGGATGTGTAATGTGCTGATCCTCCTAGTGAGAGAAGTTTGGATGTGCAACGTGTGCTGATCCTCCTAGTGAGAGAAGTTTGGATGTGTAACATGCTGATCCTCCTAGTGAGAGAAGTCTGGATGTGGAAAATGTGCTGATCCTCCTAGTGAGAGACGTTTGGATGTTTAACATGCTGATCCTCCTCGTGAGAGAAGACTTTTGGATGTGTAACATGTGTTTATCCTCCTAGAGAGAGACGTTTGGATGTGTAATGTGCTGATCCTTCGAGTGAGATAAGAGGTTTGGATGTGCCAAATGTGCTGATCCTCCTAGTGAGAGACGTTTGGATGTTTAACATGCTGATCCTCCTCGTGAGAGAAGACTTTTGGATGTGTAACATGTGTTGATCCTCCTAGTGAGAGAGGTCTGGATGTGTAACGTGCAGATCCTCCTAGTGAGAGACATTTGGATGTGTAATGTGCTGATCCTCCTCGTGAGAGAAGTTTGGTTGTTTAATATGTGCTGGTTTTCCAACTGAGAGAGGTTTGAATGTGTAGCATGTGCTGATCCTCCTAGTGAGAGACGTTTGGATGTGTAACATGTGCTGATACTCATAGTGAGAGAAGACGTTTGGATGTGTCACGTGCTGATCCTCCTAGTGAGAGAATTTTGGATGTGTAACATGTGTTGATCCTCCTAGTGAGAGAGGTCTGGATGTGTAACGTGCTGATCCTCCTAGTGAGAGACATTTGGATGTGTAATGTGCTGATCCTCCTAGTGAGAGAAGTTTGGATGTGCAACGTGTGCTGATCCTCCTAGTGAGAGAAGTTTGGATGTGTAACATGCTGATCCTCCTAGTGAGAGAAGTCTGGATGTGGAAAATGTGCTGATCCTCCTAGTGAGAGACGTTTGGATGTTTAACATGCTGATCCTCCTCGTGAGAGAAGACTTTTGGATGTGTAACATGTGTTTATCCTCCTAGAGAGAGACGTTTGGATGTGTAACGTGCTGATCCTCCTAGTGAGAGAAGTTTGGATGTGCAACGTGTGCTGATCCTCCTAGTGAGAGAAGTTTGGATGTGTAACATGCTGATACTCCTAGTGAGAGAAGTCTGGATGTGGAAAATGTGCTGATCCTCCTAGTGAGAGACGTTTGGATGTTTAACATGCTGATTCTCCTCGTGAGTGAAGACGTTTGGATGTGTAACATCTGCTGATCCTCCTAGTGAGAGACGTTTGGATGTGTAACATGTGCTGATCCTCCTAGTGAGAGAAGTTTGGATGTGTAACGTGTTGATCCTCCTAGTGAGAGAAGTCTGGATGTGTAACATGTGCTGATCCTTCTAGTGAGAGACGTTTGGATGTGTAACATGTGATGATCCTCCTAGTGAGAGAAGACATTTGGATGTGTAATGTACTGATCCTCATAGTGAGAGAAGTTTGGATGTGTAACATGTGCAGTTCCTCCTAGTAAGAGACGTTTGGATGTTTAATATGTGCTGGTTCTCCTACTGAGAGAGGTTTGAATGTGTAGCATGTGCTGATCCTCCTAGTGAGAGACGTTTGGATGTGTAACATGTGCTGATCCTCCTAGTGAGAGAGGAGGTTTGGATGTGTAACGTGCTTATCCTCCTAGTGAGAGAAGACGTTTGGATGTGTAACATGTGTTTATCCTCCTATTGAGAGACGTTTGGATGTGTAATGTGCTGATCGTTCTAGTGAGAGAAGAGGTTTGGATGTGCCACATGTGCTGATCCTCCTAGTGTGAGAAGTTTGGATGTGTAACATGTGCAGATCCTCCTAGTAAGAGACGTTTGGATGTTTAATATGTGCTGGTTTTCCTACTGAGAGAGGTTTGAATGTGTAGCATGTGCTGATCCTCCTAGTCAGAGACGTTTGGATGTGTAACATGTGCTGATCCTCCTAGTGAGAGAGGAGGTTTGGATGTGTAACATGTGTTTATCCTCCTAGTGAGAGACGTTTGGATGTGTAATGTGCTGATCCTTCGAGTGAGAGAAGAGGTTTGGATGTGCCACGTGCTGATCCTCCTAGTGAGAGACGTTTGGATGTTTAACATGTGCTGATCCTCCTAGTGAGAGACGTTTGGATGTGTAACATGTGCTGATACTCATAGTGAGAGAAGACGTTTGGATGTGTCACGTGCTGATCCTCCTAGTGAGAGAAGTTTGGATGTGTAACATGTGTTGATCCTCCTAGTGAGAGAAGTCTGGATGTATAACATGTGCTGATCCTCCTAGTGAGAGACGTTTGGATGTGTAACGTGCTGATCCTCCTCGTGAGAGAAGTTTGGTTGTGTAACATGTGCTGATCCTCCTACTGAGAGACGTTTGGATGTGTAACATGTGCTGATCCTCCAAGTGAGAGAAGTCGTTTTGATGTGTAACGTGCTGATCCTCCTAGTGAGAGAAGTTTGGATGTGCAACGTGTGCTGATCCTCCTAGTGAGAGAAGTTTGGATGTGTAACATGCTTATCCTCCTACTGAGAGAAGTCTGGATGGAGAAAATGTGCTGATCCTCCTAGTGAGAGACGTTTGGATCTTTAACATGCTGATCCTCCTAGTGAGATACGCTTGGATGTGTAACATGTGCTGATCCTCCTAGTGAGAGACGTTTGGATGTGTAACGTGCTGATCCTCCTAGTGAGAGAAGACGTTTGGATGTGTCACGTGCTGATCCTCCTAGTGAGAGACGTTTGGATGTGTAACATGCTGATCCTCCTAGTGAGAGAAGTTTGGATGTGTAACATGCTGATCCTCCTCGTGAGAGAAGTTTGGTTGTGTAACATGTGTTGATCCTCCTAGTGAGAGACGTTTGGATGTGTAACATGTGCAGATCCTCCTAGTAAGAGACGTTTGGATGTTTAATATGTGCTGGTTTTCCTACTGAGAGAGGTTTGAATGTGTAGCATGTGCTGATCCTCCTAGTCAGAGACGTTTGGATGTTTAACATGTGCTGATCCTCCTAGTGAGAGACGTTTGGATGTGTAACATGTGCTGATACTCATAGTGAGAGAAGACGTTTGGATGTGTCACGTGCTGATCCTCCTAGTGAGAGAAGTTTGGATGTGTAACATGTGTTGATCCTCCTAGTGAGAGAAGTCTGGATGTCTAACATGTGCTGATCCTCCTAGTGAGAGACGTTTGGATGTGTAACGTGCTGATCCTCCTCGTGAGAGAAGTTTGGTTGTGTAACATGTGCTGATCCTCCTACTGAGAGACGTTTGGATGTGTAACATGTGCTGATCCTCCAAGTGAGAGACGTTTGGATGTTTAATATGCTGATCCTCCTCGTGAGAGAAGACGTTTGGATGTGTAACATGTGCTGATCCTCCTAGTGAGAGACGTTTGGATGTGTAACGTGCTGAACCTCCTAGTGAGAAAAGTTTGGATGTGTAACATGTGTTGATCCTCCTAGTGAGAGAAGTCTGGATGTGTAACATGTGCTGATCCTCCTAGTGAGAGACGTTTGGATGTGTAACGTGCTGATCGTCCTCGTGAGAGAAGACGTTTGGATGTGTAACATGTGATGATCCTCCTAGTGAGAGAAGACATTTGGATGTGTAATGTACTGATCCTCCTAGTGAGAGAAGTTTGGATGTGTAACATGTGCAGATCCTCCTAATAAGAGACGTTTGGATGTTTAATATGTGCTGGTTCTCCTACCGAGAGAGGTTTGAATGTGTAGCATGTGCTGATCCTCCTAGTGAGAGACGTTTGGATGTGTAAAATGTGCTGATCCTCCTAGTGAGAGAGGAAGTTTGGATGTGTAACGTGCTTATCCTTCTAGTGAGAGAAGAGGTTTGGATGTGCCACATGTGCTGATCCTCCTAGTGAGAGAAGTTTGGATGTGTAACATGTGCAGATCCTCCTAGTAAGACACGTTTTGATGTTTAATATGTGCTGGTTTACCTACTGAGAGAGGTTTGAATGTGTAGCATGTGCTGATCCTCCTAGTCAGTGACGTTTGGATGTGTAACATGTGCTGATCCTCCTAGTGAGAGAGGAGGGTTGGATGTGTAACGTGCTGATCCTCCTAGTGAGAGAAGACGTTTGGATGTGTAACATGTGCTGATCCTCCTAGTGAGAGACGTTTGGATGTGTAACATGTGCTGATACTCATAGTGACAGAAGACGTTTGGATGTGTCACGTGCTGATCCTCCTAGTGAGAGAAGTTTGGGTGTGTAACATGTGTTGATCCTCCTAGTGAGAAAAGTCTGGATGTGTAACATGTGCTGATCCTCCTAGTGAGAGACGTTTGGATGTGTAACGTGCTGATCCTCCTAGTGAGAGACGTTTGGATGTGTAACGTGCTGATCCTCCTAGTGAGAGAAGACGTTTGGATGTGTCACGTGCTGATCCTCCTAGTGAGAGACGTTTGGATGTGTAACATGCTGATCCTCCTAGTGAGAGAAGTTTGGATGTGCAACGTGTGGTGATCCTCCTAGTGAGAGAAATTTGGATGTGTAACATGCTGATCCTCCTCGTGAGAGAAGTTTGGTTGTGTAACATGTGTTGATCCTCCTAGTGAGAGACGTTTGGATGTGTAACATGTGCAGATCCTCCTAGTAAGAGACGTTTGGATGTTTAATATGTGCTGGTTTTCCTACTGAGAGAGGTTTGAATGTGTAGCATGTGCTGATCCTCCTAGTCAGAGACGTTTGGATGTGTAACATGTGCTGATCCTCCTAGTGAGAGAGGAGGTTTGGATGTGTAACGTGCTTATCCTCCTAGTGAGAGAAGACGTTTGGATGTGTAACATGTGTTTGTCCTCCTAGTGAGAGACGTTTGGATGTGTAATGTGCTGATCCTTCGAGTGAGAGAAGAGGTTTGGATGTGCCACGTGTGCTGATCCTCCTAGTGAGAGAAGTTTGGATGTGTAATGTGCTGATCCTCCTAGTGAGAGACGTTTGGATGTGTAACATGTGTTTATCCTCCTAGTGAGAGACGTTTGGATGTGTAATGTGCTGATCCTTCGAGTGAGAGAAGAGGTTCGGATGTGCCACGTGTGCTGATCCTCCTAGTGAGAGAAGACGTTTGGATGTGTCACATGCTGATCCTCCTAGTGAGAGACGTTTGGATGTTTAACATGTGCTGATCCTCCTAGTGAGAGACGTTTGGATGTGTAACATGTGCTGATACTCATAGTGAGAGAAGACGTTTGGATGTGTCACGTGCTGATCCTCCTAGTGAGAGAAGTTTGGATGTGTAACATGTGTTGATCCTCCTAGTGAGAGAAGTCTGGATGTCTAACATGTGCTGATCCTCCTAGTGAGAGACGTTTGGATGTGTAACGTGCTGATCCTCCTCGTGAGAGAAATTTGGATGTGTAACATGCTGATCCTCCTCGTGAGAGAAGTTTGGTTGTGTAACATGTGTTGATCCTCCTAGTGAGAGACGTTTGGATGTGTAACATGTGCAGATCCTCCTAGTAAGAGACGTTTGGATGTTTAATATGTGCTGGTTTTCCTACTGAGAGAGGTTTGAATGTGTAGCATGTGCTGATCCTCCTAGTCAGAGACGTTTGGATGTGTAACATGTGCTGATCCTCCTAGTGAGAGAGGAGGTTTGGATGTGTAACGTGCTTATCCTCCTAGTGAGAGAAGACGTTTGGATGTGTAACATGTGTTTGTCCTCCTAGTGAGAGACGTTTGGATGTGTAATGTGCTGATCCTTCGAGTGAGAGAAGAGGTTTGGATGTGCCAAGTGTGCTGATCCTCCTAGTGAGAGAAGTTTGGATGTGTAATGTGCTGATCCTCCTAGTGAGAGACGTTTGGATGTGTAACATGTGTTCATCCTCCTAGTGAGAGACGTTTGGATGTGTAATGTGCTGATCCTTCGAGTGAGAGAAGAGGTTTGGATGTGCCACGTGTGCTGATCCTCCTAGTGAGAGAAGACGTTTGGATGTGTCACATGCTGATCCTCCTAGTGAGAGACGTTTGGATGTGTAACATGTGTTGATCCTCCTAGTGAGAGAAGTCTGGATGTCTAACATGTGCTGATCCTCCTAGTGAGAGACGTTTGGATGTGTAACGTGCTGATCCTCCTAGTGAGAGAAGACTTTTCGATGTGTAACATGTGTTTATCCTCCTAGTGAGAGACGTTTGGATGTGTAATGTGCTGATCCTTCGAGTGAGAGAAGAGGTTTGGATGTGCCACATGTGCTGATCCTCCTAGTGAGAGACGTTTGGATGTGTAACGTGCTGATCCTCCTAGTGAGAGACGTTTGGATGTGTAACGTGCTGATCCTCCTAGTGAGAGAAGACGTTTGGATGTGTCACGTGCTGATCCTCCTAGTGAGAGAAGAGGTTTGGATGTGCCACATGTGCTGATTCTCCTAGTGAGAGAAGTTTGGATGTGTAACGTGCTGATCCTCCTAGTGAGAGACGTTTGGATGTGTAACGTGCTGATCCTCCTAGTGAGAGAAGACGTTTGGATGTGTCACGTGCTGATCCTCCTAGTGAGAGACGTTTGGATGTTTAATATGTGCTGGTTTTCCAACTGAGAGAGGTTTGAATGTGTAGCATGTGCTGATCCTCCTAGTGAGAGACGTTTGGATGTGTAACATGTGCTGATCCTCCTAGTGAGAGAAGTTTTGATGTGTAACATGTGTTGATCCTCCTAGTGAGAGAAGTCTGGATGTGTAACATGTGCTGATCCTCCTAGTGAGAGAGGGGGTTTGGATGTGTAACGTGCTTATCCTCCTAGTGAGAGAAGACTTTTCGATGTGTAACATGTGTTTATCCTCCTAGTGAGAGACGTTTGGATGTGTAATGTGCTGATCCTTCGAGTGAGAGAAGAGGTTTGGATGTGCCACATGTGCTGATCCTCCTAGTGAGAGACGTTTGGATGTGTAACGTGCTGATCCTCCTAGTGAGAGACGTTTGGATGTGTAACGTGCTGATCCTCCTAGTGAGAGAAGACGTTTGGATGTGTCACGTGCTGATCCTCCTAGTGAGAGAAGAGGTTTGGATGTGCCACATGTGCTGATTCTCCTAGTGAGAGAAGTTTGGATGTGTAACGTGCTGATCCTCCTAGTGAGACACGTTTGGATGTGTAACGTGCTGATCCTCCTAGTGAGAGAAGACGTTTGGATGTGTCACGTGCTGATCCTCCTAGTGAGAGACGTTTGGATGTTTAATATGTGCTGGTTTTCCAACTGAGAGAGGTTTGAATGTGTAGCATTTATTTTTTATTTATTTTTTATTTTTTATTTTTTATGTATTTATTTATTTATTTCGGCATGCATATATTTACACTTTATCACAATTTCAGTAATATGCCCTGACAAAACACATTACTTGCCGAAAAGGGATACGGGAAAAAGCAGCCTGCTTATCATAGTCCCGCCCCATTTCCCTCATTATTTTACATGTTCATAATATACATTTGTTTAAAACAAATTTTTTTGTATCACAACAGCATAACTGAATTTTCTTTATAACAAAACAGTTTGAGAAAGAAAAAATAAGCTAAAGTAAAATAAAATAGACATTAAAGTCCAAATAAGTCGAATTTGAATATACATGTCATATATTGGTCAAAACAATTTGTTTCATTTGTTTCATTTCAACAGCAGACAGTCCCCATTTGATAATTTCCTACCATCTTACATCTTATCTTACTCTTGAAGGTCTTTAGGTTAATACACATTTTAAGCTCATCGTGTAAACCGTTCCAGAGCTTAACCCCCACAATGGATAATGAATGACCTCTGAGAGTTGACTTTATAGTTTTTTGTTTATATATCATGTTTCCTCTTAAGTTATGCATGTCATCTCTCTTTTGAAACAGTTTCTGTATATTTGAGGGTAAGAGATTTTTGTATGCTAAGAATAATATTTGTATGGTATTATATTTAATTATATCCTGCCACTTAAGAAACTTTGCCTTAATAAACAAGTCATTTGTATGGTCTCTATATGGGACACCATATACCACTCTCAATGCCCTTTTTTGAAGTTTAAACAGCATCTCTGTAGTTTCTTTATAAGTGTTCCCCCATACTTCAACACAGTAGTGCAGGTGAGGAGTTATGAGTGCTGAGTAAATTGTCCTAAGTGAATGTTGATTTAGTAATTTCTGCATTTTCCACAAAATAGACACACTTTTGGCCAATTTACATTGAACTAGCTTCACATGTGGTTTCCATGTCAGGAGGCTATCTACCGTAACCCCCAAAATCTTGTGTTCGTTCACTCTTTCAATATTAATACCATTGACTTGTAAATTTATGTTTTCTTTCAGGCCTCTTTTCCCAAATAATATGAATTTTGTCTTTGAAAGGTTTAGTGATAGTTTATTAATATTAAACCACGTGTGAAGCTTTGACATTTCATTGTTCACTGATATGACCATTTGATTAAGATCTTTTCCTGAGCAGAGGATGTTTGTGTCGTCCGCGAATAAAATTAATTTTAAAACGTCAGATACTTTGATTATGTCATTGATATATAGTATAAATAATTTCGGTCCTAAGACTGAACCCTGTGTGACCCCACAGTTGATGTTCAGGCATGTTGATATGTTGTCCCCTATCTGTACAAATTGAATTCTATTTGATAGGTAACTCTTAATCCATTGTAATGCGATTCCTCTAATTCCATATCTGTACAATTTTTCGATCAATATGCTGTGGTTTATCGTGTCGAAAGCTTTTTTCAGGTCGATGAAAATCCCTATGGTGAATAATTTGCGGTCTAGCGCGTCTTTGATAAATTCTATGGATTCTGTTAGGGCCATTGCTGTTGAATGTTTTTTCCTGAATCCGTATTGGCTGTCACATAGCAGCTTGTGTTTATCAATGAACTTATCTAATCTAACATTAAAGAGCTTTTCAATAATTTTTGAGCACTGTGGTAAAATTGAAATCGGACGATAATTTGAAAACTCCTGTTTGTCTCCACTTTTGTACAGAGGAAGAACTTTTGCTATCTTCATTTTATCGGGAAACACGCCATTGCAGAAAGATAAATTACATATATATGTTAAAGGAGGTATGATAGCTTTTGATATCCTTTTTAATAATGTCATGTCTATCTGATCTGCGTCAATGGATGTCTTAGCTGTACAGTCTCTCAGGATTGTTTTGATTTCGTTTTGTGTGACAGGATTTAAAAATAAAGACTCTTGTTTTGTCTCCCCGCCCCTATCCCAGTGATCCCACTGCTGGAGTGAGGATGGAATGGCCTTGGCTAGTTCTGAACCTACACTAACAAAGTATTTGTTGAAGCTCTCGACTATCACTTTCTTATCGTCTTCCCTCCTGTTGTTTATATTGAAATAGTCGGAGAATGTCCGTTTGGCCTTTCTGCCTGAGACGGAATTTATGATTTTCCAAAGATTTTTGGTGTAGTTCTTGTTTTCTGTTAGTAACTTGTCATAATATTCTTTTTTATGTTTCCTCAACAAATATGTCACTCTGTTTCTATAGTGTTTGTACTTTGCATATGATTGTACATTCTTTTCCTTTAAAAACTGTTTATATAAGCTGTTTTTTTTCCTACAGGCATTCTCTATGTTCTTGGTGAACCATGGCCTATTTTTTTTGACTTTGACATTGTTGTCTTTACTCGAATATTTGACTACCGGGCAGTGCTTGTCATATATTGAGTTTATTGTGTTTAAGAAGGCCTCATACGCTTTGTTTGTGTCTTTTTCTGTCCATACGTCATTCCATTTTTGATTTATCATATCTTGTTCAAAATCTTTAAGTCTCTTTTCGTTTTTAATTCTTTTTAAGATATTTGTCACTGGTTTCTGCTCTAAAGTGTGTTTCCAGTCACAGATGGCGAAGACTGGAAGGTGATCAGAAATATCATTTATCATAATACCACTTGTTATTTCTTTGTCCAGTATATTTGTATAAATATTGTCAATTAGTGTGGCACTATGTTTAGTGATTCTGCTTGGCTGGGTGATTAGTGGTCGCATTCCGCTCGCATACATTATGTTGACAAAATCCTCAATCAGCTTGTTATTGTTTGGATTTAATATGTCTATGTTAAAATCTCCACATATAAAAACATTTCTCTGGTTTATTTTTGTTAATATTTCTCCCATGCAATTGTTGAATATGTCTATTTTTGAGCTGGGAGCTCTGTAAACGTTGCATATACCAGTTTTTTTACCTTTCGGCGTTGAAAATTCAATTGTTACACACTCCATTACATTTTCAATGGCAATTGACAAGCTTTCCAGTATCTCAAAATTTATGCTCTCGTCAATAAACAATGCTACCCCTCCACCAGATTTGTTGATTCTGCTCTTACACACAAAATTATATCCTTCCATGTGGAAATCCATGCATTTCTCAACGTTAATCCATGTTTCCGACACAGCAATGATGTTAAATGGTTTGACAAATGTACATAGATACTCCTGTATCTGCTCAAAGTTCGCGTATAGACTCCTGCTGTTGAAGTGGATTATTGACAGCTTTCCATCCATGTTAAAATTCTCATTGTACTGATCTTCCAAGTAATATCCACATTTGTTTATTCCATTATAGTAAAAGTGTCTGTCTGGATCAACTTCTTCATTCGGGTCTTTTGATGTTAGGTTCTGGTGAGGTCCAACTGAAAAGTTACTCCCTTTTTCATAGTCAGTAATTTTGTCCATCAATTCATTAATTTTAATCAGTGCAGTTTTACTTTTTGGTTGTACTGAGTTCATGGCGTTTTAACTTGGTTTTCACGTACCTTACTATTCATATTTCTCCAGCTCATCCAACGCCCTGATCAGCACCGGTCTGATGTTTTCTGATGACCCATTTGGTTTGATGTAAACTTTACAATTTGCCGTCCATGTGTTCTGTAATTTTTGCCCTTTCTTCAGTTGACGCGCTTTCCACGCGATGGTGGCGTTTGTTTTGTTGAGATTTTCATTGATAAACACGTTAGATCCTTTCAGATTTTTACCCTGCTTCAGTAGAGCAATTTTGTATTTTCTACTGATAAATCTCAGCATCACTGCGCGGGTTTCGATGTCCCTGCCTTCGCTGGTTTTTCTTTTGGGAAGCAAATAGCAAAAATCCACATTGGTGAGATCCAGGTCGATGTTTTTGGAGTTTAGAAAGTTCTCCACCTGTATTTCCACGGATTGGATGTCTGCCTCGTTTGTCTCATCATGGGTCCCCATCGCCCTGGCATAGTTCCTTGGTTTTATCCTGAGACCCGTGATGATCACATCATTGAGCTTCCCTTGCTGGTCAAACTCCTCCACTTTGTATGTTAGAGTCTTAATTTGCTGGTCTTTCTTGACATTTTCCTCTTTGAGTTCTTTTAACTCCTTCTTTATGTCTTCATTTGTCTTCATTATTTCTTTCAGTTGGACCTTGATATCTTCCAGGCTTTCCAGAATTTCTGACAAGTCCGATGGATTGGACTGACTAGTTTTAACTGTCTTTTCTGTCTTGTCTGTCTTGCCCATTTTCTTGCTCATTTTCTTGTTTCAGTTGCATGTGCTGATCCTCCTAGTGAGAGACGTTTGGATGTGTAACATGTGCTGATACTCATAGTGAGAGAAGACGTTTGGATGTGTCACGTGCTGATCCTCCTAGTGAGATAATTTTGGATGTGTAACATGTGTTGATCCTCCTAGTGAGAGAGGTCTGGATGTGTAACGTGCAGATCCTCCTAGTGAGAGACATTTGGATGTGTAATGTGCTGATCCTCCTCGTGAGAGAAGTTTGGTTGTTTAATATGTGCTGGTTTTCCAACTGAGAGAGGTTTGAATGTGTAGCATGTGCTGATCCTCCTAGTGAGAGACGTTTGGATGTGTAACATGTGCTGATACTCATAGTGAGAGAAGACGTTTGGATGTGTCACGTGCTGATCCTCCTAGTGAGAGAATTTTGGATGTGTAACATGTGTTGATCCTCCTAGTGAGAGAGGTCTGGATGTGTAACGTGCTGATCCTCCTAGTGAGAGACATTTGGATGTGTAATGTGCTGATCCTCCTAGTGAGAGAAGTTTGGATGTGCAACGTGTGCTGATCCTCCTAGTGAGAGAAGTTTGGATGTGTAACATGCTGATCCTCCTAGTGAGAGAAGTCTGGATGTGGAAAATGTGCTGATCCTCCTAGTGAGAGACGTTTGGATGTTTAACATGCTGATCCTCCTCGTGAGAGAAGACTTTTGGATGTGTAACATGTGTTTATCCTCCTAGTGAGAGACGTTTGGATGTGTAATGTGCTGATCCTTCGAGTGAGAGAAGAGGTTTGGATGTGCCACATGTGCTGATCCTCCTAGTGAGAGAAGTTTGGATGTGTAACGTCCTGATCCTCCTAATGAGAAACGTTTGGATGTGTAACGTGCTGATCCTCCTAGTGAGAGAAGACGTTTGGATGTGTCACGTGCTGATCCTCCTAGTGAGAGACGTTTGGATGTTTAATATGTGCTGGTTTTCCAACTGAGAGAGGTTTGAATGTGTAGCATGTGCTGATCCTCCTAGTGAGAGACGTTTGGATGTGTAACATGTGCTGATACTCATAGTGAGAGAAGACATTTGGATGTGTCACGTTCTGATCCTCCTAGTGAGAGAATTTTGGATGTGTAACATGTGTTGATCCTCCTAGTGAGAGAGGTCTGGATGTGTAACATGTGCTGATCCTCCTAGTGAGAGACATTTGGATGTGTAACGTGCTGATCCTCCTCGTGAGAGAAGTTTGGTTGTGTAACCTGTGCTGATCCTCCTAGTGAGAGACGTTTGGATGTGTAACATGTGCTGATCCTCCAAGTGAGAGAAGTTGTTTGGATGTGTAACGTGCAGATCCTCCTAGTGAGAGAAGTTTGGATGTGCAACGTGTGCTGATCCTCCTAGTGAGAGAAGTTTGGATGTGTAACATGCTGATCCTCCTAGTGAGAGAAGTCTGGATGTGGAAAATGTGCTGATCCTCCTAGTGAGAGACGTTTGGATGTTTAACATGCTGATCCTCCTCGTGAGAGAAGACGTTTGGATGTGTAACATGTGCTGATCCTCCTAGTGAGAGACGTTTGGATGTGTAACGTGCTGAACCTCCTAGTGAGAAAAGTTTGGATGTGTAACATGTGCAGATCCTCCTAGTAAGACACGTTTGGATGTTTAATATGTGCTGGTTTTCCTACTGAGAGAGGTTTGAATGTGTAGCATGTGCTGATCCTCCTAGTCAGTGATGTTTGGATGTGTAACATGTGCTGATCCTCCTAGTGAGAGAGGAGGGTTGGATGTGTAACGTGCTGATCCTCCTAGTGAGAGAAGACGTTTGGATGTGTAACATGTGCTGATCCTCCTAGTGAGAGAGGTTTGGATGTGTAACATGTGTTGATCCTCCTAGTGAGAGAAGACGTCTGGATGTGTAACGTGCTGATCCTCCTAGTGAGAGAAGTTTGGATGTGGAAAATGTGCTGATCCTCCTAGTGAGAGACGTTTGGGTGTTTAACATGCTGATCCTCCTCGTGAGAGAAGACGTTTGGATGTGTAACATGTGCTGATCCTCCTAGTGAGAGATGTTTGGATGTGTAACGTGCTGTTCCTCCTAGTGAGAGAAATTTGGATGTGTAACATGTGTTTGATCCTCCTAGTGAGAGTAGTCTGGACGTGTAAC
This sequence comes from Synaphobranchus kaupii, assembly GCA_029718625.1. Classification (NCBI taxonomy): domain Eukaryota; kingdom Metazoa; phylum Chordata; class Actinopteri; order Anguilliformes; family Synaphobranchidae; genus Synaphobranchus; species Synaphobranchus kaupii. The sequence goes on along the minus strand of CM056379.1, from coordinate 47,843,823 downwards.
ATGTGCTGATCCTCCTAGTGAGATATGTTTGGATGTGTAACGTGCTGTTCCTCCTAGTGAGAAACATTTGGATGTGTAACGTGTTAATCCCCCTCGTGAGAGACGTTTGGATGTGTAACATGCTGAACCTCCTCGTGAGAGAAGACGTTTCGATGTGTAACATGTGCTGATCCTCCTAGTGAGAGACGTTTGGATGTGTAACATGTGCTGATACTCATAGTGACAGAAGACGTTTGGATGTGTCACGTGCTGATCCTCCTAGTGAGAGAAGTTTGGGTGTGTAACATGTGTTGATCCTCCTAGTGAGAAAAGTCTGGATGTGTAACATGTGCTGATCCTCCTAGTGAGAGACGTTTGGATGTGTAACGTTCTGATCCTCCTCGTGAGAGAAGTTTGGTTGTGTAACATGTGTTGATCCTCCTAGTGAGAGACGTTTGGATGTGTAACATGTGCTGATCCTCCTAGTGAGAGAAGTCCTTTGGATGTGTAACGTGCTGATCCTCCTAGTGAGAGAAGTTTGGATGTGTAACATGTGCTGATCCTCCTAGTGAGAGAGGAGGTTTGGATGTGTAACGTGCTTATCCTCCTAGTGAGAGACGTTTGGATGTGTAATGTGCTGATCCTTCTAGTGAGAGAAGTGGTTTGTATGTGCCACATGTGCTGATCCTCCTAGTGAGAGAGGTTTGGATGTGTAACATGTGCTCATCATCCTAGTGAGAGAAGAGGTTTGGATGTGTAACGTGCTGGTCCTCCTAGTAAGAGAAGTTTGTATGTGTAACGTGCTGATCCTCCTTGTAAGAGACATTTGGATGTGTAACGTACTGATCCTCCTAGTGAGAGAAGACGTTTGGATGTGTAACGTCTGCTGATCCTCCTAGTGAGAGAAGATGTTTGGATGTGTAACGTGATGATCGTCGCAGTGAGAGAAGTTTGGATGTGTAACGTGTTGATCCTCCTAGTGAGAGACGCTTGGATGTGTAACATGCTGATCCTCCTAGTTAGAGACGTTTGGATGTGTAACGTTCTGATCCTCCTAGTGAGAGAAGACGTTTGGATGTGTAACTTGCTGATCCTACTAGTGAGAGAAGTTTGAATGTGTAACGTGTGCTGATCCTACTAGTGAGAGAAGACGTTTGGATGTGTAACGTGCTAATCCTCGTAGTGAGAGAAATTTGGATGTGCAACATGTGCTGATCCTCCGAGTGAGAGAAGTTTGGATGTGTCACGTGCTGATCCTCCTAGTGAGAGTCGTTTGGATGTTTAACATGTGGTGGTTCTCCTTTTGAGAGAGGTTTGGATGTGTAGCATGTGCTGATCCTCCTAGTGAGAGACGTTTGGATGTGTAACATCTGCTGATCCTCCGAGTGAAAGAAGTTTGCATGTGTAACGTGCTGATCGTCCTTGTGAGAGAAGACGTTTGGATGTGTAACATGTGCTGATCCTCATAGTGAGAGACGTTTGGATGTGTAACGTGCTGATCCTTCTGGTGAGAGAAGACGTTTGGATGTGTCACATGCTGATCCTCCTAGTGAGAGAATTCTGGATGTGTAACATGTGCTGATCCTCCTAGTGAGAGACGTTTGGATGTGTAACGTGCTAATCCTCATAGTGAGAGAAGACGTTTGGATGTGTAACATGCTGATACTCCTAGTGAGAGAGGTTTGGATGTGTAACATGTGCTGATCCTCCTAGTGAGAGACGTTTGGATGTGTAACATGCTGATCCTCCTAGTGAGAGAAGACGTTTGGATGTGTCACGTGCTGATCCTCCTAGTGAGAGAAGAGGTTTGGATGTGCCACATGTGCTGATCCTCCTAGTGAGAGAAGTTTGGATGTGTAACGTGCTGATCCTCCTAGTGAGAGACGTTTGGATGTGTAACGTGCTGATCCTCCTAGTGAGAGAAGACGTTTGGATGTGTCACGTGCTGATCCTCCTAGTGAGAGACGTTTGGATGTTTAATATGTGCTGGTTTTCCAACTGAGAGAGGTTTGAATGTGTAGCATGTGCTGATCCTCCTAGTGAGAGACGTTTGGATGTGTAACATGTGCTGATACTCATAGTGAGAGAAGACGTTTGGATGTGTCACGTGCTGATCCTCCTAGTGAGAGAATTTTGGATGTGTAACATGTGTTGATCCTCCTAGTGAGAGAGGTCTGGATGTGTAACGTGCAGATCCTCCTAGTGAGAGACATTTGGATGTGTAATGTGCTGATCCTCCTCGTGAGAGAAGTTTGGTTGTTTAATATGTGCTGGTTTTCCAACTGAGAGAGGTTTGAATGTGTAGCATGTGCTGATCCTCCTAGTGAGAGACGTTTGGATGTGTAACATGTGCTGATCCTCCTAGTGAGAGAAGACGTTTGGATGTGTAACGTCTGCTGATCCTCCTAGTGAGAGAAGATGTTTGGATGTGTAACGTGATGATCCTCGCAGTGAGAGAAGTTTGGATGTGTAACGTGTTGATCCTCCTAGTGAGAGACGCTTGGATGTGTAACATGCTGATCCTCCTAGTGAGAGAAGACGTTTGGATGTGTAACGTTCTGATCCTCCTAGTGAGAGAAGACGTTTGGATGTGTAACTTGCTGATCCTCCTAGTGAGAGAAGTTTGAATGTGTAACGTGTGCTGATCCTACTAGTGAGAGAAGACGTTTGGATGTGTAACGTGCTGATCCTCCTAGTGAGAAAAGTCTGGATGTGTAACATGTGCTGATCCTCCTAGTGAGAGACGTTTGGATGTGTAACGTGCTGATCCTCCTAGTGAGAGACGTTTGGATGTGTAACGTGCTGATCCTCCTAGTGAGAGAAGACGTTTGGATGTGTCACGTGCTGATCCTCCTAGTGAGAGATGTTTGGATGTGTAACATGCTGATCCTCCTAGTGAGAGAAGTTTGGATGTGCAACGTGTGTTGATCCTCCTAGTGAGAGACGCTTGGATGTGTAACATGCTGATCCTCCTAGTTAGAGACGTTTGGATGTGTAACGTTCTGATCCTCCTAGTGAGAGAAGACGTTTGGATGTGTAACTTGCTGATCCTACTAGTGAGAGAAGTTTGAATGTGTAACGTGTGCTGATCCTACTAGTGAGAGAAGACGTTTGGATGTGTAACGTGCTAATCCTCGTAGTGAGAGAAATTTGGATGTGCAACATGTGCTGATCCTCCGAGTGAGAGAAGTTTGGATGTGTCACGTGCTGATCCTCCTAGTGAGAGTCGTTTGGATGTTTAACATGTGGTGGTTCTCCTTTTGAGAGAGGTTTGGATGTGTAGCATGTGCTGATCCTCCTAGTGAGAGACGTTTGGATGTGTAACATCTGCTGATCCTCCGAGTGAAAGAAGTTTGCATGTGTAACGTGCTGATCGTCCTTGTGAGAGAAGACGTTTGGATGTGTAACATGTGCTGATCCTCATAGTGAGAGACGTTTGGATGTGTAACGTGCTGATCCTTCTGGTGAGAGAAGACGTTTGGATGTGTCACATGCTGATCCTCCTAGTGAGAGAATTCTGGATGTGTAACATGTGCTGATCCTCCTAGTGAGAGACGTTTGGATGTGTAACGTGCTAATCCTCATAGTGAGAGAAGACGTTTGGATGTGTAACATGCTGATACTCCTAGTGAGAGAGGTTTGGATGTGTAACATGTGCTGATCCTCCTAGTGAGAGACGTTTGGATGTGTAACATGCTGATCCTCCTAGTGAGAGAAGACGTTTGGATGTGTCACGTGCTGATCCTCCTAGTGAGAGAAGAGGTTTGGATGTGCCACATGTGCTGATCCTCCTAGTGAGAGAAGTTTGGATGTGTAACGTGCTGATCCTCCTAGTGAGAGACGTTTGGATGTGTAACGTGCTGATCCTCCTAGTGAGAGAAGACGTTTGGATGTGTCACGTGCTGATCCTCCTAGTGAGAGACGTTTGGATGTTTAATATGTGCTGGTTTTCCAACTGAGAGAGGTTTGAATGTGTAGCATGTGCTGATCCTCCTAGTGAGAGACGTTTGGATGTGTAACATGTGCTGATACTCATAGTGAGAGAAGACGTTTGGATGTGTCACGTGCTGATCCTCCTAGTGAGAGAATTTTGGATGTGTAACATGTGTTGATCCTCCTAGTGAGAGAGGTCTGGATGTGTAACGTGCAGATCCTCCTAGTGAGAGACATTTGGATGTGTAATGTGCTGATCCTCCTCGTGAGAGAAGTTTGGTTGTTTAATATGTGCTGGTTTTCCAACTGAGAGAGGTTTGAATGTGTAGCATGTGCTGATCCTCCTAGTGAGAGACGTTTGGATGTGTAACATGTGCTGATCCTCCTAGTGAGAGAAGACGTTTGGATGTGTAACGTCTGCTGATCCTCCTAGTGAGAGAAGATGTTTGGATGTGTAACGTGATGATCCTCGCAGTGAGAGAAGTTTGGATGTGTAACGTGTTGATCCTCCTAGTGAGAGACGCTTGGATGTGTAACATGCTGATCCTCCTAGTGAGAGAAGACGTTTGGATGTGTAACGTTCTGATCCTCCTAGTGAGAGAAGACGTTTGGATGTGTAACTTGCTGATCCTCCTAGTGAGAGAAGTTTGAATGTGTAACGTGTGCTGATCCTACTAGTGAGAGAAGACGTTTGGATGTGTAACGTGCTGATCCTCCTAGTGAGAAAAGTCTGGATGTGTAACATGTGCTGATCCTCCTAGTGAGAGACGTTTGGATGTGTAACGTGCTGATCCTCCTAGTGAGAGACGTTTGGATGTGTAACGTGCTGATCCTCCTAGTGAGAGAAGACGTTTGGATGTGTCACGTGCTGATCCTCCTAGTGAGAGACGTTTGGATGTGTAACATGCTGATCCTCCTAGTGAGAGAAGTTTGGATGTGCAACGTGTGCTGATCCTCCTAGTGAGAGAAATTTGGATGTGTAACATGCTGATCCTCCTCGTGAGAGAAGTTTGGTTGTGTAACATGTGTTGATCCTCCTAGTGAGAGACGTTTGGATGTGTAACATGTGCAGATCCTCCTAGTAAGAGACGTTTGGATGTTTAATATGTGCTGGTTTTCCTACTGAGAGAGGTTTGAATGTGTAGCATGTGCGTATCCTCCTAGTCAGAGACGTTTGGATGTGTAACATGTGCTGATCCTCCTAGTGAGAGAGGAGGTTTGGATGTGTAACGTGCTTATCCTCCTAGTGAGAGAAGACGTTTGGATGTGTAACATGTGTTTGTCCTCCTAGTGAGAGACGTTTGGATGTGTAATGTGCTGATCCTTCGAGTGAGAGAAGAGGTTTGGATGTGCCACGTGTGCTGATCCTCCTAGTGAGAGAAGTTTGGATGTGTAATGTGCTGATCCTCCTAGTGAGAGACGTTTGGATGTGTAACATGTGTTTATCCTCCTAGTGAGAGACGTTTGGATGTGTAATGTGCTGATCCTTCGAGTGAGAGAAGAGGTTCGGATGTGCCACGTGTGCTGATCCTCCTAGTGAGAGAAGACGTTTGGATGTGTCACATGCTGATCCTCCTAGTGAGAGACGTTTGGATGTTTAACATGTGCTGATCCTCCTAGTGAGAGACGTTTGGATGTGTAACATGTGCTGATACTCATAGTGAGAGAAGACGTTTGGATGTGTCACGTGCTGATCCTCCTAGTGAGAGAAGTTTGGATGTGTAACATGTGTTGATCCTCCTAGTGAGAGAAGTCTGGATGTCTAACATGTGCTGATCCTCCTAGTGAGAGACGTTTGGATGTGTAACGTGCTGATCCTCCTCGTGAGAGAAATTTGGATGTGTAACATGCTGATCCTCCTCGTGAGAGAAGTTTGGTTGTGTAACATGTGTTGATCCTCCTAGTGAGAGACGTTTGGATGTGTAACATGTGCAGATCCTCCTAGTAAGAGACGTTTGGATGTTTAATATGTGCTGGTTTTCCTACTGAGAGAGGTTTGAATGTGTAGCATGTGCTGATCCTCCTAGTCAGAGACGTTTAGATGTGTAACATGTGCTGATCCTCCTAGTGAGAGAGGAGGTTTGGATGTGTAACGTGCTTATCCTCCTAGTGAGAGAAGACGTTTGGATGTGTAACATGTGTTTGTCCTCCTAGTGAGAGACGTTTGGATGTGTAATGTGCTGATCCTTCGAGTGAGAGAAGAGGTTTGGATGTGCCAAGTGTGCTGATCCTCCTAGTGAGAGAAGTTTGGATGTGTAATGTGCTGATCCTCCTAGTGAGAGACGTTTGGATGTGTAACATGTGTTCATCCTCCTAGTGAGAGACGTTTGGATGTGTAATGTGCTGATCCTTCGAGTGAGAGAAGAGGTTTGGATGTGCCACGTGTGCTGATCCTCCTAGTGAGAGAAGACGTTTGGATGTGTCACATGCTGATCCTCCTAGTGAGAGACGTTTGGATGTTTAACATGTGCTGATCCTCCTAGTGAGAGAAGTTTGGGTGTGTAACATGTGTTGATCCTCCTAGTGAGAAAAGTCTGGATGTGTAACATGTGCTGATCCTCCTAGTGAGAGACGTTTGGATGTGTAACGTTCTGATCCTCCTCGTGAGAGAAGTTTGGTTGTGTAACATGTGTTGATCCTCCTAGTGAGAGACGTTTGGATGTGTAACATGTGCTGATCCTCCTAGTGAGAGAAGTCCTTTGGATGTGTAACGTGCTGATCCTCCTAGTGAGAGAAGTTTGGATGTGTAACATGTGCTGATCCTCCTAGTGAGAGAGGAGGTTTGGATGTGTAACGTGCTTATCCTCCTAGTGAGAGACGTTTGGATGTGTAATGTGCTGATCCTTCTAGTGAGAGAAGTGGTTTGTATGTGCCACATGTGCTGATCCTCCTAGTGAGAGAGGTTTGGATGTGTAACATGTGCTCATCATCCTAGTGAGAGAAGAGGTTTGGATGTGTAACGTGCTGGTCCTCCTAGTAAGAGAAGTTTGTATGTGTAACGTGCTGATCCTCCTTGTAAGAGACATTTGGATGTGTAACGTACTGATCCTCCTAGTGAGAGAAGACGTTTGGATGTGTAACGTCTGCTGATCCTCCTAGTGAGAGAAGATGTTTGGATGTGTAACGTGATGATCGTCGCAGTGAGAGAAGTTTGGATGTGTAACGTGTTGATCCTCCTAGTGAGAGACGCTTGGATGTGTAACATGCTGATCCTCCTAGTTAGAGACGTTTGGATGTGTAACGTTCTGATCCTCCTAGTGAGAGAAGACGTTTGGATGTGTAACTTGCTGATCCTACTAGTGAGAGAAGTTTGAATGTGTAACGTGTGCTGATCCTACTAGTGAGAGAAGACGTTTGGATGTGTAACGTGCTAATCCTCGTAGTGAGAGAAATTTGGATGTGCAACATGTGCTGATCCTCCGAGTGAGAGAAGTTTGGATGTGTCACGTGCTGATCCTCCTAGTGAGAGTCGTTTGGATGTTTAACATGTGGTGGTTCTCCTTTTGAGAGAGGTTTGGATGTGTAGCATGTGCTGATCCTCCTAGTGAGAGACGTTTGGATGTGTAACATCTGCTGATCCTCCGAGTGAAAGAAGTTTGCATGTGTAACGTGCTGATCGTCCTTGTGAGAGAAGACGTTTGGATGTGTAACATGTGCTGATCCTCATAGTGAGAGACGTTTGGATGTGTAACGTGCTGATCCTTCTGGTGAGAGAAGACGTTTGGATGTGTCACATGCTGATCCTCCTAGTGAGAGAATTCTGGATGTGTAACATGTGCTGATCCTCCTAGTGAGAGACGTTTGGATGTGTAACGTGCTAATCCTCATAGTGAGAGAAGACGTTTGGATGTGTAACATGCTGATACTCCTAGTGAGAGAGGTTTGGATGTGTAACATGTGCTGATCCTCCTAGTGAGAGACGTTTGGATGTGTAACATGCTGATCCTCCTAGTGAGAGAAGACGTTTGGATGTGTCACGTGCTGATCCTCCTAGTGAGAGAAGAGGTTTGGATGTGCCACATGTGCTGATCCTCCTAGTGAGAGAAGTTTGGATGTGTAACGTGCTGATCCTCCTAGTGAGAGACGTTTGGATGTGTAACGTGCTGATCCTCCTAGTGAGAGAAGACGTTTGGATGTGTCACGTGCTGATCCTCCTAGTGAGAGACGTTTGGATGTTTAATATGTGCTGGTTTTCCAACTGAGAGAGGTTTGAATGTGTAGCATGTGCTGATCCTCCTAGTGAGAGACGTTTGGATGTGTAACATGTGCTGATACTCATAGTGAGAGAAGACGTTTGGATGTGTCACGTGCTGATCCTCCTAGTGAGAGAATTTTGGATGTGTAACATGTGTTGATCCTCCTAGTGAGAGAGGTCTGGATGTGTAACGTGCAGATCCTCCTAGTGAGAGACATTTGGATGTGTAATGTGCTGATCCTCCTCGTGAGAGAAGTTTGGTTGTTTAATATGTGCTGGTTTTCCAACTGAGAGAGGTTTGAATGTGTAGCATGTGCTGATCCTCCTAGTGAGAGACGTTTGGATGTGTAACATGTGCTGATCCTCCTAGTGAGAGAAGACGTTTGGATGTGTAACGTCTGCTGATCCTCCTAGTGAGAGAAGATGTTTGGATGTGTAACGTGATGATCCTCGCAGTGAGAGAAGTTTGGATGTGTAACGTGTTGATCCTCCTAGTGAGAGACGCTTGGATGTGTAACATGCTGATCCTCCTAGTGAGAGAAGACGTTTGGATGTGTAACGTTCTGATCCTCCTAGTGAGAGAAGACGTTTGGATGTGTAACTTGCTGATCCTCCTAGTGAGAGAAGTTTGAATGTGTAACGTGTGCTGATCCTACTAGTGAGAGAAGACGTTTGGATGTGTAACGTGCTGATCCTCCTAGTGAGAAAAGTCTGGATGTGTAACATGTGCTGATCCTCCTAGTGAGAGACGTTTGGATGTGTAACGTGCTGATCCTCCTAGTGAGAGACGTTTGGATGTGTAACGTGCTGATCCTCCTAGTGAGAGAAGACGTTTGGATGTGTCACGTGCTGATCCTCCTAGTGAGAGATGTTTGGATGTGTAACATGCTGATCCTCCTAGTGAGAGAAGTTTGGATGTGCAACGTGTGTTGATCCTCCTAGTGAGAGACGCTTGGATGTGTAACATGCTGATCCTCCTAGTTAGAGACGTTTGGATGTGTAACGTTCTGATCCTCCTAGTGAGAGAAGACGTTTGGATGTGTAACTTGCTGATCCTACTAGTGAGAGAAGTTTGAATGTGTAACGTGTGCTGATCCTACTAGTGAGAGAAGACGTTTGGATGTGTAACGTGCTAATCCTCGTAGTGAGAGAAATTTGGATGTGCAACATGTGCTGATCCTCCGAGTGAGAGAAGTTTGGATGTGTCACGTGCTGATCCTCCTAGTGAGAGTCGTTTGGATGTTTAACATGTGGTGGTTCTCCTTTTGAGAGAGGTTTGGATGTGTAGCATGTGCTGATCCTCCTAGTGAGAGACGTTTGGATGTGTAACATCTGCTGATCCTCCGAGTGAAAGAAGTTTGCATGTGTAACGTGCTGATCGTCCTTGTGAGAGAAGACGTTTGGATGTGTAACATGTGCTGATCCTCATAGTGAGAGACGTTTGGATGTGTAACGTGCTGATCCTTCTGGTGAGAGAAGACGTTTGGATGTGTCACATGCTGATCCTCCTAGTGAGAGAATTCTGGATGTGTAACATGTGCTGATCCTCCTAGTGAGAGACGTTTGGATGTGTAACGTGCTAATCCTCATAGTGAGAGAAGACGTTTGGATGTGTAACATGCTGATACTCCTAGTGAGAGAGGTTTGGATGTGTAACATGTGCTGATCCTCCTAGTGAGAGACGTTTGGATGTGTAACATGCTGATCCTCCTAGTGAGAGAAGACGTTTGGATGTGTCACGTGCTGATCCTCCTAGTGAGAGAAGAGGTTTGGATGTGCCACATGTGCTGATCCTCCTAGTGAGAGAAGTTTGGATGTGTAACGTGCTGATCCTCCTAGTGAGAGACGTTTGGATGTGTAACGTGCTGATCCTCCTAGTGAGAGAAGACGTTTGGATGTGTCACGTGCTGATCCTCCTAGTGAGAGACGTTTGGATGTTTAATATGTGCTGGTTTTCCAACTGAGAGAGGTTTGAATGTGTAGCATGTGCTGATCCTCCTAGTGAGAGACGTTTGGATGTGTAACATGTGCTGATACTCATAGTGAGAGAAGACGTTTGGATGTGTCACGTGCTGATCCTCCTAGTGAGAGAATTTTGGATGTGTAACATGTGTTGATCCTCCTAGTGAGAGAGGTCTGGATGTGTAACGTGCAGATCCTCCTAGTGAGAGACATTTGGATGTGTAATGTGCTGATCCTCCTCGTGAGAGAAGTTTGGTTGTTTAATATGTGCTGGTTTTCCAACTGAGAGAGGTTTGAATGTGTAGCATGTGCTGATCCTCCTAGTGAGAGACGTTTGGATGTGTAACATGTGCTGATCCTCCTAGTGAGAGAAGACGTTTGGATGTGTAACGTCTGCTGATCCTCCTAGTGAGAGAAGATGTTTGGATGTGTAACGTGATGATCCTCGCAGTGAGAGAAGTTTGGATGTGTAACGTGTTGATCCTCCTAGTGAGAGACGCTTGGATGTGTAACATGCTGATCCTCCTAGTGAGAGAAGACGTTTGGATGTGTAACGTTCTGATCCTCCTAGTGAGAGAAGACGTTTGGATGTGTAACTTGCTGATCCTCCTAGTGAGAGAAGTTTGAATGTGTAACGTGTGCTGATCCTACTAGTGAGAGAAGACGTTTGGATGTGTAACGTGCTGATCCTCCTAGTGAGAAAAGTCTGGATGTGTAACATGTGCTGATCCTCCTAGTGAGAGACGTTTGGATGTGTAACGTGCTGATCCTCCTAGTGAGAGACGTTTGGATGTGTAACGTGCTGATCCTCCTAGTGAGAGAAGACGTTTGGATGTGTCACGTGCTGATCCTCCTAGTGAGAGACGTTTGGATGTGTAACATGCTGATCCTCCTAGTGAGAGAAGTTTGGATGTGCAACGTGTGCTGATCCTCCTAGTGAGAGAAATTTGGATGTGTAACATGCTGATCCTCCTCGTGAGAGAAGTTTGGTTGTGTAACATGTGTTGATCCTCCTAGTGAGAGACGTTTGGATGTGTAACATGTGCAGATCCTCCTAGTAAGAGACGTTTGGATGTTTAATATGTGCTGGTTTTCCTACTGAGAGAGGTTTGAATGTGTAGCATGTGCGTATCCTCCTAGTCAGAGACGTTTGGATGTGTAACATGTGCTGATCCTCCTAGTGAGAGAGGAGGTTTGGATGTGTAACGTGCTTATCCTCCTAGTGAGAGAAGACGTTTGGATGTGTAACATGTGTTTGTCCTCCTAGTGAGAGACGTTTGGATGTGTAATGTGCTGATCCTTCGAGTGAGAGAAGAGGTTTGGATGTGCCACGTGTGCTGATCCTCCTAGTGAGAGAAGTTTGGATGTGTAATGTGCTGATCCTCCTAGTGAGAGACGTTTGGATGTGTAACATGTGTTTATCCTCCTAGTGAGAGACGTTTGGATGTGTAATGTGCTGATCCTTCGAGTGAGAGAAGAGGTTCGGATGTGCCACGTGTGCTGATCCTCCTAGTGAGAGAAGACGTTTGGATGTGTCACATGCTGATCCTCCTAGTGAGAGACGTTTGGATGTTTAACATGTGCTGATCCTCCTAGTGAGAGACGTTTGGATGTGTAACATGTGCTGATACTCATAGTGAGAGAAGACGTTTGGATGTGTCACGTGCTGATCCTCCTAGTGAGAGAAGTTTGGATGTGTAACATGTGTTGATCCTCCTAGTGAGAGAAGTCTGGATGTCTAACATGTGCTGATCCTCCTAGTGAGAGACGTTTGGATGTGTAACGTGCTGATCCTCCTCGTGAGAGAAATTTGGATGTGTAACATGCTGATCCTCCTCGTGAGAGAAGTTTGGTTGTGTAACATGTGTTGATCCTCCTAGTGAGAGACGTTTGGATGTGTAACATGTGCAGATCCTCCTAGTAAGAGACGTTTGGATGTTTAATATGTGCTGGTTTTCCTACTGAGAGAGGTTTGAATGTGTAGCATGTGCTGATCCTCCTAGTCAGAGACGTTTAGATGTGTAACATGTGCTGATCCTCCTAGTGAGAGAGGAGGTTTGGATGTGTAACGTGCTTATCCTCCTAGTGAGAGAAGACGTTTGGATGTGTAACATGTGTTTGTCCTCCTAGTGAGAGACGTTTGGATGTGTAATGTGCTGATCCTTCGAGTGAGAGAAGAGGTTTGGATGTGCCAAGTGTGCTGATCCTCCTAGTGAGAGAAGTTTGGATGTGTAATGTGCTGATCCTCCTAGTGAGAGACGTTTGGATGTGTAACATGTGTTCATCCTCCTAGTGAGAGACGTTTGGATGTGTAATGTGCTGATCCTTCGAGTGAGAGAAGAGGTTTGGATGTGCCACGTGTGCTGATCCTCCTAGTGAGAGAAGACGTTTGGATGTGTCACATGCTGATCCTCCTAGTGAGAGACGTTTGGATGTTTAACATGTGCTGATCCTCCTAGTGAGAGACGTTTGGATGTGTAACATGTGCTGATACTCATAGTGAGAGAAGACGTTTGGATGTGTCACGTGCTGATCCTCCTAGTGAGAGAAGTTTGGATGTGTAACATGTGTTGATCCTCCTAGTGAGAGAAGTCTGGATGTCTAACATGTGCTGATCCTCCTAGTGAGAGACGTTTGGATGTGTAACGTGCTGATCCTCCTCGTGAGAGAAGTTTGGTTGTGTAACATGTGCTGATCCTCCTACTGAGAGACGTTTGGATGTGTAACATGTGCTGATCCTCCAAGTGAGATAAGTCGTTTTGATGTGTAACGTGCTGATCCTCCTAGTGAGAGATGTTTGGATGTGCAACGTGTGCTGATCCTCCTAGTGAGAGAAGTTTGGATGTGTAACATGCTTATCCTCCTAGTGAGAGAAGTCTGGATGTGGAAAATGTGCTGATCCTCCTAGTGAGAGACATTTGGATCTTTAACATGCTGATCCTCCTAGTGAGATACGCTTGGATGTGTAACATGTGCTGATCCTCCTAGTGAGAGACGTTTGGATGTGTAACGTGCTGATCCTCCTAGTGAGAGACGTTTGGATGTGTAACATGCTGATCCTTCTAGTGAGAGAAGTTTGGATGTGCAACGTGTGCTGATCCTCCTAGTGAGAGAAGTTTGGATGTGTAACATGCTGATCCTCCTAGTGAGAGAAGTCTGGATGTGGGAAATGTGCTGATCCTCCTAGTGAGAGACGTTTGGATGTTTAACATGCTGATCCTCCTTGTGAGAGAAGACGTTTGGATGTGTAACATGTGCTGATACTCCTAGTGAGAGACGTTTGGATGTGTAACGTGCTGAACCTCCTAGTGAGAAAAGTTTGGATGTGTAACATGTGTTGATCCTCCTAGTGAGAGACGTTTGGATGTGTAACGTGCTGATCGTCCTCGTGAGAGAAGACGTTTGGATGTGTAACATGTGATGATCCTCCTAGTGAGAGAAGACATTTGGATGTGTAATGTACTGATCCTCCTAGTGAGAGAAGTTTGGATGTGTAACATGTGCAGATCCTCCTAATAAGAGACGTTTGGATGTTTAATATGTGCTGGTTCTCCTACCGAGAGAGGTTTGAATGTGTAGCATGTGCTGATCCTCCTAGTGAGAGAGGAAGTTTGGATGTGTAACGTGCTTATCCTTCTAGTGAGAGAAGAGGTTTGGATGTGCCACATGTGCTGATCCTCCTAGTGAGAGAAGTTTGGATGTGTAACATGTGCAGATCCTCCTAGTAAGACACGTTTTGATGTTTAATATGTGCTGGTTTACCTACTGAGAGAGGTTTGAATGTGTAGCATGTGCTGATCCTCCTAGTCAGTGACGTTTGGATGTGTAACATGTGCTGATCCTCCTAGTGAGAGAGGAGGGTTGGATGTGTAACGTGCTGATCCTCCTAGTGAGAGAAGACGTTTGGATGTGTAACATGTGCTGATACTCCTAGTGAGAGACGTTTGGATGTGTAACGTGCTGAACCTCCTAGTGAGAAAAGTTTGGATGTGTAACATGTGTTGATCCTCCTAGTGAGAGACGTTTGGATGTGTAACATGTGTTTGTCCTCCTAGTGAGAGACGTTTGGATGTGTAATGTGCTGATCCTTCGAGTGAGAGAAGAGGTTTGGATGTGCCAAGTGTGCTGATCCTCCTAGTGAGAGAAGTTTGGATGTGTAATGTGCTGATCCTCCTAGTGAGAGACGTTTGGATGTGTAACATGTGTTCATCCTCCTAGTGAGAGACGTTTGGATGTGTAATGTGCTGATCCTTCGAGTGAGAGAAGAGGTTTGGATGTGCCACGTGTGCTGATCCTCCTAGTGAGAGAAGACGTTTGGATGTGTCACATGCTGATCCTCCTAGTGAGAGACGTTTGGATGTTTAACATGTGCTGATCCTCCTAGTGAGAGACGTTTGGATGTGTAACATGTGCTGATACTCATAGTGAGAGAAGACGTTTGGATGTGTCACGTGCTGATCCTCCTAGTGAGAGAAGTTTGGATGTGTAACATGTGTTGATCCTCCTAGTGAGAGAAGTCTGGATGTCTAACATGTGCTGATCCTCCTAGTGAGAGACGTTTGGATGTGTAACGTGCTGATCCTCCTCGTGAGAGAAGTTTGGTTGTGTAACATGTGCTGATCCTCCTACTGAGAGACGTTTGGATGTGTAACATGTGCTGATCCTCCAAGTGAGATAAGTCGTTTTGATGTGTAACGTGCTGATCCTCCTAGTGAGAGATGTTTGGATGTGCAACGTGTGCTGATCCTCCTAGTGAGAGAAGTTTGGATGTGTAACATGCTTATCCTCCTAGTGAGAGAAGTCTGGATGTGGAAAATGTGCTGATCCTCCTAGTGAGAGACATTTGGATCTTTAACATGCTGATCCTCCTAGTGAGATACGCTTGGATGTGTAACATGTGCTGATCCTCCTAGTGAGAGACGTTTGGATGTGTAACGTGCTGATCCTCCTAGTGAGAGACGTTTGGATGTGTAACATGCTCATCCTTCTAGTGAGAGAAGTTTGGATGTGCAACGTGTGCTGATCCTCCTAGTGAGAGAAGTCTGGATGTGGGAAATGTGCTGATCCTCCTAGTGAGAGACGTTTGGATGTTTAACATGCTGATCCTCCTTGTGAGAGAAGACGTTTGGATGTGTAACATGTGCTGATACTCCTAGTGAGAGACGTTTGGATGTGTAACGTGCTGAACCTCCTAGTGAGAAAAGTTTGGATGTGTAACATGTGTTGATCCTCCTAGTGAGAGACGTTTGGATGTGTAACGTGCTGATCGTCCTCGTGAGAGAAGACGTTTGGATGTGTAACATGTGATGATCCTCCTAGTGAGAGAAGACATTTGGATGTGTAATGTACTGATCCTCCTAGTGAGAGAAGTTTGGATGTGTAACATGTGCAGATCCTCCTAATAAGAGACGTTTGGATGTTTAATATGTGCTGGTTCTCCTACCGAGAGAGGTTTGAATGTGTAGCATGTGCTGATCCTCCTAGTGAGAGACGTTTGGATGTGTAAAATGTGCTGATCCTCCTAGTGAGAGAGGAAGTTTGGATGTGTAACGTGCTTATCCTTCTAGTGAGAGAAGAGGTTTGGATGTGCCACATGTGCTGATCCTCCTAGTGAGAGAAGTTTGGATGTGTAACATGTGCAGATCCTCCTAGTAAGACACGTTTTGATGTTTAATATGTGCTGGTTTACCTACTGAGAGAGGTTTGAATGTGTAGCATGTGCTGATCCTCCTAGTCAGTGACGTTTGGATGTGTAACATGTGCTGATCCTCCTAGTGAGAGAGGAGGGTTGGATGTGTAACGTGCTGATCCTCCTAGTGAGAGAAGACGTTTGGATGTGTAACATGTGCTGATCCTCCTAGTGAGAGACGTTTGGATGTGTAACATGTGCTGATACTCATAGTGAGAGAAGACGTTTGGATGTGTCACGTGCTGATCCTCCTAGTGAGAGAAGTTTTGATGTGTAACATGTGTTGATCCTCCTAGTGAGAGAAGTCTGGATGTCTAACATGTGCTGATCCTCCTAGTGAGAGACGTTTGGATGTGTAACGTGCTGATCCTCCTCGTGAGAGAAATTTGGATGTGTAACATGCTGATCCTCCTCGTGAGAGAAGTTTGGTTGTGTAACATGTGTTGATCCTCCTAGTGAGAGACGTTTGGATGTGTAACATGTGCAGATCCTCCTAGTAAGAGACGTTTGGATGTTTAATATGTGCTGGTTTTCCTACTGAGAGAGGTTTGAATGTGTAGCATGTGCTGATCCTCCTAGTCAGAGACGTTTGGATGTGTAACATGTGCTGATCCTCCTAGTGAGAGAGGAGGTTTGGATGTGTAACGTGCTTATCCTCCTAGTGAGAGAAGACGTTTGGATGTGTAACATGTGTTTGTCCTCTTAGTGAGAGACGTTTGGATGTGTAATGTGCTGATCCTTCGGGTGAGAGAAGAGGTTTGGATGTGCCAAGTGTGCTGATCCTCCTAGTGAGAGAAGTTTGGATGTGTAATGTGCTGATCCTCCTAGTGAGAGACGTTTGGATGTGTAACATGTGTTCATCCTCCTAGTGAGAGACGTTTGGATGTGTAATGTGCTGATCCTTCGAGTGAGAGAAGAGGTTTGGATGTGCCACGTGTGCTGATCCTCCTAGTGAGAGAAGACGTTTGGATGTGTCACATGCTGATCCTCCTAGTGAGAGACGTTTGGATGTTTAACATGTGCTGATCCTCCTAGTGAGAGACGTTTGGATGTGTAACATGTGCTGATACTCATAGTGAGAGAAGACGTTTGGATGTGTCACGTGCTGATCCTCCTAGTGAGAGAAGTTTGGATGTGTAACATGTGTTGATCCTCCTAGTGAGAGAAGTCTGGATGTCTAACATGTGCTGATCCTCCTAGTGAGAGACGTTTGGATGTGTAACGTGCTGATCCTCCTCGTGAGAGAAGTTTGGTTGTGTAACATGTGCTGATCCTCCTACTGAGAGACGTTTGGATGTGTAACATGTGCTGATCCTCCAAGTGAGAGAAGTCGTTTTGATGTGTAACGTGCTGATCCTCCTAGTGAGAGATGTTTGGATGTGCAACGTGTGCTGATCCTCCTAGTGAGAGAAGTTTGGATGTGTAACATGCTTATCCTCCTAGTGAGAGAAGTCTGGATGTGGAAAATGTGCTGATCCTCCTAGTGAGAGACATTTGGATCTTTAACATGCTGATCCTCCTAGTGAGATACGCTTGGATGTGTAACATGTGCTGATCCTCCTAGTGAGAGACGTTTGGATGTGTAACGTGCTGATCCTCCTAGTGAGAGACGTTTGGATGTGTAACATGCTGATCCTTCTAGTGAGAGAAGTTTGGATGTGCAACGTGTGCTGATCCTCCTAGTGAGAGAAGTTTGGATGTGTAACATGCTGATCCTCCTAGTGAGAGAAGTCTGGATGTGGGAAATGTGCTGATCCTCCTAGTGAGAGACGTTTGGATGTTTAACATGCTGATCCTCCTTGTGAGAGAAGACGTTTGGATGTGTAACATGTGCTGATACTCCTAGTGAGAGACGTTTGGATGTGTAACGTGCTGAACCTCCTAGTGAGAAAAGTTTGGATGTGTAACATGTGTTGATCCTCCTAGTGAGAGACGTTTGGATGTGTAACGTGCTGATCGTCCTCGTGAGAGAAGACGTTTGGATGTGTAACATGTGATGATCCTCCTAGTGAGAGAAGACATTTGGATGTGTAATGTACTGATCCTCCTAGTGAGAGAAGTTTGGATGTGTAACATGTGCAGATCCTCCTAATAAGAGACGTTTGGATGTTTAATATGTGCTGGTTCTCCTACCGAGAGAGGTTTGAATGTGTAGCATGTGCTGATCCTCCTAGTGAGAGACGTTTGGATGTGTAACATGTGCTGATCCTCCTAGTGAGAGACGTTTGGATGTGTAACATGTGCTGATACTCATAGTGAGAGAAGACGTTTGGATGTGTCACGTGCTGATCCTCCTAGTGAGAGAAGTTTGGATGTGTAACATGTGTTGATCCTCCTAGTGAGAGAAGTCTGGATGTCTAACATGTGCTGATCCTCCTAGTGTGAGACGTTTGGATGTGTAACGTGCTGATCCTCCTCGTGAGAGAAATTTGGATGTGTAACATGCTGATCCTCCTCGTGAGAGAAGTTTGGTTGTGTAACATGTGCAGATCCTCCTAGTAAGAGACGTTTGGATGTTTAATATGTGCTGGTTTTCCTACTGAGAGAGGTTTGAATGTGTAGCATGTGCTGATCCTCCTAGTCAGAGACGTTTGGATGTGTAACATGTGCTGATCCTCCTAGTGAGAGAGGAGGTTTGGATGTGTAACGTGCTTATCCTCCTAGTGAGAGAAGACGTTTGGATGTGTAACATGTGTTTGTCCTCCTAGTGAGAGACGTTTGGATGTGTAATGTGCTGATCCTTCGGGTGAGAGAAGAGGTTTGGATGTGCCAAGTGTGCTGATCCTCCTAGTGAGAGAAGTTTGGATGTGTAATGTGCTGATCCTCCTAGTGAGAGACGTTTGGATGTGTAACATGTGTTCATCCTCCTAGTGAGAGACGTTTGGATGTGTAATGTGCTGATCCTTCGAGTGAGAGAAGAGGTTTGGATGTGCCACGTGTGCTGATCCTCCTAGTGAGAGAAGACGTTTGGATGTGTCACGTGCTGATCCTCCTAGTGAGAGACGTTTGGATGTTTAACATGTGCTGATCCTCCTAGTGAGAGACGTTTGGATGTGTAACATGTGCTGATACTCATAGTGAGAGAAGACGTTTGGATGTGTCACGTGCTGATCCTCCTAGTGAGAGAAGTTTGGATGTGTAACATGTGCAGATCCTCCTAATAAGAGACGTTTGGATGTTTAATATGTGCTGGTTCTCCTACCGAGAGAGGTTTGAATGTGTAGCATGTGCTGATCCTCCTAGTGAGAGACGTTTGGATGTGTAAAATGTGCTGATCCTCCTAGTGAGAGAGGAAGTTTGGATGTGTAACGTGCTTATCCTTCTAGTGAGAGAAGAGGTTTGGATGTGTAACATGTGCTGATCCTCCTAGTGAGAGACGTTTGGATGTGTAACATGTGCTGATACTCATAGTGACAGAAGACGTTTGGATGTGTCACGTGCTGATCCTCCTAGTGAGAGAAGTTTGGATGTGTAACATGTGTTGATCCTCCTAGTGAGAGAAGTCTGGATGTCTAACATGTGCTGATCCTCCTAGTGAGAGACGTTTGGATGTGTAACGTGCTGATCCTCCTCGTGAGAGAAGTTTGGTTGTGTAACATGTGCTGATCCTCCTACTGAGAGACGTTTGGATGTGTAACATGTGCTGATCCTCCAAGTGAGAGAAGTCGTTTTGATGTGTAACGTGCTGATCCTCCTAGTGAGAGATGTTTGGATGTGCAACGTGTGCTGATCCTCCTAGTGAGAGAAGTTTGGATGTGTAACATGCTTATCCTCCTAGTGAGAGAAGTCTGGATGTGGAAAATGTGCTGATCCTCCTAGTGAGAGACATTTGGATCTTTAACGTGCTGATCCTCCTAGTGAGATACGCTTGGATGTGTAACATGTGCTGATCCTCCTAGTGAGAGACGTTTGGATGTGTAACGTGCTGATCCTCCTAGTGAGAGACGTTTGGATGTGTAACATGCTGATCCTTCTAGTGAGAGAAGTTTGGATGTGCAACGTGTGCTGATCCTCCTAGTGAGAGAAGTTTGGATGTGTAACATGCTGATCCTCCTAGTGAGAGAAGTCTGGATGTGGGAAATGTGCTGATCCTCCTAGTGAGAGACGTTTGGATGTTTAACATGCTGATCCTCCTTGTGAGAGAAGACGTTTGGATGTGTAACATGTGCTGATACTCCTAGTGAGAGACGTTTGGATGTGTAACGTGCTGAACCTCCTAGTGAGAAAAGTTTGGATGTGTAACATGTGTTGATCCTCCTAGTGAGAGACGTTTGGATGTGTAACGTGCTGATCGTCCTCGTGAGAGAAGACGTTTGGATGTGTAACATGTGATGATCCTCCTAGTGAGAGAAGACATTTGGATGTGTAATGTACTGATCCTCCTAGTGAGAGAAGTTTGGATGTGTAACATGTGCAGATCCTCCTAATAAGAGACGTTTGGATGTTTAATATGTGCTGGTTCTCCTACCGAGAGAGGTTTGAATGTGTAGCATGTGCTGATCCTCCTAGTGAGAGACGTTTGGATGTGTAAAATGTGCTGATCCTCCTAGTGAGAGAGGAAGTTTGGATGTGTAACGTGCTTATCCTTCTAGTGAGAGAAGAGGTTTGGATGTGTAACATGTGCTGATCCTCCTAGTGAGAGACGTTTGGATGTGTAACATGTGCTGATACTCATAGTGACAGAAGACGTTTGGATGTGTCACGTGCTGATCCTCCTAGTGAGAGAAGTTTGGGTGTGTAACATGTGTTGATCCTCCTAGTGAGAAAAGTCTGGATGTGTAACATGTGCTGATCCTCCTAGTGAGAGACGTTTGGATGTGTAACGTGCTGATCCTCCTAGTGAGAGACGTTTGGATGTGTAACACGTGCTGATCCTCCTAGTGAGAGACGTTTGGATGTTTAATATGTGCTGGTTTTCCTACTGAGAGAGGTTTGAATGTGTAGCATGTGCTGATCCTCCTAGTCAGAGAGACGTTTGGATGTGTAACATGTGCTGATCCTCCTAGTGAGAGAGGAGGTTTGGATGTGTAACGTGCTTATCCTCCTAGTGAGAGACGTTTGGATGTTTAACATGTGCTGATCCTCCTAGTGAGAGACGTTTGGATGTGTAACATGTGATGATCCTCCTAGTGAGAGAAGACATTTGGATGTGTAATGTACTGATCCTCCTAGTGAGAGAAGTTTGGATGTGTAACATGTGCAGATCCTCCTAATAAGAGACGTTTGGATGTTTAATATGTGCTGGTTCTCCTACCGAGAGAGGTTTGAATGTGTAGCATGTGCTGATCCTCCTAGTGAGAGACGTTTGGATGTGTAACATGTGCTGATCCTCCTAGTGAGAGACGTTTGGATGTGTAACATGTGCTGATACTCATAGTGAGAGAAGACGTTTGGATGTGTCACGTGCTGATCCTCCTAGTGAGAGAAGTTTGGATGTGTAACATGTGTTGATCCTCCTAGTGAGAGAAGTCTGGATGTCTAACATGTGCTGATCCTCCTAGTGTGAGACGTTTGGATGTGTAACGTGCTGATCCTCCTCGTGAGAGAAATTTGGATGTGTAACATGCTGATCCTCCTCGTGAGAGAAGTTTGGTTGTGTAACATGTGCAGATCCTCCTAGTAAGAGACGTTTGGATGTTTAATATGTGCTGGTTTTCCTACTGAGAGAGGTTTGAATGTGTAGCATGTGCTGATCCTCCTAGTCAGAGACGTTTGGATGTGTAACATGTGCTGATCCTCCTAGTGAGAGAGGAGGTTTGGATGTGTAACGTGCTTATCCTCCTAGTGAGAGAAGACGTTTGGATGTGTAACATGTGTTTGTCCTCCTAGTGAGAGACGTTTGGATGTGTAATGTGCTGATCCTTCGGGTGAGAGAAGAGGTTTGGATGTGCCAAGTGTGCTGATCCTCCTAGTGAGAGAAGTTTGGATGTGTAATGTGCTGATCCTCCTAGTGAGAGACGTTTGGATGTGTAACATGTGTTCATCCTCCTAGTGAGAGACGTTTGGATGTGTAATGTGCTGATCCTTCGAGTGAGAGAAGAGGTTTGGATGTGCCACGTGTGCTGATCCTCCTAGTGAGAGAAGACGTTTGGATGTGTCACGTGCTGATCCTCCTAGTGAGAGACGTTTGGATGTTTAACATGTGCTGATCCTCCTAGTGAGAGACGTTTGGATGTGTAACATGTGCTGATACTCATAGTGAGAGAAGACGTTTGGATGTGTCACGTGCTGATCCTCCTAGTGAGAGAAGTTTGGATGTGTAACATGTGCAGATCCTCCTAATAAGAGACGTTTGGATGTTTAATATGTGCTGGTTCTCCTACCGAGAGAGGTTTGAATGTGTAGCATGTGCTGATCCTCCTAGTGAGAGACGTTTGGATGTGTAAAATGTGCTGATCCTCCTAGTGAGAGAGGAAGTTTGGATGTGTAACGTGCTTATCCTTCTAGTGAGAGAAGAGGTTTGGATGTGTAACATGTGCTGATCCTCCTAGTGAGAGACGTTTGGATGTGTAACATGTGCTGATACTCATAGTGACAGAAGACGTTTGGATGTGTCACGTGCTGATCCTCCTAGTGAGAGAAGTTTGGATGTGTAACATGTGTTGATCCTCCTAGTGAGAGAAGTCTGGATGTCTAACATGTGCTGATCCTCCTAGTGAGAGACGTTTGGATGTGTAACGTGCTGATCCTCCTCGTGAGAGAAGTTTGGTTGTGTAACATGTGCTGATCCTCCTACTGAGAGACGTTTGGATGTGTAACATGTGCTGATCCTCCAAGTGAGAGAAGTCGTTTTGATGTGTAACGTGCTGATCCTCCTAGTGAGAGATGTTTGGATGTGCAACGTGTGCTGATCCTCCTAGTGAGAGAAGTTTGGATGTGTAACATGCTTATCCTCCTAGTGAGAGAAGTCTGGATGTGGAAAATGTGCTGATCCTCCTAGTGAGAGACATTTGGATCTTTAACGTGCTGATCCTCCTAGTGAGATACGCTTGGATGTGTAACATGTGCTGATCCTCCTAGTGAGAGACGTTTGGATGTGTAACGTGCTGATCCTCCTAGTGAGAGACGTTTGGATGTGTAACATGCTGATCCTTCTAGTGAGAGAAGTTTGGATGTGCAACGTGTGCTGATCCTCCTAGTGAGAGAAGTTTGGATGTGTAACATGCTGATCCTCCTAGTGAGAGAAGTCTGGATGTGGGAAATGTGCTGATCCTCCTAGTGAGAGACGTTTGGATGTTTAACATGCTGATCCTCCTTGTGAGAGAAGACGTTTGGATGTGTAACATGTGCTGATACTCCTAGTGAGAGACGTTTGGATGTGTAACGTGCTGAACCTCCTAGTGAGAAAAGTTTGGATGTGTAACATGTGTTGATCCTCCTAGTGAGAGACGTTTGGATGTGTAACGTGCTGATCGTCCTCGTGAGAGAAGACGTTTGGATGTGTAACATGTGATGATCCTCCTAGTGAGAGAAGACATTTGGATGTGTAATGTACTGATCCTCCTAGTGAGAGAAGTTTGGATGTGTAACATGTGCAGATCCTCCTAATAAGAGACGTTTGGATGTTTAATATGTGCTGGTTCTCCTACCGAGAGAGGTTTGAATGTGTAGCATGTGCTGATCCTCCTAGTGAGAGACGTTTGGATGTGTAAAATGTGCTGATCCTCCTAGTGAGAGAGGAAGTTTGGATGTGTAACGTGCTTATCCTTCTAGTGAGAGAAGAGGTTTGGATGTGTAACATGTGCTGATCCTCCTAGTGAGAGACGTTTGGATGTGTAACATGTGCTGATACTCATAGTGACAGAAGACGTTTGGATGTGTCACGTGCTGATCCTCCTAGTGAGAGAAGTTTGGGTGTGTAACATGTGTTGATCCTCCTAGTGAGAAAAGTCTGGATGTGTAACATGTGCTGATCCTCCTAGTGAGAGACGTTTGGATGTGTAACGTGCTGATCCTCCTAGTGAGAGACGTTTGGATGTGTAACACGTGCTGATCCTCCTAGTGAGAGACGTTTGGATGTTTAATATGTGCTGGTTTTCCTACTGAGAGAGGTTTGAATGTGTAGCATGTGCTGATCCTCCTAGTCAGAGAGACGTTTGGATGTGTAACATGTGCTGATCCTCCTAGTGAGAGAGGAGGTTTGGATGTGTAACGTGCTTATCCTCCTAGTGAGAGACGTTTGGATGTTTAACATGTGCTGATCCTCCTAGTGAGAGACGTTTGGATGTGTAACATGTGCTGATACTCATAGTGAGAGAAGACGTTTGGATGTGTCACGTGCTGATCCTCCTAGTGAGAGAAGTTTGGATGTGTAACATGTGTTGATCCTCCTAGTGAGAGAAGTCTGGATGTCTAACATGTGCTGATCCTCCTAGTGAGAGACGTTTGGATGTGTAACGTGCTGATCCTTCGAGTGAGAGAAGAGGTTTGGATGTGCCACGTGTGCTGATCCTCCCAGTGAGAGACGTTTGGATGTGTAACATGTGTTTGTCCTCCTAGTGAGAGACGTTTGGATGTGTAACGTGCTGATCCTCCTAGTGAGAGAAGACTTTTCGATGTGTAACATGTGTTTATCCTCCTAGTGAGAGACGTTTGGATGTGTAATGTGCTGATCCTTCGAGTGAGAGAAGAGGTTTGGATGTGCCACATGTGCTGATCCTCCTAGTGAGAGACGTTTGGATGTGTAACGTGCTGATCCTCCTAGTGAGAGACGTTTGGATGTGTAACGTGCTGATCCTCCTAGTGAGAGAAGACGTTTGGATGTGTCACGTGCTGATCCTCCTAGTGAGAGAAGAGGTTTGGATGTGCCACATGTGCTGATTCTCCTAGTGAGAGAAGTTTGGATGTGTAACGTGCTGATCCTCCTAGTGAGAGACGTTTGGATGTGTAACGTGCTGATCCTCCTAGTGAGAGAAGACGTTTGGATGTGTCACGTGCTGATCCTCCTAGTGAGAGACGTTTGGATGTTTAATATGTGCTGGTTTTCCAACTGAGAGAGGTTTGAATGTGTAGCATGTGCTGATCCTCCTAGTGAGAGACGTTTGGATGTGTAACATGTGCTGATCCTCCTAGTGAGAGAAGTTTTGATGTGTAACATGTGTTGATCCTCCTAGTGAGAGAAGTCTGGATGTGTAACATGTGCTGATCCTCCTAGTGAGAGAGGGGGTTTGGATGTGTAACGTGCTTATCCTCCTAGTGAGAGAAGACTTTTCGATGTGTAACATGTGTTTATCCTCCTAGTGAGAGACGTTTGGATGTGTAATGTGCTGATCCTTCGAGTGAGAGAAGAGGTTTGGATGTGCCACATGTGCTGATCCTCCTAGTGAGAGACGTTTGGATGTGTAACGTGCTGATCCTCCTAGTGAGAGACGTTTGGATGTGTAACGTGCTGATCCTCCTAGTGAGAGAAGACGTTTGGATGTGTCACGTGCTGATCCTCCTAGTGAGAGAAGAGGTTTGGATGTGCCACATGTGCTGATTCTCCTAGTGAGAGAAGTTTGGATGTGTAACGTGCTGATCCTCCTAGTGAGAGACGTTTGGATGTGTAACGTGCTGATCCTCCTAGTGAGAGAAGACGTTTGGATGTGTCACGTGCTGATCCTCCTAGTGAGAGACGTTTGGATGTTTAATATGTGCTGGTTTTCCAACTGAGAGAGGTTTGAATGTGTAGCATGTGCTGATCCTCCTAGTGAGAGACGTTTGGATGTGTAACATGTGCTGATACTCATAGTGAG
The DNA here is from genome assembly GCA_029718625.1 of Synaphobranchus kaupii. Classification (NCBI taxonomy): domain Eukaryota; kingdom Metazoa; phylum Chordata; class Actinopteri; order Anguilliformes; family Synaphobranchidae; genus Synaphobranchus; species Synaphobranchus kaupii. The sequence continues at coordinate 47,818,331 of CM056379.1, read as the reverse complement.
AGAAGACGTTTGGATGTGTCACGTGCTGATCCTCCTAGTGAGATAATTTTGGATGTGTAACATGTGTTGATCCTCCTAGTGAGAGAGGTCTGGATGTGTAACGTGCAGATCCTCCTAGTGAGAGACATTTGGATGTGTAATGTGCTGATCCTCCTCGTGAGAGAAGTTTGGTTGTTTAATATGTGCTGGTTTTCCAACTGAGAGAGGTTTGAATGTGTAGCATGTGCTGATCCTCCTAGTGAGAGACGTTTGGATGTGTAACATGTGCTGATACTCATAGTGAGAGAAGACGTTTGGATGTGTCACGTGCTGATCCTCCTAGTGAGAGAATTTTGGATGTGTAACATGTGTTGATCCTCCTAGTGAGAGAGGTCTGGATGTGTAACGTGCTGATCCTCCTAGTGAGAGACATTTGGATGTGTAATGTGCTGATCCTCCTAGTGAGAGAAGTTTGGATGTGCAACGTGTGCTGATCCTCCTAGTGAGAGAAGTTTGGATGTGTAACATGCTGATCCTCCTAGTGAGAGAAGTCTGGATGTGGAAAATGTGCTGATCCTCCTAGTGAGAGACGTTTGGATGTTTAACATGCTGATCCTCCTCGTGAGAGAAGACTTTTGGATGTGTAACATGTGTTTATCCTCCTAGTGAGAGACGTTTGGATGTGTAATGTGCTGATCCTTCGAGTGAGAGAAGAGGTTTGGATGTGCCACATGTGCTGATCCTCCTAGTGAGAGAAGTTTGGATGTGTAACGTCCTGATCCTCCTAATGAGAAACATTTGGATGTGTAACGTGCTGATCCTCCTAGTGAGAGAAGACGTTTGGATGTGTCACGTGCTGATCCTCCTAGTGAGAGACGTTTGGATGTTTAATATGTGCTGGTTTTCCAACTGAGAGAGGTTTGAATGTGTAGCATGTGCTGATCCTCCTAGTGAGAGACGTTTGGATGTGTAACATGTGCTGATACTCATAGTGAGAGAAGACATTTGGATGTGTCACGTTCTGATCCTCCTAGTGAGAGAATTTTGGATGTGTAACAGGTGTTGATCCTCCTAGTGAGAGAGGTCTGGATGTGTAACATGTGCTGATCCTCCTAGTGAGAGACATTTGGATGTGTAACGTGCTGATCCTCCTCGTGAGAGAAGTTTGGTTGTGTAACCTGTGCTGATCCTCCTAGTGAGAGACGTTTGGATGTGTAACATGTGCTGATCCTCCAAGTGAGAGAAGTTGTTTGGATGTGTAACGTGCAGATCCTCCTAGTGAGAGAAGTTTGGATGTGCAACGTGTGCTGATCCTCCTAGTGAGAGAAGTTTGGATGTGTAACATGCTGATCCTCCTAGTGAGAGAAGTCTGGATGTGGAAAATGTGCTGATCCTCCTAGTGAGAGACGTTTGGATGTTTAACATGCTGATCCTCCTCGTGAGAGAAGACGTTTGGATGTGTAACATGTGCTGATCCTCCTAGTGAGAGACGTTTGGATGTGTAACGTGCTGAACCTCCTAGTGAGAAAAGTTTGGATGTGTAACATGTGCAGATCCTCCTAGTAAGACACGTTTGGATGTTTAATATGTGCTGGTTTTCCTACTGAGAGAGGTTTGAATGTGTAGCATGTGCTGATCCTCCTAGTCAGTGATGTTTGGATGTGTAACATGTGCTGATCCTCCTAGTGAGAGAGGAGGGTTGGATGTGTAACGTGCTGATCCTCCTAGTGAGAGAAGACGTTTGGATGTGTAACATGTGCTGATCCTCCTAGTGAGAGAGGTTTGGATGTGTAACATGTGTTGATCCTCCTAGTGAGAGAAGACGTCTGGATGTGTAACGTGCTGATCCTCCTAGTGAGAGAAGTTTGGATGTGGAAAATGTGCTGATCCTCCTAGTGAGAGACGTTTGGGTGTTTAACATGCTGATCCTCCTCGTGAGAGAAGACGTTTGGATGTGTAACATGTGCTGATCCTCCTAGTGAGAGATGTTTGGATGTGTAACGTGCTGTTCCTCCTAGTGAGAGAAATTTGGATGTGTAACATGTGTTTGATCCTCCTAGTGAGAGTAGTCTGGACGTGTAACATGTGCTGATCCTCCTAGTGAGATATGTTTGGATGTGTAACGTGCTGTTCCTCCTAGTGAGAAACATTTGGATGTGTAACGTGTTAATCCCCCTCGTGAGAGACGTTTGGATGTGTAACATGCTGAACCTCCTCGTGAGAGAAGACGTTTCGATGTGTAACATGTGCTGATCCTCCTAGTGAGAGACGTTTGGATGTGTAACATGTGCTGATACTCATAGTGACAGAAGACGTTTGGATGTGTCACGTGCTGATCCTCCTAGTGAGAGAAGTTTGGGTGTGTAACATGTGTTGATCCTCCTAGTGAGAAAAGTCTGGATGTGTAACATGTGCTGATCCTCCTAGTGAGAGACGTTTGGATGTGTAACGTTCTGATCCTCCTCGTGAGAGAAGTTTGGTTGTGTAACATGTGTTGATCCTCCTAGTGAGAGACGTTTGGATGTGTAACATGTGCTGATCCTCCTAGTGAGAGAAGTCCTTTGGATGTGAAACGTGCTGATCCTCCTAGTGAGAGAAGTTTGGATGTGTAACATGTGCTGATCCTCCTAGTGAGAGAGGAGGTTTGGATGTGTAACGTGCTTATCCTCCTAGTGAGAGACGTTTGGATGTGTAATGTGCTGATCCTTCTAGTGAGAGAAGTGGTTTGTATGTGCCACATGTGCTGATCCTCCTAGTGAGAGAGGTTTGGATGTGTAACATGTGCTCATCATCCTAGTGAGAGAAGAGGTTTGGATATGTAACGTGCTGGTCCTCCTAGTAAGAGAAGTTTGTATGTGTAACGTGCTGATCCTCCTTGTAAGAGACATTTGGATGTGTAACGTACTGATCCTCCTAGTGAGAGAAGACGTTTGGATGTGTAACGTCTGCTGATCCTCCTAGTGAGAGAAGATGTTTGGATGTGTAACGTGATGATCCTCGCAGTGAGAGAAGTTTGGATGTGTAACGTGTTGATCCTCCTAGTGAGAGACGCTTGGATGTGTAACATGCTGATCCTCCTAGTTAGAGACGTTTGGATGTGTAACGTTCTGATCCTCCTAGTGAGAGAAGACGTTTGGATGTGTAACTTGCTGATCCTACTAGTGAGAGAAGTTTGAATGTGTAACGTGTGCTGATCCTACTAGTGAGAGAAGACGTTTGGATGTGTAACGTGCTAATCCTCGTAGTGAGAGAAATTTGGATGTGCAACATGTGCTGATCCTCCGAGTGAGAGAAGTTTGGATGTGTCACGTGCTGATCCTCCTAGTGAGAGTCGTTTGGATGTTTAACATGTGGTGGTTCTCCTTTTGAGAGAGGTTTGGATGTGTAGCATGTGCTGATCCTCCTAGTGAGAGACGTTTGGATGTGTAACATCTGCTGATCCTCCGAGTGAAAGAAGTTTGCATGTGTAACGTGCTGATCGTCCTTGTGAGAGAAGACGTTTGGATGTGTAACATGTGCTGATCCTCATAGTGAGAGACGTTTGGATGTGTAACGTGCTGATCCTTCTGGTGAGAGAAGACGTTTGGATGTGTCACATGCTGATCCTCCTAGTGAGAGAATTCTGGATGTGTAACATGTGCTGATCCTCCTAGTGAGAGACGTTTGGATGTGTAACGTGCTAATCCTCATAGTGAGAGAAGACGTTTGGATGTGTAACATGCTGATACTCCTAGTGAGAGAGGTTTGGATGTGTAACATGTGCTGATCCTCCTAGTGAGAGACGTTTGGATGTGTAACATGCTGATCCTCCTAGTGAGAGAAGACGTTTGGATGTGTCACATGCTGATCCTCCTAGTGAGAGAATTCTGGATGTGTAACATGTGCTGATCCTCCTAGTGAGAGAAGTTTGGTTGTGTAACATGTGTTGATCCTCCTAGTGAGAGACGTTTGGATGTGTAACATGTGCTGATCCTCCTAGTGAGAGAAGTCCTTTGGATGTGTAACGTGCTGATCCTCCTAGTGAGAGAAGTTTGGATGTGTAACATGTGCTGATCCTCCTAGTGAGAGAGGAGGTTTGGATGTGTAACGTGCTTATCCTCCTAGTGAGAGACGTTTGGATGTGTAATGTGCTGATCCTTCTAGTGAGAGAAGTGGTTTGTATGTGCCACATGTGCTGATCCTCCTAGTGAGAGAGGTTTGGATGTGTAACATGTGCTCATCATCCTAGTGAGAGAAGAGGTTTGGATGTGTAACGTGCTGGTCCTCCTAGTAAGAGAAGTTTGTATGTGTAACGTGCTGATCCTCCTTGTAAGAGACATTTGGATGTGTAACGTACTGATCCTCCTAGTGAGAGAAGACGTTTGGATGTGTAACGTCTGCTGATCCTCCTAGTGAGAGAAGATGTTTGGATGTGTAACGTGATGATCCTTGCAGTGAGAGAAGTTTGGATGTGTAACGTGTTGATCCTCCTAGTGAGAGACGCTTGGATGTGTAACATGCTGATCCTCCTAGTTAGAGACGTTTGGATGTGTAACGTTCTGATCCTCCTAGTGAGAGAAGACGTTTGGATGTGTAACTTGCTGATCCTACTAGTGAGAGAAGTTTGAATGTGTAACGTGTGCTGATCCTACTAGTGAGAGAAGACGTTTGGATGTGTAACGTGCTAATCCTCGTAGTGAGAGAAATTTGGATGTGCAACATGTGCTGATCCTCCGAGTGAGAGAAGTTTGGATGTGTCACGTGCTGATCCTCCTAGTGAGAGTCGTTTGGATGTTTAACATGTGGTGGTTCTCCTTTTGAGAGAGGTTTGGATGTGTAGCATGTGCTGATCCTCCTAGTGAGAGACGTTTGGATGTGTAACATCTGCTGATCCTCCGAGTGAAAGAAGTTTGCATGTGTAACGTGCTGATCGTCCTTGTGAGAGAAGACGTTTGGATGTGTAACATGTGCTGATCCTCATAGTGAGAGACGTTTGGATGTGTAACGTGCTGATCCTTCTGGTGAGAGAAGACGTTTGGATGTGTCACATGCTGATCCTCCTAGTGAGAGAATTCTGGATGTGTAACATGTGCTGATCCTCCTAGTGAGAGACGTTTGGATGTGTAACGTGCTAATCCTCATAGTGAGAGAAGACGTTTGGATGTGTAACATGCTGATACTCCTAGTGAGAGAGGTTTGGATGTGTAACATGTGCTGATCCTCCTAGTGAGAGACGTTTGGATGTGTAACATGCTGATCCTCCTAGTGAGAGAAGACGTTTGGATGTGTCACGTGCTGATCCTCCTAGTGAGAGAAGAGGTTTGGATGTGCCACATGTGCTGATCCTCCTAGTGAGAGAAGTTTGGATGTGTAACGTGCTGATCCTCCTAGTGAGAGACGTTTGGATGTGTAACGTGCTGATCCTCCTAGTGAGAGAAGACGTTTGGATGTGTCACGTGCTGATCCTCCTAGTGAGAGTCGTTTGGATGTTTAATATGTGCTGGTTTTCCAACTGAGAGAGGTTTGAATGTGTAGCATGTGCTGATCCTCCTAGTGAGAGACGTTTGGATGTGTAACATGTGCTGATACTCATAGTGAGAGAAGACGTTTGGATGTGTCACGTGCTGATCCTCCTAGTGAGAGAATTTTGGATGTGTAACATGTGTTGATCCTCCTAGTGAGAGAGGTCTGGATGTGTAACGTGCAGATCCTCCTAGTGAGAGACATTTGGATGTGTAATGTGCTGATCCTCCTCGTGAGAGAAGTTTGGTTGTTTAATATGTGCTGGTTTTCCAACTGAGAGAGGTTTGAATGTGTAGCATGTGCTGATCCTCCTAGTGAGAGACGTTTGGATGTGTAACATGTGCTGATCCTCCTAGTGAGAGAAGACGTTTGGATGTGTAACGTCTGCTGATCCTCCTAGTGAGAGAAGATGTTTGGATGTGTAACGTGATGATCCTCGCAGTGAGAGAAGTTTGGATGTGTAACGTGTTGATCCTCCTAGTGAGAGACGCTTGGATGTGTAACATGCTGATCCTCCTAGTGAGAGAAGACGTTTGGATGTGTAACGTTCTGATCCTCCTAGTGAGAGAAGACGTTTGGATGTGTAACTTGCTGATCCTCCTAGTGAGAGAAGTTTGAATGTGTAACGTGTGCTGATCCTACTAGTGAGAGAAGACGTTTGGATGTGTAACGTGCTAATCCTCGTGGTGAGAGAAATTTGGATGTGCAACATGTGCTGATCCTCCGAGTGAGAGAAGTTTGGATGTGTCACGTGCTGATCCTCCTAGTGAGAGACGTTTGGATGTGTAACGTACTGATCCTCCTAGTGAGAGAAGACGTTTGGATGTGTAACGTCTGCTGATCCTCCTAGTGAGAGAAGATGTTTGGATGTGTAACGTGATGATCCTCGCAGTGAGGGAAGTTTGGATGTGTAACGTGTTGATCCTCCTAGTGAGAGACGCTTGGATGTGTAACATGCTGATCCTCCTAGTTAGAGACGTTTGGATGTGTAACGTTCTGATCCTCCTAGTGAGAGAAGACGTTTGGATGTGTAACTTGCTGATCCTCCTAGTGAGAGAAGTTTGAATGTGTAACGTGTGCTGATCCTACTAGTGAGAGAAGACGTTTGGATGTGTAACGTGCTAATCCTCGTCGTGAGAGAAATTTGGATGTGCAACATGTGCTGATCCTCCGAGTGAGAGAAGTTTGGATGTGTCACGTGCTGATCCTCCTAGTGAGAGTCGTTTGGATGTTTAACATGTGGTGGTTCTCTTTTTGAGAGAGGTTTGGATGTGTAGCATGTGCTGATCCTCCTAGTGAGAGACGTTTGGATGTGTAACATCTGCTGATCCTCCGAGTGAAAGAAGTTTGCATGTGTAACGTGCTGATCGTCCTTGTGAGAGAAGACGTTTGGATGTGTAACATGTGCTGATCCTCATAGTGAGAGAAGACGTTTGGATGTGTCACGTGCTGATCCTCCTAGTGAGAGAATTTTGGATGTGTAACATGTGTTGATCCTCCTAGTGAGAGAGGTCTGGATGTGTAACGTGCAGATCCTCCTAGTGAGAGACATTTGGATGTGTAATGTGCTGATCCTCCTCGTGAGAGAAGTTTGGTTGTTTAATATGTGCTGGTTTTCCAACTGAGAGAGGTTTGAATGTGTAGCATGTGCTGATCCTCCTAGTGAGAGACGTTTGGATGTGTAACATGTGCTGATCCTCCTAGTGAGAGAAGACGTTTGGATGTGTAACGTCTGCTGATCCTCCTAGTGAGAGAAGATGTTTGGATGTGTAACGTGATGATCCTCGCAGTGAGAGAAGTTTGGATGTGTAACGTGTTGATCCTCCTAGTGAGAGACGCTTGGATGTGTAACATGCTGATCCTCCTAGTGAGAGAAGACGTTTGGATGTGTAACGTTCTGATCCTCCTAGTGAGAGAAGACGTTTGGATGTGTAACTTGCTGATCCTCCTAGTGAGAGAAGTTTGAATGTGTAACGTGTGCTGATCCTACTAGTGAGAGAAGACGTTTGGATGTGTAACGTGCTAATCCTCGTGGTGAGAGAAATTTGGATGTGCAACATGTGCTGATCCTCCGAGTGAGAGAAGTTTGGATGTGTCACGTGCTGATCCTCCTAGTGAGAGACGTTTGGATGTGTAACGTACTGATCCTCCTAGTGAGAGAAGACGTTTGGATGTGTAACGTCTGCTGATCCTCCTAGTGAGAGAAGATGTTTGGATGTGTAACGTGATGATCCTCGCAGTGAGGGAAGTTTGGATGTGTAACGTGTTGATCCTCCTAGTGAGAGACGCTTGGATGTGTAACATGCTGATCCTCCTAGTTAGAGACGTTTGGATGTGTAACGTTCTGATCCTCCTAGTGAGAGAAGACGTTTGGATGTGTAACTTGCTGATCCTCCTAGTGAGAGAAGTTTGAATGTGTAACGTGTGCTGATCCTACTAGTGAGAGAAGACGTTTGGATGTGTAACGTGCTAATCCTCGTCGTGAGAGAAATTTGGATGTGCAACATGTGCTGATCCTCCGAGTGAGAGAAGTTTGGATGTGTCACGTGCTGATCCTCCTAGTGAGAGTCGTTTGGATGTTTAACATGTGGTGGTTCTCTTTTTGAGAGAGGTTTGGATGTGTAGCATGTGCTGATCCTCCTAGTGAGAGACGTTTGGATGTGTAACATCTGCTGATCCTCCGAGTGAAAGAAGTTTGCATGTGTAACGTGCTGATCGTCCTTGTGAGAGAAGACGTTTGGATGTGTAACATGTGCTGATCCTCATAGTGAGAGACGTTTGGATGTGTAACGTGCTGATCCTTCTGGTGAGAGAAGACGTTTGGATGTGTCACATGCTGATCCTCCTAGTGAGAGAATTCTGGATGTGTAACATGTGCTGATCCTCCTAGTGAGAGACGTTTGGATGTGTAACGTGCTAATCCTCATAGTGAGAGAAGACGTTTGGATGTGTAACATGCTGATACTCCTAGTGAGAGAGGTTTGGATGTGTAACATGTGCTGATCCTCCTAGTGAGAGACGTTTGGATGTGTAACATGCTGATCCTCCTAGTGAGAGAAGACGTTTGGATGTGTCACGTGCTGATCCTCCTAGTGAGAGAATTCTGGATGTGTAACATGTGCTGATCCTCCTAGTGAGAGACGTTTGGATGTGTAACGTGCTAATCCTCATAGTGAGAGAAGACGTTTGGATGTGTAACATGCTGATACTCCTAGTGAGAGAGGTTTGGATGTGTAACATGTGCTGATCCTCCTAGTGAGAGACGTTTGGATGTGTAACATGCTGATCCTCCTAGTGAGAGAAGACGTTTGGATGTGTCACGTGCTGATCCTCCTAGTGAGAGAAGAGGTTTGGATGTGCCACATGTGCTGATCCTCCTAGTGAGAGAAGTTTGGATGTGTAACGTGCTGATCCTCCTAGTGAGAGACGTTTGGATGTGTAACGTGCTGATCCTCCTAGTGAGAGAAGACGTTTGGATGTGTCACGTGCTGATCCTCCTAGTGAGAGACGTTTGGATGTTTAATATGTGCTGGTTTTCCAACTGAGAGAGGTTTGAATGTGTAGCATGTGCTGATCCTCCTAGTGAGAGACGTTTGGATGTGTAACATGTGCTGATACTCATAGTGAGAGAAGACGTTTGGATGTGTCACGTGCTGATCCTCCTAGTGAGAGAATTTTGGATGTGTAACATGTGTTGATCCTCCTAGTGAGAGAGGTCTGGATGTGTAACGTGCAGATCCTCCTAGTGAGAGACATTTGGATGTGTAATGTGCTGATCCTCCTCGTGAGAGAAGTTTGGTTGTTTAATATGTGCTGGTTTTCCAACTGAGAGAGGTTTGAATGTGTAGCATGTGCTGATCCTCCTAGTGAGAGACGTTTGGATGTGTAACATGTGCTGATCCTCCTAGTGAGAGAAGACGTTTGGATGTGTAACGTCTGCTGATCCTCCTAGTGAGAGAAGATGTTTGGATGTGTAACGTGATGATCCTCGCAGTGAGAGAAGTTTGGATGTGTAACGTGTTGATCCTCCTAGTGAGAGACGCTTGGATGTGTAACATGCTGATCCTCCTAGTGAGAGAAGACGTTTGGATGTGTAACGTTCTGATCCTCCTAGTGAGAGAAGACGTTTGGATGTGTAACTTGCTGATCCTCCTAGTGAGAGAAGTTTGAATGTGTAACGTGTGCTGATCCTACTAGTGAGAGAAGACGTTTGGATGTGTAACGTGCTAATCCTCGTGGTGAGAGAAATTTGGATGTGCAACATGTGCTGATCCTCCGAGTGAGAAAAGTTTGGATGTGTCACGTGCTGATCCTCCTAGTGAGAGACGTTTGGATGTGTAACGTACTGATCCTCCTAGTGAGAGAAGACGTTTGGATGTGTAACGTCTGCTGATCCTCCTAGTGAGAGAAGATGTTTGGATGTGTAACGTGATGATCCTCGCAGTGAGGGAAGTTTGGATGTGTAACGTGTTGATCCTCCTAGTGAGAGACGCTTGGATGTGTAACATGCTGATCCTCCTAGTTAGAGACGTTTGGATGTGTAACGTTCTGATCCTCCTAGTGAGAGAAGACGTTTGGATGTGTAACTTGCTGATCCTCCTAGTGAGAGAAGTTTGAATGTGTAACGTGTGCTGATCCTACTAGTGAGAGAAGACGTTTGGATGTGTAACGTGCTAATCCTCGTCGTGAGAGAAATTTGGATGTGCAACATGTGCTGATCCTCCGAGTGAGAGAAGTTTGGATGTGTCACGTGCTGATCCTCCTAGTGAGAGTCGTTTGGATGTTTAACATGTGGTGGTTCTCTTTTTGAGAGAGGTTTGGATGTGTAGCATGTGCTGATCCTCCTAGTGAGAGACGTTTGGATGTGTAACATCTGCTGATCCTCCGAGTGAAAGAAGTTTGCATGTGTAACGTGCTGATCGTCCTTGTGAGAGAAGACGTTTGGATGTGTAACATGTGCTGATCCTCATAGTGAGAGAAGACGTTTGGATGTGTCACGTGCTGATCCTCCTAGTGAGAGAATTTTGGATGTGTAACATGTGTTGATCCTCCTAGTGAGAGAGGTCTGGATGTGTAACGTGCAGATCCTCCTAGTGAGAGACATTTGGATGTGTAATGTGCTGATCCTCCTCGTGAGAGAAGTTTGGTTGTTTAATATGTGCTGGTTTTCCAACTGAGAGAGGTTTGAATGTGTAGCATGTGCTGATCCTCCTAGTGAGAGACGTTTGGATGTGTAACATGTGCTGATCCTCCTAGTGAGAGAAGACGTTTGGATGTGTAACGTCTGCTGATCCTCCTAGTGAGAGAAGATGTTTGGATGTGTAACGTGATGATCCTCGCAGTGAGAGAAGTTTGGATGTGTAACGTGTTGATCCTCCTAGTGAGAGACGCTTGGATGTGTAACATGCTGATCCTCCTAGTGAGAGAAGACGTTTGGATGTGTAACGTTCTGATCCTCCTAGTGAGAGAAGACGTTTGGATGTGTAACTTGCTGATCCTCCTAGTGAGAGAAGTTTGAATGTGTAACGTGTGCTGATCCTACTAGTGAGAGAAGACGTTTGGATGTGTAACGTGCTAATCCTCGTGGTGAGAGAAATTTGGATGTGCAACATGTGCTGATCCTCCGAGTGAGAGAAGTTTGGATGTGTCACGTGCTGATCCTCCTAGTGAGAGACGTTTGGATGTGTAACGTACTGATCCTCCTAGTGAGAGAAGACGTTTGGATGTGTAACGTCTGCTGATCCTCCTAGTGAGAGAAGATGTTTGGATGTGTAACGTGATGATCCTCGCAGTGAGGGAAGTTTGGATGTGTAACGTGTTGATCCTCCTAGTGAGAGACGCTTGGATGTGTAACATGCTGATCCTCCTAGTTAGAGACGTTTGGATGTGTAACGTTCTGATCCTCCTAGTGAGAGAAGACGTTTGGATGTGTAACTTGCTGATCCTCCTAGTGAGAGAAGTTTGAATGTGTAACGTGTGCTGATCCTACTAGTGAGAGAAGACGTTTGGATGTGTAACGTGCTAATCCTCGTCGTGAGAGAAATTTGGATGTGCAACATGTGCTGATCCTCCGAGTGAGAGAAGTTTGGATGTGTCACGTGCTGATCCTCCTAGTGAGAGTCGTTTGGATGTTTAACATGTGGTGGTTCTCTTTTTGAGAGAGGTTTGGATGTGTAGCATGTGCTGATCCTCCTAGTGAGAGACGTTTGGATGTGTAACATCTGCTGATCCTCCGAGTGAAAGAAGTTTGCATGTGTAACGTGCTGATCGTCCTTGTGAGAGAAGACGTTTGGATGTGTAACATGTGCTGATCCTCATAGTGAGAGACGTTTGGATGTGTAACGTGCTGATCCTTCTGGTGAGAGAAGACGTTTGGATGTGTCACATGCTGATCCTCCTAGTGAGAGAATTCTGGATGTGTAACATGTGCTGATCCTCCTAGTGAGAGACGTTTGGATGTGTAACGTGCTAATCCTCATAGTGAGAGAAGACGTTTGGATGTGTAACATGCTGATACTCCTAGTGAGAGAGGTTTGGATGTGTAACATGTGCTGATCCTCCTAGTGAGAGACGTTTGGATGTGTAACATGCTGATCCTCCTAGTGAGAGAAGACGTTTGGATGTGTCACGTGCTGATCCTCCTAGTGAGAGAAGAGGTTTGGATGTGCCACATGTGCTGATCCTCCTAGTGAGAGAAGTTTGGATGTGTAACGTGCTGATCCTCCTAGTGAGAGACGTTTGGATGTGTAACGTGCTGATCCTCCTAGTGAGAGAAGACGTTTGGATGTGTCACTTTGCTGATCCTCCTAGTGAGAGACGTTTGGATGTTTAATATGTGCTGGTTTTCCAACTGAGAGAGGTTTGAATGTGTAGCATGTGCTGATCCTCCTAGTGAGAGACGTTTGGATGTGTAACATGTGCTGATACTCATAGTGAGAGAAGACGTTTGGATGTGTCACGTGCTGATCCTCCTAGTGAGAGAATTTTGGATGTGTAACATGTGTTGATCCTCCTAGTGAGAGAGGTCTGGATGTGTAACGTGCAGATCCTCCTAGTGAGAGACATTTGGATGTGTAATGTGCTGATCCTCCTCGTGAGAGAAGTTTGGTTGTTTAATATGTGCTGGTTTTCCAACTGAGAGAGGTTTGAATGTGTAGCATGTGCTGATCCTCCTAGTGAGAGACGTTTGGATGTGTAACATGTGCTGATACTCATAGTGAGAGAAGACGTTTGGATGTGTCACGTGCTGATCATCCTAGTGAGAGAATTTTGGATGTGTAACATGTGTTGATCCTCCTGGTGAGAGAGGTCTGGATGTGTAACATGCTGATCCTCCTAGTGAGAGACATTCGGATGTGTAATGTGCTGATCCTCCTAGTGAGAGACGTTTGGATGTGTAACGTGCTGAACCTCCTAGTGAGAAAAGTTTGGATGTGTAACATGTGTTGATCCTCCTCGTGAGAGAAGTCTGGATGTGTAACATGTGCTGATCCTCCTAGTGAGAGTCGTTTGGATGTGTATCGTGCTGATCGTCCTCGTGAGAGAAGACGTTTGGATGTGTAACATGTGATGATCCTCCTAGTGAGAGAAGACATTTGGATGTGTAATGTACTGATCCTCCTAGTGAGAGAAGTTTGGACGTGTAACATGTGCAGATCCTCCTAATAAGAGACGTTTGGATGTTTAATATGTGCTGGTTCTCCTACTGAGAGAGGTTTGAATGTGTAGCATGTGCTGATCCTCCTAGTGAGAGACGTTTGGATGTGTAAAATGTGCTGATCCTCCTAGTGAGAGAGGAAGTTTGGATGTGTAACGTGCTTATCCTTCTAGTGAGAGAAGAGGTTTGGATGTGCCACATGTGCTGATCCTCCTAGTGAGAGAAGTTTGGATGTGTAACATGTGCAGATCCTCCTAGTAAGACACGTTTGGATGTTTAATATGTGCTGGTTTTCCTACTGAGAGAGGTTTGAATGTGTAGCATGTGCTGATCCTCCTAGTCAGTGACGTTTGGATGTGTAATATGTGCTGATCCTCCTAGTGAGAGAGGAGGGTTGGATGTGTAACGTGCTGATCCTCCTAGTGAGAGAAGACGTTTGGATGTGTAACATGTGCTGATCCTCCTAGTGAGAGAGGTTTGGATGTGTAACATGTGTTGATCCTCCTAGTGAGAGAAGACATCTGGATGTGTAACGTGCTGATCCTCCTAGTGAGAGAAGTTTGGATGTGGAAAATGTGCTGATCCTCCTAGTGAGAGACGTTTGGGTGTTTAACATGCTGATCCTCCTCGTGAGAGAAGACGTTTGGATGTGTAACATGTGCTGATCCTCCTAGTGAGAGATGTTTGGATGTGTAACGTGCTGTTCCTCCTAGTGAGAGAAATTTGGATGTGTAACATGTGTTTGATCCTCCTAGTGAGAGTAGTCTGGACGTGTAACATGTGCTGATCCTCCTAGTGAGAGATGTTTGGATGTGTAACGTGCTGTTCCTCCTAGTGAGAGACATTTGGATGTGTAATGTGTTAATCCCCCTTGTGAGAGACGTTTGGATGTGTAACATGCTGAACCTCCTCGTGAGAGAAGACGTTTGGATGTGTAACATGTGCTGATCCTCCTAGTGAGAGACGTTTGGATGTGTAACATGTGCTGATATTCATAGTGACAGAAGACGTTTGGATGTGTCACGTGCTGATCCTCCTAGTGAGAGAAGTTTGGGTGTGTAACATGTGTTGATCCTCCTAGTGAGAAAAGTCTGGATGTGTAACATGTGCTGATCCTCCTAGTGAGAGACGTTTGGATGTGTAACGTTCTGATCCTCCTCGTGAGAGAAGTTTGGTTGTGTAACATGTGTTGATCCTCCTAGTGAGAGACGTTTGGATGTGTAACATGTGCTGATCCTCCTAGTGAGAGAAGTCCTTTGGATGTGTAACGTGCTGATCCTCCTAATGAGAAACGTTTGGATGTTTAATATGTGCTGGTTTTCCAACTGAGAGAGGTTTGAATGTGTAGCATGTGCTGATCCTCCTAGTGAGAGACGTTTGGATGTGTAACATGTGCTGATACTCATAGTGAGAGAAGACGTTTGGGTGTGTCACGTTCTGATCCTCCTAGTGAGAGAATTTTGGATGTGTAACATGTGTTGATCCTCCTAGTGAGAGAGGTCTGGATGTGTAACATGTGCTGATCCTCCTAGTGAGAGACATTTGGATGTGTAACGTGCTGAACCTCCTCGTGAGAGAAGTTTGGTTGTGTAACCTGTGCTGATCCTTCTAGTGAGAGACGTTTGGATGTGTAACATGTGCTGATCCTCCTAGTGAGAGAAGTCCTTTGGATGTGTAACGTGCTGATCCTCCTAGTGAGAGAAGTTTGGATGTGTAACATGTGCTGATCCTCCTAGTGAGAGAGGAGGTTTGGATGTGTAACGTGCTTATCCTCCTAGTGAGAGACGTTTGGATGTGTAATGTGCTTATCCTTCTAGTGAGAGAAGTGGTTTGGATGTGCCACATGTGCTGATCCTCCTAGTGAGAGAGGTTTGGATGTGTAACATGTGCTCATCATCCTAGTGAGAGAAGAGGTTTGGATGTGTAACATGCTGGTCCTCCTAGTAAGAGAAGTTTGTATATGTAACGTGCTGATCCTCCTTGTGAGAGACGTTTGGATGTGTAACGTACTGATCCTCCTAGTGAGAGAAGACGTTTGGATGTGTAACGTCTGCTGATCCTCCTAGTGAGAGAAGACGTTTGGATGTGTAACGTGATGATCCTCGCAGTGAGAGAAGTTTGGATGTGTAACGTGTTGATCCTCCTAGTGAGAAACGCTTGGATGTGTAACATGCTGATCCTCCTAGTTAGAGACGTTTGGATGTGTAACGTTCTGATCCTCCTAGTGAGAGAAGACGTTTGGATGTGTAACTTGCTGATCCTCGTAGTGAGAGAAATTTGGATGTGCAACATGTGCTGATCCTCCGAGTGAGAGAAGTTTGGATGTGTCACGTGCTGATCCTCCTAGTGAGAGTCGTTTGGATGTTTAACATGTGGTGGTTCTCCTTTTGAGAGAGGTTTGGATGTGTAGCATGTGCTGATCCTCCTAGTGAGAGACGTTTGGATGTGTAACATGTGCTGATCCTCCGAGTGAAAGAAGTTTGCATGTGTAACGTGCTGATCGTCCTTGTGAGAGAAGACGTTTGGATGTGTAACATGTGCTGATCCTTCTGGTGAGAGAAGACGTTTGGATGTGTCACATGCTGATCCTCCTAGTGAGAGAATTCTGGATGTGTAACATGTGCTGATCCTCCTAGTGAGAGATGTTTGGATGTGTAACGTGCTAATCCTCATAGTGAGAGAAGACGTTTGGATGTGTAACATGCTGATACTCCTAGTGAGAGAGGTT
This sequence comes from Synaphobranchus kaupii, assembly GCA_029718625.1. Classification (NCBI taxonomy): domain Eukaryota; kingdom Metazoa; phylum Chordata; class Actinopteri; order Anguilliformes; family Synaphobranchidae; genus Synaphobranchus; species Synaphobranchus kaupii. The sequence goes on along the minus strand of CM056379.1, from coordinate 47,802,465 downwards.
TGGATGTGTAACATGTGCTGATCCTCCTAGTGAGAGACGTTTGGATGTGTAACATGCTGATCCTCCTAGTGAGAGAAGACGTTTGGATGTGTCACGTGCTGATCCTCCTAGTGAGAGAAGAGGTTTGGATGTGCCACATGTGCTGATCCTCCTAGTGAGAGACGTTTGGATGTGTAACATGCTGATCCTCCTAGTGAGAGAAGACGTTTGGATGTGTCACGTGCTGATCCTCCTAGTGAGAGAAGAGGTTTGGATGTGCCACATGTGCTGATCCTCCTAGTGAGAGAAGTTTGGATGTGTAACGTGCTGATCCTCCTAGTGAGAGACGTTTGGATGTGTAACGTGCTGATCCTCCTAGTGAGAGAAGACGTTTGGATGTGTCACGTGCTGATCCTCCTAGTGAGAGACGTTTGGATGTTTAATATGTGCTGGTTTTCCAACTGAGAGAGGTTTGAATGTGTAGCATGTGCTGATCCTCCTAGTGAGACACGTTTGGATGTGTAACATGTGCTGATACTCATAGTGAGAGAAGACGTTTGGATGTGTCACGTGCTGATCCTCCTAGTGAGAGAATTTTGGATGTGTAACATGTGTTGATCCTCCTAGTGAGAGAGGTCTGGATGTGTAATGTGCAGATCCTCCTAGTGAGAGACATTTGGATGTGTCACGTGCTGATCCTCCTAGTGAGAGAAGAGGTTTGGATGTGCCACATGTGCTGATCCTCCTAGTGAGAGAAGTTTGGATGTCTAACGTGCTGATCCTCCTAGTGAGAGACGTTTGGATGTGTAACGTGCTGATCCTCCTAGTGAGAGAAGACGTTTGGATGTGTAGCATGTGCTGATCCTCCTAGTGAGAGACGTTTGGATGTGTAACATGTGCTGATACTCATAGTGAGAGAAGACGTTTGGATGTGTCACGTGCTGATCCTCCTAGTGAGAGAATTTTGGATGTGTAACATGTGTTGATCCTCCTAGTGAGAGAGGTCTGGATGTGTAACATGCTGATCCTCCTAGTGAGAGACATTTGGATGTGTAATGTGCTGATCCTCCTAGTGAGAGACGTTTGGATGTGTAACGTGCTGAACCTCCTAGTGAGAAAAGTTTGGATGTGTAACATGTGTTGATCCTCCTCGTGAGAGAAGTCTGGATGTGTAACATGTGCTGATCCTCCTAGTGAGAGTCGTTTGGATGTGTAACGTGCTGATCGTCCTCGTGAGAGAAGACGTTTGGATGTGTAACATGTGATGATCCTCCTAGTGAGAGAAGACATTTGGATGTGTAATGTACTGATCCTCCTAGTGAGAGAAGTTTGGACGTGTAACATGTGCAGATCCTCCTAATAAGAGACGTTTGGATGTTTAATATGTGCTGGTTCTCCTACTGAGAGAGGTTTGAATGTGTAGCATGTGCTGATCCTCCTAGTGAGAGACGTTTGGATGTGTAAAATGTGCTGATCCTCCTAGTGAGAGAGGAAGTTTGGATGTGTAACGTGCTTATCCTTCTAGTGAGAGAAGAGGTTTGGATGTGCCACATGTGCTGATCCTCCTAATGAGAGAAGTTTGGATGTGTAACATGTGCAGATCCTCCTAGTAAGACACGTTTGGATGTTTAATATGTGCTGGTTTTCCTACTGAGAGAGGTTTGAATGTGTAGCATGTGCTGATCCTCCTAGTCAGTGACGTTTGGATGTGTAATATGTGCTGATCCTCCTAGTGAGAGAGGAGGGTTGGATGTGTAACGTGCTGATCCTCCTAGTGAGAGAAGACGTTTGGATGTGTAACATGTGCTGATCCTCCTAGTGAGAGAGGTTTGGATGTGTAACATGTGTTGATCCTCCTAGTGAGAGAAGACGTCTGGATGTGTAACGTGCTGATCCTCCTAGTGAGAGAAGTTTGGATGTGGAAAATGTGCTGATCCTCCTAGTGAGAGACGTTTGGGTGTTTAACATGCTGATCCTCCTCGTGAGAGAAATTTGGATGTGTAACATGTGTTTGATCCTCCTAGTGAGAGTAGTCTGGACGTGTAACATGTGCTGATCCTCCTAGTGAGAGTTGTTTGGATGTGTAACGTGCTGTTCCTCCTAGTGAGAGACATTTGGATGTGTAACGTGTTAATCCCCCTTGTGAGAGACGTTTGGATGTGTAACATGCTGAACCTCCTCGTGAGAGAAGACGTTTGGATGTGTAACATGTGCTGATCCTCCTAGTGAGAGACGTTTGGATGTGTAACATGTGCTGATACTCATAGTGACAGAAGACGTTTGGATGTGTCACGTGCTGATCCTCCTAGTGAGAAAAGTCTGGATGTGTAACATGTGCTGATCCTCCTAGTGAGAGACGTTTGGATGTGTAACGTTCTGATCCTCCTCGTGAGAGAAGTTTGGTTGTGTAACATGTGTTGATCCTCCTAGTGAGAGACGTTTGGATGTGTAACATGTGCTGATCCTCCTAGTGAGAGAAGTCCTTTGGATGTGTAACGTGCTGATCCTCCTAATGAGAAACGTTTGGATGTGTAACGTGCTGATCCTCCTAGTGAGAGAAGACGTTTGGATGTGTCACGTGCTGATCCTCCTAGTGAGAGACGTTTGGATGTTTAATATGTGCTGGTTTTCCAACTGAGAGTGGTTTGAATGTGTAGCATGTGCTGATCCTCCTAGTGAGAGACGTTTGGATGTGTAACATGTGCTGATACTCATAGTGAGAGAAGACGTTTGGATGTGTCACGTTCTGATCCTCCTAGTGAGAGAATTTTGGATGTGTAACATGTGTTGATCCTCCTAGTGAGAGAGGTCTGGATGTGTAACATGTGCTGATCCTCCTAGTGAGAGACATTTGGATGTGTAACGTGCTGATCCTCCTCGTGAGAGAAGTTTGGTTGTGTAACCTGTGCTGATCCTTCTAGTGAGAGACGTTTGGATGTGTAACATGTGCTGATCCTCCAACTGAGAGAAGTTGTTTGGATGTGTAACGTGCTGATCCTCCTAGTGAGAGAAGTTTGGATGTGCAACGTGTGCTGATCCTCCTAGTGAGAGAAGTTTGGATGTGTAACATGCTGATCCTCCTAGTGAGAGAAGTCTGGATGTGGAAAATGTGCTGATCCTCCTAGTGAGAGACGTTTGGATGTTTAACATGCTGATCCTCCTCGTGAGAGAAGACGTTTGGATGTGTAACATGTGCTGATCCTCCTAGTGAGAGACGTTTGGATGTGTAACGTGCTGAACCTCCTAGTGAGAAAAGTTTGGATGTGTAACATGTGTTGATCCTCCTCGTGAGAGAAGTCTGGATGTGTAACATGTGCTGATCCTCCTAGTGAGAGACGTTTGGATGTGTAACGTGCTGATCGTCCTCGTGAGAGAAGACGTTTGGATGTGTAACATGTGCTGATCCTCCTAGTGAGAGAGGAGGTTTGGATGTGTAACATGCTTATCCTCCTAGTGAGAGAAGACGTTTGGATGTGTAACATGTGTTTGTCCTCCTAGTGAGAGACGTTTGGATGTGTAATGTGCTGATCCTTCGAGTGAGAGAAGAGGTTTGGATGTGCCACGTGTGCTGATCCTCCTAGTGAGAGAAGTTTGGATGTGTAACGTGCTGATCCTCCTAGTGAGAGACGTTTGGATGTGTAACATGTGTTTATCCTCCTAGTGAGAGACGTTTGGATGTGTAATGTGCTGATCCTTCGAGTGAGAGAAGAGGTTTGGATGTGCCACGTGTGCTGATCCTCCTAGTGAGAGAAGACGTTTGGATGTGTCACGTGCTGATCCTCCTAGTGAGAGACGTTTGGATGTTTAACATGTGCTGATCCTCCTAGTGAGAGACGTTTGGATGTGTAACATGTGCTGATACTCATAGTGAGAGAAGACGTTTGGATGTGTCACGTGCTGATCCTCCTAGTGAGAGAAGTTTGGATGTGTAACATGTGTTGATCCTCCTAGTGAGAGAAGTCTGGATGTCTAACATGTGCTGATCCTCCTAGTGAGAGACGTTTGGATGTGTAACGTGCTGATCCTCCTCGTGAGAGTAGTTTGGTTGTGTAACATGTGCTGATCCTCCTACTGAGAGACGTTTGGATGTGTAACATGTGCTGATCCTCCTAGTGAGAGACGTTTGGATGTGTAACATGTGCTGATCCTCCTAGTGAGAGAAGACGTTTGGATGTGTAACGTCTGCTGATCCTCCTAGTGAGAGAAGATGTTTGGATGTGTAACGTGATGATCCTCGCAGTGAGAGAAGTTTGGATGTGTAACGTGTTGATCCTCCTAGTGAGAGACGCTTGGATGTGTAACATGCTGATCCTCCTAGTGAGAGAAGACGTTTGGATGTGTAACGTTCTGATCCTCCTAGTGAGAGAAGACGTTTGGATGTGTAACTTGCTGATCCTCCTAGTGAGAGAAGTTTGAATGTGTAACGTGTGCTGATCCTACTAGTGAGAGAAGACGTTTGGATGTGTAACGTGCTAATCCTCGTAGTGAGAGAAATTTGGATGTGCAACATGTGCTGATCCTCCGAGTGAGAGAAGTTTGGATGTGTCACGTGCTGATCCTCCTAGTGAGAGACGTTTGGATGTGTAACGTACTGATCCTCCTAGTGAGAGAAGACGTTTGGATGTGTAACGTCTGCTGATCCTCCTAGTGAGAGAAGATGTTTGGATGTGTAACGTGATGATCCTCGCAGTGAGAGAAGTTTGGATGTGTAACGTGTTGATCCTCCTAGTGAGAGACGCTTGGATGTGTAACATGCTGATCCTCCTAGTTAGAGACGTTTGGATGTGTAACGTTCTGATCCTCCTAGTGAGAGAAGACGTTTGGATGTGTAACTTGCTGATCCTCCTAGTGAGAGAAGTTTGAATGTGTAACGTGTGCTGATCCTACTAGTGAGAGAAGACGTTTGGATGTGTAACGTGCTAATCCTCGTCGTGAGAGAAATTTGGATGTGCAACATGTGCTGATCCTCCGAGTGAGAGAAGTTTGGATGTGTCACGTGCTGATCCTCCTAGTGAGAGTCGTTTGGATGTTTAACATGTGGTGGTTCTCCTTTTGAGAGAGGTTTGGATGTGTAGCATGTGCTGATCCTCCTAGTGAGAGACGTTTGGATGTGTAACATCTGCTGATCCTCCGAGTGAAAGAAGTTTGCATGTGTAACGTGCTGATCGTCCTTGTGAGAGAAGACGTTTGGATGTGTAACATGTGCTGATCCTCATAGTGAGAGACGTTTGGATGTGTAACGTGCTGATCCTTCTGGTGAGAGAAGACGTTTGGATGTGTCACATGCTGATCCTCCTAGTGAGAGAATTCTGGATGTGTAACATGTGCTGATCCTCCTAGTGAGAGACGTTTGGATGTGTAACGTGCTAATCCTCATAGTGAGAGAAGACGTTTGGATGTGTAACGTCTGCTGATCCTCCTAGTGAGAGAAGACGTTTGGATGTGTAACGTGATGATCCTCGCAGTGAGAGAAGTTTGGATGTGTAACGTGTTGATCCTCCTAGTGAGAAACGCTTGGATGTGTAACATGCTGATCCTCCTAGTTAGAGACGTTTGGATGTGTAACGTTCTGATCCTCCTAGTGAGAGAAGACGTTTGGATGTGTAACTTGCTGATCCTCGTAGTGAGAGAAATTTGGATGTGCAACATGTGCTGATCCTCCGAGTGAGAGAAGTTTGGATGTGTCACGTGCTGATCCTCCTAGTGAGAGTCGTTTGGATGTTTAACATGTGGTGGTTCTCCTTTTGAGAGAGGTTTGGATGTGTAGCATGTGCTGATCCTCCTAGTGAGAGACGTTTGGATGTGTAACATGTGCTGATCCTCCGAGTGAAAGAAGTTTGCATGTGTAACGTGCTGATCGTCCTTGTGAGAGAAGACGTTTGGATGTGTAACATGTGCTGATCCTTCTGGTGAGAGAAGACGTTTGGATGTGTCACATGCTGATCCTCCTAGTGAGAGAATTCTGGATGTGTAACATGTGCTGATCCTCCTAGTGAGAGATGTTTGGATGTGTAACGTGCTAATCCTCATAGTGAGAGAAGACGTTTGGATGTGTAACATGCTGATACTCCTAGTGAGAGAGGTTTGGATGTGTAACATGTGCTGATCCTCCTAGTGAGAGACGTTTGGATGTGTAACATGCTGATCCTCCTAGTGAGAGAAGACGTTTGGATGTGTCACGTGCTGATCCTCCTAGTGAGAGAAGAGGTTTGGATGTGCCACATGTGCTGATCCTCCTAGTGAGAGACGTTTGGATGTGTAACATGCTGATCCTCCTAGTGAGAGAAGACGTTTGGATGTGTCACGTGCTGATCCTCCTAGTGAGAGAAGAGGTTTGGATGTGCCACATGTGCTGATCCTCCTAGTGAGAGAAGTTTGGATGTGTAACGTGCTGATCCTCCTAGTGAGAGACGTTTGGATGTGTAACGTGCTGATCCTCCTAGTGAGAGAAGACGTTTGGATGTGTCACGTGCTGATCCTCCTAGTGAGAGACGTTTGGATGTTTAATATGTGCTGGTTTTCCAACTGAGAGAGGTTTGAATGTGTAGCATGTGCTGATCCTCCTAGTGAGACACGTTTGGATGTGTAACATGTGCTGATACTCATAGTGAGAGAAGACGTTTGGATGTGTCACGTGCTGATCCTCCTAGTGAGAGAATTTTGGATGTGTAACATGTGTTGATCCTCCTAGTGAGAGAGGTCTGGATGTGTAATGTGCAGATCCTCCTAGTGAGAGACATTTGGATGTGTCACGTGCTGATCCTCCTAGTGAGAGAAGAGGTTTGGATGTGCCACATGTGCTGATCCTCCTAGTGAGAGAAGTTTGGATGTCTAACGTGCTGATCCTCCTAGTGAGAGACGTTTGGATGTGTAACGTGCTGATCCTCCTAGTGAGAGAAGACGTTTGGATGTGTAGCATGTGCTGATCCTCCTAGTGAGAGACGTTTGGATGTGTAACATGTGCTGATACTCATAGTGAGAGAAGACGTTTGGATGTGTCACGTGCTGATCCTCCTAGTGAGAGAATTTTGGATGTGTAACATGTGTTGATCCTCCTAGTGAGAGAGGTCTGGATGTGTAACATGCTGATCCTCCTAGTGAGAGACATTTGGATGTGTAATGTGCTGATCCTCCTAGTGAGAGACGTTTGGATGTGTAACGTGCTGAACCTCCTAGTGAGAAAAGTTTGGATGTGTAACATGTGTTGATCCTCCTCGTGAGAGAAGTCTGGATGTGTAACATGTGCTGATCCTCCTAGTGAGAGTCGTTTGGATGTGTAACGTGCTGATCGTCCTCGTGAGAGAAGACGTTTGGATGTGTAACATGTGATGATCCTCCTAGTGAGAGAAGACATTTGGATGTGTAATGTACTGATCCTCCTAGTGAGAGAAGTTTGGACGTGTAACATGTGCAGATCCTCCTAATAAGAGACGTTTGGATGTTTAATATGTGCTGGTTCTCCTACTGAGAGAGGTTTGAATGTGTAGCATGTGCTGATCCTCCTAGTGAGAGACGTTTGGATGTGTAAAATGTGCTGATCCTCCTAGTGAGAGAGGAAGTTTGGATGTGTAACGTGCTTATCCTTCTAGTGAGAGAAGAGGTTTGGATGTGCCACATGTGCTGATCCTCCTAATGAGAGAAGTTTGGATGTGTAACATGTGCAGATCCTCCTAGTAAGACACGTTTGGATGTTTAATATGTGCTGGTTTTCCTACTGAGAGAGGTTTGAATGTGTAGCATGTGCTGATCCTCCTAGTCAGTGACGTTTGGATGTGTAATATGTGCTGATCCTCCTAGTGAGAGAGGAGGGTTGGATGTGTAACGTGCTGATCCTCCTAGTGAGAGAAGACGTTTGGATGTGTAACATGTGCTGATCCTCCTAGTGAGAGAGGTTTGGATGTGTAACATGTGTTGATCCTCCTAGTGAGAGAAGACGTCTGGATGTGTAACGTGCTGATCCTCCTAGTGAGAGAAGTTTGGATGTGGAAAATGTGCTGATCCTCCTAGTGAGAGACGTTTGGGTGTTTAACATGCTGATCCTCCTCGTGAGAGAAATTTGGATGTGTAACATGTGTTTGATCCTCCTAGTGAGAGTAGTCTGGACGTGTAACATGTGCTGATCCTCCTAGTGAGAGTTGTTTGGATGTGTAACGTGCTGTTCCTCCTAGTGAGAGACATTTGGATGTGTAACGTGTTAATCCCCCTTGTGAGAGACGTTTGGATGTGTAACATGCTGAACCTCCTCGTGAGAGAAGACGTTTGGATGTGTAACATGTGCTGATCCTCCTAGTGAGAGACGTTTGGATGTGTAACATGTGCTGATACTCATAGTGACAGAAGACGTTTGGATGTGTCACGTGCTGATCCTCCTAGTGAGAAAAGTCTGGATGTGTAACATGTGCTGATCCTCCTAGTGAGAGACGTTTGGATGTGTAACGTTCTGATCCTCCTCGTGAGAGAAGTTTGGTTGTGTAACATGTGTTGATCCTCCTAGTGAGAGACGTTTGGATGTGTAACATGTGCTGATCCTCCTAGTGAGAGAAGTCCTTTGGATGTGTAACGTGCTGATCCTCCTAATGAGAAACGTTTGGATGTGTAACGTGCTGATCCTCCTAGTGAGAGAAGACGTTTGGATGTGTCACGTGCTGATCCTCCTAGTGAGAGACGTTTGGATGTTTAATATGTGCTGGTTTTCCAACTGAGAGTGGTTTGAATGTGTAGCATGTGCTGATCCTCCTAGTGAGAGACGTTTGGATGTGTAACATGTGCTGATACTCATAGTGAGAGAAGACGTTTGGATGTGTCACGTTCTGATCCTCCTAGTGAGAGAATTTTGGATGTGTAACATGTGTTGATCCTCCTAGTGAGAGAGGTCTGGATGTGTAACATGTGCTGATCCTCCTAGTGAGAGACATTTGGATGTGTAACGTGCTGATCCTCCTCGTGAGAGAAGTTTGGTTGTGTAACCTGTGCTGATCCTTCTAGTGAGAGACGTTTGGATGTGTAACATGTGCTGATCCTCCAACTGAGAGAAGTTGTTTGGATGTGTAACGTGCTGATCCTCCTAGTGAGAGAAGTTTGGATGTGCAACGTGTGCTGATCCTCCTAGTGAGAGAAGTTTGGATGTGTAACATGCTGATCCTCCTAGTGAGAGAAGTCTGGATGTGGAAAATGTGCTGATCCTCCTAGTGAGAGACGTTTGGATGTTTAACATGCTGATCCTCCTCGTGAGAGAAGACGTTTGGATGTGTAACATGTGCTGATCCTCCTAGTGAGAGACGTTTGGATGTGTAACGTGCTGAACCTCCTAGTGAGAAAAGTTTGGATGTGTAACATGTGTTGATCCTCCTCGTGAGAGAAGTCTGGATGTGTAACATGTGCTGATCCTCCTAGTGAGAGACGTTTGGATGTGTAACGTGCTGATCGTCCTCGTGAGAGAAGACGTTTGGATGTGTAACATGTGCTGATCCTCCTAGTGAGAGAGGAGGTTTGGATGTGTAACATGCTTATCCTCCTAGTGAGAGAAGACGTTTGGATGTGTAACATGTGTTTGTCCTCCTAGTGAGAGACGTTTGGATGTGTAATGTGCTGATCCTTCGAGTGAGAGAAGAGGTTTGGATGTGCCACGTGTGCTGATCCTCCTAGTGAGAGAAGTTTGGATGTGTAACGTGCTGATCCTCCTAGTGAGAGACGTTTGGATGTGTAACATGTGTTTATCCTCCTAGTGAGAGACGTTTGGATGTGTAATGTGCTGATCCTTCGAGTGAGAGAAGAGGTTTGGATGTGCCACGTGTGCTGATCCTCCTAGTGAGAGAAGACGTTTGGATGTGTCACGTGCTGATCCTCCTAGTGAGAGACGTTTGGATGTTTAACATGTGCTGATCCTCCTAGTGAGAGACGTTTGGATGTGTAACATGTGCTGATACTCATAGTGAGAGAAGACGTTTGGATGTGTCACGTGCTGATCCTCCTAGTGAGAGAAGTTTGGATGTGTAACATGTGTTGATCCTCCTAGTGAGAGAAGTCTGGATGTCTAACATGTGCTGATCCTCCTAGTGAGAGACGTTTGGATGTGTAACGTGCTGATCCTCCTCGTGAGAGTAGTTTGGTTGTGTAACATGTGCTGATCCTCCTACTGAGAGACGTTTGGATGTGTAACATGTGCTGATCCTCCTAGTGAGAGACGTTTGGATGTGTAACATGTGCTGATCCTCCTAGTGAGAGAAGACGTTTGGATGTGTAACGTCTGCTGATCCTCCTAGTGAGAGAAGATGTTTGGATGTGTAACGTGATGATCCTCGCAGTGAGAGAAGTTTGGATGTGTAACGTGTTGATCCTCCTAGTGAGAGACGCTTGGATGTGTAACATGCTGATCCTCCTAGTGAGAGAAGACGTTTGGATGTGTAACGTTCTGATCCTCCTAGTGAGAGAAGACGTTTGGATGTGTAACTTGCTGATCCTCCTAGTGAGAGAAGTTTGAATGTGTAACGTGTGCTGATCCTACTAGTGAGAGAAGACGTTTGGATGTGTAACGTGCTAATCCTCGTAGTGAGAGAAATTTGGATGTGCAACATGTGCTGATCCTCCGAGTGAGAGAAGTTTGGATGTGTCACGTGCTGATCCTCCTAGTGAGAGACGTTTGGATGTGTAACGTACTGATCCTCCTAGTGAGAGAAGACGTTTGGATGTGTAACGTCTGCTGATCCTCCTAGTGAGAGAAGATGTTTGGATGTGTAACGTGATGATCCTCGCAGTGAGAGAAGTTTGGATGTGTAACGTGTTGATCCTCCTAGTGAGAGACGCTTGGATGTGTAACATGCTGATCCTCCTAGTTAGAGACGTTTGGATGTGTAACGTTCTGATCCTCCTAGTGAGAGAAGACGTTTGGATGTGTAACTTGCTGATCCTCCTAGTGAGAGAAGTTTGAATGTGTAACGTGTGCTGATCCTACTAGTGAGAGAAGACGTTTGGATGTGTAACGTGCTAATCCTCGTCGTGAGAGAAATTTGGATGTGCAACATGTGCTGATCCTCCGAGTGAGAGAAGTTTGGATGTGTCACGTGCTGATCCTCCTAGTGAGAGTCGTTTGGATGTTTAACATGTGGTGGTTCTCCTTTTGAGAGAGGTTTGGATGTGTAGCATGTGCTGATCCTCCTAGTGAGAGACGTTTGGATGTGTAACATCTGCTGATCCTCCGAGTGAAAGAAGTTTGCATGTGTAACGTGCTGATCGTCCTTGTGAGAGAAGACGTTTGGATGTGTAACATGTGCTGATCCTCATAGTGAGAGACGTTTGGATGTGTAACGTGCTGATCCTTCTGGTGAGAGAAGACGTTTGGATGTGTCACATGCTGATCCTCCTAGTGAGAGAATTCTGGATGTGTAACATGTGCTGATCCTCCTAGTGAGAGACGTTTGGATGTGTAACGTGCTAATCCTCATAGTGAGAGAAGACGTTTGGATGTGTAACATGCTGATACTCCTAGTGAGAGAGGTTTGGATGTGTAACATGTGCTGATCCTCCTAGTGAGAGACGTTTGGATGTGTAACATGCTGATCCTCCTAGTGAGAGAAGACGTTTGGATGTGTCACGTGCTGATCCTCCTAGTGAGAGAAGAGGTTTGGATGTGCCACATGTGCTGATCCTCCTAGTGAGAGAAGTTTGGATGTGTAACGTGCTGATCCTCCTAGTGAGAGACGTTTGGATGTGTAACGTGCTGATCCTCCTAGTGAGAGAAGACGTTTGGATGTGTCACTTTGCTGATCCTCCTAGTGAGAGACGTTTGGATGTTTAATATGTGCTGGTTTTCCAACTGAGAGAGGTTTGAATGTGTAGCATGTGCTGATCCTCCTAGTGAGAGACGTTTGGATGTGTAACATGTGCTGATACTCATAGTGAGAGAAGACGTTTGGATGTGTCACGTGCTGATCCTCCTAGTGAGAGAATTTTGGATGTGTAACATGTGTTGATCCTCCTAGTGAGAGAGGTCTGGATGTGTAACGTGCAGATCCTCCTAGTGAGAGACATTTGGATGTGTAATGTGCTGATCCTCCTCGTGAGAGAAGTTTGGTTGTTTAATATGTGCTGGTTTTCCAACTGAGAGAGGTTTGAATGTGTAGCATGTGCTGATCCTCCTAGTGAGAGACGTTTCGATGTGTAACATGTGCTGATACTCATAGTGAGAGAAGACGTTTGGATGTGTCACGTGCTGATCCTCCTAGTGAGAGAATTTTGGATGTGTAACATGTGTTGATCCTCCTGGTGAGAGAGGTCTGGATGTGTAACATGCTGATCCTCCTAGTGAGAGACATTCGGATGTGTAATGTGCTGATCCTCCTAGTGAGAGACGTTTGGATGTGTAACGTGCTGAACCTCCTAGTGAGAAAAGTTTGGATGTGTAACATGTGTTGATCCTCCTCGTGAGAGAAGTCTGGATGTGTAACATGTGCTGATCCTCCTAGTGAGAGTCGTTTGGATGTGTATCGTGCTGATCGTCCTCGTGAGAGAAGACGTTTGGATGTGTAACATGTGATGATCCTCCTAGTGAGAGAAGACATTTGGATGTGTAATGTACTGATCCTCCTAGTGAGAGAAGTTTGGACGTGTAACATGTGCAGATCCTCCTAATAAGAGACGTTTGGATGTTTAATATGTGCTGGTTCTCCTACTGAGAGAGGTTTGAATGTGTAGCATGTGCTGATCCTCCTAGTGAGAGACGTTTGGATGTGTAAAATGTGCTGATCCTCCTAGTGAGAGAGGAAGTTTGGATGTGTAACGTGCTTATCCTTCTAGTGAGAGAAGAGGTTTGGATGTGCCACATGTGCTGATCCTCCTAGTGAGAGAAGTTTGGATGTGTAACATGTGCAGATCCTCCTAGTAAGACACGTTTGGATGTTTAATATGTGCTGGTTTTCCTACTGAGAGAGGTTTGAATGTGTAGCATGTGCTGATCCTCCTAGTCAGTGACGTTTGGATGTGTAATATGTGCTGATCCTCCTAGTGAGAGAGGAGGGTTGGATGTGTAACGTGCTGATCCTCCTAGTGAGAGAAGACGTTTGGATGTGTAACATGTGCTGATCCTCCTAGTGAGAGAGGTTTGGATGTGTAACATGTGTTGATCCTCCTAGTGAGAGAAGACGTCTGGATGTGTAACGTGCTGATCCTCCTAGTGAGAGAAGTTTGGATGTGGAAAATGTGCTGATCCTCCTAGTGAGAGACGTTTGGGTGTTTAACATGCTGATCCTCCTCGTGAGAGAAGACGTTTGGATGTGTAACATGTGCTGATCCTCCTAGTGAGAGATGTTTGGATGTGTAACGTGCTGTTCCTCCTAGTGAGAGAAATTTGGATGTGTAACATGTGTTTGATCCTCCTAGTGAGAGTAGTCTGGACGTGTAACATGTGCTGATCCTCCTAGTGAGAGATGTTTGGATGTGTAACGTGCTGTTCCTCCTAGTGAGAGACATTTGGATGTGTAACGTGTTAATCCCCCTTGTGAGAGACGTTTGGATGTGTAACATGCTGAACCTCCTCGTGAGAGAAGACGTTTGGATGTGTAACATGTGCTGATCCTCCTAGTGAGAGACGTTTGGATGTGTAACATGTGCTGATACTCATAGTGACAGAAGACGTTTGGATGTGTCACGTGCTGATCCTCCTAGTGAGAGAAGTTTGGGTGTGTAACATGTGTTGATCCTCCTAGTGAGAAAAGTCTGGATGTGTAACATGTGCTGATCCTCCTAGTGAGAGACGTTTGGATGTGTAACGTTCTGATCCTCCTCGTGAGAGAAGTTTGGTTGTGTAACATGTGTTGATCCTCCTAGTGAGAGACGTTTGGATGTGTAACATGTGCTGATCCTCCTAGTGAGAGAAGTCCTTTGGATGTGTAACGTGCTGATCCTCCTAATGAGAAACGTTTGGATGTTTAATATGTGCTGGTTTTCCAACTGAGAGAGGTTTGAATGTGTAGCATGTGCTGATCCTCCTAGTGAGAGACGTTTGGATGTGTAACATGTGCTGATACTCATAGTGAGAGAAGACGTTTGGGTGTGTCACGTTCTGATCCTCCTAGTGAGAGAATTTTGGATGTGTAACATGTGTTGATCCTCCTAGTGAGAGAGGTCTGGATGTGTAACATGTGCTGATCCTCCTAGTGAGAGACATTTGGATGTGTAACGTGCTGAACCTCCTCGTGAGAGAAGTTTGGTTGTGTAACCTGTGCTGATCCTTCTAGTGAGAGACGTTTGGATGTGTAACATGTGCTGATCCTCCTAGTGAGAGAAGTCCTTTGGATGTGTAACGTGCTGATCCTCCTAGTGAGAGAAGTTTGGATGTGTAACATGTGCTGATCCTCCTAGTGAGAGAGGAGGTTTGGATGTGTAACGTGCTTATCCTCCTAGTGAGAGACGTTTGGATGTGTAATGTGCTTATCCTTCTAGTGAGAGAAGTGGTTTGGATGTGCCACATGTGCTGATCCTCCTAGTGAGAGAGGTTTGGATGTGTAACATGTGCTCATCATCCTAGTGAGAGAAGAGGTTTGGATGTGTAACGTGCTGGTCCTCCTAGTAAGAGAAGTTTGTATATGTAACGTGCTGATCCTCCTTGTGAGAGACGTTTGGATGTGTAACGTACTGATCCTCCTAGTGAGAGAAGACGTTTGGATGTGTAACGTCTGCTGATCCTCCTAGTGAGAGAAGACGTTTGGATGTGTAACGTGATGATCCTCGCAGTGAGAGAAGTTTGGATGTGTAACGTGTTGATCCTCCTAGTGAGAAACGCTTGGATGTGTAACATGCTGATCCTCCTAGTTAGAGACGTTTGGATGTGTAACGTTCTGATCCTCCTAGTGAGAGAAGACGTTTGGATGTGTAACTTGCTGATCCTCCTAGTGAGAGAAGTTTGAATGTGTAACGTGTGCTGATCCTCCTAGTGAGAGAAGACGTTTGGATGTGTAACGTGCTAATCCTCGTAGTGAGAGAAATTTGGATGTGCAACATGTGCTGATCCTCCGAGTGAGAGAAGTTTGGATGTGTCACGTGCTGATCCTCCTAGTGAGAGTCGTTTGGATGTTTAACATGTGGTGGTTCTCCTTTTGAGAGAGGTTTGGATGTGTAGCATGTGCTGATCCTCCTAGTGAGAGACGTTTGGATGTGTAACATGTGCTGATCCTCCGAGTGAAAGAAGTTTGCATGTGTAACGTGCTGATCGTCCTTGTGAGAGAAGACGTTTGGATGTGTAACATGTGCTGATCCTCATAGTGAGAGACGTTTGGATGTGTAACGTGCTGATCCTTCTGGTGAGAGAAGACGTTTGGATGTGTCACATGCTGATCCTCCTAGTGAGAGAATTCTGGATGTGTAACATGTGCTGATCCTCCTAGTGAGAGATGTTTGGATGTGTAACGTGCTAATCCTCATAGTGAGAGAAGACGTTTGGATGTGTAACATGCTGATACTCCTAGTGAGAGAGGTTTGGATGTGTAACATGTGCTGATCCTCCTAGTGAGAGACGTTTGGATGTGTAACATGCTGATCCTCCTAGTGAGAGAAGACGTTTGGATGTGTCACGTGCTGATCCTCCTAGTGAGAGAAGAGGTTTGGATGTGCCACATGTGCTGATCCTCCTAGTGAGAGAAGTTTGGATGTGTAACGTGCTGATCCTCCTAGTGAGAGACGTTTGGATGTGTAACGTGCTGATCCTCCTAGTGAGAGAAGACGTTTGGATGTGTCACGTGCTGATCCTCCTAGTGAGAGACGTTTGGATGTTTAATATGTGCTGGTTTTCCAACTGAGAGAGGTTTGAATCTGTAGCATGTGCTGATCCTCCTAGTGAGACACGTTTGGATGTGTAACATGTGCTGATACTCATAGTGAGAGAAGACGTTTGGATGTGTCACGTGCTGATCCTCCTAGTGAGAGAATTTTGGATGTGTAACATGTGTTGATCCTCCTAGTGAGAGAGGTCTGGATGTGTAATGTGCAGATCCTCCTAGTGAGAGACATTTGGATGTGTCACGTGCTGATCCTCCTAGTGAGAGAAGAGGTTTGGATGTGCCACATGTGCTGATCCTCCTAGTGAGAGAAGTTTGGATGTGTAACGTGCTGATCCTCCTAGTGAGAGACGTTTGGATGTGTAACGTGCTGATCCTCCTAGTGAGAGAAGACGTTTGGATGTGTAGCATGTGCTGATCCTCCTAGTGAGAGACGTTTGGATGTGTAACATGTGCTGATACTCATAGTGAGAGAAGACGTTTGGATGTGTCACGTGCTGATCCTCCTAGTGAGAGAATTTTGGATGTGTAACATGTGTTGATCCTCCTAGTGAGAGAGGTCTGGATGTGTAACATGCTGATCCTCCTAGTGAGAGACATTTGGATGTGTAATGTGCTGATCCTCCTAGTGAGAGACGTTTGGATGTGTAACGTGCTGAACCTCCTAGTGAGAAAAGTTTGGATGTGTAACATGTGTTGATCCTCCTCGTGAGAGAAGTCTGGATGTGTAACATGTGCTGATCCTCCTAGTGAGAGTCGTTTGGATGTGTAACGTGCTGATCGTCCTCGTGAGAGAAGACGTTTGGATGTGTAACATGTGATGATCCTCCTAGTGAGAGAAGACATTTGGATGTGTAATGTACTGATCCTCCTAGTGAGAGAAGTTTGGACGTGTAACATGTGCAGATCCTCCTAATAAGAGACGTTTGGATGTTTAATATGTGCTGGTTCTCCTACTGAGAGAGGTTTGAATGTGTAGCATGTGCTGATCCTCCTAGTGAGAGACGTTTGGATGTGTAAAATGTGCTGATCCTCCTAGTGAGAGAGGAAGTTTGGATGTGTAACGTGCTTATCCTTCTAGTGAGAGAAGAGGTTTGGATGTGCCACATGTGCTGATCCTCCTAGTGAGAGAAGTTTGGATGTGTAACATGTGCAGATCCTCCTAGTAAGACACGTTTGGATGTTTAATATGTGCTGGTTTTCCTACTGAGAGAGGTTTGAATGTGTAGCATGTGCTGATCCTCCTAGTCAGTGACGTTTGGATGTGTAATATGTGCTGATCCTCCTAGTGAGAGAGGAGGGTTGGATGTGTAACGTGCTGATCCTCCTAGTGAGAGAAGACGTTTGGATGTGTAACATGTGCTGATCCTCCTAGTGAGAGAGGTTTGGATGTGTAACATGTGTTGATCCTCCTAGTGAGAGAAGACGTCTGGATGTGTAACGTGCTGATCCTCCTAGTGAGAGAAGTTTGGATGTGGAAAATGTGCTGATCCTCCTAGTGAGAGACGTTTGGGTGTTTAACATGCTGATCCTCCTCGTGAGAGAAGACGTTTGGATGTGTAACATGTGCTGATCCTCCTAGTGAGAGATGTTTGGATGTGTAACGTGCTGTTCCTCCTAGTGAGAGAAATTTGGATGTGTAACATGTGTTTGATCCTCCTAGTGAGAGTAGTCTGGACGTGTAACATGTGCTGATCCTCCTAGTGAGAGTTGTTTGGATGTGTAACGTGCTGTTCCTCCTAGTGAGAGACATTTGGATGTGTAACGTGTTAATCCCCCTTGTGAGAGACGTTTGGATGTGTAACATGCTGAACCTCCTCGTGAGAGAAGACGTTTGGATGTGTAACATGTGCTGATCCTCCTAGTGAGAGACGTTTGGATGTGTAACATGTGCTGATACTCATAGTGACAGAAGACGTTTGGATGTGTCACGTGCTGATCCTCCTATTGAGAAAAGTCTGGATGTGTAACATGTGCTGATCCTCCTAGTGAGAGACGTTTGGATGTGTAACGTTCTGATCCTCCTCGTGAGAGAAGTCCTTTGGATGTGTAACGTGCTGATCCTCCTAATGAGAAACGTTTGGATGTGTAACGTGCTGATCCTCCTAGTGAGAGAAGACGTTTGGATGTGTCACGTGCTGATCCTCCTAGTGAGAGACGTTTGGATGTTTAATATGTGCTGGTTTTCCAACTGAGAGAGGTTTGAATGTGTAGCATGTGCTGATCCTCCTAGTGAGAGACGTTTGGATGTGTAACATGTGCTGATACTCATAGTGAGAGAAGACGTTTGGATGTGTCACGTTCTGATCCTCCTAGTGAGAGAATTTTGGATGTGTAACATGTGTTGATCCTCCTAGTGAGAGAGGTCTGGATGTGTAACATGTGCTGATCCTCCTAGTGAGAGACATTTGGATGTGTAACGTGCTGATCCTCCTCGTGAGAGAAGTTTGGTTGTGTAACCTGTGCTGATCCTTCTAGTGAGAGACGTTTGGATGTGTAACATGTGCTGATCCTCCAACTGAGAGAAGTTGTTTGGATGTGTAACGTGCTGATCCTCCTAGTGAGAGAAGTTTGGATGTGCAACGTGTGCTGATCCTCCTAGTGAGAGAAGTTTGGATGTGTAACATGCTGATCCTCCTAGTGAGAGAAGTCTGGATGTGGAAAATGTGCTGATCCTCCTAGTGAGAGACGTTTGGATGTTTAACATGCTGATCCTCCTCGTGAGAGAAGACGTTTGGATGTGTAACATGTGCTGATCCTCCTAGTGAGAGACGTTTGGATGTGTAACGTGCTTAACCTCCTAGTGAGAAAAGTTTGGATGTGTAACATGTGTTGATCCTCCTCGTGAGAGAAGTCTGGATGTGTAACATGTGCTGATCCTCCTAGTGAGAGACGTTTGGATGTGTAACGTGCTGATCGTCCTCGTGAGAGAAGACGTTTGGATGTGTAACATGTGCTGATCCTCCTAGTGAGAGAGGAGGTTTGGATGTGTAACGTGCTTATCCTCCTAGTGAGAGAAGACGTTTGGATGTGTAACATGTGTTTGTCCTCCTAGTGAGAGACGTTTGGATGTGTAATGTGCTGATCCTTCGAGTGAGAGAAGAGGTTTGGATGTGCCACGTGTGCTGATCCTCCTAGTGAGAGAAGTTTGGATGTGTAACGTGCTGATCCTCCTAGTGAGAGACGTTTGGATGTGTAACATGTGTTTATCCTCCTAGTGAGAGACGTTTGGATGTGTAATTTGCTGATCCTCCTAGTGAGAGAAGACGTTTGGGTGTGTCACGTTCTGATCCTCCTAGTGAGAGAATTTTGGATGTGTAACATGTGTTCATCCTCCTAGTGAGAGAGGTCTGGATGTGTAACATGTGCTGATCCTCCTAGTGAGAGACATTTGGATGTGTAACGTGCTGAACCTCCTCGTGAGAGAAGTTTGGTTGTGTAACCTGTGCTGATCCTTCTAGTGAGAGACGTTTGGATGTGTAACATGTGCTGATCCTCCTAGTGAGAGAAGTCCTTTGGATGTGTAACGTGCTGATCCTCCTAGTGAGAGAAGTTTGGATGTGTAACATGTGCTGATCCTCCTAGTGAGAGAGGAGGTTTGGATGTGTAACGTGCTTATCCTCCTAGTGAGAGACGTTTGGATGTGTAATGTGCTTATCCTTCTAGTGAGAGAAGTGGTTTGGATGTGCCACATGTGCTGATCCTCCTAGTGAGAGAGGTTTGGATGTGTAACATGTGCTCATCATCCTAATGAGAGAAGAGGTTTGGATGTGTAACGTGCTGGTCCTCCTAGTAAGAGAAGTTTGTATATGTAACGTGCTGATCCTCCTTGTGAGAGACGTTTTGTATGTGTAACGTACTGATCCTCCTAGTGAGAGAAGACGTTTGGATGTGTAACGTCTGCTGATCCTCCTAGTGAGAGAAGACGTTTGGATGTGTAACGTGATGATCCTCGCAGTGAGAGAAGTTTGGATGTGTAACGTGTTGATCCTCCTAGTGAGAAACGCTTGGATGTGTAACATGCTGATCCTCCTAGTTAGAGACGTTTGGATGTGTAACGTTCTGATCCTCCTAGTGAGAGAAGACGTTTGGATGTGTAACTTGCTGATCCTCCTAGTGAGAGAAGTTTGAATGTGTAACGTGTGCTGATCCTCCTAGTGAGAGAAGACGTTTGGATGTGTAACGTGCTAATCCTCGTAGTGAGAGAAATTTGGATGTGCAACATGTGCTGATCCTCCGAGTGAGAGAAGTTTGGATGTGTCACGTGCTGATCCTCCTAGTGAGAGTCGTTTGGATGTTTAACATGTGGTGGTTCTCCTTTTGAGAGAGGTTTGGATGTGTAGCATGTGCTGATCCTCCTAGTGAGAGACGTTTGGATGTGTAACATGTGCTGATCCTCCGAGTGAAAGAAGTTTGCATGTGTAACGTGCTGATCGTCCTTGTGAGAGAAGACGTTTGGATGTGTAACATGTGCTGATCCTCATAGTGAGAGACGTTTGGATGTGTAACGTGCTGATCCTTCTGGTGAGAGAAGACGTTTGGATGTGTCACATGCTGATCCTCCTAGTGAGAGAATTCTGGATGTGTAACATGTGCTGATCCTCCTAGTGAGAGATGTTTGGATGTGTAACGTGCTAATCCTCATAGTGAGAGAAGACGTTTGGATGTGTAACATGCTGATACTCCTAGTGAGAGAGGTTTGGATGTGTAACATGTGCTGATCCTCCTAGTGAGAGACGTTTGGATGTGTAACATGCTGATCCTCCTAGTGAGAGAAGACGTTTGGATGTGTCACGTGCTGATCCTCCTAGTGAGAGAAGAGGTTTGGATGTGCCACATGTGCTGATCCTCCTAGTGAGAGAAGTTTGGATGTGTAACGTGCTGATCCTCCTAGTGAGAGACGTTTGGATGTGTAACGTGCTGATCCTCCTAGTGAGAGAAGACGTTTGGATGTGTCACGTGCTGATCCTCCTAGTGAGAGACGTTTGGATGTTTAATATGTGCTGGTTTTCCAACTGAGAGAGGTTTGAATGTGTAGCATGTGCTGATCCTCCTAGTGAGACACGTTTGGATGTGTAACATGTGCTGATACTCATAGTGAGAGAAGACGTTTGGATGTGTCACGTGCTGATCCTCCTAGTGAGAGAATTTTGGATGTGTAACATGTGTTGATCCTCCTAGTGAGAGAGGTCTGGATGTGTAATGTGCAGATCCTCCTAGTGAGAGACATTTGGATGTGTCACGTGCTGATCCTCCTAGTGAGAGAAGAGGTTTGGATGTGCCACATGTGCTGATCCTCCTAGTGAGAGAAGTTTGGATGTGTAACGTGCTGATCCTCCTAGTGAGAGACGTTTGGATGTGTAACGTGCTGATCCTCCTAGTGAGAGAAGACGTTTGGATGTGTAGCATGTGCTGATCCTCCTAGTGAGAGACGTTTGGATGTGTAACATGTGCTGATACTCATAGTGAGAGAAGACGTTTGGATGTGTCACGTGCTGATCCTCCTAGTGAGAGAATTTTGGATGTGTAACATGTGTTGATCCTCCTAGTGAGAGAGGTCTGGATGTGTAACATGCTGATCCTCCTAGTGAGAGACATTTGGATGTGTAATGTGCTGATCCTCCTAGTGAGAGACGTTTGGATGTGTAACGTGCTGAACCTCCTAGTGAGAAAAGTTTGGATGTGTAACATGTGTTGATCCTCCTCGTGAGAGAAGTCTGGATGTGTAACATGTGCTGATCCTCCTAGTGAGAGTCGTTTGGATGTGTAACGTGCTGATCGTCCTCGTGAGAGAAGACGTTTGGATGTGTAACATGTGATGATCCTCCTAGTGAGAGAAGACATTTGGATGTGTAATGTACTGATCCTCCTAGTGAGAGAAGTTTGGACGTGTAACATGTGCAGATCCTCCTAATAAGAGACGTTTGGATGTTTAATATGTGCTGGTTCTCCTACTGAGAGAGGTTTGAATGTGTAGCATGTGCTGATCCTCCTAGTGAGAGACGTTTGGATGTGTAAAATGTGCTGATCCTCCTAGTGAGAGAGGAAGTTTGGATGTGTAACGTGCTTATCCTTCTAGTGAGAGAAGAGGTTTGGATGTGCCACATGTGCTGATCCTCCTAGTGAGAGAAGTTTGGATGTGTAACATGTGCAGATCCTCCTAGTAAGACACGTTTGGATGTTTAATATGTGCTGGTTTTCCTACTGAGAGAGGTTTGAATGTGTAGCATGTGCTGATCCTCCTAGTCAGTGACGTTTGGATGTGTAATATGTGCTGATCCTCCTAGTGAGAGAGGAGGGTTGGATGTGTAACGTGCTGATCCTCCTAGTGAGAGAAGACGTTTGGATGTGTAACATGTGCTGATCCTCCTAGTGAGAGAGGTTTGGATGTGTAACATGTGTTGATCCTCCTAGTGAGAGAAGACGTCTGGATGTGTAACGTGCTGATCCTCCTAGTGAGAGAAGTTTGGATGTGGAAAATGTGCTGATCCTCCTAGTGAGAGACGTTTGGGTGTTTAACATGCTGATCCTCCTCGTGAGAGAAGACGTTTGGATGTGTAACATGTGCTGATCCTCCTAGTGAGAGATGTTTGGATGTGTAACGTGCTGTTCCTCCTAGTGAGAGAAATTTGGATGTGTAACATGTGTTTGATCCTCCTAGTGAGAGTAGTCTGGACGTGTAACATGTGCTGATCCTCCTAGTGAGAGTTGTTTGGATGTGTAACGTGCTGTTCCTCCTAGTGAGAGACATTTGGATGTGTAACGTGTTAATCCCCCTTGTGAGAGACGTTTGGATGTGTAACATGCTGAACCTCCTCGTGAGAGAAGACGTTTGGATGTGTAACATGTGCTGATCCTCCTAGTGAGAGACGTTTGGATGTGTAACATGTGCTGATACTCATAGTGACAGAAGACGTTTGGATGTGTCACGTGCTGATCCTCCTAGTGAGAAAAGTCTGGATGTGTAACATGTGCTGATCCTCCTAGTGAGAGACGTTTGGATGTGTAACGTTCTGATCCTCCTCGTGAGAGAAGTTTGGTTGTGTAACATGTGTTGATCCTCCTAGTGAGAGACGTTTGGATGTGTAACATGTGCTGATCCTCCTAGTGAGAGAAGTCCTTTGGATGTGTAACGTGCTGATCCTCCTAATGAGAAACGTTTGGATGTGTAACGTGCTGATCCTCCTAGTGAGAGAAGACGTTTGGATGTGTCACGTGCTGATCCTCCTAGTGAGAGACGTTTGGATGTTTAATATGTGCTGGTTTTCCAACTGAGAGAGGTTTGAATGTGTAGCATGTGCTGATCCTCCTAGTGAGAGACGTTTGGATGTGTAACATGTGCTGATACTCATAGTGAGAGAAGACGTTTGGATGTGTCACGTTCTGATCCTCCTAGTGAGAGAATTTTGGATGTGTAACATGTGTTGATCCTCCTAGTGAGAGAGGTCTGGATGTGTAACATGTGCTGATCCTCCTAGTGAGAGACATTTGGATGTGTAACGTGCTGATCCTCCTCGTGAGAGAAGTTTGGTTGTGTAACCTGTGCTGATCCTTCTAGTGAGAGACGTTTGGATGTGTAACATGTGCTGATCCTCCAACTGAGAGAAGTTGTTTGGATGTGTAACGTGCTGATCCTCCTAGTGAGAGAAGTTTGGATGTGCAACGTGTGCTGATCCTCCTAGTGAGAGAAGTTTGGATGTGTAACATGCTGATCCTCCTAGTGAGAGAAGTCTGGATGTGGAAAATGTGCTGATCCTCCTAGTGAGAGACGTTTGGATGTTTAACATGCTGATCCTCCTCGTGAGAGAAGACGTTTGGATGTGTAACATGTGCTGATCCTCCTAGTGAGAGACGTTTGGATGTGTAACGTGCTTAACCTCCTAGTGAGAAAAGTTTGGATGTGTAACATGTGTTGATCCTCCTCGTGAGAGAAGTCTGGATGTGTAACATGTGCTGATCCTCCTAGTGAGAGACGTTTGGATGTGTAACGTGCTGATCGTCCTCGTGAGAGAAGACGTTTGGATGTGTAACATGTGCTGATCCTCCTAGTGAGAGAGGAGGTTTGGATGTGTAACGTGCTTATCCTCCTAGTGAGAGAAGACGTTTGGATGTGTAACATGTGTTTGTCCTCCTAGTGAGAGACGTTTGGATGTGTAATGTGCTGATCCTTCGAGTGAGAGAAGAGGTTTGGATGTGCCACGTGTGCTGATCCTCCTAGTGAGAGAAGTTTGGATGTGTAACGTGCTGATCCTCCTAGTGAGAGACGTTTGGATGTGTAACATGTGTTTATCCTCCTAGTGAGAGACGTTTGGATGTGTAATGTGCTGATCCTCCTAGTGAGAGAAGACGTTTGGGTGTGTCACGTTCTGATCCTCCTAGTGAGAGAATTTTGGATGTGTAACATGTGTTCATCCTCCTAGTGAGAGAGGTCTGGATGTGTAACATGTGCTGATCCTCCTAGTGAGAGACATTTGGATGTGTAACGTGCTGAACCTCCTCGTGAGAGAAGTTTGGTTGTGTAACCTGTGCTGATCCTTCTAGTGAGAGACGTTTGGATGTGTAACATGTGCTGATCCTCCTAGTGAGAGAAGTCCTTTGGATGTGTAACGTGCTGATCCTCCTAGTGAGAGAAGTTTGGATGTGTAACATGTGCTGATCCTCCTAGTGAGAGAGGAGGTTTGGATGTGTAACGTGCTTATCCTCCTAGTGAGAGAAGACGTTTGGATGTGTAACATGCTGATACTCCTAGTGAGAGAGGTTTGGATGTGTAACATGTGCTGATCCTCCTAGTGAGAGACGTTTGGATGTGTAACATGCTGATCCTCCTAGTGAGAGAAGACGTTTGGATGTGTCACGTGCTGATCCTCCTAGTGAGAGAAGAGGTTTGGATGTGCCACATGTGCTGATCCTCCTAGTGAGAGAAGTTTGGATGTGTAACGTGCTGATCCTCCTAGTGAGAGACGTTTGGATGTGTAACGTGCTGATCCTCCTAGTGAGAGAAGACGTTTGGATGTGTCACGTGCTGATCCTCCTAGTGAGAGACGTTTGGATGTTTAATATGTGCTGGTTTTCCAACTGAGAGAGGTTTGAATGTGTAGCATGTGCTGATCCTCCTAGTGAGACACGTTTGGATGTGTAACATGTGCTGATACTCATAGTGAGAGAAGACGTTTGGATGTGTCACGTGCTGATCCTCCTAGTGAGAGAATTTTGGATGTGTAACATGTGTTGATCCTCCTAGTGAGAGAGGTCTGGATGTGTAATGTGCAGATCCTCCTAGTGAGAGACATTTGGATGTGTCACGTGCTGATCCTCCTAGTGAGAGAAGAGGTTTGGATGTGCCACATGTGCTGATCCTCCTAGTGAGAGAAGTTTGGATGTGTAACGTGCTGATCCTCCTAGTGAGAGACGTTTGGATGTGTAACGTGCTGATCCTCCTAGTGAGAGAAGACGTTTGGATGTGTAGCATGTGCTGATCCTCCTAGTGAGAGACGTTTGGATGTGTAACATGTGCTGATACTCATAGTGAGAGAAGACGTTTGGATGTGTCACGTGCTGATCCTCCTAGTGAGAGAATTTTGGATGTGTAACATGTGTTGATCCTCCTAGTGAGAGAGGTCTGGATGTGTAACATGCTGATCCTCCTAGTGAGAGACATTTGGATGTGTAATGTGCTGATCCTCCTAGTGAGAGACGTTTGGATGTGTAACGTGCTGAACCTCCTAGTGAGAAAAGTTTTGGATGTGTAACATGTGTTGATCCTCCTCGTGAGAGAAGTCTGGATGTGTAACATGTGCTGATCCTCCTAGTGAGAGTCGTTTGGATGTGTAACGTGCTGATCGTCCTCGTGAGAGAAGACGTTTGGATGTGTAACATGTGATGATCCTCCTAGTGAGAGAAGACATTTGGATGTGTAATGTACTGATCCTCCTAGTGAGAGAAGTTTGGACGTGTAACATGTGCAGATCCTCCTAATAAGAGACGTTTGGATGTTTAATATGTGCTGGTTCTCCTACTGAGAGAGGTTTGAATGTGTAGCATGTGCTGATCCTCCTAGTGAGAGACGTTTGGATGTGTAAAATGTGCTGATCCTCCTAGTGAGAGAGGAAGTTTGGATGTGTAACGTGCTTATCCTTCTAGTGAGAGAAGAGGTTTGGATGTGCCACATGTGCTGATCCTCCTAGTGAGAGAAGTTTGGATGTGTAACATGTGCAGATCCTCCTAGTAAGACACGTTTGGATGTTTAATATGTGCTGGTTTTCCTACTGAGAGAGGTTTGAATGTGTAGCATGTGCTGATCCTCCTAGTCAGTGACGTTTGGATGTGTAATATGTGCTGATCCTCCTAGTGAGAGAGGAGGGTTGGATGTGTAACGTGCTGATCCTCCTAGTGAGAGAAGACGTTTGGATGTGTAACATGTGCTGATCCTCCTAGTGAGAGAGGTTTGGATGTGTAACATGTGTTGATCCTCCTAGTGAGAGAAGACGTCTGGATGTGTAACGTGCTGATCCTCCTAGTGAGAGAAGTTTGGATGTGGAAAATGTGCTGATCCTCCTAGTGAGAGACGTTTGGGTGTTTAACATGCTGATCCTCCTCGTGAGAGAAGACGTTTGGATGTGTAACATGTGCTGATCCTCCTAGTGAGAGATGTTTGGATGTGTAACGTGCTGTTCCTCCTAGTGAGAGAAATTTGGATGTGTAACATGTGTTTGATCCTCCTAGTGAGAGTAGTCTGGACGTGTAACATGTGCTGATCCTCCTAGTGAGAGTTGTTTGGATGTGTAACGTGCTGTTCCTCCTAGTGAGAGACATTTGGATGTGTAACGTGTTAATCCCCCTTGTGAGAGACGTTTGGATGTGTAACATGCTGAACCTCCTCGTGAGAGAAGACGTTTGGATGTGTAACATGTGCTGATCCTCCTAGTGAGAGACGTTTGGATGTGTAACATGTGCTGATACTCATAGTGACAGAAGACGTTTGGATGTGTCACGTGCTGATCCTCCTAGTGAGAAAAGTCTGGATGTGTAACATGTGCTGATCCTCCTAGTGAGAGACGTTTGGATGTGTAACGTTCTGATCCTCCTCGTGAGAGAAGTTTGGTTGTGTAACATGTGTTGATCCTCCTAGTGAGAGACGTTTGGATGTGTAACATGTGCTGATCCTCCTAGTGAGAGAAGTCCTTTGGATGTGTAACGTGCTGATCCTCCTAATGAGAAACGTTTGGATGTGTAACGTGCTGATCCTCCTAGTGAGAGAAGACGTTTGGATGTGTCACGTGCTGATCCTCCTAGTGAGAGACGTTTGGATGTTTAATATGTGCTGGTTTTCCAACTGAGAGAGGTTTGAATGTGTAGCATGTGCTGATCCTCCTAGTGAGAGACGTTTGGATGTGTAACATGTGCTGATACTCATAGTGAGAGAAGACGTTTGGATGTGTCACGTTCTGATCCTCCTAGTGAGAGAATTTTGGATGTGTAACATGTGTTGATCCTCCTAGTGAGAGAGGTCTGGATGTGTAACATGTGCTGATCCTCCTAGTGAGAGACATTTGGATGTGTAACGTGCTGATCCTCCTCGTGAGAGAAGTTTGGTTGTGTAACCTGTGCTGATCCTTCTAGTGAGAGACGTTTGGATGTGTAACATGTGCTGATCCTCCAACTGAGAGAAGTTGTTTGGATGTGTAACGTGCTGATCCTCCTAGTGAGAGAAGTTTGGATGTACAACGTGTGCTGATCCTCCTAGTGAGAGAAGTTTGGATGTGTAACATGCTGATCCTCCTAGTGAGAGAAGTCTGGATGTGGAAAATGTGCTGATCCTCCTAGTGAGAGACGTTTGGATGTTTAACATGCTGATCCTCCTCGTGAGAGAAGACGTTTGGATGTGTAACATGTGCTGATCCTCCTAGTGAGAGACGTTTGGATGTGTAACGTGCTGAACCTCCTAGTGAGAAAAGTTTGGATGTGTAACATGTGTTGATCCTCCTCGTGAGAGAAGTCTGGATGTGTAACATGTGCTGATCCTCCTAGTGAGAGACGTTTGGATGTGTAACGTGCTGATCGTCCTCGTGAGAGAAGACGTTTGGATGTGTAACATGTGCTGATCCTCCTAGTGAGAGAGGAGGTTTGGATGTGTAACGTGCTTATCCTCCTAGTGAGAGAAGACGTTTGGATGTGTAACATGTGTTTGTCCTCCTAGTGAGAGACGTTTGGATGTGTAATGTGCTGATCCTTCGAGTGAGAGAAGAGGTTTGGATGTGCCACGTGTGCTGATCCTCCTAGTGAGAGAAGTTTGGATGTGTAACGTGCTGATCCTCCTAGTGAGAGACGTTTGGATGTGTAACATGTGTTTATCCTCCTAGTGAGAGACGTTTGGATGTGTAATGTGCTGATCCTCCTAGTGAGAGAAGACGTTTGGATGTGTCACGTGCTGATCCTCCTAGTGAGAGACGTTTGGATGTTTAACATGTGCTGATCCTCCTAGTGAGAGACGTTTGGATGTGTAACATGTGCTGATACTCATAGTGAGAGAAGACGTTTGGATGTGTCACGTGCTGATCCTCCTAGTGAGAGAAGTTTGGATGTGTAACATGTGTTGATCCTCCTAGTGAGAGAAGTCTGGATGTCTAACATGTGCTGATCCTCCTAGTGAGAGATGTTTGGATGTGTAACGTGCTGATCCTCCTCGTGAGAGTAGTTTGGTTGTGTAACATGTGCTGATCCTCCTACTGAGAGACGTTTGGATGTGTAACATGTGCTGATCCTCCTAGTGAGAGA
The DNA here is from genome assembly GCA_029718625.1 of Synaphobranchus kaupii. NCBI lineage: Eukaryota > Metazoa > Chordata > Actinopteri > Anguilliformes > Synaphobranchidae > Synaphobranchus > Synaphobranchus kaupii. The sequence goes on along the minus strand of CM056379.1, from coordinate 47,773,945 downwards.
AGAGGTTTGGATGTGCCACATGTGCTGATTCTCCTAGTGAGAGAAGTGTGGATGTGTAACGTGCTGATCCTCCTAGTGAGAGACGTTTGGATGTGTAACGTGCTGATCCTCCTAGTGAGAGAAGACGTTTGGATGTGTCACGTGCTGATCCTCCTAGTGAGAGACGTTTGGATGTTTAATATGTGCTGGTTTTCCAACTGAGAGACGTTTGGATGTGTAACATGTGCTGATACTCATAGTGAGAGAAGACGTTTGGATGTGTCACGTGCTGATCCTCCTAGTGAGAGAATTTTGGATGTGTAACATGTGTTGATCCTCCTAGTGAGAGAGGTCTGGATGTGTAACGTGCAGATCCTCCTAGTGAGAGACATTTGGATGTGTAATGTGCTGATCCTCCTCGTGAGAGAAGTTTAGTTGTTTAATATGTGCTGGTTTTCCAACTGAGAGAGGTTTGAATGTGTAGCATGTGCTGATCCTCCTAGTGAGAGACGTTTGGATGTGTAACATGTGCTGATACTCATAGTGAGAGAAGACGTTTGGATGTGTCACGTGCTGATCCTCCTAGTGAGAGAATTTTGGATGTGTAACATGTGTTGATCCTCCTAGTGAGAGAGGTCTGGATGTGTAACGTGCTGATCCTCCTAGTGAGAGACATTTGGATGTGTAATGTGCTGATCCTCCTAGTGAGAGAAGTTTGGATGTGCAACGTGTGCTGATCCTCCTAGTGAGAGAAGTTTGGATGTGTAACATGCTGATCCTCCTAGTGAGAGAAGTCTGGATGTGGAAAATGTGCTGATCCTCCTAGTGAGAGACGTTTGGATGTTTAACATGCTGATCCTCCTCGTGAGAGAAGACTTTTGGATGTGTAACGTGTTTATCCTCCTAGTGAGAGACGTTTGGATGTGTAATGTGCTGATCCTTCGAGTGAGAGAAGAGGTTTGGATGTGCCACATGTGCTGATCCTCCTAGTGAGAGAAGTTTGGATGTGTAACGTCCTGATCCTCCTAATGAGAAACGTTTGGATGTGTAACGTGCTGATCCTCCTAGTGAGAGAAGACGTTTGGATGTGTCACGTGCTGATCCTCCTAGTGAGAGACGTTTGGATGTTTAATATGTGCTGGTTTTCAAACTGAGAGAGGTTTGAATGTGTAGCATGTGCTGATCCTCCTAGTGAGAGACGTTTGGATGTGTAACATGTGCTGATACTCATAGTGAGAGAAGACGTTTGGATGTGTCACGTTCTGATCCTCCTAGTGAGAGAATTTTGGATGTGTAACATGTGTTGATCCTCCTAGTGAGAGAGGTCTGGATGTGTAACATGTGCTGATCCTCCTAGTGAGAGACATTTGGATGTGTAACGTGCTGATCCTCCTCGTGAGAGAAGTTTGGTTGTGTAACCTGTGCTGATCCTCCTAGTGAGAGACGTTTGGATGTGTAACATGTGCTGATCCTCCAAGTGAGAGAAGTTGTTTGGATGTGTAACGTGCTGATCCTCCTAGTGAGAGAAGTTTGGATGTGTAACATGCTGATCCTCCTAGTGAGAGAAGTCTGGATGTGGAAAATGTGCTGATCCTCCTAGTGAGAGACGTTTGGATGTTTAACATGCTGAACCTCCTCGTGAGAGAAGACGTTTGGATGTGTAACATGTGCTGATCCTCCTAGTGAGAGACGTTTGGATGTGTAACATGCTGAACCTCCTAGTGAGAAAAGTTTGGATGTGTAACATGTGCAGATCCTCCTAGTAAGACACGTTTGGATGTTTAATATGTGCTGGTTTTCCTACTGAGAGAGGTTTGAATGTGTAGCATGTGCTGATCCTCCTAGTCAGTGATGTTTGGATGTGTAACATGTGCTGATCCTCCTAGTGAGAGAGGAGGGTTGGATGTGTAACGTGCTGATCCTCCTAGTGAGAGAAGACGTTTGGATGTGTAACATGTGCTGATCCTCCTAGTGAGAGAGGTTTGGATGTGTAACATGTGTTGATCCTCCTAGTGAGAGAAGACGTCTGGATGTGTAACGTGCTGATCCTCCTAGTGAGAGAAGTTTGGATGTGGAAAATGTGCTGATCCTCCTAGTGAGAGACGTTTGGGTGTTTAACATGCTGATCCTCCTCGTGAGAGAAGACGTTTGGATGTGTAACATGTGCTGATCCTCCTAGTGAGAGACGTTTGGATGTGTAACGTGCTGATCCTCCTAGTGAGAGAAGACGTTTGGATGTGTCACTTTGCTGATCCTCCTAGTGAGAGACGTTTGGATGTTTAATATGTGCTGGTTTTCCAACTGAGAGAGGTTTGAATGTGTAGCATGTGCTGATCCTCCTAGTGAGAGACGTTTGGATGTGTAACATGTGCTGATACTCATAGTGAGAGAAGACGTTTGGATGTGTCACGTGCTGATCCTCCTAGTGAGAGAATTTTGGATGTGTAACATGTGTTGATCCTCCTAGTGAGAGAGGTCTGGATGTGTAACGTGCAGATCCTCCTAGTGAGAGACATTTGGATGTGTAATGTGCTGATCCTCCTCGTGAGAGAAGTTTGGTTGTTTAATATGTGCTGGTTTTCCAACTGAGAGAGGTTTGAATGTGTAGCATGTGCTGATCCTCCTAGTGAGAGACGTTTGGATGTGTAACATGTGCTGATACTCATAGTGAGAGAAGACGTTTGGATGTGTCACGTGCTGATCCTCCTAGTGAGAGAATTTTGGATGTGTAACATGTGTTGATCCTCCTGGTGAGAGAGGTCTGGATGTGTAACATGCTGATCCTCCTAGTGAGAGACATTCGGATGTGTAATGTGCTGATCCTCCTAGTGAGAGACGTTTGGATGTGTAACGTGCTGAACCTCCTAGTGAGAAAAGTTTGGATGTGCAACGTGTGCTGATCCTCCAACTGAGAGAAGTTGTTTGGATGTGTAACGTGCTGATCCTCCTAGTGAGAGAAGTTTGGATGTGCAACGTGTGCTGATCCTCCTAGTGAGAGAAGTTTGGATGTGTAACATGCTGATCCTCCTAGTGAGAGAAGTCTGGATGTGGAAAATGTGCTGATCCTCCTAGTGAGAGACGTTTGGATGTTTAACATGCTGATCCTCCTCGTGAGAGAAGACATTTGGATGTGTAACATGTGCTGATCCTCCTAGTGAGAGACGTTTGGATGTGTAACGTGCTGAACCTCCTAGTGAGAAAAGTTTGGATGTGTAACATGTGTTGATCCTCCTCGTGAGAGAAGTCTGGATGTGTAACATGTGCTGATCCTCCTAGTGAGAGACGTTTGGATGTGTAACGTGCTGATCGTCCTCGTGAGAGAAGACGTTTGGATGTGTAACATGTGCTGATCCTCCTAGTGAGAGAGGAGGTTTGGATGTGTAACGTGCTTATCCTCCTAGTGAGAGAAGACGTTTGGATGTGTAACATGTGTTTGTCCTCCTAGTGAGAGACGTTTGGATGTGTAATGTGCTGATCCTTCGAGTGAGAGAAGAGGTTTGGATGTGCCACGTGTGCTGATCCTCCTAGTGAGAGAAGTTTGGATGTGTAACGTGCTGATCCTCCTAGTGAGAGACGTTTGGATGTGTAACATGTGTTTATCCTCCTAGTGAGAGACGTTTGGATGTGTAATGTGCTGATCCTCCTAGTGAGAGAAGACGTTTGGATGTGTCACGTGCTGATCCTCCTAGTGAGAGACGTTTGGATGTTTAACATGTGCTGATCCTCCTAGTGAGAGACGTTTGGATGTGTAACATGTGCTGATACTCATAGTGAGAGAAGACGTTTGGATGTGTCACGTGCTGATCCTCCTAGTGAGAGAAGTTTGGATGTGTAACATGTGTTGATCCTCCTAGTGAGAGAAGTCTGGATGTCTAACATGTGCTGATCCTCCTAGTGAGAGATGTTTGGATGTGTAACGTGCTGATCCTCCTCGTGAGAGTAGTTTGGTTGTGTAACATGTGCTGATCCTCCTACTGAGAGACGTTTGGATGTGTAACATGTGCTGATCCTCCTAGTGAGAGAAGAGGTTTGGATGTGCCACATGTGCTGATTCTCCTAGTGAGAGAAGTGTGGATGTGTAACGTGCTGATCCTCCTAGTGAGAGACGTTTGGATGTGTAACGTGCTGATCCTCCTAGTGAGAGAAGACGTTTGGATGTGTCACGTGCTGATCCTCCTAGTGAGAGACGTTTGGATGTTTAATATGTGCTGGTTTTCCAACTGAGAGACGTTTGGATGTGTAACATGTGCTGATACTCATAGTGAGAGAAGACGTTTGGATGTGTCACGTGCTGATCCTCCTAGTGAGAGAATTTTGGATGTGTAACATGTGTTGATCCTCCTAGTGAGAGAGGTCTGGATGTGTAACGTGCAGATCCTCCTAGTGAGAGACATTTGGATGTGTAATGTGCTGATCCTCCTCGTGAGAGAAGTTTAGTTGTTTAATATGTGCTGGTTTTCCAACTGAGAGAGGTTTGAATGTGTAGCATGTGCTGATCCTCCTAGTGAGAGACGTTTGGATGTGTAACATGTGCTGATACTCATAGTGAGAGAAGACGTTTGGATGTGTCACGTGCTGATCCTCCTAGTGAGAGAATTTTGGATGTGTAACATGTGTTGATCCTCCTAGTGAGAGAGGTCTGGATGTGTAACGTGCTGATCCTCCTAGTGAGAGACATTTGGATGTGTAATGTGCTGATCCTCCTAGTGAGAGAAGTTTGGATGTGCAACGTGTGCTGATCCTCCTAGTGAGAGAAGTTTGGATGTGTAACATGCTGATCCTCCTAGTGAGAGAAGTCTGGATGTGGAAAATGTGCTGATCCTCCTAGTGAGAGACGTTTGGATGTTTAACATGCTGATCCTCCTCGTGAGAGAAGACTTTTGGATGTGTAACGTGTTTATCCTCCTAGTGAGAGACGTTTGGATGTGTAATGTGCTGATCCTTCGAGTGAGAGAAGAGGTTTGGATGTGCCACATGTGCTGATCCTCCTAGTGAGAGAAGTTTGGATGTGTAACGTCCTGATCCTCCTAATGAGAAACGTTTGGATGTGTAACGTGCTGATCCTCCTAGTGAGAGAAGACGTTTGGATGTGTCACGTGCTGATCCTCCTAGTGAGAGACGTTTGGATGTTTAATATGTGCTGGTTTTCAAACTGAGAGAGGTTTGAATGTGTAGCATGTGCTGATCCTCCTAGTGAGAGACGTTTGGATGTGTAACATGTGCTGATACTCATAGTGAGAGAAGACGTTTGGATGTGTCACGTTCTGATCCTCCTAGTGAGAGAATTTTGGATGTGTAACATGTGTTGATCCTCCTAGTGAGAGAGGTCTGGATGTGTAACATGTGCTGATCCTCCTAGTGAGAGACATTTGGATGTGTAACGTGCTGATCCTCCTCGTGAGAGAAGTTTGGTTGTGTAACCTGTGCTGATCCTCCTAGTGAGAGACGTTTGGATGTGTAACATGTGCTGATCCTCCAAGTGAGAGAAGTTGTTTGGATGTGTAACGTGCTGATCCTCCTAGTGAGAGAAGTTTGGATGTGTAACATGCTGATCCTCCTAGTGAGAGAAGTCTGGATGTGGAAAATGTGCTGATCCTCCTAGTGAGAGACGTTTGGATGTTTAACATGCTGAACCTCCTCGTGAGAGAAGACGTTTGGATGTGTAACATGTGCTGATCCTCCTAGTGAGAGACGTTTGGATGTGTAACATGCTGAACCTCCTAGTGAGAAAAGTTTGGATGTGTAACATGTGCAGATCCTCCTAGTAAGACACGTTTGGATGTTTAATATGTGCTGGTTTTCCTACTGAGAGAGGTTTGAATGTGTAGCATGTGCTGATCCTCCTAGTCAGTGATGTTTGGATGTGTAACATGTGCTGATCCTCCTAGTGAGAGAGGAGGGTTGGATGTGTAACGTGCTGATCCTCCTAGTGAGAGAAGACGTTTGGATGTGTAACATATGCTGATCCTCCTAGTGAGAGAGGTTTGGATGTGTAACATGTGTTGATCCTCCTAGTGAGAGAAGACGTCTGGATGTGTAACGTGCTGATCCTCCTAGTGAGAGAAGTTTGGATGTGGAAAATGTGCTGATCCTCCTAGTGAGAGACGTTTGGGTGTTTAACATGCTGATCCTCCTCGTGAGAGAAGACGTTTGGATGTGTAACATGTGCTGATCCTCCTAGTGAGAGACGTTTGGATGTGTAACGTGCTGATCCTCCTAGTGAGAGAAGACGTTTGGATGTGTCACTTTGCTGATCCTCCTAGTGAGAGACGTTTGGATGTTTAATATGTGCTGGTTTTCCAACTGAGAGAGGTTTGAATGTGTAGCATGTGCTGATCCTCCTAGTGAGAGACGTTTGGATGTGTAACATGTGCTGATACTCATAGTGAGAGAAGACGTTTGGATGTGTCACGTGCTGATCCTCCTAGTGAGAGAATTTTGGATGTGTAACATGTGTTGATCCTCCTAGTGAGAGAGGTCTGGATGTGTAACGTGCAGATCCTCCTAGTGAGAGACATTTGGATGTGTAATGTGCTGATCCTCCTCGTGAGAGAAGTTTGGTTGTTTAATATGTGCTGGTTTTCCAACTGAGAGAGGTTTGAATGTGTAGCATGTGCTGATCCTCCTAGTGAGAGACGTTTGGATGTGTAACATGTGCTGATACTCATAGTGAGAGAAGACGTTTGGATGTGTCACGTGCTGATCCTCCTAGTGAGAGAATTTTGGATGTGTAACATGTGTTGATCCTCCTGGTGAGAGAGGTCTGGATGTGTAACATGCTGATCCTCCTAGTGAGAGACATTCGGATGTGTAATGTGCTGATCCTCCTAGTGAGAGACGTTTGGATGTGTAACGTGCTGAACCTCCTAGTGAGAAAAGTTTGGATGTGTAACATGTGTTGATCCTCCTCGTGAGAGAAGTCTGGATGTGTAACATGTGCTGATCCTCCTAGTGAGAGTCGTTTGGATGTGTATCGTGCTGATCGTCCTCGTGAGAGAAGACGTTTGGATGTGTAACATGTGATGATCCTCCTAGTGAGAGAAGACATTTGGATGTGTAATGTACTGATCCTCCTAGTGAGAGAAGTTTGGACGTGTAACATGTGCAGATCCTCCTAATAAGAGACGTTTGGATGTTTAATATGTGCTGGTTCTCCTACTGAGAGAGGTTTGAATGTGTAGCATGTGCTGATCCTCCTAGTGAGAGACGTTTGGATGTGTAAAATGTGCTGATCCTCCTAGTGAGAGAGGAAGTTTGGATGTGTAACGTGCTTATCCTTCTAGTGAGAGAAGAGGTTTGGATGTGCCACATGTGCTGATCCTCCTAGTGAGAGAAGTTTGGATGTGTAACATGTGCAGATCCTCCTAGTAAGACACGTTTGGATGTTTAATATGTGCTGGTTTTCCTACTGAGAGAGGTTTGAATGTGTAGCATGTGCTGATCCTCCTAGTCAGTGACGTTTGGATGTGTAATATGTGCTGATCCTCCTAGTGAGAGAGGAGGGTTGGATGTGTAACGTGCTGATCCTCCTAGTGAGAGAAGACGTTTGGATGTGTAACATGTGCTGATCCTCCTAGTGAGAGAGGTTTGGATGTGTAACATGTGTTGATCCTCCTAGTGAGAGAAGACGTCTGGATGTGTAACGTGCTGATCCTCCTAGTGAGAGAAGTTTGGATGTGGAAAATGTGCTGATCCTCCTAGTGAGAGACGTTTGGGTGTTTAACATGCTGATCCTCCTCGTGAGAGAAGACGTTTGGATGTGTAACATGTGCTGATCCTCCTAGTGAGAGATGATTGGATGTGTAACGTGCTGTTCCTCCTAGTGAGAGAAATTTGGATGTGTAACGTGTTTGATCCTCCTAGTGAGAGTAGTCTGGACGTGTAACATGTGCTGATCCTCCTAGTGAGAGATGTTTGGATGTGTAACGTGCTGTTCCTCCTAGTGAGAGACATTTGGATGTGTAACGTGTTAATCCCCCTTGTGAGAGACGTTTGGATGTGTAACATGCTGAACCTCCTCGTGAGAGAAGACGTTTGGATGTGTAACATGTGCTGATCCTCCTAGTGAGAGACGTTTGGATGTGTAACATGTGCTGATACTCATAGTGACAGAAGACGTTTGGATGTGTCACGTGCTGATCCTCCTAGTGAGAGAAGTTTGGGTGTGTAACATGTGTTGATCCTCCTAGTGAGAAAAGTCTGGATGTGTAACATGTGCTGATCCTCCTAGTGAGAGACGTTTGGATGTGTAACGTTCTGATCCTCCTCGTGAGAGAAGTTTGGTTGTGTAACATGTGTTGATCCTCCTAGTGAGAGACGTTTGGATGTGTAACATGTGCTGATCCTCCTAGTGAGAGAAGTCCTTTGGATGTGTAACGTGCTGATCCTCCTAATGAGAAACGTTTGGATGTTTAATATGTGCTGGTTTTCCAACTGAGAGAGGTTTGAATGTGTAGCATGTGCTGATCCTCCTAGTGAGAGACGTTTGGATGTGTAACATGTGCTGATACTCATAGTGAGAGAAGACGTTTGGGTGTGTCACGTTCTGATCCTCCTAGTGAGAGAATTTTGGATGTGTAACATGTGTTGATCCTCCTAGTGAGAGAGGTCTGGATGTGTAACATGTGCTGATCCTCCTAGTGAGAGACATTTGGATGTGTAACGTGCTGAACCTCCTCGTGAGAGAAGTTTGGTTGTGTAACCTGTGCTGATCCTTCTAGTGAGAGACGTTTGGATGTGTAACATGTGCTGATCCTCCTAGTGAGAGAAGTCCTTTGGATGTGTAACGTGCTGATCCTCCTAGTGAGAGAAGTTTGGATGTGTAACATGTGCTGATCCTCCTAGTGAGAGAGGAGGTTTGGATGTGTAACGTGCTTATCCTCCTAGTGAGAGACGTTTGGATGTGTAATGTGCTTATCCTTCTAGTGAGAGAAGTGGTTTGGATGTGCCACATGTGCTGATCCTCCTAGTGAGAGAGGTTTGGATGTGTAACATGTGCTCATCATCCTAGTGAGAGAAGAGGTTTGGATGTGTAACGTGCTGGTCCTCCTAGTAAGAGAAGTTTGTATATGTAACGTGCTGATCCTCCTTGTGAGAGACGTTTGGATGTGTAACGTACTGATCCTCCTAGTGAGAGAAGACGTTTGGATGTGTAACGTCTGCTGATCCTCCTAGTGAGAGAAGACGTTTGGATGTGTAACGTGATGATCCTCGCAGTGAGAGAAGTTTGGATGTGTAACGTGTTGATCCTCCTAGTGAGAAACGCTTGGATGTGTAACATGCTGATCCTCCTAGTTAGAGACGTTTGGATGTGTAACGTTCTGATCCTCCTAGTGAGAGAAGACGTTTGGATGTGTAACTTGCTGATCCTCCTAGTGAGAGAAGTTTGAATGTGTAACGTGTGCTGATCCTCCTAGTGAGAGAAGACGTTTGGATGTGTAACGTGCTAATCCTCGTAGTGAGAGAAATTTGGATGTGCAACATGTGCTGATCCTCCGAGTGAGAGAAGTTTGGATGTGTCACGTGCTGATCCTCCTAGTGAGAGACGTTTGGATGTGTAACGTGCTGATCCTCCTAGTGAGAGAAGACGTTTGGATGTGTCACGTGCTGATCCTCCTAGTGAGAGACGTTTGGATGTTTAATATGTGCTGGTTTTCCAACTGAGAGAGGTTTGAATGTGTAGCATGTGCTGATCCTCCTAGTGAGACACGTTTGGATGTGTAACATGTGCTGATACTCATAGTGAGAGAAGACGTTTGGATGTGTCACGTGCTGATCCTCCTAGTGAGAGAATTTTGGATGTGTAACATGTGTTGATCCTCCTAGTGAGAGAGGTCTGGATGTGTAATGTGCAGATCCTCCTAGTGAGAGACATTTGGATGTGTCACGTGCTGATCCTCCTAGTGAGAGAAGAGGTTTGGATGTGCCACATGTGCTGATCCTCCTAGTGAGAGAAGTTTGGATGTGTAACGTGCTGATCCTCCTAGTGAGAGACGTTTGGATGTGTAACGTGCTGATCCTCCTAGTGAGAGAAGACGTTTGGATGTGTAGCATGTGCTGATCCTCCTAGTGAGAGACGTTTGGATGTGTAACATGTGCTGATACTCATAGTGAGAGAAGACGTTTGGATGTGTCACGTGCTGATCCTCCTAGTGAGAGAATTTTGGATGTGTAACATGTGTTGATCCTCCTAGTGAGAGAGGTCTGGATGTGTAACATGCTGATCCTCCTAGTGAGAGACATTTGGATGTGTAATGTGCTGATCCTCCTAGTGAGAGACGTTTGGATGTGTAACGTGCTGAACCTCCTAGTGAGAAAAGTTTGGATGTGTAACATGTGTTGATCCTCCTCGTGAGAGAAGTCTGGATGTGTAACATGTGCTGATCCTCCTAGTGAGAGTCGTTTGGATGTGTAACGTGCTGATCGTCCTCGTGAGAGAAGACGTTTGGATGTGTAACATGTGATGATCCTCCTAGTGAGAGAAGACATTTGGATGTGTAATGTACTGATCCTCCTAGTGAGAGAAGTTTGGACGTGTAACATGTGCAGATCCTCCTAATAAGAGACGTTTGGATGTTTAATATGTGCTGGTTCTCCTACTGAGAGAGGTTTGAATGTGTAGCATGTGCTGATCCTCCTAGTGAGAGACGTTTGGATGTGTAAAATGTGCTGATCCTCCTAGTGAGAGAGGAAGTTTGGATGTGTAACGTGCTTATCCTTCTAGTGAGAGAAGAGGTTTGGATGTGCCACATGTGCTGATCCTCCTAGTGAGAGAAGTTTGGATGTGTAACATGTGCAGATCCTCCTAGTAAGACACGTTTGGATGTTTAATATGTGCTGGTTTTCCTACTGAGAGAGGTTTGAATGTGTAGCATGTGCTGATCCTCCTAGTCAGTGACGTTTGGATGTGTAATATGTGCTGATCCTCCTAGTGAGAGAGGAGGGTTGGATGTGTAACGTGCTGATCCTCCTAGTGAGAGAAGACGTTTGGATGTGTAACATGTGCTGATCCTCCTAGTGAGAGAGGTTTGGATGTGTAACATGTGTTGATCCTCCTAGTGAGAGAAGACGTCTGGATGTGTAACGTGCTGATCCTCCTAGTGAGAGAAGTTTGGATGTGGAAAATGTGCTGATCCTCCTAGTGAGAGACGTTTGGGTGTTTAACATGCTGATCCTCCTCGTGAGAGAAGACGTTTGGATGTGTAACATGTGCTGATCCTCCTAGTGAGAGATGTTTGGATGTGTAACGTGCTGTTCCTCCTAGTGAGAGAAATTTGGATGTGTAACATGTGTTTGATCCTCCTAGTGAGAGTAGTCTGGACGTGTAACATGTGCTGATCCTCCTAGTGAGAGTTGTTTGGATGTGTAACGTGCTGTTCCTCCTAGTGAGAGACATTTGGATGTGTAACGTGTTAATCCCCCTTGTGAGAGACGTTTGGATGTGTAACATGCTGAACCTCCTCGTGAGAGAAGACGTTTGGATGTGTAACATGTGCTGATCCTCCTAGTGAGAGACGTTTGGATGTGTAACATGTGCTGATACTCATAGTGACAGAAGACGTTTGGATGTGTCACGTGCTGATCCTCCTAGTGAGAAAAGTCTGGATGTGTAACATGTGCTGATCCTCCTAGTGAGAGACGTTTGGATGTGTAACGTTCTGATCCTCCTCGTGAGAGAAGTTTGGTTGTGTAACATGTGTTGATCCTCCTAGTGAGAGACGTTTGGATGTGTAACATGTGCTGATCCTCCTAGTGAGAGAAGTCCTTTGGATGTGTAACGTGCTGATCCTCCTAATGAGAAACGTTTGGATGTGTAACGGGCTGATCCTCCTAGTGAGAGAAGACGTTTGGATGTGTCACGTGCTGATCCTCCTAGTGAGAGACGTTTGGATGTTTAATATGTGCTGGTTTTCCAACTGAGAGAGGTTTGAATGTGTAGCATGTGCTGATCCTCCTAGTGAGAGACGTTTGGATGTGTAACATGTGCTGATACTCATAGTGAGAGAAGACGTTTGGATGTGTCACGTTCTGATCCTCCTAGTGAGAGAATTTTGGATGTGTAACATGTGTTGATCCTCCTAGTGAGAGAGGTCTGGATGTGTAACATGTGCTGATCCTCCTAGTGAGAGACATTTGGATGTGTAACGTGCTGATCCTCCTCGTGAGAGAAGTTTGGTTGTGTAACCTGTGCTGATCCTTCTAGTGAGAGACGTTTGGATGTGTAACATGTGCTGATCCTCCAACTGAGAGAAGTTGTTTGGATGTGTAACGTGCTGATCCTCCTAGTGAGAGAAGTTTGGATGTGCAACGTGTGCTGATCCTCCTAGTGAGAGAAGTTTGGATGTGTAACATGCTGATCCTCCTAGTGAGAGAAGTCTGGATGTGGAAAATGTGCTGATCCTCCTAGTGAGAGACGTTTGGATGTTTAACATGCTGATCCTCCTCGTGAGAGAAGACGTTTGGATGTGTAACATGTGCTGATCCTCCTAGTGAGAGACGTTTGGATGTGTAACGTGCTGAACCTCCTAGTGAGAAAAGTTTGGATGTGTAACATGTGTTGATCCTCCTCGTGAGAGAAGTCTGGATGTGTAACATGTGCTGATCCTCCTAGTGAGAGACGTTTGGATGTGTAACGTGCTGATCGTCCTCGTGAGAGAAGACGTTTGGATGTGTAACATGTGCTGATCCTCCTAGTGAGAGAGGAGGTTTGGATGTGTAACGTGCTTATCCTCCTAGTGAGAGAAGACGTTTGGATGTGTAACATGTGTTTGTCCTCCTAGTGAGAGACGTTTGGATGTGTAATGTGCTGATCCTTCGAGTGAGAGAAGAGGTTTGGATGTGCCACGTGTGCTGATCCTCCTAGTGAGAGAAGTTTGGATGTGTAACGTGCTGATCCTCCTAGTGAGAGACGTTTGGATGTGTAACATGTGTTTATCCTCCTAGTGAGAGACGTTTGGATGTGTAATGTGCTGATCCTCCTAGTGAGAGAAGACGTTTGGATGTGTCACGTGCTGATCCTCCTAGTGAGAGACGTTTGGATGTTTAACATGTGCTGATCCTCCTAGTGAGAGACGTTTGGATGTGTAACATGTGCTGATACTCATAGTGAGAGAAGACGTTTGGATGTGTCACGTGCTGATCCTCCTAGTGAGAGAAGTTTGGATGTGTAACATGTGTTGATCCTCCTAGTGAGAGAAGTCTGGATGTCTAACATGTGCTGATCCTCCTAGTGAGAGACGTTTGGATGTGTAACGTGCTGATCCTCCTCGTGAGAGTAGTTTGGTTGTGTAACATGTGCTGATCCTCCTACTGAGAGACGTTTGGATGTGTAACGTGCTGATCCTCCTAGTGAGAGAAGAGGTTTGGATGTGCCACATGTGCTGATTCTCCTAGTGAGAGAAGTGTGGATGTGTAACGTGCTGATCCTCCTAGTGAGAGACGTTTGGATGTGTAACGTGCTGATCCTCCTAGTGAGAGAAGACGTTTGGATGTGTCACGTGCTGATCCTCCTAGTGAGAGACGTTTGGATGTTTAATATGTGCTGGTTTTCCAACTGAGAGACGTTTGGATGTGTAACATGTGCTGATACTCATAGTGAGAGAAGACGTTTGGATGTGTCACGTGCTGATCCTCCTAGTGAGAGAATTTTGGATGTGTAACATGTGTTGATCCTCCTAGTGAGAGAGGTCTGGATGTGTAACGTGCAGATCCTCCTAGTGAGAGACATTTGGATGTGTAATGTGCTGATCCTCCTCGTGAGAGAAGTTTAGTTGTTTAATATGTGCTGGTTTTCCAACTGAGAGAGGTTTGAATGTGTAGCATGTGCTGATCCTCCTAGTGAGAGACGTTTGGATGTATAACATGTGCTGATACTCATAGTGAGAGAAGACGTTTGGATGTGTCACGTGCTGATCCTCCTAGTGAGAGAATTTTGGATGTGTAACATGTGTTGATCCTCCTAGTGAGAGAGGTCTGGATGTGTAACGTGCTGATCCTCCTAGTGAGAGACATTTGGATGTGTAATGTGCTGATCCTCCTAGTGAGAGAAGTTTGGATGTGCAACGTGTGCTGATCCTCCTAGTGAGAGAAGTTTGGATGTGTAACATGCTGATCCTCCTAGTGAGAGAAGTCTGGATGTGGAAAATGTGCTGATCCTCCTAGTGAGAGACGTTTGGATGTTTAACATGCTGATCCTCCTCGTGAGAGAAGACTTTTGGATGTGTAACGTGTTTATCCTCCTAGTGAGAGACGTTTGGATGTGTAATGTGCTGATCCTTCGAGTGAGAGAAGAGGTTTGGATGTGCCACATGTGCCGATCCTCCTAGTGAGAGAAGTTTGGATGTGTAACGTCCTGATCCTCCTAATGAGAAACGTTTGGATGTGTAACGTGCTGATCCTCCTAGTGAGAGAAGACGTTTGGATGTGTATCGTGCTGATCGTCCTCGTGAGAGAAGACGTTTGGATGTGTAACATGTGATGATCCTCCTAGTGAGAGAAGACATTTGGATGTGTAATGTACTGATCCTCCTAGTGAGAGAAGTTTGGACGTGTAACATGTGCAGATCCTCCTAATAAGAGACGTTTGGATGTTTAATATGTGCTGGTTCTCCTACTGAGAGAGGTTTGAATGTGTAGCATGTGCTGATCCTCCTAGTGAGAGACGTTTGGATGTGTAAAATGTGCTGATCCTCCTAGTGAGAGAGGAAGTTTGGATGTGTAACGTGCTTATCCTTCTAGTGAGAGAAGAGGTTTGGATGTGCCACATGTGCTGATCCTCCTAGTGAGAGAAGTTTGGATGTGTAACATGTGCAGATCCTCCTAGTAAGACACGTTTGGATGTTTAATATGTGCTGGTTTTCCTACTGAGAGAGGTTTGAATGTGTAGCATGTGCTGATCCTCCTAGTCAGTGACGTTTGGATGTGTAATATGTGCTGATCCTCCTAGTGAGAGAGGAGGGTTGGATGTGTAACGTGCTGATCCTCCTAGTGAGAGAAGACGTTTGGATGTGTAACATGTGCTGATCCTCCTAGTGAGAGAGGTTTGGATGTGTAACATGTGTTGATCCTCCTAGTGAGAGAAGACGTCTGGATGTGTAACGTGCTGATCCTCCTAGTGAGAGAAGTTTGGATGTGGAAAATGTGCTGATCCTCCTAGTGAGAGACGTTTGGGTGTTTAACATGCTGATCCTCCTCGTGAGAGAAGACGTTTGGATGTGTAACATGTGCTGATCCTCCTAGTGAGAGATGATTGGATGTGTAACGTGCTGTTCCTCCTAGTGAGAGAAATTTGGATGTGTAACATGTGTTTGATCCTCCTAGTGAGAGTAGTCTGGACGTGTAACATGTGCTGATCCTCCTAGTGAGAGATGTTTGGATGTGTAACGTGCTGTTCCTCCTAGTGAGAGACATTTGGATGTGTAACGTGTTAATCCCCCTTGTGAGAGACGTTTGGATGTGTAACATGCTGAACCTCCTCGTGAGAGAAGACGTTTGGATGTGTAACATGTGCTGATCCTCCTAGTGAGAGACGTTTGGATGTGTAACATGTGCTGATACTCATAGTGACAGAAGACGTTTGGATGTGTCACGTGCTGATCCTCCTAGTGAGAGAAGTTTGGGTGTGTAACATGTGTTGATCCTCCTAGTGAGAAAAGTCTGGATGTGTAACATGTGCTGATCCTCCTAGTGAGAGACGTTTGGATGTGTAACGTTCTGATCCTCCTCGTGAGAGAAGTTTGGTTGTGTAACATGTGTTGATCCTCCTAGTGAGAGACGTTTGGATGTGTAACATGTGCTGATCCTCCTAGTGAGAGAAGTCCTTTGGATGTGTAACGTGCTGATCCTCCTAATGAGAAACGTTTGGATGTTTAATATGTGCTGGTTTTCCAACTGAGAGAGGTTTGAATGTGTAGCATGTGCTGATCCTCCTAGTGAGAGACGTTTGGATGTGTAACATGTGCTGATACTCATAGTGAGAGAAGACGTTTGGGTGTGTCACGTTCTGATCCTCCTAGTGAGAGAATTTTGGATGTGTAACATGTGTTGATCCTCCTAGTGAGAGAGGTCTGGATGTGTAACATGTGCTGATCCTCCTAGTGAGAGACATTTGGATGTGTAACGTGCTGAACCTCCTCGTGAGAGAAGTTTGGTTGTGTAACCTGTGCTGATCCTTCTAGTGAGAGACGTTTGGATGTGTAACATGTGCTGATCCTCCTAGTGAGAGAAGTCCTTTGGATGTGTAACGTGCTGATCCTCCTAGTGAGAGAAGTTTGGATGTGTAACATGTGCTGATCCTCCTAGTGAGAGAGGAGGTTTGGATGTGTAACGTGCTTATCCTCCTAGTGAGAGACGTTTGGATGTGTAATGTGCTTATCCTTCTAGTGAGAGAAGTGGTTTGGATGTGCCACATGTGCTGATCCTCCTAGTGAGAGAGGTTTGGATGTGTAACATGTGCTCATCATCCTAGTGAGAGAAGAGGTTTGGATGTGTAACGTGCTGGTCCTCCTAGTAAGAGAAGTTTGTATATGTAACGTGCTGATCCTCCTTGTGAGAGACGTTTGGATGTGTAACGTACTGATCCTCCTAGTGAGAGAAGACGTTTGGATGTGTAACGTCTGCTGATCCTCCTAGTGAGAGAAGACGTTTGGATGTGTAACGTGATGATCCTCGCAGTGAGAGAAGTTTGGATGTGTAACGTGTTGATCCTCCTAGTGAGAAACGCTTGGATGTGTAACATGCTGATCCTCCTAGTTAGAGACGTTTGGATGTGTAACGTTCTGATCCTCCTAGTGAGAGAAGACGTTTGGATGTGTAACTTGCTGATCCTCCTAGTGAGAGAAGTTTGAATGTGTAACGTGTGCTGATCCTCCTAGTGAGAGAAGACGTTTGGATGTGTAACGTGCTAATCCTCGTAGTGAGAGAAATTTGGATGTGCAACATGTGCTGATCCTCCGAGTGAGAGAAGTTTGGATGTGTCACGTGCTGATCCTCCTAGTGAGAGTCGTTTGGATGTTTAACATGTGGTGGTTCTCCTTTTGAGAGAGGTTTGGATGTGTAGCATGTGCTGATCCTCCTAGTGAGAGACGTTTGGATGTGTAACATGTGCTGATCCTCCGAGTGAAAGAAGTTTGCATGTGTAACGTGCTGATCGTCCTTGTGAGAGAAGACGTTTGGATGTGTAACATGTGCTGATCCTCATAGTGAGAGACGTTTGGATGTGTAACGTGCTGATCCTTCTGGTGAGAGAAGACGTTTGGATGTGTCACATGCTGATCCTCCTAGTGAGAGAATTCTGGATGTGTAACATGTGCTGATCCTCCTAGTGAGAGATGTTTGGATGTGTAACGTGCTAATCCTCATAGTGAGAGAAGACGTTTGGATGTGTAACATGCTGATACTCCTAGTGAGAGAGGTTTGGATGTGTAACATGTGCTGATCCTCCTAGTGAGAGACGTTTGGATGTGTAACATGCTGATCCTCCTAGTGAGAGAAGACGTTTGGATGTGTCACGTGCTGATCCTCCTAGTGAGAGAAGAGGTTTGGATGTGCCACATGTGCTGATCCTCCTAGTGAGAGAAGTTTGGATGTGTAACGTGCTGATCCTCCTAGTGAGAGACGTTTGGATGTGTAACGTGCTGATCCTCCTAGTGAGAGAAGACGTTTGGATGTGTCACGTGCTGATCCTCCTAGTGAGAGACGTTTGGATGTTTAATATGTGCTGGTTTTCCAACTGAGAGAGGTTTGAATGTGTAGCATGTGCTGATCCTCCTAGTGAGACACGTTTGGATGTGTAACATGTGCTGATACTCATAGTGAGAGAAGACGTTTGGATGTGTCACGTGCTGATCCTCCTAGTGAGAGAATTTTGGATGTGTAACATGTGTTGATCCTCCTAGTGAGAGAGGTCTGGATGTGTAATGTGCAGATCCTCCTAGTGAGAGACATTTGGATGTGTCACGTGCTGATCCTCCTAGTGAGAGAAGAGGTTTGGATGTGCCACATGTGCTGATCCTCCTAGTGAGAGAAGTTTGGATGTGTAACGTGCTGATCCTCCTAGTGAGAGACGTTTGGATGTGTAACGTGCTGATCCTCCTAGTGAGAGAAGACGTTTGGATGTGTAGCATGTGCTGATCCTCCTAGTGAGAGACGTTTGGATGTGTAACATGTGCTGATACTCATAGTGAGAGAAGACGTTTGGATGTGTCACGTGCTGATCCTCCTAGTGAGAGAATTTTGGATGTGTAACATGTGTTGATCCTCCTAGTGAGAGAGGTCTGGATGTGTAACATGCTGATCCTCCTAGTGAGAGACATTTGGATGTGTAATGTGCTGATCCTCCTAGTGAGAGACGTTTGGATGTGTAACGTGCTGAACCTCCTAGTGAGAAAAGTTTGGATGTGTAACATGTGTTGATCCTCCTCGTGAGAGAAGTCTGGATGTGTAACATGTGCTGATCCTCCTAGTGAGAGTCGTTTGGATGTGTAACGTGCTGATCGTCCTCGTGAGAGAAGACGTTTGGATGTGTAACATGTGATGATCCTCCTAGTGAGAGAAGACATTTGGATGTGTAATGTACTGATCCTCCTAGTGAGAGAAGTTTGGACGTGTAACATGTGCAGATCCTCCTAATAAGAGACGTTTGGATGTTTAATATGTGCTGGTTCTCCTACTGAGAGAGGTTTGAATGTGTAGCATGTGCTGATCCTCCTAGTGAGAGACGTTTGGATGTGTAAAATGTGCTGATCCTCCTAGTGAGAGAGGAAGTTTGGATGTGTAACGTGCTTATCCTTCTAGTGAGAGAAGAGGTTTGGATGTGCCACATGTGCTGATCCTCCTAGTGAGAGAAGTTTGGATGTGTAACATGTGCAGATCCTCCTAGTAAGACACGTTTGGATGTTTAATATGTGCTGGTTTTCCTACTGAGAGAGGTTTGAATGTGTAGCATGTGCTGATCCTCCTAGTCAGTGACGTTTGGATGTGTAATATGTGCTGATCCTCCTAGTGAGAGAGGAGGGTTGGATGTGTAACGTGCTGATCCTCCTAGTGAGAGAAGACGTTTGGATGTGTAACATGTGCTGATCCTCCTAGTGAGAGAGGTTTGGATGTGTAACATGTGTTGATCCTCCTAGTGAGAGAAGACGTCTGGATGTGTAACGTGCTGATCCTCCTAGTGAGAGAAGTTTGGATGTGGAAAATGTGCTGATCCTCCTAGTGAGAGACGTTTGGGTGTTTAACATGCTGATCCTCCTCGTGAGAGAAGACGTTTGGATGTGTAACATGTGCTGATCCTCCTAGTGAGAGATGTTTGGATGTGTAACGTGCTGTTCCTCCTAGTGAGAGAAATTTGGATGTGTAACATGTGTTTGATCCTCCTAGTGAGAGTAGTCTGGACGTGTAACATGTGCTGATCCTCCTAGTGAGAGTTGTTTGGATGTGTAACGTGCTGTTCCTCCTAGTGAGAGACATTTGGATGTGTAACGTGTTAATCCCCCTTGTGAGAGACGTTTGGATGTGTAACATGCTGAACCTCCTCGTGAGAGAAGACGTTTGGATGTGTAACATGTGCTGATCCTCCTAGTGAGAGACGTTTGGATGTGTAACATGTGCTGATACTCATAGTGACAGAAGACGTTTGGATGTGTCACGTGCTGATCCTCCTAGTGAGAAAAGTCTGGATGTGTAACATGTGCTGATCCTCCTAGTGAGAGACGTTTGGATGTGTAACGTTCTGATCCTCCTCGTGAGAGAAGTTTGGTTGTGTAACATGTGTTGATCCTCCTAGTGAGAGACGTTTGGATGTGTAACATGTGCTGATCCTCCTAGTGAGAGAAGTCCTTTGGATGTGTAACGTGCTGATCCTCCTAATGAGAAACGTTTGGATGTGTAACGTGCTGATCCTCCTAGTGAGAGAAGACGTTTGGATGTGTCACGTGCTGATCCTCCTAGTGAGAGACGTTTGGATGTTTAATATGTGCTGGTTTTCCAACTGAGAGAGGTTTGAATGTGTAGCATGTGCTGATCCTCCTAGTGAGAGACGTTTGGATGTGTAACATGTGCTGATACTCATAGTGAGAGAAGACGTTTGGATGTGTCACGTTCTGATCCTCCTAGTGAGAGAATTTTGGATGTGTAACATGTGTTGATCCTCCTAGTGAGAGAGGTCTGGATGTGTAACATGTGCTGATCCTCCTAGTGAGAGACATTTGGATGTGTAACGTGCTGATCCTCCTCGTGAGAGAAGTTTGGTTGTGTAACCTGTGCTGATCCTTCTAGTGAGAGACGTTTGGATGTGTAACATGTGCTGATCCTCCAACTGAGAGAAGTTGTTTGGATGTGTAACGTGCTGATCCTCCTAGTGAGAGAAGTTTGGATGTGCAACGTGTGCTGATCCTCCTAGTGAGAGAAGTTTGGATGTGTAACATGCTGATCCTCCTAGTGAGAGAAGTCTGGATGTGGAAAATGTGCTGATCCTCCTAGTGAGAGACGTTTGGATGTTTAACATGCTGATCCTCCTCGTGAGAGAAGACGTTTGGATGTGTAACATGTGCTGATCCTCCTAGTGAGAGACGTTTGGATGTGTAACGTGCTGAACCTCCTAGTGAGAAAAGTTTGGATGTGTAACATGTGTTGATCCTCCTCGTGAGAGAAGTCTGGATGTGTAACATGTGCTGATCCTCCTAGTGAGAGACGTTTGGATGTGTAACGTGCTGATCGTCCTCGTGAGAGAAGACGTTTGGATGTGTAACATGTGCTGATCCTCCTAGTGAGAGAGGAGGTTTGGATGTGTAACGTGCTTATCCTCCTAGTGAGAGAAGACGTTTGGATGTGTAACATGTGTTTGTCCTCCTAGTGAGAGACGTTTGGATGTGTAATGTGCTGATCCTTCGAGTGAGAGAAGAGGTTTGGATGTGCCACGTGTGCTGATCCTCCTAGTGAGAGAAGTTTGGATGTGTAACGTGCTGATCCTCCTAGTGAGAGACGTTTGGATGTGTAACATGTGTTTATCCTCCTAGTGAGAGACGTTTGGATGTGTAATGTGCTGATCCTCCTAGTGAGAGAAGACGTTTGGATGTGTCACGTGCTGATCCTCCTAGTGAGAGACGTTTGGATGTGTAACATGTGCTGATACTCATAGTGAGAGAAGACGTTTGGATGTGTCACGTGCTGATCCTCCTAGTGAGAGAAGTTTGGATGTGTAACATGTGTTGATCCTCCTAGTGAGAGAAGTCTGGATGTCTAACATGTGCTGATCCTCCTAGTGAGAGACGTTTGGATGTGTAACGTGCTGATCCTCCTCGTGAGAGTAGTTTGGTTGTGTAACATGTGCTGATCCTCCTACTGAGAGACGTTTGGATGTGTAACGTGCTGATCCTCCTAGTGAGAGAAGAGGTTTGGATGTGCCACATGTGCTGATTCTCCTAGTGAGAGAAGTGTGGATGTGTAACGTGCTGATCCTCCTAGTGAGAGACGTTTGGATGTGTAACGTGCTGATCCTCCTAGTGAGAGAAGACGTTTGGATGTGTCACGTGCTGATCCTCCTAGTGAGAGACGTTTGGATGTTTAATATGTGCTGGTTTTCCAACTGAGAGACGTTTGGATGTGTAACATGTGCTGATACTCATAGTGAGAGAAGACGTTTGGATGTGTCACGTGCTGATCCTCCTAGTGAGAGAATTTTGGATGTGTAACATGTGTTGATCCTCCTAGTGAGAGAGGTCTGGATGTGTAACGTGCAGATCCTCCTAGTGAGAGACATTTGGATGTGTAATGTGCTGATCCTCCTCGTGAGAGAAGTTTAGTTGTTTAATATGTGCTGGTTTTCCAACTGAGAGAGGTTTGAATGTGTAGCATGTGCTGATCCTCCTAGTGAGAGACGTTTGGATGTGTAACATGTGCTGATACTCATAGTGAGAGAAGACGTTTGGATGTGTCACGTGCTGATCCTCCTAGTGAGAGAATTTTGGATGTGTAACATGTGTTGATCCTCCTAGTGAGAGAGGTCTGGATGTGTAACGTGCTGATCCTCCTAGTGAGAGACATTTGGATGTGTAATGTGCTGATCCTCCTAGTGAGAGAAGTTTGGATGTGCAACGTGTGCTGATCCTCCTAGTGAGAGAAGTTTGGATGTGTAACATGCTGATCCTCCTAGTGAGAGAAGTCTGGATGTGGAAAATGTGCTGATCCTCCTAGTGAGAGACGTTTGGATGTTTAACATGCTGATCCTCCTCGTGAGAGAAGACTTTTGGATGTGTAACGTGTTTATCCTCCTAGTGAGAGACGTTTGGATGTGTAATGTGCTGATCCTTCGAGTGAGAGAAGAGGTTTGGATGTGCCACATGTGCTGATCCTCCTAGTGAGAGAAGTTTGGATGTGTAACGTCCTGATCCTCCTAATGAGAAACGTTTGGATGTGTAACGTGCTGATCCTCCTAGTGAGAGAAGACGTTTGGATGTGTCACGTGCTGATCCTCCTAGTGAGAGACGTTTGGATGTTTAATATGTGCTGGTTTTCAAACTGAGAGAGGTTTGAATGTGTAGCATGTGCTGATCCTCCTAGTGAGAGACGTTTGGATGTGTAACATGTGCTGATACTCATAGTGAGAGAAGACGTTTGGATGTGTCACGTTCTGATCCTCCTAGTGAGAGAATTTTGGATGTGTAACATGTGTTGATCCTCCTAGTGAGAGAGGTCTGGATGTGTAACATGTGCTGATCCTCCTAGTGAGAGACATTTGGATGTGTAACGTGCTGATCCTCCTCGTGAGAGAAGTTTGGTTGTGTAACCTGTGCTGATCCTCCTAGTGAGAGACGTTTGGATGTGTAACATGTGCTGATCCTCCAAGTGAGAGAAGTTGTTTGGATGTGTAACGTGCTGATCCTCCTAGTGAGAGAAGTTTGGATGTGTAACATGCTGATCCTCCTAGTGAGAGAAGTCTGGATGTGGAAAATGTGCTGATCCTCCTAGTGAGAGACGTTTGGATGTTTAACATGCTGAACCTCCTCGTGAGAGAAGACGTTTGGATGTGTAACATGTGCTGATCCTCCTAGTGAGAGACGTTTGGATGTGTAACATGCTGAACCTCCTAGTGAGAAAAGTTTGGATGTGTAACATGTGCAGATCCTCCTAGTAAGACACGTTTGGATGTTTAATATGTGCTGGTTTTCCTACTGAGAGAGGTTTGAATGTGTAGCATGTGCTGATCCTCCTAGTCAGTGATGTTTGGATGTGTAACATGTGCTGATCCTCCTAGTGAGAGAGGAGGGTTGGATGTGTAACGTGCTGATCCTCCTAGTGAGAGAAGACGTTTGGATGTGTAACATGTGCTGATCCTCCTAGTGAGAGAGGTTTGGATGTGTAACATGTGTTGATCCT
The DNA here is from genome assembly GCA_029718625.1 of Synaphobranchus kaupii. Lineage (NCBI taxonomy): Eukaryota > Metazoa > Chordata > Actinopteri > Anguilliformes > Synaphobranchidae > Synaphobranchus > Synaphobranchus kaupii. The sequence continues at coordinate 47,750,596 of CM056379.1, read as the reverse complement.
CCTAGTGAGAGAAGACGTCTGGATGTGTAACGTGCTGATCCTCCTAGTGAGAGAAGTTTGGATGTGGAAAATGTGCTGATCCTCCTAGTGAGAGACGTTTGGGTGTTTAACATGCTGATCCTCCTCGTGAGAGAAGACGTTTGGATGTGTAACATGTGCTGATCCTCCTAGTGAGAGATGTTTGGATGTGTAACGTGCTGTTCCTCCTAGTGAGAGAAATTTGGATGTGTAACATGTGTTTGATCCTCCTAGTGAGAGTAGTCTGGACGTGTAACATGTGCTGATCCTCCTAGTGAGAGATGTTTGGATGTGTAATGTGCTGTTCCTCCTAGTGAGAGACATTTGGATGTGTAACGTGTTAATCCCCCTCGTGAGAGACGTTTGGATGTGTAACATGCTGAACCTCCTCGTGAGAGAAGACGTTTCGATGTGTAACATGTGCTGATCCTCCTAGTGAGAGACGTTTGGATGTGTAACATGTGCTGATACTCATAGTGACAGAAGACGTTTGGATGAGTCACGTGCTGATCCTCCTAGTGAGAGAAGTTTGGGTGTGTAACGTGTTGATCCTCCTAGTGAGAAAAGTCTGGATGTGTAACATGTGCTGATCCTCCTAGTGAGAGACGTTTGGATGTGTAACGTTCTGATCCTCCTCGTGAGAGAAGTTTGGTTGTGTAACATGTGTTGATCCTCCTAGTGAGAGACGTTTGGATGTGTAACATGTGCTGATCCTCCTAGTGAGAGAAGTCCTTTGGATGTGTACGTGCTGATCCTCCTAGTGAGAGAAGTTTGGATGTGTAACATGTGCTGATCCTCCTAGTGAGAGAGGAGGTTTGGATGTGTAACGTGCTTATCCTCCTAGTGAGAGACGTTTGGATGTGTAACATGTGCTCATCATCCTAGTGAGAGAAGAGGTTTGGATGTGTAACGTGCTGGTCCTCCTAGTAAGAGAAGTTTGTATGTGTAACGTGCTGATCCTCCTTGTGAGAGACGTTTGGATGTGTAACGTACTGATCCTCCTAGTGAGAGAAGACGTTTGGATGTGTAACGTCTGCTGATCCTCCTAGTGAGAGAAGACGTTTGGATGTGTAACGTGATGATCCTAGCAGTGAGAGAAGTTTGGATGTGTAACGTGTTGATCCTCCTAGTGAGAGACGCTTGGATGTGTAACATGCTGATCCTCCTAGTTAGAGACGTTTGGATGTGTAACGTTCTGATCCTCCTAGTGAGAGAAGACGTTTGGATGTGTAACATGCTGATCCTCCTAGTGAGAGAAGTTTGAATGTGTAACGTGTGCTGATCCTACTAGTGAGAGAAGACGTTTGGATGTGTAACGTGCTAATCCTCGTAGTGAGAGAAGTTTGGATGTGTAACATGTGTTGATCCTCCTAGTGAGAGACGCTTGGATGTGTAACGTGCTGATCCTCTTAGTGAGAGACGTTTGGATGTGTAACGTGTTAATCCCCCTCGTGAGAGAAATTTGGATGTGCAACATGTGCTGATCCTCCGAGTGAGAGAAGTTTGGATGTGTCACGTGCTGATCCTCCTAGTGAGAGTCGTTTGGATGTTTAACATGTGGTGGTTCTCCTTTTGAGAGAGGTTTGGATGTGTAGCATGTGCTGATCCTCCTAGTGAGAGACGTTTGGATGTGTAACATGTGCTGATCCTCCGAGTGAAAGAAGTTTGCATGTGTAACGTGCTGATCCTTCTGGTGAGAGAAGACGTTTGATGTGTCACATGCTGATCCTCCTAGTGAGAGAAGTCTGGATGTGTAACATGTGCTGATCCTCCTAGTGAGAGACGTTTGGATGTGTAACGTGCTAATCCTCATAGTGAGAGCAGACGTTTGGATGTGTAACATGCTGATACTCCTAGTGAGAGAAGTTTTGATCCTCCTAGTGAGATATGTTTGGATGTGTAACGTGCTGATCCTCCTAGTGAGAGAGCACGTTTGGATGTGTAACATGTGCTGATCCTCCTAGTGAGAGAGGTTTGGATGTGTAACATGTGTTTATCCTCCTAGTGAGAGACGTTTGGATGTGTAATGTGCTGATCCTTCGAGTGAGAGAAGAGGTTTGGATGTCCCACATGTGCTGATCCTCCTAGTGAGAGAAGTTTGGATGTGTAACGTCCTGATCCTCCTAATGAGAAACGTTTGGATGTGTAACGTGCTGATCCTCCTAGTGAGAGAAGACGTTTGGATGTGTCACGTGCTGATCCTCCTAGTGAGAGACGTTTGGATGTGTAACATGTGCTGATACTCATAGTGAGAGAAGACGTTTGGATGTGTCACGTTCTGATCCTCCTAGTGAGAGAATTTTGGATGTGTAACATGTGTTGATCCTCCTAGTGAGAGAGGTCTGGATGTGTAACATGTGCTGATCCTCCTAGTGAGAGACATTTGGATGTGTAACGTGCTGATCCTCCTAGTGAGAGAAGTTTGGATGTGCGACGTGTGCTGATCCTCCTAGTGAGAGAAGTTTGGATGTGGAAAATGTGCTGATCCTCCTAGTGAGAGACGTTTGGATGTGTAACATGTGCTGATCCTCCTAGTGAGAGAAGTCCTTTGGATGTGTAACGTGCTGATCCTCCTAGTGAGAGAAGTTTGGATGTGTAACATGTGCTGATCCTCCTAGTGAGAGAGGAGGTTTGGATGTGTAACGTGCTTATCCTCCTAGTGAGAGACGTTTGGATGTGTAATGTGCTGATCCTTCTAGTGAGAGAAGTGGTTTGGATGTGCCACATGTGCTGATCCTCCTAGTGAGAGAGGTTTGGATGTGTAACATGTGCTCATCATCCTAGTGAGAGAAGACGTTTGGATGTGTAACGTGATGATCCTCGCAGTGAGAGAAGTTTGGATGTGTAACGTGTTGATCCTCCTAGTGAGAGACGCTTGGATGTGTAACATGCTGATCCTCCTAGTTAGAGACGTTTGGATGTGTAACGTTCTGATCCTCCTAGTGAGAGAAGACGTTTGGATGTGTAACATGCTGATCCTCCTAGTGAGAGAAGTTTGAATGTGTAACGTGTGCTGATCCTACTAGTGAGAGAAGACGTTTGGATGTGTAACGTGCTAATCCTCGTAGTGAGAGAAGTTTGGATGTGTAACATGTGTTGATCCTCCTAGTGAGAGACGCTTGGATGTGTAACGTGCTGATCCTCTTAGTGAGAGACGTTTGGATGTGTAACGTGTTAATCCCCCTCGTGAGAGAAATTTGGATGTGCAACATGTGCTGATCCTCCGAGTGAGAGAAGTTTGGATGTGTCACGTGCTGATCCTCCTAGTGAGAGTCGTTTGGATGTTTACCATGTGGTGGTTCTCCTTTTGAGAGAGGTTTGGATGTGTAGCATGTGCTGATCCTCCTAGTGAGAGACGTTTGGATGTGTAACATGTGCTGATCCTCCGAGTGAAAGAAGTTTGCATGTGTAACGTGCTGATCCTTCTGGTCAGAGAAGACGTTTGGATGTGTCACATGCTGATCCTCCTAGTGAGAGAAGTCTGGATGTGTAACATGTGCTGATCCTCCTAGTGAGAGACGTTTGGATGTGTAACGTGCTAATCCTCATAGTGAGAGCAGACGTTTGGATGTGTAACATGCTGATACTCCTAGTGAGAGAAGTTTTCATGTGTAACATGTGCTGATCCTCCTAGTGAGATACGTTTGGATGTGTAACGTGCTGATCCTCCTAGTGAGAGAGCACGTTTGGATGTGTAACATGTGCTGATCCTCCTAGTGAGAGAGGTTTGCATGTGTAACATGTGTTTATCCTCCTAGTGAGAGACGTTTGGATGTGTAATGTGCTGATCCTTCGAGTGAGAGAAGAGGTTTGGATGTGCCACATGTGCTGATCCTCCTAGTGAGAGAAGTTTGGATGTGTAACGTCCTGATCCTCCTAATGAGAAACGTTTGGATGTGTAACGTGCTGATCCTCCTAGTGAGAGAAGACGTTTGGATGTGTCACGTGCTGATCCTCCTAGTGAGAGACGTTTGGATGTGTAACATGTGCTGATACTCATAGTGAGAGAAGACGTTTGGATGTGTCACGTTCTGATCCTCCTAGTGAGAGAATTTTGGATGTGTAACATGTGTTGATCCTCCTAGTGAGAGAGGTCTGGATGTGTAACATGTGCTGATCCTCCTAGTGAGAGACATTTGGATGTGTAACGTGCTGATCCTCCTCGTGAGAGAAGTTTGGTTGTGTAACATGTGCTGATCCTCCAAGTGAGAGACGTTTGGATGTGTAACATGTGCTGATCCTCCAAGTGAGAGAAGTTGTTTGGATGTGTAACGTGCTGATCCTCCTAGTGAGAGAAGTTTGGATGTGCAACGTGTGCTGATCCTCCTAGTGAGAGAAGTTTGGATGTGGAAAATGTGCTGATCCTCCTAGTGAGAGACGTTTGGATGTGTAACATGTGCTGATCCTCCTAGTGAGAGAAGTCCTTTGGATGTGTAACGTGCTGATCCTCCTAGTGAGAGAAGTTTGGATGTGTAACATGTGCTGATCCTCCTAGTGAGAGAGGAGGTTTGGATGTGTAACGTGCTTATCCTCCTAGTGAGAGACGTTTGGATGTGTAATGTGCTGATCCTTCTAGTGAGAGAAGTGGTTTGGATGTGCCACATGTGCTGATCCTCCTAGTGAGAGAGGTTTGGATGTGTAACATGTGCTCATCATCCTAGTGAGAGAAGAGGTTTGGATGTGTAACGTGCTGGTCCTCCTAGTAAGAGAAGTTTGTATGTGTAACGTGCTGATCCTCCTTGTGAGAGACGTTTGGATGTGTAACGTACTGATCCTCCTAGTGAGAGAAGACGTTTGGATGTGTAACGTCTGCTGATCCTCCTAGTGAGAGAAGACGTTTGGATGTGTAACGTGATGATCCTCGCAGTGAGAGAAGTTTGGATGTGTAACGTGTTGATCCTCCTAGTGAGAGACGCTTGGATGTGTAACATGCTGATCCTCCTAGTTAGAGACGTTTGGATGTGTAACGTTCTGATCCTCCTAGTGAGAGAAGACGTTTGGATGTGTAACATGCTGATCCTCCTAGTGAGAGAAGTTTGAATGTGTAACGTGTGCTGATCCTACTAGTGAGAGAAGACTTTTGGATGTGTAACGTGCTAATCCTCGTAGTGAGAGAAGTTTGGATGTGTAACATGTGTTGATCCTCCTAGTGAGAGACGCTTGGATGTGTAACGTGCTGATCCTCTTTGTGAGAGACGTTTGGATGTGTAACGTGTTAATCCCCCTCGTGAGAGAAATTTGGATGTGCAACATGTGCTGATCCTCCGAGTGAGCGAAGTTTGGATGTGTCACGTGCTGATCCTCCTAGTGAGAGACGTTTGGATGTTTAACATGTGGTGGTTCTCCTTTTGAGAGAGGTTTGGATGTGTAGCATGTGCTGATCCTCCTAGTGAGAGACGTTTGGATGTGTAACGTGCTGATCGTCCTTGTGAGAGAAGACGTTTGGATGTGTAACATGTGCTGATCCTCATAGTGAGAGACTTTTGGATGTGTAACGTGCTGATCCTTCTGGTGAGGGAAGACATTTGGATGTGTCACATGCTGATCCTCCTAGTGAGAGAATTCTGGATGTGTAACATGTGCTGATCCTCCTAGTGAGAGACGTTTGGATGTGTAACGTGCTAATCCTCATAGTGAGAGAAGACGTTTGGATGTGTAACATGCTGATACTCCTAGTGAGAGAAGTTTGGATGTGTAACATGTGCTGATCCTCCTAGTGAGATACGTTTGGATGTGTAACGTGCTGATCCTCCTAGTGAGAGAAGACGTTTGCATGTGTAACATGTGCTGATCCTCCTAGTGAGAGAGGTTTGGATGTGTAACATGTGTTGATCCTCCTAGTGAGAGAAGACGTCTGGATGTGTAACGTGCTGATCCTCCTAGTGAGAGAAGTTTGGATGTGGAAAATGTGCTGATCCTCCTAGTGAGAGACGTTTGGGTGTTTAACATGCTGATCCTCCTCGTGAGAGAAGACGTTTGGATGTGTAACATGTACTGATCCTCCTAGTGAGAGAGGAGGTTTGGATGTTTAACGTGCTTATCCTCCTAGTGAGAGACATTTGGATGTGTAATGTGCTGATCCTTCTAGTGAGAGAAGTGGTATGGATGTGCCACATGTGCTGATCCTCCTAGTGAGAGAGGTTTGGATGTGTAACATGTGCTCATCCTCCTAGTGAGAGAAGAGGTTTGGATGTGTAACGTGCTGGTCCTCCTAGTAAGAGAAGTTTGTATGTGTAACGTGCTGATCCTCCTTGTGAGAGACGTTTGGATGTGTAACGTACTGATCCTCCTAGTGAGAGAAGACGTTTGGATGTGTAACGTGTGCTGATCCTCCTAGTGAGAGAAATTTGGATGTGCAACATGTGCTGATCCTCCGAGTGAGAGAAGTTTGGATGTGTCACGTGCTGATCCTCCTAGTGAGAGACGTTTGGATGTTTAACATGTGGTGGTTCTCCTTTTGAGAGAGGTTTGGATGTGTAGCATGTGCTGATCCTCCTAGTGAGAGACGTTTGGATGTGTAACATGTGCTGATCCTCCGAGTGAAAGAAGTTTGCATGTGTAACGTGCTGATCCTTCTGGTGAGAGAAGACGTTTGGATGTGTAACGTGCTAATCCTCGTAGTGAGAGAAGTTTGGATGTGTAACATGTGTTGATCCTCCTAGTGAGGGACGCTAGGATGTGTAACGTGCTGATACTCTTAGTGAGAGACGTTTGGATGTGTAACGTGTTAATCCCCCTCATGAGAGAAATTTGGATGTGCAACATGTGCTGATCCTCCGAGTGAGAGAAGTTTGGATGTGTCACGTGCTGATCCTCCTAGTGAGAGACGTTTGGATGTTTAACATGTGGTGGTTCTCCTTTTGAGAGAGGTTTGGATGTGTAGCATGTGCTGATCCTCCTAGTGAGAGACGTTTGGATGTGTAACATGTGCTGATCCTCCGAGTGAAAGAAGTTTGCATGTGTAACGTGCTGATCCTTCTTGTGAGAGAAGACGTTTGGATGTGTAACGTGCTGTTCCTCCTAGTGAGAGAAATTTGGATGTGTAACATGTGTTGATCCTCCTAATGAGAGTAGTCTGGACGTGTAACATGTGCTGATCCTCCTAGTGAGAGACGTTTGGATGTGTAACGTGCTAATCCTCATAGTGAGAGCAGACGTTTGGATGTGTAACATGCTGATACTCCTAGTGAGAGACGTTTTCATGTGTAACATGTGCTGATCCTCCTAGTGAGATACGTTTGGATGTGTAACGTGTTGATCCTCCTAGTGAGAGAGCACGTTTGGATGTGTAACATGTGCTGATCCTCCTAGTGAGAGAGGTTTGGATGTGTAACATGTGTTGATCCTCCTAGTGAGAGAAGACGTCTGGATGTGTAACGTGCTGATCCTCCTAGTGAGAGAAGTTTGGATGTGGAAAATGTGCTGATCCTCCTAGTGAGAGACGTTTGGGTGTTTAACATGCTGATCCTCCTCATGAGAGAAGACGTTTGGATGTGTAACATGTGCTGATCCTCCTAGTGAGAGACGTTTGGATGTGTAACGTGCTGTTCCTCCTAGTGAGAGAAATTTGGATGTGTAACATGTGTTGATCCTCCTAATGAGAGTAGTCTGGACGTGTAACATGTGCTGATCCTCCTAGTGAGGGACGTTTGGATGTGTAACGTGCTGTTCCTCCTAGTGAGAGACATTTGGATGTGTAACGTGCTGATCCTCCTAGTGAGAGAAGTTTGGATGTGGAAAATGTGCTGATCCTCCTAGTGACAGACGTTTGGGTGTTTAACATGCTGATCCTCCTCATGAGAGAAGACGTTTGGATGTGTAACATGTGCTGATCCTCCTAGTGAGAGACGTTTGGATGTGTAACGTGCTGTTCCTCCTAGTGAGAGAAATTTGGATGTGTAACATGTGTTGATCCTCCTAATGAGAGTAGTCTGGACGTGTAACATGTGCTGATCCTCCTAGTGAGAGACGTTTGGATGTGTAACGTGCTAATCCTCATAGTGAGAGAAGACGTTTGGATGTGTAACATGCTGATACTCCTAGTGAGAGAAGTTTGGATGTGTAACATGTGCTGATCCTCCTAGTGAGATACGTTTGGATGTGTAACATGTGCTGATCCTCCTAGTGAGAGAGGAGGTTTGGATGTGTAACGTGCTTATCCTCCTAGTGAGAGACGTTTGGATGTGTAAGGTGCTGATCCGTCTAGTGAGAGAAGTGGTTTGGATGTGCCACATGTGCTGATCCTCCTAGTGAGAGAGGTTTGGATGTGTAACATGTGCTCATCCTCCTAGTGAGAGAAGTTTGGATGTGTAGCATGTGTTGATCCTCCTAGTGAGAGAAGAGGTTTGGATGTGTAACGTGCTGGTCCTCCTAGTAAGAGAAGTTTGTATGTGTAACGCGCTGATCCTCCTTGTGAGAGACGTTTGGATGTGTAACGTGCTGATCCTCCTAGTGAGAGAAGACGTTTGGATGTGTAACGTGTGCTGATCCTCCTAGTGAGAGAAGACGATTGGATGTGTAACGTGATGATCCTCGCAGTGAGAGAAGTTTGGATGTGTAACGTGTTGATCCTCCTAGTGAGAGACGCTTGGATGTGTAACATGCTGATCCTCCTAGTGAGAGAGGTTTGGATGTGTAACATGTGTTGATCCTCCTAGTGAGAGAAGACGTCTGGATGTGTAACGTGCTGATCCTCCTAGTGAGAGAAGTTTGGATGTGGAAAATGTGCTGATCCTCCTAGTGAGAGACGTTTGGGTGTTTAACATGCTGATCCTCCTCGTGAGAGAAGACGTTTGGATGTGTAACATGTACTGATCCTCCTAGTGAGAGAGGAGGTTTGGATGTGTAACGTGCTTATCCTCCTAGTGAGAGACGTTTGGATGTGTAATGTGCTGATCCTTCTAGTGAGAGAAGTGGTTTGGATGTGCCACATGTGTTGATCCTCCTAGTGAGAGAGGTTTGGATGTGTAACATGTGCTCATCCTCCTAGTGAGAGAAGAGGTTTGGATGTGTAACGTGCTGGTCCTCCTAGTAAGAGAAGTTTGTATGTGTAACGTGCTGATCCTACTTGTGAGAGACGTTTGGATGTGTAACGTACTGATCCTCCTAGTGAGAGAAGACGTTTGGATGTGTAACGTGTGCTGATCCTCCTAGTGAGAGAAATTTGGATGTGCAACATGTGCTGATCCTCCGAGTGAGAGAAGTTTGGATGTGTCACGTGCTGATCCTCCTAGTGAGAGACGTTTGGATGTTTAACATGTGGTGGTTCTCCTTTTGAGAGAGGTTTGGATGTGTAGCATGTGCTGATCCTCCTAGTGAGAGACGTTTGGATGTGTAACATGTGCTGATCCTCCGAGTGAAAGAAGTTTGCATGTGTAACGTGCTGATCCTTCTGGTGAGAGAAGACGTTTGGATGTGTAACGTGCTAATCCTCGTAGTGAGAGAAGTTTGGATGTGTAACATGTGTTGATCCTCCTAGTGAGGGACGCTAGGATGTGTAACGTGCTGATCCTCTTAGCGAGAGACGTTTGGATGTGTAACGTGTTAATCCCCCTCGTGAGAGAAATTTGGATGTGCAACATGTGCTGATCCTCCGAGTGAGAGAAGTTTGGATGTGTCACGTGCTGATCCTCCTAGTGAGAGACGTTTGGATGTTTAACATGTGGTGGTTCTCCTTTTGAGAGAGGTTTGGATGTGTAGCATGTGCTGATCCTCCTAGTGAGAGACGTTTGGATGTGTAACATGTGCTGATCCTCCGAGTGAAAGAAGTTTGCATGTGTAACGTGCTGATCCTTCTGGTGAGAGAAGACGTTTGGATGTGTCACATACTGATCCTCCTAGTGAGAGAAGTCTGGATGTGTAACATGTGCTGATCCTCCTAGTGAGAGACGTTTGGATGTGTAACGTGCTAATCCTCATAGTGAGAGCAGACGTTTGGATGTGTAACATGCTGATACTCCTAGTGAGAGAAGTTTTCATGTGTAACATGTGCTGATCCTCCTAGTGAGATACGTTTGGATGTGTAACGTGTTGATCCTCCTAGTGAGAGAGCACGTTTGGATGTGTAACATGTGCTGATCCTCCTAGTGAGAGAGGTTTGGATGTGTAACATGTGTTGATCCTCCTAGTGAGAGAAGACGTCTGGATGTGTAACGTGCTGATCCTCCTAGTGAGAGAAGTTTGGATGTGGAAAATGTGCTGATCCTCCTAGTGAGAGATGTTTGGGTGTTTAACATGCTGATCCTCCTCATGAGAGAAGACGTTTGGATGTGTAACATGTGCTGATCCTTTTAGTGAGAGACGTTTGGATGTGTAACGTGCTGTTCCTCCTAGTGAGAGAAATTTGGATGTGTAACATGTGTTGATCCTCCTAATGAGAGTAGTCTGGACGTGTAACATGTGCTGATCCTCCTAGTGAGAGACGTTTGGATGTGTAACGTGCTGTTCCTCCTAGTGAGAGACATTTGGATGTGTAACGTGCTGATCCTCCTAGTGAGAGAAGTTTGGATGTGGAAAATGTGCTGATCCTCCTAGTGAGAGACGTTTGGGTGTTTAACATGCTGATCCTCCTCATGAGAGAAGACGTTTGGATGTGTAACATGTGCTGATCCTCCTAGTGAGAGACGTTTGGATGTGTAACGTGCTGTTCCTCCTAGTGAGAGAAATTTGGATGTGTAACATGTGTTGATCCTCCTAATGAGAGTAGTCTGGACGTGTAACATGTGCTGATCCTCCTAGTGAGAGACGTTTGGATGTGTAACGTGCTAATCCTCATAGTGAGAGAAGACGTTTGGATGTGTAACGTGATGATCCTCGCAGTGAGAGAAGTTTGGATGTGTAACGTGTTGATCCTCCTAGTGAGAGACGCTTGGATGTGTAACATGCTGATCCTCCTAGTTAGAGACGTTTGGATGTGTAACGTTCTGATCCTCCTAGCGAGAGAAGACGTTTGGATGTGTAACGTGCTGATCCTCCTAGTGAGAGAAGTTTGAATGTGTAACGTGTGCTGATCCTACTAGTGAGAGAATACGTTTGGATGTGTAACGTGCTAATCCTCGTAGTGAGAGAAGTTTGGATGTGTAACATGTGTTGATCCTCCTAGTGAGAGACGTTTGGATGTGTAACATGTGCTGATCCTCCGAGTGAAAGAAGTTTGCATGTGTAACGTGCTGATCGTCCTTGTGAGAGAAGACGTTTGGATGTGTAACATGTGCTGATCCTCATAGTGAGAGATGTTTGGATGTGTAACGTGCTGATCCTTCTGGTGAGACAAGACGTTTGGATGTGTCACGTGCTGATCCTCCTAGTGAGAGAAGTCTGGATGTGTAACATGTGCTGGTCCTCCTAGTGAGAGACGTTTGGATGTGTAACGTGCTAATCCTCATATTGAGAGAAGACGTTTGGATTTGTAACATGCTGATACACCTAGTGAGAGAAGTTTGGATGTGTAACATGTGCTGATCCTCCTAGTGAGATACGTTTGGATGTGTAACGTGTTGATCCTTCTAGTGAGAGAAGACGTTTGGATGTGTAACATGTGCTGATCCTCCTAGTGAGAGAGGTTTGGATGTGTAACATGTGTTGATCCTCCTAGTGAGAGAAGACGTCTGGATGTGTAACGTGCTGATCCTCCTAGTGAGAGAAGTTTGGATGTGGAAAATGTGCTGATCCTCCTAGTGAGAGACGTTTGGGTGTTTAACATGCTGATCCTCCTCGTGAGAGAAGACGTTTGGATGTGTACCATGTGCTGATCCTCCTAGTGAGAGACGTTTGGATGTGTAACATGCTGTTCCTCCTAGTGAGAGAAATTTGGATGTGTAACATCTGTTGATCCTCCTAGTGAGAGTAGTCTGGACGTGTAACATGTGCTGATCCTCCTAGTGAGAGACGTTTGGATGTGTAACGTGCTGTTCCTCCTAGTGAGAGACATTTGGATGTGTAACGTGTTAATTCCCCTCGTGAGAGACGTTTGGATGTGTAACATGCTGAACCTCCTCGTGAGAGAAGACGTTTGGATGTGTAACATGTGCTGATCCTCCTAGTGAGAGACGTTTGGATGTGTAACATGTGCTGATCCTCCTAGTGAGAGAGGAGGTTTGGATGTGTAACGTGCTTATCCTCCTAGTGAGAGACGTTTGGATGTGTAATGTGCTGATCCTTCTAGTGAGAGAAGTGGTTTGGATGTGCCACATGTGCTGATCCTCCTAGTGAGAGAGGTTTGCATGTGTAACATGTGCTCATCCTCCTAGTGAGAGAAGTTTGGATGTGTAGCATGTGTTGATCCTCCTAGTGAGAGAAGAGGTTTGGATGTGTAACGTGCTGGTCCTCCTAGTAAGAGAAGTTTGTATGTGTAACGCGCTGATCCTCCTTGTGAGAGACGTTTGGATGTGTAACGTGCCGATCCTCCTAGTGAGAGAAGACGTTTGGATGTGTAACGTGTGCTGATCCTCCTAGTGAGAGAAGACGATTGGATGTGTAACGTGATGATCCTCGCAGTGAGAGAAGTTTGGATGTGTAACGTGTTGATCCTCCTAGTGAGAGACGCTTGGATGTGTAACATGCTGATCCTCCTAGTTAGAGACGTTTGGATGTGTAACGTGCTGATCCTCCTCGTGAGAGAAGACGTTTGGATGTGTAACATGTGATGATCCTCCTAGTGAGAGAAGACATTTGGATGTGTAACGTACTGATCCTCCTAGTGAGAGAAGACATTTGGATGTGTAACTTGTGTTGATCCTCCTAGTGAGAGAACTTTGGATGTGTAACATGTGCTGATCCTCCTAGTAAGAGAAGTCTGGACGTGTAATATGTGCTGATCCTCCTAGTGAGAGACGTTTGGATGTGTAACATGTGCTGATCCTCCTAGTGAGAGAGGAGGTTTGGATGTGTAACGTGCTTATCCTCCTAGTGAGAGACGTTTGGGTGTTTAACATGCTGATCCTGCTCATGAGAGAAGACGTTTGGATGTGTAACATGTGCTGATCCTCCTAGTGAGAGACGTTTGGATGTGTAACGTGCTGTTCCTCCTAGTGAGAGAAATTTGGATGTGTAACATGTGTTGATCCTCCTAATGAGAGTAGTCTGGACGTGTAACATGTGCTGATCCTCCTAGTGAGGGACGTTTGGATGTGTAACGTGCTGTTCCTCCTAGTGAGAGACATTTGGATGTGTAACGTGCTGATCCTCCTAGTGAGAGAAGTTTGGATGTGGAAAATGTGCTGATCCTCCTAGTGACAGACGTTTGGGTGTTTAACATGCTGATCCTCCTCATGAGAGAAGACGTTTGGATGTGTAACATGTGCTGATCCTCCTAGTGAGAGACGTTTGGATGTGTAACGTGCTGTTCCTCCTAGTGAGAGAAATTTGGATGTGTAACATGTGTTGATCCTCCTAATGAGAGTAGTCTGGACGTGTAACATGTGCTGATCCTCCTAGTGAGAGACGTTTGGATGTGTAACGTGCTAATCCTCATAGTGAGAGAAGACGTTTGGATGTGTAACATGCTGATACTCCTAGTGAGAGAAGTTTGGATGTGTAACATGTGCTGATCCTCCTAGTGAGATACGTTTGGATGTGTAACATGTGCTGATCCTCCTAGTGAGAGAGGAGGTTTGGATGTGTAACGTGCTTATCCTCCTAGTGAGAGACGTTTGGATGTGTAATGTGCTGATCCGTCTAGTGAGAGAAGTGGTTTGGATGTGCCACATGTGCTGATCCTCCTAGTGAGAGAGGTTTTGATGTGTAACATGTGCTCATCCTCCTAGTGAGAGAAGTTTGGATGTGTAGCATGTGTTGATCCTCCTAGTGAGAGAAGAGGTTTGGATGTGTAACGTGCTGGTCCTCCTAGTAAGAGAAGTTTGTATGTGTAACGCGCTGATCCTCCTTGTGAGAGACGTTTGGATGTGTAACGTGTTGATCCTCCTAGTGAGAGACGCTTGGATGTGTAACATGCTGATCCTCCTAGTTAGAGACGTTTGGATGTGTAACGTGCTGATCCTCCTCGTGAGAGAAGACGTTTGGATGTGTAACATGTGATGATCCTCCTAGTGAGAGAAGACATTTGGATGTGTAACGTACTGATCCTCCTAGTGAGAGAAGACATTTGGATGTGTAACTTGTGTTGATCCTCCTAGTGAGAGAACTTTGGATGTGTAACATGTGCTGATCCTCCTAGTAAGAGAAGTCTGGACGTGTAATATGTGCTGATCCTCCTAGTGAGAGACGTTTGGATGTGTAACATGTGCTGATCCTCCTAGTGAGAGAGGAGGTTTGGATGTGTAACGTGCTTATCCTCCTAGTGAGAGACGTTTGGGTGTTTAACATGCTGATCCTCCTCATGAGAGAAGACGTTTGGATGTGTAACATGTGCTGATCCTCCTAGTGAGAGACGTTTGGATGTGTAACGTGCTGTTCCTCCTAGTGAGAGAAATTTGGATGTGTAACATGTGTTGATCCTCCTAATGAGAGTAGTCTGGACGTGTAACATGTGCTGATCCTCCTAGTGAGGGACGTTTGGATGTGTAACGTGCTGTTCCTCCTAGTGAGAGACATTTGGATGTGTAACGTGCTGATCCTCCCAGTGAGAGAAGTTTGGATGTGGAAAATGTGCTGATCCTCCTAGTGACAGACGTTTGGGTGTTTAACATGCTGATCCTCCTCATGAGAGAAGACGTTTGGATGTGTAACATGTGCTGATCCTCCTAGTGAGAGACGTTTGGATGTGTAACGTGCTGTTCCTCCTAGTGAGAGAAATTTGGATGTGTAACATGTGTTGATCCTCCTAATGAGAGTAGTCTGGACGTGTAACGTGCTGATCCTCCTAGTGAGAGACGTTTGGATGTGTAACGTGCTAATCCTCATAGTGAGAGAAGACGTTTGGATGTGTAACATGCTGATACTCCTAGTGAGAGAAGTTTGGATGTGTAACATGTGCTGATCCTCCTAGTGAGATACGTTTGGATGTGTAACATGTGCTGATCCTCCTAGTGAGAGAGGAGGTTTGGATGTGTAACGTGCTTATCCTCCTAGTGAGAGACGTTTGGATGTGTAATGTGCTGATCCGTCTAGTGAGAGAAGTGGTTTGGATGTGCCACATGTGCTGATCCTCCTAGTTAGAGAGGTTTTGATGTGTAACATGTGCTCATCCTCCTAGTGAGAGAAGTTTGGATGTGTAGCATGTGTTGATCCTCCTAGTGAGAGAAGAGGTTTGGATGTGTAACGTGCTGGTCCTCCTAGTAAGAGAAGTTTGTATGTGTAACGCGCTGATCCTCCTTGTGAGAGACGTTTGGATGTGTAACGTGCTGATCCTCCTAGTGAGAGAAGACGTTTGGATGTGTAACGTGTGCTGATCCTCCTAGTGAGAGAAGACGATTGGATGTGTAACGTGATGATCCTCGCAGTGAGAGAAGTTTGGATGTGTAACGTGTTGATCCTCCTAGTGAGAGACGCTTGGATGTGTAACATGCTGATCCTCCTAGTGAGAGAGGTTTGGATGTGTAACATGTGTTGATCCTCCTAGTGAGAGAAGACGTCTGGATGTGTAACGTGCTGATCCTCCTAGTGAGAGAAGTTTGGATGTGGAAAATGTGCTGATCCTCCTAGTGAGAGACGTTTGGGTGTTTAACATGCTGATCCTCCTCGTGAGAGAAGACGTTTGGATGTGTAACATGTACTGATCCTCCTAGTGAGAGAGGAGGTTTGGATGTGTAACGTGCTTATCCTCCTAGTGAGAGACGTTTGGATGTGTAATGTGCTGATCCTTCTAGTGAGAGAAGTGGTTTGGATGTGCCACATGTGCTGATCCTCCTAGTGAGAGAGGTTTGGATGTGTAACATGTGCTCATCCTCCTAGTGAGAGAAGAGGTTTGGATGTGTAACGTGCTGGTCCTCCTAGTAAGAGAAGTTTGTATGTGTAACGTGCTGATCCTCCTTGTGAGAGACGTTTGGATGTGTAACGTACTGATCCTCCTAGTGAGAGAAGACGTTTGGATGTGTAACGTGTGCTGATCCTCCTAGTGAGAGAAATTTGGATGTGCAACATGTGCTGATCCTCCGAGTGAGAGAAGTTTGGATGTGTCACGTGCTGATCCTCCTAGTGAGAGACGTTTGGATGTTTAACATGTGGTGGTTCTCCTTTTGAGAGAGGTTTGGATGTGTAGCATGTGCTGATCCTCCTAGTGAGAGACGTTTGGATGTGTAACATGTGCTGATCCTCCGAGTGAAAGAAGTTTGCATGTGTAACGTGCTGATCCTTCTGGTGAGAGAAGACGTTTGGATGTGTAACGTGCTAATCCTCGTAGTGAGAGAAGTTTGGATGTGTAACATGTGTTGATCCTCCTAGTGAGGGACGCTAGGATGTGTAACGTGCTGATCCTCTTAGCGAGAGACGTTTGGATGTGTAACGTGTTAATCCCCCTCGTGAGAGAAATTTGGATGTGCAACATGTGCTGATCCTCCGAGTGAGAGAAGTTTGGATGTGTCACGTGCTGATCCTCCTAGTGAGAGACGTTTGGATGTTTAACATGTGGTGGTTCTCCTTTTGAGAGAGGTTTGGATGTGTAGCATGTGCTGATCCTCCTAGTGAGAGACGTTTGGATGTGTAACATGTGCTGATCCTCCGAGTGAAAGAAGTTTGCATGTGTAACGTGCTGATCCTTCTGGTGAGAGAAGACGTTTGGATGTGTCACATGCTGATCCTCCTAGTGAGAGAAGTCTGGATGTGTAACATGTGCTGATCCTCCTAGTGAGAGACGTTTGGATGTGTAACGTGCTAATCCTCATAGTGAGAGCAGACGTTTGGATGTGTAACATGCTGATACTCCTAGTGAGAGAAGTTTTCATGTGTAACATGTGCTGATCCTCCTAGTGAGATACGTTTGGATGTGTAACGTGTTGATCCTCCTAGTGAGAGAGCACGTTTGGATGTGTAACATGTGCTGATCCTCCTAGTGAGAGAGGTTTGGATGTGTAACATGTGTTGATCCTCCTAGTGAGAGAAGACGTCTGGATGTGTAACGTGCTGATCCTCCTAGTGAGAGAAGTTTGGATGTGGAAAATGTGCTGATCCTCCTAGTGAGAGATGTTTGGGTGTTTAACATGCTGATCCTCCTCATGAGAGAAGACGTTTGGATGTGTAACATGTGCTGATCCTCCTAGTGAGAGACGTTTGGATGTGTAACGTGCTGTTCCTCCTAGTGAGAGAAATTTGGATGTGTAACATGTGTTGATCCTCCTAATGAGAGTAGTCTGGACGTGTAACATGTGCTGATCCTCCTAGTGAGAGACGTTTGGATGTGTAACGTGCTGTTCCTCCTAGTGAGAGACATTTGGATGTGTAACGTGCTGATCCTCCTAGTGAGAGAAGTTTGGATGTGGAAAATGTGCTGATCCTCCTAGTGAGAGACGTTTGGGTGTTTAACATGCTGATCCTCCTCATGAGAGAAGACGTTTGGATGTGTAACATGTGCTGATCCTCCTAGTGAGAGACGTTTGGATGTGTAACGTGCTGTTCCTCCTAGTGAGAGAAATTTGGATGTGTAACATGTGTTGATCCTCCTAATGAGAGTAGTCTGGACGTGTAACATGTGCTGATCCTCCTAGTGAGAGACGTTTGGATGTGTAACGTGCTAATCCTCATAGTGAGAGAAGACGTTTGGATGTGTAACATGCTGATACTCCTAGTGAGAGAAGTTTGGATGTGTAACATGTGCTGATCCTCCTAGTGAGATACGTTTGGATGTGTAACATGTGCTGATCCTCCTAGTGAGAGAGGAGGTTTGGATGTGTAACGTGCTTATCCTCCTAGTGAGAGACGTTTGGATGTGTAATGTGCTGATCCGTCTAGTGAGAGAAGTGGTTTGGATGTGCCACATGTGCTGATCCTCCTAGTGAGAGAGGTTTGGATGTGTAACATGTGCTCATCCTCCTAGTGAGAGAAGTTTGGATGTGTAGCATGTGTTGATCCTCCTAGTGAGAGAAGAGGTTTGGATGTGTAACGTGCTGGTCCTCCTAGTAAGAGAAGTTTGTATGTGTAACGCGCTGATCCTCCTTGTGAGAGACGTTTGGATGTGTAACGTGCTGATCCTCCTAGTGAGAGAAGACGTTTGGATGTGTAACGTGTGCTGATCCTCCTAGTGAGAGAAGACGATTGGATGTGTAACGTGATGATCCTCGCAGTGAGAGAAGTTTGGATGTGTAACGTGTTGATCCTCCTAGTGAGAGACGCTTGGATGTGTAACATGCTGATCCTCCTAGTTAGAGACGTTTGGATGTGTAACGTTCTGATCCTCCTAGCGAGAGAAGACGTTTGGATGTGTAACGTGCTGATCCTCCTAGTGAGAGAAGTTTGAATGTGTAACGTGTGCTGATCCTACTAGTGAGAGAATACGTTTGGATGTGTAACGTGCTAATCCTCGTAGTGAGAGAAGTTTGGATGTGTAACATGTGTTGATCCTCCTAGTGAGAGACGTTTGGATGTGTAACATGTGCTGATCCTCCGAGTGAAAGAAGTTTGCATGTGTAACGTGCTGATCGTCCTTGTGAGAGAAGACGTTTGGATGTGTAACATGTGCTGATCCTCATAGTGAGAGATGTTTGGATGTGTAACGTGCTGATCCTTCTGGTGAGACAAGACGTTTGGATGTGTCACGTGCTGATCCTCCTAGTGAGAGAAGTCTGGATGTGTAACATGTGCTGGTCCTCCTAGTGAGAGACGTTTGGATGTGTAACGTGCTAATCCTCATAGTGAGAGAAGACGTTTGGATGTGTAACATGCTGATACACCTAGTGAGAGAAGTTTGGATGTGTAACATGTGCTGATCCTCCTAGTGAGATACGTTTGGATGTGTAACGTGCTGATCCTTCTAGTGAGAGAAGACGTTTGGATGTGTAACATGTGCTGATCCTCCTAGTGAGAGAGGTTTGGATGTGTAACATGTGTTGATCCTCCTAGTGAGAGAAGACGTCTGGATGTGTAACGTGCTGATCCTCCTAGTGAGAGAAGTTTGGATGTGGAAAATGTGCTGATCCTCCTAGTGAGAGACGTTTGGGTGTTTAACATGCTGATCCTCCTCGTGAGAGAAGACGTTTGGATGTGTAACATGTGCTGATCCTCCTAGTGAGAGACGTTTGGATGTGTAACATGCTGTTCCTCCTAGTGAGAGAAATTTGGATGTGTAACATGTGTTGATCCTCCTAGTGAGAGTAGTCTGGACATGTAACATGTGCTGATCCTCCTAGTGAGAGACGTTTGGATGTGTAACGTGCTGTTCCTCCTAGTGAGAGACATTTGGATGTGTAACGTGTTAATTCCCCTCGTGAGAGACGTTTGGATGTGTAACATGCTGAACCTCCTCGTGAGAGAAGACGTTTGGATGTGTAACATGTGCTGATCCTCCTAGTGAGAGACGTTTGGATGTGTAACATGTGCTGATCCTCCTAGTGAGAGAGGAGGTTTGGATGTGTAACGTGCTTATCCTCCTAGTGAGAGACGTTTGGATGTGTAATGTGCTGATCCTTCTAGTGAGAGAAGTGGTTTGGATGTGCCACATGTGCTGATCCTCCTAGTGAGAGAGGTTTGCATGTGTAACATGTGCTCATCCTCCTAGTGAGAGAAGTTTGGATGTGTAGCATGTGTTGATCCTCCTAGTGAGAGAAGAGGTTTGGATGTGTAACGTGCTGGTCCTCCTAGTAAGAGAAGTTTGTATGTGTAACGCGCTGATCCTCCTTGTGAGAGACGTTTGGATGTGTAACGTGCCGATCCTCCTAGTGAGAGAAGACGTTTGGATGTGTAACGTGTGCTGATCCTCCTAGTGAGAGAAGACGATTGGATGTGTAACGTGATGATCCTCGCAGTGAGAGAAGTTTGGATGTGTAACGTGTTGATCCTCCTAGTGAGAGACGCTTGGATGTGTAACATGCTGATCCTCCTAGTTAGAGACGTTTGGATGTGTAACGTGCTGATCCTCCTCGTGAGAGAAGACGTTTGGATGTGTAACATGTGATGATCCTCCTAGTGAGAGAAGACATTTGGATGTGTAACGTACTGATCCTCCTAGTGAGAGAAGACATTTGGATGTGTAACTTGTGTTGATCCTCCTAGTGAGAGAACTTTGGATGTGTAACATGTGCTGATCCTCCTAGTAAGAGAAGTCTGGACGTGTAATATGTGCTGATCCTCCTAGTGAGAGACGTTTGGATGTGTAACATGTGCTGATCCTCCTAGTGAGAGAGGAGGTTTGGATGTGTAACGTGCTTATCCTCCTAGTGAGAGACGTTTGGATGTGTAATGTGCTGATCCGTCTAGTGAGAGAAGTGGTTTGGATGTGCCACATGTGCTGATCCTCCTAGTGAGAGAGGTTTGGATGTGTAACATGTGCTCATCCTCCTAGTGAGAGAAGTTTGGATGTGTAGCATGTGTTCATCCTCCTAGTGAGAGAGGAGGTTTGGATGTGTAACGTGCTTATCCTCCTAGTGAGAGACGTTTGGATGTGTAATGTGCTGATCCTTCTAGTGAGAGAAGTGGTTTGGATGTGCCACATGTGCTGATCCTCCTAGTGAGAGAGGTTTGCATGTGTAACATGTGCTCATCCTCCTAGTGAGAGAAGTTTGGATGTGTAGCATGTGTTGATCCTCCTAGTGAGAGAAGAGGTTTGGATGTGTAACGTGCTGGTCCTCCTAGTAAGAGAAGTTTGTATGTGTAACGCGCTGATCCTCCTTGTGAGAGACGTTTGGATGTGTAACGTGCCGATCCTCCTAGTGAGAGAAGACGTTTGGATGTGTAACGTGTGCTGATCCTCCTAGTGAGAGAAGACGATTGGATGTGTAACGTGATGATCCTCGCAGTGAGAGAAGTTTGGATGTGTAACGTGTTGATCCTCCTAGTGAGAGACGCTTGGATGTGTAACATGCTGATCCTCCTAGTTAGAGACGTTTGGATGTGTAACGTGCTGATCCTCCTCGTGAGAGAAGACGTTTGGATGTGTAACATGTGATGATCCTCCTAGTGAGAGAAGACATTTGGATGTGTAACGTACTGATCCTCCTAGTGAGAGAAGACATTTGGATGTGTAACTTGTGTTGATCCTCCTAGTGAGAGAACTTTGGATGTGTAACATGTGCTGATCCTCCTAGTAAGAGAAGTCTGGACGTGTAATATGTGCTGATCCTCCTAGTGAGAGACGTTTGGATGTGTAACATGTGCTGATCCTCCTAGTGAGAGAGGAGGTTTGGATGTGTAACGTGCTTATCCTCCTAGTGAGAGACGTTTGGATGTGTAATGTGCTGATCCGTCTAGTGAGAGAAGTGGTTTGGATATGCCACATGTGCTGATCCTCCTAGTGAGAGAGGTTTGGATGTGTAACATGTGCTCATCCTCCTAGTGAGAGAAGTTTGGATGTGTAGCATGTGTTCATCCTCCTAGTGAGAGAAGAGGTTTGGATGTGTAACGTGCTGGTCCTCCTAGTAAGAGAAGTTTGTATGTGTAACGCGCTGATCCTCCTTGTGAGAGACGTTTGGATGTGTAACGTGCTGATCCTCCTAGTGAGAGAAGACGTTTGGATGTGTAACGTGTGCTGATCCTCCTAGTGAGAGAAGACGATTGGATGTGTAACGTGATGATCCTCGCAGTGAGAGAAGTTTGGATGTGTAACGTGTTGATCCTCCTAGTGAGAGACGCTTGGATGTGTAACATGCTGATCCTCCTAGTTAGAGACGTTTGGATGTGTAACGTTCTGATCCTCCTAGCGAGAGAAGACGTTTGGATGTGTAACGTGCTGATCCTCCTAGTGAGAGAAGTTTGAATGTGTAACGTGTGCTGATCCTACTAGTGAGAGAATACGTTTGGATGTGTAACGTGCTAATCCTCGTAGTGAGAGAAGTTTGGATGTGTAACATGTGTTGATCCTCCTAGTGAGAGACGCTTGGACGTGTAACGTGCTGATCCTCTTAGTGAGAGACGTTTGGATGTGTAACGTGTTAATCCCCCTCGTGAGAGAAATTTGGATGTGCAACATGTGCTGATCCTCCGAGTGAGAGAAGTTTGGATGTGTCACGTGCTGATCCTCCTAGTGAGAGACGTTTGGATGTTTAACATGTGGTGGTTCTCCTTTTGAGAGAGGTTTGGATGTGTAGCATGGGCTGATCCTCCTAGTGAGAGACGTTTGGATGTGTAACGTGCTGATCCTCCGAGTGAAAGAAGTTTGCATATGTAACGTGCTGATCGTCCTTGTGAGAGAAGACGTTTGGATGTGTAACATGTGCTGATCCTCATTGTGAGAGATGTTTGGATGTGTAACGTGCTGATCCTTCTGGTGAGACAAGACGTTTGGATGTGTCACGTGCTGATCCTCCTAGTGAGAGAAGTCTGGATGTGTAACATGTGCTGGTCCTCCTAGTGAGAGATGTTTGGATGTGTAACGTGCTAATCCTCATAGTGAGAGAAGACGTTTGGATGTGTAACATGCTGATACTCCTAGTGAGAGAAGTTTGGATGTGTAACATGTCCTGATCCTCCTAGTGAGATACGTTTGGATGTGTAACGTGCTAATCCTTCTTGTGAGAGAAGACGTTTGGATGTGTAACATGTGTTGATCCTCCTAGTGAGAGTAGTCTGGACGTGTAACATGTGCTGATCCTCCTAGTGAGAGACGTTTGGATGTGTAACGTGCTGTTCCTCCTAGTGAGAGACGTTTGGATGTGTAACGTGCTAATCCTCGTAGTGAGAGAAGTTTGGATGTGTAACATGTGTTGATCCTCCTAGTGAGAGACGCTTGGATGTGTAACGTGCTGATCCTCTTAGTGAGAGACGTTTGGATGTGTAACGTGTTAATCCCCCTCGTGAGAGAAATTTGGATGTGCAACATGTGCTGATCCTCCGAGTGAGAGAAGTTTGGATGTGTCACGTGCTGATCCTCCTAGTGAGAGACGTTTGGATGTTTAACATGTGGTGGTTCTCCTTTTGAGAGAGGTTTGGATGTGTAGCAAGTGCTGATCCTCCTAGTGAGAGACGTTTGGATGTGTAACATGTGCTGATCCTCCGAGTGAAAGAAGTTTGCATGTGTAACGTGCTGATCGTCCTTGTGAGAGAAGACGTTTGGATGTGTAACATGTGCTGATCCTCATAGTGAGAGACGTTTGGATGTGTAACTTGCTGATCCTTCTGGTGAGAGAAGACGTTTGGATGTGTCACATGCTGATCCTCCTAGTGAGAGAAGTCTGGATGTGTAACATGTGCTGATCCTCCTAGTGAGAGACGTTTGGATGTGTAACGTGCTAATCTTGCTCTTTCCTTTCCAATCTTTCTTTATACTTTATTCTTTTTACCTGCTGCCAGTTGTGTTCAGCTCTTTTGCCACGGGAGCTTTGGCTAATAGGTCTTTTCTATTCTTTTCCTTCACTCGTTTTTTCGAGTTTTCTTGTTTCATCACCTCTTGTTACGCCTAATTATTTAGTGCGTGAGGTTCTTTTATTCGTTTTTCTCGCTGTTTATCGAGATCGCCTTGGTTTTTGGAGGTTGCTTTGTTTTGCCTTGTGCTAGGGAGGTTTTGCTCCTGATCCTGTGTTATCCCAGTCCTGGTGCGTCTACTTCCGCGTTTTGTGCCGTATCTCTCCCTCAGTTGCACAAGCACAAACTCCTCCCATTCCCATGCCCCATACTCTTAAAGAGCCTAAACTCCAACTACTCCCTCGTTATGGTGGGGAACCGGAAAAATGCAGACCATTTCTGACACAATTTATTATTTTTTTTCATGCACAACCCTCCCCTTTCACTACATCAGATTCCTGTGTAGCATTTATTTTGTCACTTATGTCTGATCAGGCTCTCTCTTGGGCTGACCCCCTAATTCGGGCCAACGCTCCTGTTATTCGTGATTCAATCCAGCTAATGAATGAGATGCAGCTGGGTTTTGATCACGAGGTCTCAGGTGAAGAGGCAGCCAGGAGATTGACCAGTTTGCGCCAGGGAACCGGCCCGCTAAAATCCTTTTTGTTAAAAGCGTTGTCCAACCCCATTAAGGACATGTTAGCTATGCTTGAGCCACCCGCTACGTTCAGTGACCTGGTCATCACGGCTATACACCTTGATAAGGTGACAGTGTAGTATAATGGTTCAGGAACTGGTTAACCCTTTAAAGCCGGACCGTTCTAATTTCAGAACAATTGTTCTGATGGTTTGACGTTTAATATCTCTGCCGTCCAATCACTGATTTCCTTTTTGAAAAATGCGAGTTAGAGATGACAAAATAAGCTACAATTGCATATAATTGGTTCATGAGCTTAGTGGGCGGGGATTTCTTTCTAGACCGCTAGATGAAACCACATGTCAAGCGCGTAAGTCTCCACTTGTCTCACCGCGGACGGAGCTACCACCTCGGACAGAAGACCATCGTTTGAAGACTTGATGGCGACTGAAGGAAACCCAGTAAACTCCCTGAGGTAAAAAGCATTTAAGATAATAATTAACCATGGATATTACTTAAGAAACTATTTTATTTTGAATAATCTCAGATTGTCACTTGAAATTCGCTAACGTTCGTGTAGCTAAAGCTCTAGCTTCAAATGAGAAGCCACTGTGTTATTCTTTCCTCATCTGGTTTCGAGATGAAATTGTGAAAAAGTCTGTCATACAATTAACATAAGTGAAGTGATAGATGTGAATATTTTCCGTATTTAGTGTCGACTTTGATAACTAAATAATAACTAAAGCTAAAAACAGTGACGGTAACGTTAGTCTTAGCTCAGCTGTTGTGAGGCGTTTTATTTTCCGAGGAGTTTTGTTTTCTAGCTTGTAGCTCCGCTGTTTGTCTTGCTATCTTTGTGAATTTTTGAAATTGTGAAAAAGTCTGTCGTACAATTAACATGATTGAAGTGGTAGATGTGAATATTTTCCGTATTTACTGTCGACTTTGATAACTAAATAATAACTAAAGCTAAAAACAGTGACGGTAACGTTAGTCTTAGCTCTTAGTGCCTCAGCGCGAACAGCTGTTGTGAGGCGTTTAATTTTCGGAGTTTTATTTTCTAGCTTGTAGCTCCGCTGTTTGTCTTGCTATCTTTGTGAATAATTGAGCCAATGTCACTGATGACTTAACATTAGGTCTGTTTATTACATTATGCGTTTATTACATTACAAAAAATTGCTAGCATTGTGTTCTGGCGCTTTTAGATTGTGGACACATGCATAAAGTGTTTGCATCTATTCTGGACACGCATAAAGTGTTGCAAGGTGCTGTAAGGTAATGTCATTCGTGATAGTATACAGTCCATTAGTGACTCAGAAATGGTTTTATATGATATAAAATGTGTGTGTGTGTGTGTATATACAGTCAAGCCGGAAAGTCTCCCCGCCCCTTTCACCTTCTCCACGTTTTATTACGTTTCAGACTTATACTACAATAGATTGAGTTCATTTTTTGCCTC
Source organism: Synaphobranchus kaupii (assembly GCA_029718625.1). Classification (NCBI taxonomy): domain Eukaryota; kingdom Metazoa; phylum Chordata; class Actinopteri; order Anguilliformes; family Synaphobranchidae; genus Synaphobranchus; species Synaphobranchus kaupii. Next base: position 47,725,163 of record CM056379.1, on the reverse strand, counting down.
AAACATCTACACACAATAGCCAATAATGACACAGTGAAAACAGGTTTTTAGAAAATATGCAATTTTATTTTACTGACAAAAATTGGTTATTTAGGGGTTACATATCTGTACACACCCTTAGCCTAATACTTGGTTGCTGCACCTTTGGCAGCGATTACAGCTTCAAGTCATCTTGGGAAAGAAGCTACGAGCTTGGCACACTTGTTTCTGGACATTTTTGCCCATTCCTCTTGGCATATCCTTGCAAGCTCCGTCAGGTTGGATGGGGAGCGTCGGTACACAGCCATTTTCAGCTCTTTCCACAGATGTTCAATTGGATTCAGGTCTGGGCTCTGGCTGGGCCACTCAAGGACATGCACAGACTTTCTCCGAAGCCACTCCTTTGTTCTCTTGGCTGTGTGCTTCGGGTCGTTGTCATGTTGGAAGGTAAACCTTCGCCCCAGTCTGAGGTCCAGAGCGCTCTGGAGCAGGTTTTCTTCAAGGATCTCGGTGTACTTAGCTGCATTCATCTTTCCCTCTATCAGGACTAGTCGCCCCGTTCCCGCTGCTGAAAAACATCTCCATATCATGATGCTGCCACCGCCATGCTTCACTGTAGGGATGGTATTAGCCAGGTGATGAACGGTGCCTGGTTTCCTCCAGACGTGACGCTTGGTATTCAGGCCTAAAAGTTCCATTTTGGTTTCATCAGACCAGAGAATCTTGATTCTCATGGTTTGAGAGTCCTCTAGGTGCCTTTTGGCAAACTCCATGCGGGCTGTGATGTGCCTTTTACTAAGGAGGGGCTTCCGTCTGGCCACTGTACCATAGGCCTGATTGGTGGAGTGCTGCCTGGATGGTTGATCTTCTGAAAGGTTCTCCCATCTCCACAAGGATACGCTGGAGCTCTGTCAGAGTGACCCTCGGGTTCCTGCTCACCTCCCTGGCCAAGGACCGTCTTCCCCAATTGCTCAGTTTGGCCAGGCGGCCAGGTCTAGGAAGATTCTTGGTGGTTCCAAACTTCTTCCATTTACGAATGATGGTGGCCACTGTGCTCTTTGGGACCTGTAAAGCTGCAGAGATTTTTCTGTACCCTTCTCCAGATCTATGCCTTGACACAATCCTGTTTCTGAGGTCTGCAGATAACTCCTTTGACTCCATGGCTTGTAGTTTGCTCTGACATGCACTGTCAACTGTGGGACCTTATATAGGCAGGTGTTGGCAATCCCCAATCATGTCCAATCAATTGTATTTATCACAGGTGGACTCCAATTAAGTTGTAGAAACATCTCAAGCAGTATGAGTGGAAACAAAATGCACCTCAGCTCACTTTTGGGTGTCATATCAAAGGGTGTGCACACTTGTGTACATATAATATTTTACATTTAGATTTTTTATAAATTAGCACAAATGTCTAAAAACCTGTTTTCACTTTGTCATTATGGGCTATTTTGTGTAGAATTTTGAGACAAAAAATGAACTCAATCTATTGTAGAATATGTCTGTAACGTAATAAAACGTGGAGAAGGTGAAAGGGGTGGGGAGACTTTCCGGCTTGACTGTATATATATATATATATATATAATGATGTATATTTATATGTTATGGATGAATGAAAAGGCAACTGATTATATATTTATGTTTCGCAGCGATGGATGTCGATGCAGATGATTACAGCTGCCTGCTTCAGTCCCTGAAGAGGAGGAGGGCACTAACATCAGATGAGCTGAGGGTCACCGCAGAGCATGACATGGATGACCATCAGGGCATGCACTGTGTGAAGGAGGATGCACTGGATGCAGAGCTGCTGCGGGCGCAAGTGCAGACTGAGGAGTTGGAGGAGGATGACGAGATGGACTGTGATCTTGAGCCGAGACCAGCATCAGAACGGTATGTATGTATGTGTGTAGACTGTGTTTATTGATAATGCTTAGCTTTCTCATATGGCTAATATTCACATTACTAACTTAGTTCCTCCCATGATTATTTTGGGAATGGTTAGCCATTTTCGCACAGGTCCTAAGTCAGCTAGAAAGCGTAAATGCTTCTCTGACTCTGTCTCGTACCCTTCCTATGCTGACGTGGATGCACAGGCACCAGAACCTCTCCTGTTTACATCCAGCCGTCTGCTTGGTTTAGATTTAGGGAGCGTGCGCAGGGCCGTGTGGTTGACGACGAGTGTGATGCTGCGTGAAATTGACTTTTTCATGCTGTTCTTCACCCAGGCTATAGTTGCGGATATTTGCGGCTTTACAAACCGGCAGGGGTGGGAGCTAGTTTTAAATTGCGCGTCGTATGCCAGCATTGAAGGAGTGTGGAATGAGGTGACCCCAGATGAGTTCTACCGATTCATGGGGTTACTCATTTACATGGGATTCCACGTTCTCCCTGACATGCACCGATATTGGGGAACTAAGTCCCTTCAGGGTTCATGGGCGAGATCTTTTATGTCGCGTGACCGTTTTAAGGCTCTGTTAGCAGCTCTGCATGTTGTAGATCCTGCCACAGAGGATAACCAGGATCGTCTTAAGAAACTTCGCTACCTCATGGACCACCTCAAACAAAAGTGCCAAGAGCTGTTTCAACCAAACCAGAATCTGGCAATAGACGAGCGTATGGTGAAGTCTAAAGGTCGGTCAGGGCTAAAACAGTTTATGAAGGGCAAGCCTACTCGTTGGGGTTTCAAGTTGTGGGTGATAGCAACATCAGATTCAGGCTACACCTTGGACTTCAATGTTTACACAGGTAGTCGTGACGGTCGGGTTACTGATTTGGCCACAAAAGTTGTAGAGGCTTTAATACAGCCCTACAAAGATCAGGGTTACAATCTTTGGATTGACAACTTCTACACATCCCCAGCACTTATGGTTACATTGCGACAAATTGGGATTAATGCTTGTGGGACATGTAGAATTAACCGGAAGAAATTCCCTGAAGAATTCAAAGATGTAAAAACATGGGAACGAAAGACAGACCGTGGGGACATGAGGTGGTGTAGGGTAGAGGATGGAATCCTTGTCATCCAGTGGAAGGACACGCGTGCAGTTACATGCCTCTCCAATTTCCACAATGCGAATGACTCGACCAATGTGACTAGGCTTGTGAAAAAAGATGCCACCTGGAGCAGACAAGTGGTCCCCCAGCTTGCTGTAATCAGCGATTACAGTAAACACATGGGGGCGTTGATAGGTCAGACCAAATGATCAGCAGCTACAATGTCCTACAAAAAACGCAGAAGTGGTGGAAGACTCTTTTTTTCCACTTCATTGATATTGCTGTCGTCAATAGCTTCTTGTTGTTTCAGGAGTGGCAACACAGTCAGGCAGGGGATAAGCATAGATTAGCTGACTATAGCCAGATAACATTCAGGGAGAACCTGTCTCGTCAGCTAGCAGGCCTGGACATCCACGCGAGTTCCCCATCCCACACACTTAAGCCTGTGGCCTCGTCATTTCACGTCACCCATACCCCTGAACTGCAGAAGTCAGCTAAGAACTGTTGGCTCTGCTACAGAAAAAGCAGAATTCAACTTAAGACTAAATTTGCTTGCATGGCTCCTGAATGCAATGGTAAAAGGTTTTGCATCGTTCAAGCAGGAATTGTTTCAAAGCCTGGCTGAGTGTGACCAGTTTCGCGCAGAGGCCTAGGTCCTGAGCTAACGTGAGAGGTTGTGCAGTCCATTGTTGCCGTCCCCCTCCCCCCTCCCCTCTCTCTCCCTCTCTCTCTATATATGTATATATATATATATATATATATATATATATATCTCCACAGGTATTACAATTATTGTTATCTTATTGGTTATATTCTCTCCACAGGTATTAGACTTGTTGTTGGTTATCTTATTGGTTATATTCTCTCCACAGGTGTTACACTTGTTGTTGGTTATCTTCTTGGTTATATTCTCTCCACAGGTGTTAGACTTGTTGTTGGTTATCTTCTTGGTTATATTCTCTCCACAGGTGTTAGACTTGTTGTTGGTTATCTTCTTGGTTATATTCTCTCCACAGGTATTAGATTGTTGACTCTTCTTATCTGCTGTATCTGTACTAAAACGTTCCTGATTTTACTGTAAATAAATTCAATGCATTAATTATACATGTAACTGATATTTGCCATGGTTTGTATGTTGTTTTTAAGTTTTGCAATGTTATCATTCACTTAGTTCATCCATTTGTTGTACGTCAGTTAACATTTTTTTAAATAAAGTGTGTGTTCCATTGAACACATAAATCGTATTTCAGTGTGTGTCTTTTAATTTTGCATTATATCAATTGATTCTCAACAGTAGCTCATGAGGAGAAGAGATAAGTGGTAATGTAAAATGTCAATGAACATAACATTCTAATGCATTTTCTTCACCTTTTCCTGTCCATCACAGAAATGGTTATACCTTTTGAGCAGTAAACAGGGGCGCCTCCAGAAATTTTTCATAGGGGTGGCCAGATGGGGCCACTTAAAATCTTGGGGTGGCACACCAAAACTAAAAGCCATAATTTCAGGATTGTATTATACTGTTGTAGTATACAGGCTAGTAGAAAACTATCAGAACGACTTAAGGAAATGCCTACTGATATACTTTGGTTTATTGTGTTACATTTAATGTTACTAATGATTTAATGTGCATAGACTAATAATCGTTCAGTTAACATTTTGAGTTCCACAACAATCCTGTTTTATTGTGTTATGTATATATTAGGCAATTCATTGTTTTTAAAATAGGCTAGTTATCCTTTTCCCTAAAAAGACACATATACAGCTTAATATAAAGGTGTACATTTATTGTAATCAAAACAATTACTGGGAAAAAGCAGGTACTGGCAGATACAAACAGAAGCAAGTACAGAAACAATCATATCTTTGCTTTATGTAACACGAATTTCCCACCAGGGATCAATAGTCTCTGATTCTGATTACCAGGCTATACAGTATGTGTAACAAACACTCATATCTTTGCTTAATATAATACAACAAATAATTATTATTACAGTTACAAAAAGAACTTCCCACCAGGGATCAATAGTCTCTGATTCTGATTACCAGGCTATACAGTATGTGTAACAAACACTCATATCTTTGCTTAATATAATACAACAAATAATTATTATTACAGTTACAAAAATAACTTCCCACCAGGGATCAATAGTCTCTGATTCTGATTACCAGGCTATACAGTATGTGTAACAAACACTCATATCTTTGCTTAATATAATACAACAAATAATTATTATTACAGTTACAAAAAGAACTTCCCACCAGGTCTCTGATTCTGATTACCAGGCTATACAGTATGTTTCAGAACAGTTTTATTCGCCTGTTGCTGTGTTTTTTGGCAAACACATCCACAAAGTCATCAAGATTTATGGCCTTAGCCCTTCTTGATTCTACACTTAGCACCCCCAAATTGCTTAAACGCTCATCAGTCATGGTACTTCTCAAGGCAGTTTTGATCAATTTTAGCATAGAAAAACTGCGCTCACAGGATGCAGTGCTCACAGGTAATGCAAGTGCAATTTTGCACAGTTTAAACATCTGGTGGAAGACCTCCTTATATGGCTCCAGAAAGACAGTGAGCTCTATTAATGTCTTTGGTGTTTCCTGACCATTAGTTTGCTTCCTCTCAAGAATTCGCTTCAGCTGGGGGATCTCATATTGTAGATCCTCAGTACTGCAGTTGTATTGTGAGGCAAATGGAAACACTACATCTTTGTCACAAAATGTGGGGCTGCATGGATTCAAGGCCTGTATCCCTTTCATTATGACACAGTTTTCTTTAGAAAATCTTCTCTTCACCTCAGAGAGAAGCACATCAATAACTGGAATGAATGAACCTGTCCGAAATGACTCCTTCTCTGTGCTGACTTGTCTTTGAACTATTGGAGTGAACATGTAATGCCCTAGAGCTTGGTCTGACCTGACGGCCTAGAGGTGTAGCACTGATGTTGCATTGCTCGGTAAGAGTTAGAGTATTGTCCCAGATGTCATTAAAGAGAGAGCCCTCTCTGTAACTCTCCAATGTGTCAACAAGAGAGTCAACAAGTGTGACAGCTGTGCCCAAATCAAGTTGTGGGGACTGTAAAATATCTGACAGATATTTTATCTCACCAAGAACACTGGTGAATGTTACAAGGAGGCTAACAAACTTGAGATCTATTTGGGCTAATAAACCTCTTGCCTCTATAGCTCTGTCACCATTTTGCTCTTCTGATATTTCTTTTAGGAGACGTATGATGGCTGGCAGTCTGTCTCTCACTGTCTTGCAAGCATTATACCTACATGCCCACCGTGTCTCTATCAGCCTTTGTAACTCTCTTGGGGCCCCCTGAAACATCTCCCTCTGTACCTCAAGCCATCTTTGGTGCACATATGACCCTGACACAAAGACATACAATTTCTGCAACAGAGAAAAGAAGCAATTAGCTTCAGGGATGCATTTCACACTGTCAACTAATACTAAATTTAAACAATGTGCATTGCAGTGCACATAAAAAGCTAATGGGGCCTCTGATTTAATGCGTGCTTGTACACCTGTGTTCTTTCCGCTCATGACTGAGGCTCCATCATATGCTTGCCCTACAAGGTGATTTTTGTAGTCAAGACCATGCTTCTGCAAAATTTGTATTATTTTCTGTGAAAGTGCTGCAGCATCCAGGCGCTTTGCTGCCTCAAAGGCAAGGAAGCTTTCACATACTGACCCATTGTAATAGTATCTAATTACAAAGGACATCTGTTCTTTCTTGCTTAGGTCTTTAGTCTCATCAACCAAAATGCTGAAAGCCTCACTTTGGGCAACTTCACTAGTTATTGAAGTGCGGACCATTTCAGCTAGACAATCAATTATTTCATTTTGTGTATCATGCCCAAGATATGTTGCATTTCTTTGACTTGTCATTTTTCTTTTGACTGTGGGATTGTGTTTGGCTAGCAGTTCCATAATAGAGAGAAAATTTCCTTTATTCTCACCTTCAGATTCTTTATGTGCTCTCTGTGCAATGTTCTGCGTAGCTGTGAGAAGCAGGGTTTCTCCAACAATTTTAATGTACTCTCTATTTTCCTTCACTAATTTATTATATTCTGCATTTAAGGAGGCTGAGAGAGAGGATGTGCTTGCAGTGGACTTTTCATACTCTGCCCATGCTAACATCGCATTAGTATGTGCTTCAGATTTGGCATGGCCTAAAAGTCCCCCATCTTTGAAGGTTGCCTTTTTCCAATTTTTGAACCCCTCTTCAGATGTAAATACTAAATCACCTGAGGAGGGGAGACTGAAGTGCCGGCAGGCATAACAGTAGGCAGAGTCTTTACTCTGAGAGTATTCCAGCCATTTATGTGCGTTGTACCAGTCTTTAGAGAAGCATCGTCTTCTGTCCCCTTGATAGGTTCGAGGGAAGATTTTCAGTTGTGGCTGCTTGGGCTGCTCTGCTCTTGACTGGGAGATATCTATGATGAAACAAGAGGCAAAATCAGTTATCCTGACATTAAAATAATAATAATAGTGGTAGTAATAATAATACTTAGCCCCTCTCCATAGTAATTATCAATTTTAGCTGTAATAATAGCCTATAGGCATTTCTATTCAGACAAATCAAACCCAACTACCAATAAACATGAATCAAAAAGCTTTAAGTGATTATGTCATGATTTGTAATTTAATGGAAACACACTATAAACATACATTTCTCCAGATGACGTTACTATCTAGACTAGCCATCAATTTCATTATTAGGGCCACACAGTCATAACTTCACCTGTTGGTCCAGGAACTGGTCGAACACCTGCTTTTGCTGAGTCCTGCCTCACTTCTGTGACCATTGTTGGTGCTGACTGTCCCTGGGTTGCTGCTGTCTGATGTTCTTCCTCGTCACTGTGCTCTGTTACTGATGCTGGCTGTGAATCCTTGTCATGCTGCTCTGTCTGTTCCTCTCCTCCATCCTCCTCCTCTGTCTGTTCCTCTCCTCCATCCTCCTCCTCTGTCTGTTCCTCTCCTCCATCCTCCTTCTCCTTCTTCTCCTTCTCCTCCTCCTCACTAAGCCTCTGTTGCTCCCCTGTCGTCTCTTTCTCTCCTCCTGTTCTAATTTTCTTCTTAAAATAAGAAGAGATGACTGTCGACTTTCTCTTCATTGTCTGCAAATTGACATGACATATACAAGCAACAGCTAACGTTAGTACTCAGTGCTACATGTCAAAAATACATCAAAATGCTGCTGTAACAGGTGCTGTAACAGCACTATTTAGCACTTAAAAAACACATGTCACGACGCATACTTCCCCCTCTTCTTTTACTAAAGAATATTATGACTTATTTACTTACTGGTAGTCTTCTGCGTCTTCTCTCTTAACTCCTTTGAGATCGGTGACCGGTCACGCGCGCGCGCTGAGCTGCTGTCGGAGCGCGAAACAGCGGCCAGGGGGCGGGGGCGGGGGCTACCGTGAGTGACGGAAGGTCAAGAGCGGCAAAAAAAAAAAAAAAAAAAAATAGTCAAGAGCGGCTTCCTTTGCCTGGCTGGCTGTGCATTTGGGATGAAATGCATAACTGACGCTACTACAATCTATGTGACTGGCGCTGGGGTGGCCAGTGGGGTGGCCAGCAAATTTATAGGGGTGGCCGTGGCCACCCCTGGCCACCCCCTGGTGGCGCCATTGGCAGTAAATGATAAATATTATTTATACTCTATATTACTCACAACATAGTGAAGATACCATACAGTTTAAGTTTCCCTCTATCTTGAACATGAAATTATCAAAAACCTAGGTTGTGAAGAATATGCCATTTGGAACATTTTTAAAATTTATTTAGTGAATGTTTTTGATAATTGATGATAAAGGGTTAAAGAAAGCATATTATTTTTATATATTTTGAAAGCCCCAGTTATCCTGTTTAAAATGGTATATTAAGGTTAGGGGTTGTGATGTAATATGATCAAACCACAAACATTTTTGCATATGCACGTCATATTGTCAATGAACCAACATTCAACATTTTTAGCCTTTTCCTCACCCATCACTGAAGTGGTTGTAACTTTTGAATGGTAGATGATAGCACTTCTGATTTCTATTATATATCAGTCACAAAATGGTGAAGATACCATATACTCTAAGTTTTCCTCTATCTTGAACATAAAATGGTTAAAAATGTAGGTTTCTCATAAAAAATAGCCATTTAGAACGTTTTTTAAATTTAGTTAGTGAATGTCTTTCCATAGTTGATGATATTACGTTCAAGTAATGCTAATGTTTGCTATATCATTCGAAAGCCCCAGTTATCATGTTTGCAATGGTATATAAATTTTAGGTATGTGATGTAATATGAACACACCACAAACATTTTTGCAACGCATGTCAAGAAATTGAATTTTCACCCAATATTCTCTCAGGCAGGAAAGGGTTAAGGAACTGGCCTTGTAACTGAAAGGTTGCAGGTTTGATTCCCAGGTAGGACACTGCCGTTGTACCCTTGAGCAAGGTACTTAACCTGAATCGCTTCAGTATATATCCAGCTGTATAAATGGATAATATATGTAAAAGAAATGCTAAAAAGTTGTGTAAGTCGCTCTGGATGCTGATAATGATAACCGGATCAGAGAGCGTGAACGTGAGTGTACATTACATTACATTACAGGCATTTAGCAGACGCTCTTATCCAGAGCGACTTACACAACTTTTTTCTTTTTTTTAGCATTTTTACTTTTTACATATTATCCATTTATACAGCTGGATTTATAATGAAGCGATTCAGGTTAAGTACCTTGCTCAAGGGTACAACGGCAGTGTCCTACCTGGGAATCGAACCTGCAACCTTTTGGTTACAAGGCCAGTTCCTTCGCCATTATACTACACTGCCGCCCAAGTGTAGCAATCACTCGGTCCCTTTTAAATCCACCTTGCCTAGAGGTATTCCGCCCAGTTTTCCCACCTATCCGTCCGCTGATCAGGAGGAGCCTATGCAGTAAACAACGCGCCACCAGATTGCCGCCCCATAGACCATACGATTGCGCCATTCAGCTGTACCCGGGTACTGTTCCTCCCAGGGGTTCACTGTATTTCTTATTGGTCCCTGAGAGTGCTGCCATGAAGCAGTATATTGAGGAATCGTTGGCTAATGGTTTTATAACACCATCTACGTCTCCAGCCGGCGCTGGTTTTTACTTTGTTAAAAAGAAAGATGGGGGGCTGAGACTTTGTATAGACTACCGAGGGCTCAATGACATCACCATAAAAAATCGGTATCCTCTCCCACTCCGCATTTGAGTGCTTACAGGGGGCGTCTGTCTTTTCCAAACTCGACCTTCGCAATGCCTACAACCTTGTGGGCATGCGTGAGGGCGATGAGTGGATGACAGCGTTTAACATGCACCACAGTCACTACGAGTACCGGGTCATGTCTTTCGGCCTCTTTAGCGCCCCCTCTGTCTTCCAGGCGCTAGTGAACGATGTTTTGAGAGAGATGCTGGAGAAATCTGTTTTCGTCTACTTAGACAATATTTAAATTTTTTCTCCGGATCTCTCATCCCACATCATCCACATTAGGCAGGTTCTGGAGGCACTTCTTAAGGCCCAGCTATTTGTTAAGGCTGAGAAGTGTGCTTTCCACACCAGCTCTGTCTCTTTTTTGTGGTTCATTGTGGCGAACGGTAAGGTACTTATGGACCCAGAGAAAATTTCAGCGGTGAAGAACTGGTCTACGCCCAATTCAGTGAAGCAAGTACAACGCTTCTTGGGCTTTATCTGGAATTTTAGCACGGTAGCCGCTCCCATCACAGCCCTTACCAAGAAGACATTGCCTATTCATTTTCAGTGGAATCCTAGGGCGGAGGCGGCCTTCACTGAGCTTAAGAGGAGGTTCTGCTCCGACGTGTTGATCTTCCTAGTGAGAGAAATTTGGATGTGTAACGTGCTGATCCTGCTAGTGAGAGATGTTTGGATGTGTAACGTGCTGATCCTGCGCCTTAGAGCGCTGCACCAACCGCGGCGTGCTGATCATCCTTGTGAGAGAGGTTTGGATGTGTAACATGTTGATCCTCCTAGTGAGAGAAGTTTAGATGTGTAACATGTGCTGATCCTCCTAGTGAGAGAGGTTTGGATGTGTAACGTGTTGCTCTTCCTGGTGAGAGAAATTTGGATGTGTAACGTGCTGATCCTCCTAGTGAGAGAAGAGGTTTGGATGTGTAACATGTGCTGATCCTCCTAGTGAGAGAGGTTTGGATGTGTAGCATGTGCTGATCCTCCTAGTGAGAGAGGTTTGGAATGTAACGTGCTGATCCTCCTAGTGAGAGAGGTTTGGATGTGTAACGTGCTGATTCTCCTAGTGAGAGAGGTTTGGATGTGTAGCATGTGTTGATCCTCCTAGTGAGAGAGGTTTGGATGTGTAGCATGTGCTGATCCTCTTAGTGAGAGAGGTTTGGAATGTAACGTGCTGATCTTCCTAGTGAGAGAAGTTTGGATGTGTAACGTGTTGATCCTCCTAGTGAGAGAGGTTTGGATGTGTAGCATGTGCTGATCCTTTTAGTGAGAGAGGTTTGGATGTTTAACATGTAGTGTCGTTAGGTACATTAATAATTTGGCAGTGAAGACAGACAGTTAAAATGTCTTAAGTCATCACATGGATGCACCAATGAATGTGCAGAATATATATATATATTTATATATTGCTTCACACTAGGTGCAAAAGTATAATGAATCAGTCTCATAAAATTAATTATTAAATCATGATTATGAATTTCAATGTTAAATATTATTATAATAATCAATAACGTAATCTGAAGGCGTAAGTTCTTTTGGAGGATAGGCTCAAATGTTTATCCAAACAACAATCAGACCGACGACCAGGTTTGATAAAATACAATTTATTAAACAACAAACACATCTAAACTAACATCCTAAAAACAGTGAATGATATGGAACGCGAAATGAAGTGTAGAAAAAGAATGAGGCATATACAATTCACAGTTCTATTTCTGTATGTGCGCCAGACACGTGGTGTTCAGATCACAAGACAATCTTGAGGAGGGGAATACGAATCTAGCTTTAGCATGAAGCTAACATGGCCGGAAACATGGCGTGTGTTGAAGCTATAGAGATTTAGCTACGTCTCGCTAAATCCCAGGCCCCTATCCTATATCTGATGGGTTAGGTATTAGTAGAAAGATTGCATGCTTGATCTCGATTTAAAGGGAGAGGGATTGTAAATTAGTTTTAGAATAAGTTAGAGTAGGCTCTGTAACTTTAGCTTATGCGAGGCTAACTGGCTGTCGATAGCCTGAAAGCCATGTGTTGAGCTATAAGTTAACGTTACTCTAAATACACACAATGGATACAATCATATATGCAATTATATTGACAATAAACATTACACAAAAGTTTTTCTAACTATTGCCCAGATATTCATGTCAGTCATACTTTACTGAAGTTGCTACAGGCGAATCCAAGATGATGTCCGGAAAGTTCTTTTCCTTTGGCAGCGTCTGGACCTATGGTCTGGACTGGACTTTCTCTCGGTTTCCTTGCGGGTAGAGCAGCTTGCTTGCTTCTAGGTGAGTCGTTGCTGGAAACCTGCCGTTGGAGTCCTTCTGTCAGTTCAACAAGTGGTTTCCTTGGGTTCCTTTGCGGTTCGCGTTTCGTGGTAACGTAGGTTACACACGTTTCTTCTCTGGCTGTCGCTTTAAGGCTACGCCTAATGACGGTAGCCCGTTTTAGTGGCTTTCGCAAACACGCTAACTGAGAGCTGGGTGACAAAGTGGTCTTTGTGGCCGCATAACCCGAGGGAGAGAGGGTTCTCCCCGCGTGTTCCTTCCCAGCCGGGAAGATGGACAGGAGGCGATTCTCCCAACAAGTGAAAATGGTAAGAAGTGGGTGAACAGGAAGAACAAGAAGCTTGCTCAAGGTTTTATAGAACCGGGGACTCAGTCCTGATTGGTCAAGGATCACATGACTGCCCGGGATCACATGACTGTCGCATGCCGGTATATGTATTTTTTTTATTTTTTTTAAAGGCAGTCCAGGGTCACATAAATGCGATTTGATTCCCAATAGACATGCACTACAAACATGTGTTGATCCTCCTAGTGAGAGAGGTTTGGATGTGTAGCATGTGCTGATCCTCTTAGTGAGAGAAGTTTTGATGTGTAACATGTGCTGATCCTCCTAGTGAGAGCAGTTTGGATGTGTAGCATGTGCTCATCCTCCTAGTGAGAGAGGTTTGGATGTGTAGCATGTGCTGATCCTCCTAGTGAGAGAGGTTTGGGTGTGTAGCATGTGCTGATCCTCCTAGTGAGAGATGTTTGGATGTGTAACATGTGTTGATCCTCCTAGTGAGAGATGTTTGGATGTGTAACATGTGTTGATCCTCCTAGTGAGAGATGTTTGGATGTGTAACATGTGTTGATCCTCCTAGTGAGAGAAGTTTGGATGTGTAACATGTGTTCATCCTCCTAGTGAGAGAAGTTTGGATGTGTATCATGTGTTGATCCTCCTAGTGAGAGATGTTTGGGTGTGTAGCATGTGCTGATCCTCCTAGTGAGAGAGGTTTGGGTGTGTAGCATGTGCTGATCCTCCTAGTGAGAGATGTTTGGATGTGTAACATGTGTTGATCCTCCTAGTGAGAGAGGTTTGGATGTGTAGCATGTGCTGATCCTCCTAGTGAGAGATGTTTGGATGTGTAACATGTGTTGATCCTCCTAGTAAGAGAGGTTTGGATGTGTATCATGTGCAGGTCTGGGTATCTTTTGAAGTTTTTCGTAATCCGTTCCGATAACAATACCTGGGATTCGATACCAATAACAAAACAATACTTTTTTCGATACCTCTCTTTGCTGAGTGTAAATACATTTTTCTACAATATCCAAAAAGATTTGTCACTTAACAAAATAACGTCTGAAATGCTTCAATGACTAATATTGTCAACTCAAACAGCTGTATAAAATATAGAATAAAATTAACTAAATCATGATTTAAATCAAGCAATATCTGATAAAAGAAAAAAGTAAAAGATTCTGAAAGGCCCCCTGGCGTGGCTAAAAATACGGTACTTAACAGATCATTTTAGAATTTTACCGAAAAGTACCGAATGCTTGTACAGTTTTCGATACTCTGTGCTACGGACATGATTCGGTCAGTGCTCAAAAAGTACAGAGGTTCGATATGTGTAGGTCCTACACATGTGCTGATCCTCCTAGTGAGTGAGGAAGTATTATTGTGTCAAGTGTATTTTCTGTTGTCCTCCACAGCCACAGGGACCTGAAGCCTGAGAACCTGCTGCTGGATGAGAAAAATAATATCCGAATTGCTGACTTCGGCATGGCCTCACTGCAGGTTGGAGACAGCCTTCTGGAGACCAGCTGTGGGTGAGTAGTGTGTGCATGTGTGCGTTGCGTGTTTGTGTGTAGGTGCACTTGTTTGTATGTAAGAATCTTTCGAATTTGTGTGTTTTTGAATCTGAGTATCAGTGTGTACATGCAAGTGTGCATGGGTGTCTGTGGTAATCTGTGTCTCAGTGAAGGTGCTGTTTATTTGTTTAGTTCCTGACATTCAAGATCAAAAAAGTTATTGAAGTTATGATACATTTATAATTATCAGGGCCATGAGTTTTTCTTCAACATGTGACCTGAAAAGCATTTAACCTGTATTTCAGTCATTATTAAGGTATCACTGGAGCAACTGTAATTGCAGTAATTAGTGGTAAGGAGTCAAGAATGCAACCAATTATACAATTAAGGGCCAAATGAAGAGCTTGTTGGTGCCAAGACTGCTGTTCACTCTTGTCTGATAAATGTTTTGTTTGTATGCCTGTCTAACTGGTTCAGGGACCACGATTATGTCATTATGTATCATAATTCTGGGTTAGAATTAATTGAATTGATTAATTTAAATAGTTAAGTTACTGTAAAGTGTTGATTGCTTAACAATTCACTTCAGAAAGTCCTGTATTGTCCTCTTGGTGTTGGAGGACAGGGGCTCATTTCACGAAAATTGCGACGTGCAATCGATTTCTCCTGCACTTTTTGGAGTGTTTCACGTAGAAATCGCAATTGCAAGCCACGAAAGCATGTCGCAAAGCGCGTTCGTGTAGGGAAACCGTAAATCTGCAATCGTTCTCGTCCCTCTGCTTCGTTTTTTGTATTGAATTGTCAATTATCCCAAAACGCAAACTAAAGGTGGCGCTATGCATGGATTACAGGCGACTTTACTGTCTGTAAAATATTCAAAATACTTTTAATAACCGAAATTATGTTACAATCTATCGTGTCCTTAATCCAACATTATAATATAAAACATATCATATTAAAACTATGACCAAAGCACAATTCACATTTGCTCTTCAGGAGAATTTTTTATTTGATAGCCTAATTAGGCTGTGAATAAACGGCATCATCTGCTGAATGCTGACCATTAAGGATACATAGCAAGATTGTATCGCCCTTCCATTCTGTTGGGGGGCGGGGTGGGTTGAAAAATACACCTTGCTGTCAGATTAAATTGGAATTACGCGTTGTAGGCTAATATAAAAATGTAATTTGAAATTCATTTTATTTGAACTATTAGGTCTCAGCAGTAGGCCTAATACAGCCTACACTTTATAGTAAAAAGTTGTAAAAAGTAAAAAATTGCGATTTGGTATATATTCAAATTAAACCTACCCATTGTCACCTAGAAGCCATCCATCAGTAATGTCAGGAAGCGGTGATACAAACTGCTCATATAGTTGCTCCAAATGTCGCTATCATGTGTGCGTGTGAGGCTGTGTTTAACGAGTGTTAGGCTACTTTTCTACATGCAAAAGTCTGTTCGTTCTCAGTCGATGCCCTGGTGGGAATTTGTGACCCAACAATTGCACCAAGGAGTTTTGGGAGACCACTCAGTACGTAAACGTCGTCTTTCACTTGATGTCTGTGTTGCAGGCTGAATGAAATCAGTAGGCTATTTACAAAGCGTAGCGCTGTCGTCACTTTACGGACAAATTTGACTTTTCGTCGCTTATTCCATAACATTGTCCGATGTCCGACAACCCAGAGAAAGCTGCCGGGTGCCTGGAAGCGCAGAGCTGTCACTATTTGAAGTGAGACAGGTAGGGCCATGCTCTGTTACATGTTAGTGTATGGCCTAAGATCATGAAGGTAAGCGTAATATTCCATCTTTTACAAAAAATAATAAATAACAAAAGAAGGCCTATGTCTTTACACTTTTTCTGAACTAAATCCCAGCCAGCGTAAGTTACTTAAAGTGCACTTTCATTTTACATTGCAGAAGTAAATTCAGATCACGGTTTCAAATAGGCTAGGCCTACTTCAAGTCTATCAATTTATGATAGTAGCTTACAAGTTTAGAAGTAGTTCATAAATGGTAGTAGCCTATAGGCTACTTAACGTTTAGTTCCAGGAAATACATAAATACTGGAAATACTTTAAATACATAGGCCTATTTAGTTTTATAAAGTTGTCTAGGTAAACTATAGTCTACTTTAAAATAAACTTGGTTTACTTAAGTATACTTTAAAAAACGCCATAGTAGTCGTCGCACTTTTATTTGCGATTTGTGAGGGATGCATTTTCGTGAAACGCATTTTGACAAGAAATTGCGATCTGCGAGTGGAAATCCTCGCAAATCTCTTTCGTGAAACGAGCCCCTGAACTGCAGGTTACAAAAAGAATTCCGGAAACCCCCTAACCCCTAAGATGAGTAATTAATTTTTGGAGGTATTTATTTGAAATTGAGCAAACAATAAACATTTCATCAAGCCTTTGTGTCTATTTACATACATATTTTGTGCTTCGACCAATTTCAGATCTCCACACTATGCTTGTCCTGAAGTTATCAGAGTAAGTTGCATTGCATATAAAGAGTGGATTTTTACTTGTGAAATGTATTACAGTTACTGCTATGCCATGAGAAAAATATCTTGCTTAGGTGTACAGTGGCAATGACCTAAATTGTACTCCTACCAGTCAGAGTACTATTTATCCAGTGGTATCCAGTGTTCTGTCAACACTGCCCTGCTACTTAGCTTAGTACACAGCATGCATACTGCGCATTACATGAATTGTGGCTAGATTAGAGGTGTGTTTCACCTTTTAGCAGGGTCATCAACACAATTGACAAGGAAGCTGGGATCATTACATATTGCCAATGATGGCCTGTGAGCAAGATACAGAGAGGCAGGGAACATTTAAACTGACAATTGTCTTCAAGTAATAATGATCTTATGACTATTTCTGATTTGTTTTCCTATTTAACAATCTTGTCAGAGAGCTGCTACTTCCCTTTTTCTTAATAGTGTTCAGTGTTTTAGCATTATAGACCCACTGTCCTCTAATAGCAATATATGTATGTGTGTGTATATATGTATGTAATATATGAATGTATAATCCATGAACTGCCTGGGTTCTTGAGGTTAAACGGATAAGTATGTCGTTAGTTGTGGCTGTGCTGTGGCCTGCCCTAAGGTGTGTGATCAGTGTGTACGCTTCTTGCTACAGGGTGAGAAGTATGACGGTAGGAGGGCCGATGTGTGGAGTTGTGGGGTCATCCTCTTTGCGCTGCTGGTGGTGAGGACCTCTTTCAGCCCTCAGTGTGTTCTGTCTGTGTTTGCATCTCAGTTTGTCTGACATTGTGTCTAACTGTCGATCCTCCAATGTCTTAATCCCTGTTTATCTGCCAGTGTTTTGTAGTCGTATCCTTTAATGTCTCTGTGTGCTCTCTTGTTTTTGTACATCCAACTTTGTATACAGTTGTATTAGCCCGTCTGGTAATCTCTCTTTCCTACAATCCCTCTCCACTTTTTCCATCTCCACCTCTGTCATGATATCTCCCACTTCACTGGTACAAATCGTCCCTTGTTTGTATTAACTCACCCACTTTTCCGGCACCCTATCCCATCCCCAATCTCCCTCTCCTCACTCCACAGGGTGCTTTGCCCTTTGACCATGACAACCTACGGCAGCTGCTGGAGAAGGTGAAGAGTGGAGTTTTCCACATGCCCCACTTCATCCCTCCTGACTGCCAGGCCCTGCTCAGGGGAATGATCGAAGTCAACCCAGACAAGAGGCTCACAGTGCGTCCCCGCAAGCACTGATACACCAAAATAGTTACACATACAGAGAGACTGGCCCACATTTACACTGAGACACATTGGGATGTACTGACACACTAATACACTGACACATGAAATGGACACTGACACACTGAGACAGTAATACATTGACAGACTGGAGAACTTGCTGACACATTAACACATTGACACTAATGAAAAAAACAAGTACACACTAATATACTGACACACAGAGGAACACACCAGCACAGGGACTAAAGTAATTCACTGATGGACAAAGTGACTGCCTTGCAAGCTGACTAACACCGTTAGAAAGAGACTCTGACTGACTAATAATATTTCATAGAGATGGGTACATTTTTACACCAACTGATCCGTTTATCAGTTCATCAATGTACAGATATAATGACAGATTCACTAATCCCTTTTCATAGTAAGTGCTTGATGTCTGACTAATCAGTGACATACTAAAATACTGCAGTGACAGGCTCATGTACACAAACAGAAGAGTTACATTGATGCATGCCTCATATGTACAGGTATGTTCCTTCATATACAAATGAGGTTTCCTGTCAGTGTCGGTGTTGGTACAAATTACATCCTATACAGTGTATCATTCATTGGCATCTCTGTGCATACAGTCTGTGTTAATACCTCCATCTGCCCTTCCTTTCCTACAGCTTGAAGCAATACAAAAGCACACCTGGTATCAGTGAGTATCTTTCATCTATAATATATTTTTCCTCAACGCATTGCAGCAGTTCATTTGACTGCCATCAATATGTATATCCATTAGTTCTAACTACAAAGTGTGTTGTCAGTCAGTAATCTCTCTCTCTCTCTCTCTCTCTCTCTCTCTCTTTCTCAGAGGGGGTAGGAATGAGCCCTGTCCTGAACAGCCACCCCCCAGGAGGGTGTGTGTGCGCCGCATAGTGTCACTTACAGAGCTCGACCCCGACGTGTTGGACAGCATGCACTCTCTGGGCTGCTTCAGAGACAGAGGGAAACTCACACGAGACCTGCAGTGTGAAGAGTGAGTACTCTCTCTCATTCTCTCTCTGTAGTGCTTTCTGTCCTTTCTCTTTTATGTTTCAATATAAATGACAGTTGCCTGAAAGTTGAAAGTTGTGATATGCTGGCCTATTGTATTTTACTGTATATGGTGTGTTTCCAATGGCGTAGCGGACACCCCCGCAGCCCCTGCGGGGCGGGTATGGAGGGCCCCGGCCTAGTCTGATTTTAAAAAATAATAATAATTATTAGGATATTTTTTTATTTGACTGAACAAGGCGAGATTGGACTGTAGTGTTGATAGACAAGCAGAGGCCCCTATCGGTTACAAGGCGAATAGATCCCCCCACCCACCACCCTTCTATCACGGCACCGTCGAATCACGTCTAGTTTAACCGAAGTAGAACCTACCCTTCTAGGGCTTACCAATTGTGAATGGGTGGATAAAACGTTCAAAGCATACAGCGTCAAAGGCTGTTACCTTCTTGGTTGGTAACTAGCTGAGCAGTGCTCAAAAAAGACAACTAGCCTAAAACAAAATGCAGAGCTGAATGAAGCTCCTGAAAATATCATCATTCTGGTCACTGCTGAATCAAGTTGGAGAGTGAGTAGCCTCTGTGGTTTATTTCTCAAGATGACGAGTAAAGTCATCCTATGAAAAGAGATCAACTGTGTCAGAAACTCTTAGTGGTGCCATTTTCCGACACAGTTGATCTCTTTTCGTAACACACTGAGGCTGAATTTAAGGAGAATAATGGGCTCAATTAAAGATCTGGCTGAACTGCTTTAAAGCACCTGTCCCTCCATCCCAGTTTTCCTGATGTTGCCATGGCATTTGAGCTCTTTTTAACAATGAGAGTTTCAGAGAGATGCCGTTGTCATTTTACTGTCCAGCGCCCATGTTGTTTAAATAGCAAGTGAACCATCAGGGCAGGTTGGTCTGGCGAATTTTTGGCATATTGCTATTAAGTCATGTCGCAGTTGTTTCAGTATTATTTTAATGCCGCAATATTAAGATCGTAATATGCGTCTACATAGGCGTGTGCACAACGCGCGTACACCAGGGGCGTAGGTTTCATTTGAACATTGGGGGGGACCACAAACAGTAAATTTTCTTTGTGATGATAATGGAGCGGGACACTAATAATATACCATCCAACAGTAGCGAACCATAACTATTAGACCTAGGACCTCAACCATTCCCATGAGCAAAGCAATGTAGCTTAGTGCATTGTGTCTCCTACATTGCCAACATTGTTTATTACACTTGGAGCTCTAATACAAGTAATCTGATTTCTATCAAAAATAACATAATTGAGAAATTGCTGTGGGGCCGTTTCTAGACTGCTTTGATTGGGGGGGATCAAGAGATGTTAGTGGGGCACAAGGCGGGAACAAAGTATCGGGGGGTCAGAAAAATTTGAGCTTTTTAAAACTCATTTCCTGCATTTCTACACAGCCTCACACAGGGCATTTTCTAAAATAAAATGTTTTATTTATGAACATTTGGAGAAGTTTTTTTTTTTTCAAAACACAAGGCGATATTTGAGATGCTTTCATATAAATCTAAAGCCATGGTAAGCTAATGAGTACATTAGTGGATAAGATAAGTTTATAACATTTTAAACTCTGTGGTTCTCAAACTCGGTCCTGGGGGCCCCCTGTGTATGCTGGTTTTTGTTCCAACCACAATTGCAATCCCACAAATCCCAAAAAGCTGTTAATTTTTCTTAATTAGGTGTTTTTTATGTTTAGAGGGATTATTTACCCTCTTAAGACAAATTATGTCAGAAATAGTTATGCATACCACCATGAGTAGGGGGTGGGTCAATAATTCATACTATGTTTACGGTTACATATCTTTCCGCATAATTTTAAGTCATTTTTTTACCATTGTTGCAGCCTTTATTGACTGTAAGCTTTCCATGGGAGAGAGATCAGTTATGGTTGGCAGGGACAATTCCACTCTTTCCAAACATTGGGGGGGACACGTCCCCCGTATCCCCCCATAATCCTACGCCCATGACGTACACCCTCTTGTCTGTTGCATACACAGGGGCGTGCACAAACATAAAGATATCAAGATTACAATGCGAAATATTATTATTGTGTATAACAAACAATGCATAATAATAAAAGGGTCCATCGGTCAAGGACATACCTGTCCCTCAGCAAAGAGGAATGCATATATCACACCAGGTTTTAATAAACTTCATCTATTTCAAATAGTAACTTCAAACTATCATCCCCTGGCATCTGAGGTGGAGACGAATGCCTGCTGTCCCTATATGCACTCCCCATTGCTGTGAAATTAACGGCTGCACTACACTTTTTGTAAGTGGGTAGTTCCAGCATCTCCAGCAAGTTCAATTGGAGCCATATCCCAATCTGCCATAAATTCAGCCTTACATGCAGTTACCTCAAGCCTAGTCTCAGCCTCAGCCGCTTTGACGTACTTTGTACACAGCGTCTGATGCATAGGCTTGCATAAGCTGGACAGGACTGTGGGAAAACTCACAGTTGGCACTCATTGGCTAGTAGCACTGTCAATCAGGAGTGTGTGCATATTTCCGGTACGACATGGGTTTTATCAGTCCGCTGGGAAACAACTTGTGCAAAGTTTTTCTAACTAATCGGTAGCTAGTGAATGCTGCGAATCCATCAAGAACAATGAGTGTTTCGGACCAAGAGCTTATCGCTGGATTGAAGAAAGTTTTGGAAGTCCACGACATTCCATCTCTGAAAGATATTCAAGAGTTTGTTTTGAGGCAGATAATTAATAAACGAGATATACTCGCATGTTTGCCGACAGGATACGGGAAAAGCCTTATATTTCAAGCATGGCCGAGCTTCTGCAAACACATACCAGGCTTCTCAACTCAACCTATTTTGTTAGTCGTCTGTTCCCTTACATCCATAATGGAAGATCAGGTTAAGTACCTGACAGACAAAGCATCCAAATTACTTGTGGGCACCAATAAATGGAGAGACGTGCTACAAACAGAAGTTTATCTGGAACGCCTCATCGGAATGGCAGTTGATGAAGTGCACACCGTAGTGCAATGGTAAGATATAATTGTATTATTTCAACTACAGTGGAAACAGTCTCGAATATGTTACAATGTTTTAGTCAGCTAGCCAGCAAACGTTACTCATTAGCCTAAATTGTTAATTACACAAACGGATAAAACGACCGGTTCTGTGCTCTGCATGTAGGCTAGCTAGTGTGAACATTTGGTTTTAATATTAGTTTACAATAATGTTTACAAAGATGGAAAAAGTCTAAGAAGGTCCGGTCAGGTCAGGTTCTGTGTCTTTCTTCAGTGTGATAGACTGTTTTAATGGAGATCGCCGTGCCATTTTAGTACATCACATTTGTTTCATGCGGGTCTGTTTTTCTTACGTCATGGAACATAGACGGTCTGTGGTTGGTTATCTTGCATGTCAATCAAATGCGCCATCTTGTCAAAGTGGGCGGCTCTTTACCACGTTAAGCAAGTCTATGGACCAGACTTTGTGTTCATCACAAAGTCTGGCCTTCGCGAGACTACCTCAAGCCTAGTCTGACATGCCAATGAATAAATTCAAGTCCCCATTACACCTATCAGATAAGAACTGGTAAAACAGGAGTTAACGATGACCTTTCGATTTACTGGGGTTCTGCCCCAGCAGAGAACCCTCTTATATACAGTTGAAGTCGGAAGTTTACATACACTTAGGTTGAAGTCATTAAAACTCATTTTTAACCACTCCACAGATTTCATGTTAGCAAACTATAGTGTTGGCAAGTCAGTTAGGACATCTACTTTGTGCATGACACAAGTAATTTTTCCAACAATTGTTTACAGACAGATTATTTAACTTTTAATTCACTATATCACAATTCCAGTGGGTCAGAAGTTTACATACATTAAGTTGACTGTGCCTTTAAATTTTCAATATTTAGTCACATATCCTTTGCATGCCATGACTTCCTAATGTAGGATTGCTGCAGAGTCGCCGCTTGTGCACACATCAACCTCTCAAATTGCACAGCACGATAAAATACCCAAACCCGTTTACAACCATCTTGCCACAGTCACACAATAACGCGCATAAAATGTACCATTTCTACACAGCACATAAACTTTTGTTCCGATATAGGCTATTACTAAAAAGTTGAAACGGTTACATATAAACATTCGGTGCATTTCCCTTTGCGTATAGGCTACGCCTACCCAATGTAGCTACTTTCGGTATAATGTTAACATTTCTTTTCTACAAATCTCTGATAAACAGATTAAGGAACCAAATATCCTAACTACCTACAACTGCTTTCTGTTGAATGTTGAAGAGATTCTCTTATTCCATTTTGCCACTGCCCAGCAACGTTGATGTTTCCACAGCGCTATCCCACTCGCGGCTGTAGCCTATTAGCCTACGTTGCTGTTATGTAAAAACACGTGGAACGTTACTTTTTAAGGTATATAAATACATTGGGCTACGTATTTTATCCGAATTATGCACACAACTGTTCCGTTGTATTATGAATGTACTGTATGTGATCATTCTGACATCGTAGCTATGTTTTGAGGCCCTGGGTAAAAGCCGGAATTGAACTGCGGAATGAAGCTCGGAATGACCAATAGTGCTCTGTGCCGAAAAGGACCTCAGTTCAAATGCTTGCAGCACTCGCTGTGGAATGCGCATCAATACAATCTTAACAGTTTCTGAATGGGCGTCATATGTTGTTTCATTTGAGCACGGAATTTCCATGAAATATAAATTTGAAATATATGAGAAATTGATCAAAACTAATAGCATTACCAGACATGTTTCAGAGCCCCTCACCACCCTTTTGGAATAAGACATCAAGATAAGGTTTTCAACTTTTTAAAGTGCAGATTTTCTTCTTTAAAATGAGTATATTCAATCCTTGATGACTCAATTATAAGTTGATCAAAATTATATTTTAATGGAAAAAGCCTGTTGGAGAGGATATGAATATATTTGAATATAAAGCCCTAAAAATCACATTCTGCATTCTCACATCAAGGCATGATGTATACCAAATGAAAGCTCTGGATCTGCCCTTCAAGTACGTATACACGATGTTATGAGTTCACACAGAAATTGTGCATTATTTGGACTGCAATCAAGTCTGGCCATTACATCTACCATAAGTCAATTATCATTCAGAGCCCCTTATAACCCTAACAGAATAAGACATCAAGAAGAGGTTTTCACCTTTAGAAAGTGCAGAGCTCTCCGTTTAATCATTGAGTCATCAATGACTGGAGATACTCATCTTAAACTGAGAGCTCTGCACTTTCTAAAGGTGAAAATCTCATCTTGATGTCTTATTCCGTTACAGTTATAAGGGGATCTGAATGATAACTAACTTATGGTAAATGTAATGGCCAAACTTGATTGCAGTCCAAATATTGCACAATTTCTGCATGAACCCATAACATCATGTAGATTTTCTCGAAGGGCAGATCCAGAGCTTTAATTTGGTATACCTCTTGTCTGAATGCGGAATGTGATTTTTGGGGCTTGGAGAGGAAATGGACACCATTTCATTCCAACAGACTGATATCATTAAAACATGATTTTGATTGACTTATCATTGTTACGAACCAGAAACGGGACGAACCCAAGTGCAACGACCAGGAGACAGATTCACAAAGAGGGTGTTTAATAAATTAAGTGTTGGGGTAGTCCCAACACTGTACAAGAGGGGAAAAACACGATATCACACAGGAACAGTATGTAGCCCGGGACGGGCTGCTCCAAGCCGGAGCTGGACTGGCAGGCCTGGAATGTTTCGTTCCCAAACCGGAACTGGACTGGACAGGAACTGGACCGGGAGGTCCACACCGGAATCTGGGTCTGGAACAGTTTTGTTCCAAACCGGAACTGGACTGGACTGGAACTGGACCGGAAGGTCCACACTGGAACACGGGTCTGGAACGGATTTGTTCCAAACCGGAACTGGACTGGACTGGAACTGGACCGGGAGGTCCACACTGGAACTGGGGTCTGGAACGGATTTGTTCCAAACCGGAACTGGACTGGACTGGAACTGGACTGGACTGGAACTGGACCGGGAGGTCCACACTGGAACAAGGGGTCTGGAACGGATTCGTTCCAAACCGGAACTGGACTGGACTGGAACTGGACCGGGAGGTCCACACTGGAACAATGGTCTGGAACGGATTTGTTCCAAACCGGAACTGGACTGGACAGGTAGGTGCGAGACTCACACCTGGACTGGAATTGCTGGGGAGCGGCTCACTACGGCAGGACAGGAACTGGACCGGATTGACTGCACCGGTACAGAACAAAAACAAAAGGTAGGGTTAGTGCAAGGGAAGGCACGGGAATGACCGGGAGGTTCTCACGGAGGTGCAGGGTTTGAGAGGGAGGTGGTTGGTGAAGCACGGCAGAGATGGGTTGTGTGGCGTAGCTGCGGTAGGTCCGGAAGGAGCTGACTGTCTCCAGAGCTCCAGGAGCCGGTGCCGAAGAACTCGTTGGCTTCTTCGGTCGGACAGGAACAACTGGAGGGTAGCCAGGTAGCAAGCTCTCCCGGAGCCTACACGAGCTGGAGGTGGAGGTACCGCAACACACACAACGATAACGGGGGGAAACGAACACTGCCACGGGTGAATGGGAGCTGGGTTAGATGGAGGAGAAGGGAAACAGGTTAGCTGCATGCACGACAAGAATTGACGGGGTGGTTAACTACCAGACTGTAGTTAGGAGCCGAACCCAAGCTGCACGGGGATAATATTCCCCGACCAAGCGAGTAGTTCTCTTCAACACGACCAGGAAAACAACGAGCATGAACACCGGGTGACGAACGTTAACGAACTGGCGCCGACTGGCAGCCAGCCGAAGGACTAAATAGTGAGGTTAATAATAGAACTAAACAAGGGACAGGTGTGGAAAATCAGCAGGAGTGATTACAAGACACCAGGTGAGGGAATGCATGCAACGAGGGGGGACGGAGTGAAAAGGCGGAAGTGAGACAACCAAACGAACAAGACAGGGAAGGAAACGCCCAGACCGCAGCAGCGGGGAAAACACGGACAAAAGGATCCAACATGACACGGAGGGAAAACAGGAAAATACAGAAAACGAACAGGAAGGGAGCGGAACATTACAATCATTGAGTCATCAAGAACTGGAGATACTCATATTAAATGGAGAGCTCTGCACTTTCTAAAGGTGAAAACCTCTTCTTGATGTCTTATTCTGTTAGGGTTATAAGGGGCTCTGAATGATAATTGACTTATGGTGGATGTAATGGCCAGACTTGATTGCAGTCCAAATAATGCACAATTTTCATGTGAACTCATAACATCATGTATACGTATTTGAAGGGCAGATCCAGAGCTTTCATTTGGTATACATCATGCCTTGATCTGAGAATGCAGAATGTGATTTTTAGGGCTTTATATTCAAATATATTCTTTTTCCATATATTCTTTTTCCATTAAAATATAATTTTGATCAACTTATAATTGAGTCATCAAGGATTGAATATACTCATTTTAAAGAAGAAAATCTGCACTTTAAAAAGTTGAAAACCTTATCTTGATATCTTATTCCAAAATGTGATGAGGGGCTCTGAAACATGTCTGGTAATGCTATTAGTTTTGATCAATTTCTCATATATTTCAAATTTATATTTCATGGAAATTCCGTTCTCAAATGAAACAACATATGACGCCCATTCAGAAACTGTTAAGATTGTATTGATGCGCATTCCACAGCGAGTGCTGCAAGCATTTGAACTGAGGTCCTTTTTGGCACAGAGCACTATTGGCCATTCCGAGCTTCATTCCGCCGTTCAATTCCGGCTTTTACCCAGGCCCATGTTTTGATGTGGGTCAGAAATAGTCAAGTGAATATCTGCCAGACTACCACAGTTCTGTGGTATCTGCAGATCCATAGATTAGAAAAATAAGGAGAAGCACTGAAATAGCTTGAGTAAGGAACAGCGCCTACAGTGACTGAATGGGAAAACTACAGGGTCAGCGGTTCTTTTATTCACTGATTTTTAAAATTTTTTATTTGATTATTAGCAAATCCAAATCAAAATGCTGTCACGTAACGTTATGTTGTCTAAGTTACAAAATAGGCTACAATTGAATTGTTAACAAAACATATTTTTAGCGCTGTTGAAATGTTTGCCTATGTTTTAGCTAAATGCTCATCTAGCCTAGGCCTCCTAATCACTCCATTCAACATTATTGAACGATTTCTGATTTATGTCTTAATAACGTTAGCACAGACAACTTCCTAACAAAACATGACAAAAGCAAAAGCCAGCTAGGCTACTGTGGTTAAGCTACCAGGAAAAACAAACCTTTCACTCTGCATGAAAATGCCAAGGTGACAGGTGCCAGTAGACTACGTTAGCAAAATGCTATCGACTATGACATAGCAACAGCAAATAAACTATTCGCTACACATGATTAGGTTATAATGTCAAGTTTATGCGAGTCAACAACGTTAAACTAAGTTACTATTAGCCAAACGATAGCCTATGTTAAATTATTGCTTTAGATTGCTGCATGCTAGGTAGGCTGAATAGAACGCTGAATTCAGCACAGGACATAGAATAGAATTGAATAACTTTTATTTTCCCGCAAGGGAACTTCAGTTGTAGCCCCAGCAACAACAAAAAAGACATAGACAGTGGGGGGGGGGGGGCAGACCCACAACACACAAACATCAAACAAAGACATTCAATATCATCATTGCAATAATCAAACTAATTAAGTGAATTAAAGTGTAATAGCCTACAGCCAAACGTTATGATTAAAAATAGCCCCCACTGTCCAGAGATTTGTGTGTGTGCACACAAACATGTGGTTTGGACTTCACAAAATGGTGAAATCTGTAATCGGAATCAGAGTTTGTTTAATAAAGTGGAAAAATCAGTAGATGAGCATTTGGTTAAAACCTAGGCAAAAATTGTATGAACCCATATTTTTCTACAAACCCAACTACGACTGTGTCTGAATAGTCCGAATCAGCACACACTACTATTTGAGTATGCCAGTTGAGTGTACTTTTTTTTTGAAAAGCTGTTGAATTAGGATAGCATTACCTGCGCGTGTTCTCAATACCCCCAGATGATATAGCCCAGGGGTGCCCAAACTATGGCCCGCGGGCCAAAAGTGGCCCGCAGAGCCATTTGGTTTGGCCCGTGGAAGGGGTGGAAGGAGAGGAAGATGATGCAGTAAAAAAAAGAAGGATTTTCATTTATTTATTATTACATTAATATTATTGAAATAACTAACCAATAATAATAATAATAATAATAATAATAATAATAATAATAATAATAATAATAATAAAAACTTAATAAAGTAGCCTAAATGTAAGAATGTAGGCCTAACGTCGTTAGCTAGAAATTTAAAAGTTACGTAGTCTACGTTGGCAGGCATCCGGCGGCGGGGACGATCAGTCGATCACAGCAAAATGGAGGGAGAGGGTCGGAAGAGAAAGTGGGGAACGGAAAAACGTATTTTTCAAGAAAAGTGGTGCGACAATTATTTTTTCACAGATGTGAATGGAAAGGCAATATGCCTGATCTGCCAGAAATCTGTTGCAGTCATGAAAGACTACAATTTAAAGCGGCATTTTGATACCAAACATTCGGCTACGCACAGTAAATACACTGGGATTGCACGAAAAGACAAGGCAAGGGAGCTAAAGGCAAAGCTTTGTGCACAGCAAGGAGCACTGACAAGGACTTCTTTAGTTCAGGAGAGTGTCACACGAGACCTCCAAGTGGAGTTCCACCGCCGTTTCCAAGACTTTCGTTCCAGCGAAGATGCCATCACTTTATTCGCGCAGCCTTTCTCAGTTCAAGCAGACACGGCTCCAGAGGAGTTGCAAATGCAGATAATCGAATTTCAGTGTGACTCCTGGCTGAAGCAGAAGTTTGACAAAGTCCCGTTAAACGAGTTTTACAAATTTGCGTCATCTGAGAAATACCCGGGGATCAGAAAACATGCTCAGAAGATGCTCTCACTCTTTGGAAGCACATACATTTGTGAGCAGACTTTTAGCATCATGAATTTGAACAAAAGCAGGCTCAGGGAGCGACTGAGTGACCCCCACTTGTTGGATGTGCTTCGCATGTCAGTGAGTCAGCTGCAGCCAGATGTTGACAAACTGCTGCATGCCAAGAATCAGTACCATGTGTCACATTGTCTGGTAGGCTGTCTCGTTTCTTTATTTATGCTACTGGTAGCTGGTTAAGGTAAGCTTTACAAAAATAAAAGAAGTTGCAAAAATATTAGGGACCATTGTTGGTAGGTCTATTTGTGTGCACTAGGTGTGCAATAACATTTACATTTTGTTTAAGCACTTGTAACTGTGGTAACATTGTTGTTTGTACCATATTGAAAACAGATAATAAAGTATATTTTTTAAAGGGACACTTGTTTATTGGTCAAACTAACAAAACAAAGAACACACATAATCTATAGAAAAAAAACTATAATTTTCATATTATAATTGAGTACATGTATGCTACTGTTAATTTTGGCCCACGGCTGAAATTTCAAATTGGCCCTCCAAGCCCAAATGTTTGGGCACCCCTGATATAGCCAAAGAGTGTAAAGGAAACTGATATAGCCTAGGCTACTTATGTCCAGGTTTATATGGAGGATATTTTGCATACTGCATGTCACTGCAGTATAGACTACAGTAAGCAGTATGCTAGTACACAGGACGCAGTACATTGGGCATTCACAATGCCTTCCTCTACAACACTGTTATGACCCAACAATACTATCCCAGATGATTTGACATTACCTTTTTGTGCTTTTATCACAATTCATTACTTCTTTGTATCACTTCCAGGTTCTTTAGACTACTTACCACAAAATAGGCTACATCACCATATTTTAACACTTTCACCTTCACTAGATCCCTTTATTAACCGTTCAATAACAGTTCATACCATTTCCACCTTTTATTTTCCACTATACCATATTACCATCTTTCTATGCCATTTCCAGCCATTGATATTTGTGAAGCAACCACACCTACAATTTCTTTAGGAATTGTTAATCTAGTTAGTAATATGATTTCTGAATCATCAGAGTCCTCACACAGGGCACCATAAATATAGAGAATATCCTCGACGGGGTGCCAATAAATGTAAGAAATATTTATCTGTATATACAGTGCATCCGGAAAGTATTCACAGCGCTTCACTTTTTCCACATTTTGTTCTGTTACAGCCTTATTCCAAAATTGATTAAATTCATTTTTTCCCTCAAAATTCTACACACAACACCCCATAATGACAATGTGAAAAAGTTTTTTTGAGATTTTTGCAAATTTATTAAAAATAAAAAAATAAAATTTCTCATTTACATAAGTATTCATACCCTTTGCTTTAACTTTAAAGTATCATATTTCATATTTGGTCGCATATCCTTTACATGCTGTTACTTCCTGAAGTCTGTGACCATCAACATCAAAAAACTGTCGATATCTTATTTTCAGGTACTGTTACAAGCGATACTATAACCTCTCTGCATTTGAATGGATCTCTATGGAAATTGGGGGATGAGACTAGATTCAGCCATAAATTACACTGGTACAGTATATGGAACACATGGCTGGCTAAATGGCTGTAAGTTATCAAGGGTCTGAGCTATCAAACGAGCCCCAAACCATCACTCTGTTGCCAGATATGGAGTAGATGTGGATGGATCACTGCAAGGGTTATTTCTCCGGACTCATTTTCCTATAGAACTCTCTGGGGAAAAAAGTCAGGAGAAACAACCCTTAAAGTGATTACAGCTGAATCTAGTCTCACCCCCCAATTTCCATAGAGATCCATTCAAATGCAGAGAGGTTATAGTATCGCTTGTAACAGTACCTGAAAATAAGATATCGACAGTTTTTTGATGTTGATGGTCACAGACTTCAGGAAGTAACAGCATGTAAAGGATATGCGACCAAATATGAAATATGATACTTTAAAAATACGTTAAAGCAAAGGGTATGAATACTTATGTAAATGAGAAATTTTATTTTTTTATTTTTAATACATTTGCAAAAATCTCAAAAAAACTTTTTTCACATTGTCATTATGGGGTGTTGTGTGTAGAATTTTGAGGGAAAAAATGAATTTAATCAATTTTGGAATAAGGCTGTAACAGAACAAAATGTGGAAAAAGTGAAGCGCTGTGAATACTTTCCGGATGCACTGTATATAAACTCTTACATGGGATGCCAGAAATATAGGCAATAACTATGGAATAATGAGGTTTACCCTTATTATTCTTAAGTTAGGTTAAAATTAAATCAGTCTCATTTGATTATTATGGATTATAATTACTACTACTTCAATTTACCATCAAAGCACTAATAACTAATAATTCATAAGGGTTGAAGGTACTACGTTCTAATGATTAGGTTTGACTCAGCTCTCGTGTTCATACGACATCAAAACAGACAGGTTTAACAAAAATAGATTTATTAAACAAGGAAGAACATGAATATTACATTCTACTAAATAATTACAGATAAACAATTCAGACTAAAATCCTAAGTTATGCCTGGGATGTTTGATCAGTCTTACTGAAGTCCGCGGTGAGTTGATTATAGCTGGCTTGTCCGTGAGGTGGATGGTGAGGGCGTCTCCTTTGGCCTTTCTTATCCCGGTAGGGAGTTCTGCTGGTCGTCTGGTTATCGCCTGTATCTTCGTCCGTGGCTTGAACACACCTCTGTCGGAGTTGCGTTAATTCAGTTTTATGGTTAGATGCCGTAGGCCGTTTGCGTCTCTCTACGCGGCCTTTGATGCTGCTGCCGCGGTATTGCTGGTGCAATGGAGGTCCACCTTAGTAGCTGTGTAGCTAGCAAAAGGGGAGAGAAGTTGGAGTGCTGCCTCTTGTGCAGCTGTGTGCAGCACGATTGAGGAAGAGAAGAGAATTGAATTGAATTGGGGCGACAAACTGGAATGCGTTCAGACTTATCTGTTTTAGTTTTATGACCCTTAGTGTCTCGTATTTCCAAGAGACATGATTGGCTGTGGCCGTGTTTTAAATGTCTTTTGGATTTCCTGTGAAATGAATGGAAATGTAGTCCGTTGTCCCTACACATATCTACTGCATATCTGGCAGCAGAGTGATGGTTTGAGGCTTGTTTGATACCTCAGACCTTTGATGACTTACAGCCATTTTACCAATCATGTATTCCATACTGTCCCAGCATAATCTACAGCTAAATCTAGTCCCACCCCCCAATTCCCATAGATATCCATTCAAATGCAGAGACGTTATAGTATCACTTGTAAGAGTACCAGAAAATACGATATCAAGAGTCTTTTGATGTTGTTGGGTCACAGACATTAGGAAGTCATGGCATGCAAAAGTGGCATGGCATCACAAATATGTGACCAAATATTGAAAATTTAAAGGCACAGTCAACTTAGTGTATGTAAAATTGTGACCCACTGGAATTGTGATATAGTGAATTAAAAGTGAAATAATCTGTCTGTAAACAATTGTTGGAAATATTACTTGTGTCATGCACAAAGTAGATGTCCTAACTGACTTGCCAACACTATAGTTCGCTAACATGAAATCTGTGGAGTGGTTAAAAATGAGTTTTAATGACTTCAACCTAAGTGTATGTAAACTTCTGACTTCAACTGTATGTGAAACGTAAGGGAGCTCATTCCATAAACATCTAGGCGATTTGCTATGCTCTGTGTAAGATTACACATGTATTCGCAAATTATGCTGGATCAAGCTATTACTCTATATTGGCCAATAGTTCCTGAAATCTTCAGATTGGATTTCTGTTAGGGGACAATGGTTATCCATGAAAACCTTTGCTGATAACTCTTATATCATGCCTATAACAATGCTTGGATTGTCATTCAATCAAAAACACACGAAAACCCCGCTGATTTCACGTTATTCCATAACTGAACAAAACTATTTTAGGCCCTATCTTACACCCGGCGCTAAGCGGCGCTAACCCAAATGCAAGTGTCTTTGCTATCTTACACCCGGCGCTGGGCTCATTATAACACCTAGTGCTCACGTTGTTTAAATACCATGTATTCTTGCGCCGATTACAAGTGAACTGGGCGTGTTGGTCTTAAGATGAGGAGTGGGCAGGATCATTTTTGGCGTATTGCTATCTTGAGCCAGCAGAAAGCGCTTGCGCTAAAACCACCACAAACCTGGTCTAAAGTCATGTCACAGTTGTTTACATGTTATTTTAACGACGCATATAAGTGCGCCTACATAGGCGTATTCCTAAAGTCATGTCACAGTTGTTTACATGTTATTTTAACGACGCATATAAGTGCGCCTACATAGGCGTATTCACAACGCACGTACACCCTCCTTTCTGTTACACACAGGGGCGCGCAAAAGCATGACTAAAAATATCAAGATTACAATGTGAAATATTATTGTGTAGGCTATATCAAAAAATGCATAATAATAAAAGGGTCCATAGGTCAAATACCACATACCTGTCCCTCAGTGAAAGGAAATGCCGCATTAAATTGCTGTCAGCCCACTCCATCAACATCCAGGCGATGTGCGATGGTACGTGTAAGGTTACATGTATAGGCTATTCGCAATTATCCTGGCCGATCACTGTCAATGGTGGGGTTTGTGAGCCACTTCTTTTGAGAATTTGTGATATACTTAAAGGTAATATTAGACCAAAATGTTTTTTGCATGTTTATGTCACATGTTATTCTTTGTAGGTTTTATAAGTATTATATGCACAGGACTGAGCATTTGCATCCAATTATACCATTCAGATGGCTTTCCAAAGAAAATGAGGGACAGTGATATCCATGAGCTGGGTAATGTGCAAAGAAGGTCACAATTAACAGAATCTGTCAGTTTCCATTTTTAGTATGCTATCCATGTTATGAAATAACAGTTTTTGAATGGCCACACTGAAGTGTATGTGAAGAACATGAGAAATAGTACCAGACCAGGCTAACAACATTCCCAGACCAGTGAATATAGATGCAATGTCACTAAAGCACAAGTCCAAGTTAACTGTGCTATCTAAGAACAAATTCTAAACAAATCCAGATTACATCCATAGCAAGCCCTAAGAAGAGAAATATAAATCAATAAAAATATACTTGCATATAAAACTATAAAATACCTGAACTTGTACACAAGGTGGGAGTGTTAGGGGGTAGGGGTGGGAGTGTTAGGGGGTAGGGGTGGGAGGGGAACCAAGATGCAGTCTGAAGAGGTGGGTCATTTAGTGTTCTTTGGAAGATGGCTAGCGATTCTGCTGTCCTGACCACCGTGAGGCTAGTACAGACAGGCATTATGACTGGGAGAAGTGACAATGCAGAGAGGGCAGAGTCAGTCACCTCAAGGTTGTGGCATGAAGAAATCTGGCTGGAGTGTAGGGTTTGAACATTGATTAGATGTATGGTGGAGCTGTTTCATTCACTGCTCCTTAGGCTAAGTGCCAAGGTTTTAAAACTTGAAGTGAGCTGTAACTGGTAACAGTGTAGTAAGATGAGAAGGGGTGTGGTATGACGATGCTTGGGAAGACTAGACAAATCCTGCGGTTGCAATCTTGATCGTTCTGTCAATTGTTATTGTTTTGTATGTTCTGAATCTGTTTTATGCCTAATTACTAGATGAGACTAAATATTGTATTGAATTTCACCATGCAAAACAATTTTAATCATAGTAAATGTTAGGGTAGGTGGGAAACAGGACCCAATAGCAGACGGGAAGTAGAAAAACCAAAGTTTAATATAGGGGCAAGGCAGCAAGCCGTAGTACAAAGCAGGCAGGGTTGAAATCCGGGAAGACAGGGCAATGGTACAAAACAGTCCAAAGAATAGTCACAGAACAGGCTGGTGTTGGAACCGGGAAGGCACAGCAGAAGTACAAAGACAGCAGATTCCAAAATCAGGGTTGCAAGAACACAGGCAGAAGTCAAAAACCAGGGAGGTGTAAAGAGAAACAAAAACAAAAAAAAACAAAGACAGAATACAAAAAAAAATAAAGACAGGAGAAAGACTCAGGATAACAAAAACTAGGAGACAGACAGACAGACAGACAGACAGACAGACAGACAGACAGACAGACAGACAGACAGACAGACAGACAGGGCAGGTACTCTGAAAACTCATATCAAACACAGACGCAAACCAACGGTGACAAACTTGCAAAGAAAGACTGAAATAACAGGGTTATATACACTGAGTGACACAGACATAATGGGAATCAGGTGTGCAGAGGCGGGGAGGGGAAATTACTCACAGGTGAGCACAATGAGGGTTAACAAGGACCAATAATACAATAACTGGAGGGGGGGGGGGGGGCGTAAGACACGGACTGGAATGCACATAGACACAATGATAACAAACGGCCTGGGGTTAGCAGGTAGACACGTGCACAGCTTGGAGAGGAGGAACGTGGAAGTGGACACACGTGCAGAGAATGCGAAATCACAGATAGATACAGGGATAGGATAACGAGGAGGGAAATTACAGCTGCAGGTAGAAATTCAAGATGAATGAGTAATTAGTAATGTTAGTAGCGTACTCTAAAACCCTAATGTTAGTAGGTGAGCTGGTTAGTATTATATACACATTAGTTTGTTAGCAGGTTAGTATTAAATCTAATGTAACAGTTAGTATGATTAGTACATTAGTATTATATACAAATATTAAGAAAGCCAGAAGGAAGAAAACGAGATACGAAATACAGAGGAAATCCGAATGTAACCAAAATCCCCCAAATGGTGCAGTGACAAAGACAGGGAGTGGAATCTCGCGAAACATGGAACGCGGACTGACAAGGAAACTAGAGTGATGGTAAAATACTAAACACAATACACAAAGTCAGGAAAATAATAAACACCGAAAATAAACAGACAATCGCGAGGGTAATGCGGGGAAATAATAAGCACAATAAAACAAAGATCAGGGAAATAAGCAAAAGAAATCAGGAAACATAAATACACAGAATAAACAGACAAACAAGGTACAGGATCCTGACAGTAAACTCCAGTATAAGTGATATACTGGGTTATCTGACACCCTCACTTAAATGTTAATGTTGATTTCTAATTGAGATTTCAATTTTTTTACATATTGCACCATGGAGATATGGTATTGGAAATGGGACACTAAACGTGCCGTGGACTGAGTACATCATGTCATGCCTACTAATTATAGTGGTCAACATAGAAGTTAATTAAAAAATTAGAAGAATAGAAAGAAGCATAGAAACTAAATCCAAGAAAGTATTGTTTTCCTATGTTTGTCTCAACCTCAGATTATAGCTGATATTTTCTAAGGTGGCATTTTAATTGACATTCAAGTGTAGTTTGACATTAACCCCTTCGCGCAGACCACCTAGTGGTCATGGCGCCTGCGCCAAGATTTTGCTGAACTCGGACATTCATTGCTCTTGCAAGCAAACTATGACAACAACAAACTTAGCCTTATTAGTACACGATTTGTGACAACTCTGCCGAATACAGAGTTTCTAAGTGCCACTATTGTCACGTAGCTAGTCCATTTAACAGGCAACCCCCCACCCAGTCTCACCTGCAATTATACCTTCCTATGCGTGACACAGTGGACAATAGTGTCTATCTGTGAGTTCATAAAAATATATTTTCACCAACAAAAAGTTGTACTCTGTCATAACAACAAGATAAAGCCAACAATAGCCCGAACGTATGCCAAAACAGCCGTGAAAAGCCCTGCTCACTGAAATGTAAAATAAACAAGTGAAATTGTTGTGTAATTATACTATGTCATTCTACTATACTATCTATATCTACTACTCAATATGAAACAAATATACAATCCTACCATTGATTTTACGCATAGAGATGTCCTTTTTTAAGATTCAGTGGCCA
Organism: Synaphobranchus kaupii; assembly: GCA_029718625.1. NCBI lineage: Eukaryota > Metazoa > Chordata > Actinopteri > Anguilliformes > Synaphobranchidae > Synaphobranchus > Synaphobranchus kaupii. The sequence continues at coordinate 47,688,232 of CM056379.1, read as the reverse complement.
TTTATTGTCTTGGATAATCCACTTCATACATTCCACTTTATAACGCTAGTACACCTTCTGAAACTCCCATGCATGAAAGCTGTCTCATGCATTCCAGTTAATTCTTAACTCTTTTATCCAATACAGATCATTATAACCTTCACAATGGTGTTTGCAATTTTCTCATCAATATTGGTGAAAATATTTCTATTCAAGTTGGGTCAAAGTAATAATAAGTACTTTTGGTGTAGCTTATGAAATCATATATGTGCATGCTTATAGAAATACAAATGATGAATCCAATAAAATTGGTACATTCAAATCTGCTGAGTGTGAGTTTATTTATGTCACACACAAAAACTTTCCGAGGCATGTTAGATAGCTGTCTATCCAGCAAATACATCTTTCCAATCTGATCACCTATACGTAAGTATTTACCAAAGTTTATTTCTGAAAGCAACACAGCCTGATACTGTCCACTTTTTTTTGCTATTGCTGCATTAATTTTACTATCAAAATCCTAATTTTTTTAGTTGGTCTAGTTTCACAGGCAAAAATGCCTGTTTATCTTTTAAGGGTCATCCTCTTAATCTTTACTTTGTTGCTCTTGGTTAGAATGGCAGATTGCAAGGTACCAATGCATCAGGAGTGCCGTGTGAACATACTGTGTGTGCTGAACACTTTTGGTTTGTATGCCATCAATGTGTTGATGTGAAATGCAATTACAGTTGAAGTCGGAAGTTTACATACACTTAGGTTCAAGTCATTAAAACACATTTTTAACCACTCCACAGATTTCATGTTAGAAAACTATAGTGTTGGCAAGTCAGTTAGGACATCTGCTTGGTGCATGACACAAGTAATTTTTCCAACAATTGTTTACAGACAGATTATTTCACTTTTAATTCACTATATCACAATTCCAGTGGGTCAGAAGTTTACATACACTAAGTTGACTGTGCCTTTAAATTTTTAATGTTTGGTCACATATCCTTTGCATGCCATGACTTTCTGATGTCTGTGACCCAACAACATCAAAAGACTGTCGATATCTTATTTTCTGGTACTCTTACAAGCGATACTATAACGTCTCTGCATTTGAATGGATCTCTATGGGAATTGGGGGTGGGACTAGATTTAGCTGTAAATTATGTTGGAACAGTATGGGATACATTGGTAAAATGGCTGTAGGTCATCAAAGGCCTGAGGTATCAAACAAGCCTCAAACCATCACTCTGCTGCCAGATATGCAGTAGATATGGATGGATCACTTTAACGGTTGTTTCTCCTGACAAATTTTCCTATTGAACTCTGAAAAATAAGTCAGGAGAAGAAACCCTTCAAGTTATCCATCCATATCTACTGTATTTCTGGCAGCAGAGTGATGATTTAAGGCTTGTTTGATACGTCAGACCCATGATGACTTAGAGCCATTTAGCCAACCATGTGTTTCCATACTGTTAGTGTGAATTACAGCTAAATCTATTCCCACCCCCCAATTCCCATAGAGATCCATTCAAATGCAGAGACGTTATAGTATCGCTTGTAAGAGTACCAGAAAATGAGATATCAAGAGTGTTTTGGTGTTGTTGGGTCACAGACATCAGGAAGTCATGGCATGCGAAGGATATGTGACCAAATATTAAAAATCTAAAGGCACAGTCAACTTAGTGTATGTAAACTTCTGACCCACTGGAATTGTGATATAGTGAATTAAAAGGGAAATAATCTGTCTGTAAACAATTGTTGGAAAAATTACTTGTGTCATGCACAAAGTAGATGTCCTAACTGACTTGCCAACACTATAGTTTGCTAACATGAAATCTGTGGAGTGGTTAAAACTGAGTTTTAATGACTTCAACCTAAGTGTATGTAAGCTTCCGACTTCAACTGTATGTGTTAATGTGAATGACAGGAAATACTTTAGAGACCATCTAAAGTAGGAGGGGTTGGCTTTTAGCTCACTTTAATTGTAAGAAAATATGGATGGCTTGGTATTTTTAAATAGAAGAAGGGAAGTCAAACCAGTTTCTGTTTCTCACAGAGACAACCAGGAGAAGATGATCTACTACCTCCTCTTGGATCGGAAAGAACGATACCCCAGCTGTGAGGATGAAGATCTGCCCCCGAGAAATGACATAGGTGAGGTGCAGTCTCTGGCGCTGTGTCTCTGGCTCTCTCTTTCAGTCGCCCTTTCATCCATCCTTGATAACCACCATTTAAAAAGGAATGTTTGGGCCTTGGTTTTTTGTGTTGACTGAATATATCGTTAATATTACCATTGTAAAGGCCTGACAAACCGGTGGTACCGACAAACCGGTGGTACCAACAACCAGCCTTTAAACTGACCTTTGTTTGGTTAATTATGTTTATTTGCTGTGTAGGTGCATGTATCAGGATAGCGTTTGATGAAAAATGCTGTGGGCCTGCTTCTCGCCACAAACTTTCCTGATATCATCTCTCCATCTCTCAGCAGACCCTCCACGGAAGCGCGTGGACTCCCCAATGCTGACCCGGCATGGTCGCTGCCGTCCCGAGAGGAAGAGCCTGGAGGTGCTGAGTGTCACAGAGCAGGGCTCTCCCACACCACCCCGCCGGGCTCTGGATACCGCAGCACACAGCCAAAGGTCAGAGAGAGAGAGCAGAGACAGCAGCGCACAATGAACTGAGTGAACTGTTGTATGCTGCACAACAAACATCCTCTAAAATTTAATTTCCCTTCTGCCCTTATCCAGGTCTCGCTCAGTTAGTGGGGCTTCCACTGGACTTTCCTCCAGTCCCCTAAGCAGTCCTAGGGTAAGTTATTATTGGCCAACACTTTCACATATGCACAAAACCGGGGGTGCATCCCAATATTCTTCACTCCCCACCTCCTTTCCTCCACTCCCCCACTACCACTCCTCTCCTACCCGGACGTATGCAAAACTGCCTGAACGTTTCGAGAAGTATTTGCATGTTCAGTATACAATGTACCTGACATTGTGGTTTGCATCGAGACATTAATTAATATGCAACCATTAATATGTAATTAAGATGTAATCAGCAACATTAGATTCAAACACAAAGATCCATTTCCGGGGCACGGAGGAGAGGAGGTGGTAGTGGAGGAAAGGAGGGTGCATTTTTCGAGTATTGGGATGCAGCCCAGGCTACAGTTGACTTTTTCAAAAGAATAGACAGATCCACTACATGTATGCATAAAACATAAACAGAGTTGTTGCAGTTATACTAGATGCCACTGCTAATTTTAAGCACATGTTCTCTTTTTAATCAGATTGTTTTATTTCAATATTGCATGACTATAAAAATATACTTTTAACATTTTACAATGACAGTTTCCACAAAAGGCACATGTCTTATATCTATAATGATGAATAAATAATGAATGTTTAAGCATGCATAATAAGCCATATACGTACAGTTTTCTTCTGTCTGGTTTGTTCTGATATGTCCTGATTACTATTCTTTGAGAATGTGCATTACACCCATGCTGTCCCATTCTGAGTCATTATACATGCCAAAACCCAACCCTCACATTCTGAGCTCTTTCAGTCGGCTTATGTTTTGATTTATGTTTGTTTACAATGCTGGATGATTCCTGCAAACTTCAGTACAAACAGAGCAAAAGACCATTTTCACTCATACACGTCATGCTATTTATTTAATAACTTGCATCCACTTAAGGTAACATTCTGTCACGTAACTCTTAATTTCTTGTTTTCACTTATTGCTTGTGTTACACTTATTACTAAACTTGCCATATGCAGCTGTCAAAACAAAATTAGCAAATGAGAACCAAAATCCAGTATGACTATAGCAAATTAACAATTTTCCTAACCCTTGTCTCAATGAATGTGTGATTGGGTACATTCAGTTAAACATTTATCAGAAAACAAAAGACAAACCAAAACAGGACCAGTTGGATAAAGTAGGACAGTATCCAGAATCAGGCTCATGCAATGAGTGGAATGAAAAGATAATCTGCAAAGAATGTAATTCAGTAATCTGGTTCTGTAGAGAGGATAAGCACAGTGCCCTGTTGTTAAATCGGACATCATGGATAATGTTATTCACCTCAGTGTGGTGAAGCTGGGCTTTGTCTCTCTCTGAAGGAGATTACAGAGCCACAGTCTCTCACAGGGAACCTGAACATACTATACCTGTAACCTCTGAACTAACACACTGCGAGAACAGAGGCTGGGAACAAGTATGTGTGTTAGTTTCAATTGTTTTCTCAAGATGAAACTGCAAGCAAAGGAAAACTACTGTAAGCTGTCTGACCTTACTGTGAATTGTAAGGCTAGACAGCTTAAAGGGGTGGTGGACAGGGGTACCAAGTGGGGTGGGCTCTCCGCTACCCACCCCACTTGGTACCCCTGTCCACCACCCCCATAGACTTTTCCTTATTTTTCACAAAAGCAAATCATTTATAGTAAATAAAAAAGCACACACAAAGGAAGATATAATAGTTCCATTTGTTTTATTTTTCATAAGACTGATGCTCTGCAGTCATAATTCATAACTCACGTCCATTCCTCTTTCCATTTCTCCATTGATCCTCCCCCTCCTCTTCCATCCCCCTCTTCCCCACCCTATCAGAGCCCGGTCTTCACTTTCAGCCAATCAGAAGTCACTTCCGCCATCACTACCCAGTCTAAGGACCCTAAACCTGGAAGTGCTACCACCCCTCGGGCAGCCCAACGAGCACCCGACCAAAAAACCCAAACTCTACCTTCTAAAGCCCCCTCTGATCGCCCTCACCTTCAGTCCATGAAGTCTCTCCCGCTCCACAACCCGCCGTCTCCTTCCCCCTCGCCTCTTCTCTCTCCCATCCCTCGCTTTTTCTTCTTCCCTGCCCCTTCCGTTCTCAAGTCTGTCACCAAAACTATCTATCCTAACTCTGCCCATCCTAACACTCTGTCACAGGTAACTCCCCAGGGCTCTCCGCTACCCACCCCACTTGGTACCCCTGTCCACCACCCCCAGCATCCCCCTCCTACCCCTCCTTCTTCTTCCTCCTCTTCATCCTCTTCACGGGCGGAGGGTGGAGGAGTGGGCGTGGGCTCCCTCTCCCTGACTCCACCCTCCAGTCCTGGGGGTGGTGGAGGCATGGCGGCCAGTAGCTCTGCCCACTGGAGGACCCGCCTCAACTCGTTCAAGAACAATCTACTGGGCTCTCCCCGTTTCCATCGCCGCAAACTGCAGGGTGAGAGGACTGAGCTTTCAGGGTGGACCTTTGTAATGGAATATGTTTCTTTTAAATATTTCCTTTACTCAATCACTTCTCTTAATGGTCTGGGAAGATTTGGGAAGATTTGGTGAAGACGTTTTCATTGCAATGACATTGTAGTGTGCATAATATTGCACTGTATGTATTTTATGTCTTTCATGCACATGAACTCAATAGTTTGCAGAGGGACTGCTGTAAATGTTATACATGAGGGACCAATCTATAAGAAATGGGTGCTGTTTAGGTGTTGCATGTTGGTCTGGCTCTGTCTTGCTTTTCACATGGTGTGTCAGTGTTCAATGTAATGTTTACAAATGTGAGAATGGTATTAACTCACTCTCTCCTTCTCTCTGTCAGTCCCAACATCGGAGGACATGTCCAGCCTGACGCCAGAGTCCAGTCCTGAGTGAGTACTCTGAACATGTTCATACACAATATACTTGAATGTCACATGAATGGCAGAACTGATTGTAAGGGTGTATCTGTCCTCTTTCCCTCTGTCTGTGTGTTTCCTTCAGACTAGCAAAGAGGTCATGGTTTGGGAACTTCATCAGTCTGGAGAAGGAGGAGCAGATCTTCGTGGTGATCAGAGACAAGCCCCTGAGCTCCATTAAAGCTGACATCGTCCACGCATTCCTCTCAGTGAGTTTATCTGTCAATTTTGGTTCCTTTATCATCATCAGTCGCTCTAGCTCTGATCTTTTTCACTGCTTGACGCTGTATTAAAGCATATGTGGTATATGTGCTTTACAGTATGTGATATTTAATGTGCATTTCTAATTGTATAACTTTAATAATGTTCATTATTATTCATTCAATTCAATTCAAATTACATTATTTTTCAGTCTGGGAATGTCTTTGCACAATGCATGCAGACTATCCAGTACAAAGGGTGCAAACTCAAGACATGCAGTACTTGGAATTACAAGCACGCACATACATTGAAAGTTAGTAGAGATTTCTGCCCATGGTTCTCATAGCTTTTATCAGTAGGGACGAATAAGAATGGGCCACAGTGATGATGCAGTAGCCTACATGGGGTGGCGGGGGGGGGTCAGATGCTACTTCATTACCCTTCCTCCTTGCATGTTTCCCAAATATGTTTGTGAGGTTTACCTGATTTTCTCCAATGATTTTTCCACACAACTTGACTGTTCTATTTAGTGGGCTTTGGTTAACACCACTTAACCCCTTTGTGCAGAGGTTTAATTTTGCCCATTTTCACCAGTTTTTTACATTGGAAATATATTTCAATCCATATCATAAGAAAATTTCCAACTTTTGCAAAAGATTACAGGAATGTTTATAGTGTCCAAAAATCTACCCAAACCTATCCAAACCTACCCAAACATGAACACAGCTTTATTGTCCATTTGAAGCACATTATTACGTCCTATTAGGCAATTAGAGGGGAATGACCCTTAGAAAATCAATTTATTTGTCTCCGTTTAGTTTCCAGTGCTAAAAATGTCCACCACAGCCCCGTTCTGGTCATAAAAGGTAATTTAGACTAACAATGTATGAGAATATACACACAATTTACAGGGTCATATGAATTACTACAATTATCTACTATATAAACATATGCCAGCCCATGGATTACTATAAGGGACAACTTGCTGCCATGTCATTCGTTTATGTCCGATTAGCTATGCTGGTGCACCCAATATAATGACTGGCTAGGCCACACAAGGAAGCTTCTACTATAGTGTAGTATAAATTCCAAGTAATATTAAAGTTCAGCTGTAATAGATTTAAAGTTCACCACATATGTCATTACTTACAGTAAAAATCCAAGTTGCCTCAGGCAGGGAGGTTTTTCATACATTATCATTGAGCCTTATTCAGGTTTAGCTTAGCTTATAGCTAATACCTAATAGACCACCGCGGCACATCCGGGTAGTTGATGGTTCACGCCGCTCTCTGGGGGAAAACAAAGGGAAATGTGTCCATTCAACTCAATGGGATTGCCCTGAGACACAACAATAAAATCCTTGTATAAATAAAAAAGACAAACAAAGAAAAATATGTCTTGTAATGTATATAATAAAAATGTCAACTGATTCTATTACATCACTACCCAGCATCAAGCGGGCAACATACAATGTTAAATTTGACTTGATTTGGCAACATGTCCTGGTTTCAGTCTTCCAAGTTCCAGCGAAATGAACATCAACAAGTTTCTTTTTCTTTGACATTTCAGTGTGGTAACGTTAACGTTACTGAGACCACAAAGTAGTTATTTCTTAAGCTGTATGCATTTCTTAAACATATGTATTTGCTACATATAACAATTTTGAGAAGTGTAAAACAGGTCTCACTTACGTGCTAGTTTTCGTTAGCGCGTCTATGGGGTTTTCCATAGTTGTTAGCATTAAGCTAATCGGTAGCTTACCTTGAACAGCAAACTGTATTTCTGTGTTTGATTCCTGAGAGGAATAACTGGTATTGTGTTGCATGCCAGTTATCATCAGTAAACATGTAAAATTTACCGTTGGCCTCTGGATGTTTCTTAGTTAGCTACCTAGCTACAGTTGAAGTCGGAAGTTTACATACACTTAAGTTGAAGTCATTAAAACTCAAGTTTAACCACTCCACAGATTTCATGTTAGCAAACTATAGTGTTGGCAAGTCAGTTAGGACACAAGTAATTTTTCCAACAATTGTTTACAGACAGATTATTTCACTTTTAATTCACTATATCACAATTCCAGTGGGTCAGAAGTTTACATACACTAAGTTGACTGTGCCTTTCAACAGCTTGGAAAATTCCAGAAAATGATGTCATGGCTTTATAAACTTCTGATAGGCTAATTGACATTATTTGAGTCAATTGGAGGTGTACCTGTGGATGTATTTTAAGGCCTACCTTCAAACTCAGTGCCTCTTTGCTTGACATCATGGGAAAATCAAAAGAAATCAGCCAAGACCTCAGAAAGAAAATTGTGGACCTCCACAAGTCTGGTTCATCCTTGGGAGCAATTTCCAAACACCTGAAGGTACCATGTACAAACAAGAGTTAGCAAGTATAAACACTAGGGGTGTAACGATTCTCCAAATCCACGGTTCGGTTCAGACCTCGATTTTTGAGCCAAGGTTCGGTTCATACCTGTTTTTTTTGTTTTGTTTGTGTAATGTGTAATATTTACAAAATATACAGCTCAGCATTTGTCCTACATAGTAAATTATTTGGCGGCCGCCCCGCCAAAATGATTTCACGGACCGCCAAAGGGAAACCGCGACCGCCAAAATGACAATAATTGAGAAAACGGCAAATAAAATCATATCCGAATGAATTTAATTGAATTTTTTGGGTGCAATATGGTCTTTCGGCCAGCGGATGGCGATATATATTGTACTAGTCGCCTTCAAGATGTCAGTACTAGGTGACGAGTAGAAGACGCATAGAACCATAGACTGTAGCCTATAGAAATGCGGCTCAGCTATTCTGTGGCAGAGTGTGACTCGGTAGAAAGACATAGCGCGGGCAGCGAGTTGGATTAGGCTACCTTTCAAGCCCTAACTTCTGAAAAGGTAAAAACTTTAACCTGATCCTCGTTGGCGCCCCATAATATACTGGTAGACGTATCGGTCCCAATTACAGTAGCCTATTCATGTTTGTCTTAAATGATAAACTAGGCGACAGCTCTTCCTAATGTGTTAGAAAGTTGTCCACACCTTTTATGTTAGCGGGTCAAATTTGACCCATGATGTAACTCAGCCCAAAACACTCAAAAAACAATGATTATCATCCAATATTGTTTTTTACCTCATAACTAACTTATTATGCATTCATAACCATACAATTACTGCTTTAAATTTTTTTTTATGGTCCCAAGACCATTTATCTTACAATATACCACTTGTTTTCAGTTAAAAAAAAGTTTAAATTCACTCATTATATTTCCTATAGTGAAGACAACGGTTAATTATGTTATCTGACTATAATAGACTAATATTAGAACACACTTTCTAGAATAAATTGCTTGTGGGTTTTTTAGAACTTTGTATTATTAACCATAGTGACATCTGTGGTGTTACGGGTCAAAATTGACCCGTATACAGATCCTTTCCAAAAAATTAGAATATCATGGAAAAGTTTTTTTTTTTTCCATAATTCCATTCAAAAAGTGAAACTTTCATAGATTATAGATTCATTACACACAAAGTGAAATATTTCTAGCCTTTATTTGTTTAATTATTCATAATTTTGGCTTACAGCTCCAGAAAACCCCCAAAACAGTATTTCAAGAAATTAGAATAGTGTGTTGAAAATCTGCATTTACTTTAGTTATTTCAGAGAATGAATGTTTTAGACTGAGTGTCACACTATCATCTAATTTACTCAAAACACCTGCAAAGTTTATCTCAGTTTGGTTCAGTATGGGGAAGACTGCAGACTTGACAATTGGCCAGAAGACCATCATTGACACCCTCCAGAAGATGGGTAAGCCACAAAAGGTCATCGCTAAGGAGGCTGGCTGTTCACAGAGTGCAGTGTCCAAGCATATCAATAGAAAGTTTAGTGGAAGGGAAAAATGTGGCAGGAGAAGGTGCACAAGCAAAAGAGATGACCGGAGATGCAGAGGGAGTGGACTGAGGCTGGAGTCAGTGCTTCAGAAACCACCACATACAGACGTATCCGGGACATGGGCTACAACTGTCGGATTCCTCGAGTCAAGCCACTCCACTCATTCTCTGAAATAACTGAAGTAAATTTTCGACACACTATTCTAATTTCTTGAAATACTGTTTTGGGGGTTTTCTGGAGCTGTAAGCCAAAATTATGAAAAATGAAACAAATAAAGGCTAGAAATATTTCACTTTGTGTGTAATGAATCTATAATCTATGAAAGTTTCACTTTTTGAATGGAATTATGGAAAAAAATAAACTTTTCCATGATATTCTAATTTTTTGGAAAGGATCTGTATATCTATGTTAGAAAAAAGGTAAAAAGTCCTTTATTTTTTATAAACCAAACTTTATTTTGTTAAAGATAGCAGATGCAAATTGAACATGAACAAGATGGTGTGTGTGTGTGTGTGTGTGTGTGTGTGCGTGTGTGTGTGTGTTCATGTTCAAGTTCAATTTCAGTGTCAGTGTCCATATTCTGTGAGAAAGGTTGAGTTCCCGTGGGGGGAGGGGTGCCAGAGGGATTGGGAGTGCAAGTCCATACTGCGAGAAAATAATTGTTCCCAGGGAGGGAGGGGTGGGGTGTCTAGAGTCAAAGATTAATCTTGTTTGAGCCAAATTTGATCCACAGAGCTACCCACAACTTTCCAATGATGCATGCCATACTATCAATAACCAATATTCTCAGCCGGGTCATATTTGACCCATAACACCACAGATGTAACTTTTTTTTTTAGAGACCTTCAGAATTGACTAAAATGGTGACAATTGGTTTTGTTGTGTTTATATAGCTGTTTTTGAGGATATCATGAAGCCAAAAAAAAAAACTAGATGGTATTTATTACATATCTTAACTTGAAAACGGGTCAAATTTGACCCTAACACAATAGAAGGGTTAAGAAAAAAGATTGATATAGGCTACAGTGCAATAAAATAAGAGGGTGCTGTTAATAGCCCAAAACGCATACGACCATCGTCATGCCACAGCCACAGACTGTAAAATGCACCGTTTACAAGAAAATCATGTTCAGATATAGCTAGAAACAATAATATTTTTTAAAAACGTTGTACAAATAGGCCTACGCATTCTGCGTTTTCCATTGCTTACTGTAGGCTACTATACAGTAGGCTACCTGATGCACTTTCGGTTTAGAAGACGCCTCATTTCTTTCCTCCAAAATCTCTCGTAGCTATAAATGTGTTAATGAAACCAAATACCAATCTTACCTGTAGGCTATATACAGAGTGGGCGGCAGTGTAGTATAATGGTTAAGGAACTGGACTTGTAACCAAAAGGTAGGTAGGTAGGACACTGCCGTTGTACCCTTGAGCAAGGTACTTAACCTGAATTGCTTCAGTATATATCCAGCTGTATAAATGGATACATGTAATAAGAAGTCGCTCTGGATAAGAGCGTCTGCTAAATGCCTAAAATGTGAAAATGTAATACACTGTGTTATGATTAACCCTGATGAGTTTATCTTGTTATGTTTCGCCAAAGTCTCGTACAGTCGACATTTCCACAGTGACCTATCGCATTTAGGGCTGAAATAGTCTACGTTGCTGTTGTTATGTAAAAACACACACAGTGTTTTCGTACGTTTTTTTTTTTTTTTAAACGTGTAGCGACACTTATTTTTTATTTTGATTTCTAAAACCTAAACACAACCCTACTGGTACTTTACAACCAAAGCCTACATGGGCTCTTTGTACTCCAAAAACTGTATTTACCGTAAAATGAATCTGATCAAAAACATCTCTGACGTAAAAAAAGCCAAGTTACTCACGCATAGCCTACAGAGCGCTGTCTATAAGTCCTTAATTCCAACTTGCAAAAACTAGGCCTGCCTTTAAAAGTATTGATATCAAAATGTGGCCAAGTTACAATTAACAATATTGCCTATCGTAGCTCACACTAAATAAACTAGCTCTATTCCAAAGCAATGCTATCCAAAATTTCCTAAAATATTTAATGCAACTTGGCCCTGTGTTTCTTCATCTTGGTATGTTAAGAGAGTGTGCCTCATGGAACAACATGATTTCAATTAATGTTTTTAACAGTTGAGGAATAATTATACTCCAGAAAGGATATGGTTATACTTTGTTGGCAAGTTTACTTTAGAAAACGTACAGGTTTTAAAATGTTATGTTCTGCTACAGATTTCTTTAAAATTCACAAACAGACATTTATATGAAGAAACATCATGTACAATAGAGAAAAGGGGGATGAATAAATAAATGCATATAAAAATGAGTAATATTTTTACCTAGAAAATACTGTACATATAGCATTTTTACAAACGTATCCAGACATGTTTGTGGGTCAGATGATGGCAAATAAATAATAGTACTAATTTTCTTAACTTAATAATAGTTATGATATTTGCGAACAGAATTTTGTGAACACAAGGATATCTATGCTCTGTAGGACCACACAGGTTTTGATAGAAATCCAAATATTCCAAATAAATCAATAAATACATAATAATAATAATAATAATAATAATAATAATAATAAATTTTATTTATTTTGTGCTTTTCATAGACCCAAAGCAGTGGATTCAGACAATTGTTCAAACATGCCCTATAGTGTAGTAATTTTTCTGTTTAATTTCTAAGTGCAACACATCTGAATCAGAGTATTTCCACTATAAATTATTCTCATTTTGCAGTTTGATGTGGAACATACAGTTTCATTTACCACATTATCTTGAGATGATAAGATGAAGAAACACAGAGCCAAGTTGCATTAAATAATTTAGGAAAGTTTGGATAGCATTGCTTTGGAATAGAGCTAGTTTATTTAGTGTGAGCTACAATAGGCAATATTGTTAGTTGTAACTTGGCCACATTTTGATATCAATACTTTTAAAGGCAGGCCTAGTTTTTGCAAGTTGGAATTAAGGACTTATAGGCAGCGCTCTGTAGGCTATGCGCAAGTAACTTGGCTTTTTTTTTTACATCGGAGACATTTTTGATCAGATATCACTTATACTTATATTTAGTAGCTAACTAATGATGAATAATGCATGAAGATAATGACATCGAGAGAGACATGCATACAGAACACATGCATTCCAAATAAATGCATGCAGACATTGGCATAACTATAACGCCCTGTACTGACGAGAATGAGAACATGGAACATGTCTCCTATTACCGATAGCCCACAATTACATTAAAATAGTTTGTAGATGAGCTCTATTTAATGTCTAATGAAATACAATGAACAGCACCACCTGAACTTTGGATCATGAAGAAGCATGTAAATTAATTAACCAAGTCTATACGGAGACATGCATGCACAATAGGCGAGACGCAAACACATTGTAGCTGAAATAAATACATACAGCCTAAATAGTTAGTACAGCCTAAATCGTTTGCATAAGTAAAATATGGAAATACAGTTGAAAAATAGGCGTATTAGTATTCTATAAAAATACATTTAACGTTAGGCTATTCAACACTGGCTTGTCGGATGCGTAACTCCAAGCTTCCATGTCGGCTGAGCTGCCGACTTCATAAGCACAGCATAATTCCTTCGCAGTGTTTTTTCTGGTAGCATAGCCTAACGTTGCCTGCGGGATATCTTTTGGTAACGGACCATGTAGATAGGTTTTGTTTAGTTTTCTGTAGTGTAATGGATGTAAAAGGCATGTTGATTTGATTCGTAGTAGCCTAGCTTGTACCTGCTTCCTGACAAGCAGCTGACTGACGTTTCTCTGGAAAAACTAACGATGGCTAACAAGCTTAATTGGACAACACATATTTCCCGGGAATCTTAGCCAGAAAGAAAACAATAGATACTACTAAGAAAGTAGCCTACCAGAGATTCTTATTCTTATTATTATTATAATTAAAAGTGTTTGCAGTAAGCTACATTGTCTGCAGAGTAGTAGTAGACAAGAGCTATGTTCCCTGGCTATTGTAATTTTTTAAAGTGACTAACCATGAAACAGATATGTTTGGGGAATTGGAGGTTTATAAATCCGATCTCTTAAGGGATTGCAGCTTATAGTAGTATATCATCAATTCTTAATGTATTATTGTAAATTCTTAATTTTCCTAGTGGTTAATTTTATTGTGACATTGTGTTATGTGTGAAAAGGATAAACTGAACAGAGCTGAAGTGAAGAAATTAATGAAGACATAATAAAGAAATGTTGGCCGAGGCGAGTGTTGAAGGTTCGGTTTGCACAGACAAGTCAGACATGACCGCAAGAGCACTCCACACAGACAATTTGTTTTTGCCATTATTTGTGTGAGATTAAAACATGTAGCCAATGGCACTGTTATTTATTGCATTTTTTTTTTTTTACATTAATGCAACAATGCGATGTTAACCAGATGATATTCTGCGTTAAAACTTTTTTCTTTGCTTGACAAATTGCCATGGGATACCTGTTCCTGGTGTCCAGTGACTTAATTGTTTAACTAACAAGCTACAAGTGAACAGTTAATATTGTAAACATATCTTTGCCTTTACAATAAAAATGTCACGATCCTGGTTAGGGTAGGACCTAAGTGCAACGACTCAGAGACAGGGAAACAGAGATGGGTATTTATTATGGAGCTTGGGGTAGTCCCAAGCAGTACACAAGTTAACACAACAGTAAAGAGGAATGAGGAAGTCATTCGGCACAGCGAACTGCTCCAAGCCGGAGCTGGATTTGATCACCCCTGAAAGTTCCAAACCGGAACTTGGACAGTTTCTGGACCGGGAGGTCCAACAGGAACTGGATCACGGGAATGACGGGCTGTTCCAAGCCGGAACTGGACTTGGCACGGGAGGTGAGTTCCGAACCGGAACCGGACTGGATCTGGACCGGGAGGTCCAACAGGAACAGGATCGCGGGAACGACGGGTTGTTCCAAGCCGGAACTGGACTTGGCATGGGAGGTGAGTTCCGAACCGGAACCGGACTGGATCTGGACCGGGAGGTCCAACAGGAACTGGATCACGGGAACGGCGGGTAGTTCCAAGCCGGAACTGGACTCAATACTGGAGGTGAGTTCCGAACCGGAACCGGACTGGATTTGGACCGGGGGGTCCAACAGGAACTGGATCGTGGGAACGAGGGATCGTTCCAAGCCGGAACTGGACTTGAGTTCCGAACCGGAACTGGACTGGAACTGGACCGGGAGGTCCAACAGGAACTGGATCACGGGACAGGAGCGGTCCGAACTGGAACTGGCACAGGACTGAAGGCAGAGGTAGGTATGGGGCAGGACACGACAGGGTAGAGCAGTGTAGCGGAGCTCAGGTTGGCCCGGTTGGGGTAGCTGGGCCACAGTGGAGGCTGGGACCGAAACCGCAGCAATGGAGGTAGCCACGGCCGGACAGGAACCACTGTAGGGTGGAGAGGCAGAGCACCCAACTGCGGACGCAACGTTAGCTGGGAGCAGGGGTACCGCAACACACACAGGGAGACTTAACAGCTACAGACTGGGAAGCACAGGTGAAGCTGGTAATTAAGCAGACAGGATACAGGCAGAGCAAACCGCAAAAGACAGGGCTGGAATAAATACCAGACAGTAGGTTCTTGAGCTGAGGAGCACACAGGAAAAACCCACTGCAGAGTTCAGCGCACAGGACAGGGAAACAAAAGACCAGGATATCACGGAGCACGTTACTGAGAAGCAAACAGGGTAAGGAAGGCAACATAAGTGATGAACCAACAATGGAGAGGAGACAGCAGGTGGGTTAAATAGGGACAGTGTGATTGGAAACAATCAGGAAAGCGTGAGGAATGTAACCGAGGGGGATTGACTAATTGACCGGTGGGGAATGCATGCAACAAGGGGGGAAGGAGATAGGTTGAAACCAAAGTGAGGGAACAGAGTGAAACAAACAGAAGGAGCACGCCCAGCCTGTAGCAACGGGGAAAACATGGACAAGGGAATCAAACATGACACGGAGGGACATGGCAAAACAGGGAATACGGACTGGATGGGAACGGGACGTTACAGTACCCCCCCCCTAAATGAACGCCTCTTGGCGTTCATCCGAGACAACACAGGAGGATGAGGGCTGGAACGTTCAGGAGGTCGGCCACAGAGTGGGCTGAACCGCTCAGGAGGCCAGCCGCGGCGCGGACGGAACCGCTCAGGAGGCCGGCCGCGGCGCAGGCGGAACCGCTCAGGAGGCCGGCCGCGGCGCGGGCGGAACCGAACAGGAGGCCGGCGGCGTAGCGGAACTGGCGGGCTGGAACGTGGCGGGACTGGAAGACTGGAACGTGGCGGGACAGGATGACTGGAACGAGGCGGGACTGGATGACTGGAACGAGGCGGGACTGGATGACTGGAACGAGGCGGGACTGGATGACTGGAACGAGGCGGGACTGGATGACTGGAACGGGGCGGGACTGGATGACTGGAACGGGGCGGGACTGGATGACTGGAACGGGGCGGGACTGGGGGACTGGAACGGGGCGGGACTGGGGGACTGGAATGGGGCGGGACGGGAGGGCTGGATCGGGGCGGGACGGGAGGGCTGGATCGTGGCGGGACGGGGGGGGCTGGAACGTGGCGGGACGGGGGGGCTGGAACGTGGCAGGACGGGAGGGCTGGAAGGGGAACGGACGGGTGGGCTGGAAGGGGAACGGACAGGAGGGCTGGAAGGGGAACGGACAGGAGGGCTGGAAGGGGAACGGACAGGAGGGCTGGAAGGGGAACAGACAGGAGGGCTGGAAGGGGAACGGACAGGAGGGCTGGAAGGGGAACGGACAGGAGGGCTGGAAGGGGAACGGACAGGAGGGCTGGAAGGGGACTGGACAGGAACGGCAATGAACGTATCGCCCCGGGGGCAGGAGGCGGCGACGACTGCATCGCCCCGGAAGCAGGAGGCGGCGACGACTGCATCGCCCTGGAAGCAGGAGGCGGCGACGACTGCATCGCCCTGGAAGCAGGAGGCGGCGACGACTGCATCGCCCTGGAAGCAGGAGGCGGTGGCGACTGCATCGCCCTGGAAGCAGGAGGCGGCGACTGCATCGCCCTGGAAACAGGAGGCGGCGACTGCATCACCCTGGAAGCAGGAGGCGGCGACTGCATCGCCCTGGAAGCAGGAGGCGGCGACGGCTGCATCGCCCTGGAAACAGGAGGCGGCGGCTGCATCGCCCTGGAAACAGGAGGCGGCGGCTGCATCGCCCTGGAAGCAGGAGGCGGCGACGGCTGCATCGCCCTGGAAGCAGGAGTCGGCGACGGCTGCATCGCCCTGGAAGCAGGAGGCGGCGACGGCTGCATCGCCCTGGAAGCAGGAACCGGCGACGGCTGCATCGCCCTGGAAGCAGGAGGCGGCGACGGCTGCATCGCCCTGGAAGCAGGAGGCGGCGACGGCTGCATCGCCCTGGAAGCAGGAGGCGGCGACGGCTGCATCGCCCTGGAAGCAGGAGGCGGCGACGGCTGCATCGCCCTGGAAGCAGGAGGCGGCTACGGCTGCATCGCCCTGGAAGCAGGAGGCGGCGACGGCTGCATCGCCCTGGAAGCAGGAGGCGGCGACGGCTGCATCGCCCTGGAAGCAGGAGGCGGCGACTGTATCGCCCTGGAGGCGGCGGCGGCGGCGAAGGACCCCTCGCCCTGGGGACGGGCGACGAGCAACGTCCGCGTAACCTGCTCTGAAAGGCCCCTCAGAACCTCCAACACCCCATCAAGACGGCGGCCCCGTCGATCACCGACCGCGGTCTGGCAGGCGAGGGCGTGACGAATCTGCTCCATAACGTCGTCTTGGGAGCTGGTGGGAGCGACGGTGACTGCATAATCGCCCTGGGGACGGGCAGCGGAGGCCGTATCCTTGCCCAGGAGACGGGCAGCGGAAAAGGACTCCTCGCCCAGGGAGCTGCCGACGAGCGACGTCCGCGAAACTTGCTCCGCCAGACCCTTCAGCACCTCCAACACATGATCTACCCGGCGGTCCAGTAGATCGTCGCCCGTGGATTGTGAGGCGAAGGCGTGACGGAACTGCTCCACAACGTCGTCTTGGGAGCTGGAGGGAGCGACGGCGACTGCATAGTCGCCCTGGGGACGGGCAGCGGTGACCGCAACATCGCCCTGAGGGCTGGCCGGCGGCGACTGTGTAGCCCTGGAGGCCGGCCGGAGGGGATGGCGACGGCGTCGCCTTGGAGACCGGCCTGTGGCGACGGCGAGTGCGTCGCCCTGGAGTCCGGCGGTCCTAGCATCGCCCGGGCCTTGGTTCTCACCCAGGCACTGGCTCAGGTGCTTTTCCAGAGCATCCTGGCAGGCCAGTTCGTAATGGGACTGCCTTGCAGCATAGCGGCCGAAGGCGGGGTGGAACGGGGACAAGAAGTCGGCTAGGTCCTCGTTTGGTTGGTTCATTCTGTCACGATCCTGGTTAGGGTAGGACCTAAGTGCAACGACTCAGAGACAGGGAAACAGAGATGGGTATTTATTATGGAGCTTGGGGTAGTCCCAAGCAGTACACAAGTTAACACAACAGTAAAGAGGAATGAGGAAGTCCTTCGGCACAGCGAACTGCTCCAAGCCGGAGCTGGACTTGATCACCCCTGAAAGTTCCAAACCGGAACTTGGACAGTTTCTGGACCGGGAGGTCCAACAGGAACTGGATCACGGGAATGACAGGCTGTTCCAAGCCGGAACTGGAGGGGAGGTGAGTTCCGAACCGGAACCGGACTGGATCTGGACCGGGAGGTCCAACAGGAACAGGATCGCGGGAACGACGGGTTGTTCCAAGCCGGAACTGGACTTGGCATGGGAGCTGAGTTCCGAACCGGAACCGGACTGGATCTGGACCGGGAGGTCCAACAGGAACTGGATCACGGGAACGGCGGGTAGTTCCAAGCCGGAACTGGACTCAATACTGGAGGTGAGTTCCGAACCGGAACCGGACTGGATTTGGACCGGGGGGTCCAACAGGAACTGGATCGCGGGAACGAGGGGTCGTTCCAAGCCGGAACTGGACTTGAGTTCCGAACCGGAACTGGACTGGAACTGGACCGGGAGGTCCAACAGGAACTGGATCACGGGACAGGAGCGGTCCGAACTGGAACTGGCACAGGACTGAAGGCAGAGGTAGGTATGGGGCAGGACACGACAGGGTAGAGCAGTGTAGCGGAGCTCAGGTTGGCCCGGTTGGGGTAGCTGGGCCACAGTGGAGGCTGGGACCGAAACCGCAGCAATGGAGGTAGCCACGGCCGGACAGGAACCACTGTAGGGTGGAGAGGCAGAGCACCCAACTGCGGACGCAACGTTAGCTGGGAGCAGGGGTACCGCAACACACACAGGGAGACTTAACAGCTACAGACTGGGAAGCACAGGTGAAGCTGGTAATTAAGCAGACAGGATACAGGCAGAGCAAACCGCAAAAGACAGGGCTGGAATAAATACCAGACAGTAGGTTCTTGAGCTGAGGAGCACACAGGAAAAACCCACTGCAGAGTTCAGCGCACAGGACAGGGAAACAAAAGACCAGGATATCACGGAGCACGTTACTGAGAAGCAAACAGGGTAAGGAAGGCAACATAAGTGATGAACCAACAATGGAGGGGAGACAGCAGGTGGGTTAAATAGGGACAGTGTGATTGGAAACAATCAGGAAAGCGTGAGGAATGTAACCGAGGGGGATTGACTAATTGACCGGTGGGGAATGCATGCAACAAGGGGGGAAGGAGATAGGTTGAAACCAAAGTGAGGGAACAGAGTGAAACAAACAGAAGGAGCACGCCCAGCCTGTAGCAACGGGGAAAACATGGACAAGGGAATCAAACATGACACGGAGGGACATGGCAAAACAGGGAATACGGACTGGATGGGAACGGGACGTTACAAAAAAAAACATTATTGTATGAGAAAACCAGAACATGTGCACACTGTTTTAGTCCAAAATGAAATTACACTTTTTAGTACCAGGCGGGGATCGAACCCAAATCTCTCAGCATTGACACTTACCACTATACCAAAGCCTGTTGGTACAGTCACGTGATATATGCTATAGGCCATTTGTCAATGACATTTGTTTCCATACTGCGTAACGTTAGCTGAAGTGGTGTTGTCTGACTTTCACCATTTCGCTGTAGTACAAGTGAAACTTTGAACAGTTAGGCTAATATTGGAAACGTCCTTTGCTTTTGCAATAAAAAATATGTTTGTTAATGTGAAAATAAGTCTAATAAACCAAAAGTATAACAGTTGTACATTGTTTTTGTCGAAAATAAACACGCGTCCTGTTGGGCTCGAACCCCCAATCCACTGTGTGAGAGACAGCAACTTTAACCAGTAGACCACAGTAGCTTCATGGAAAACACCACACCATGTAGCCGTTTTATCTGTGATTCTGCGATGTGTTCACATTAGTTTGAAGCGTTTTTATTGGTCTATAAGCTCGGGAGAGCAGGTATGCAATGTTGTTATCCAATGGGGAGAATTATTCTTTGAGGGTACAGCAGGAAAAATGGGAAGAAGAATGAGAAGAAGAAGAAGAAGAAGAATCAGAAGGAGAAGAAGAAGGAGAAGAAGAAGAAGGAGAAAAACGGCAAAATACCCCAAGTTTGGGGTATTATTGTGTGGACGTGTGAAGTTGTATCTGCATGCTGTGTGGTTACGAGGTCAGAGCATACAGAAGTTGATGTTTTTAAGGGCTGAGAGTCTGTGGTCATTGTGGTTACTTCTGTAGCACTCCCATTCATTTTCGGGACCTCGCCAAAATGATAGTTTTAAAGCACTAACTAGGAGGATAATACAACAATGTCATGTTTTTTTCCAAATCACAGGTATCTGTTTTGTGAGCTGCCACGCTGTTTTCAGGTTTAGGTTATAAATCGGTTAATAATAATTTTAGGTTAGCCATAAATAGAGGAACTATTTTCAGATAGGCTACTGCATAGAATTATAACAAGACTTATTTTGATTTATTTTGTTTTCGTGCACAAGGACTAGCCTGTCCTCATCACTTAGGCTAGTTAAAATAACAATCTGGATCTTTTTTTTCTTAAATAAGACAATAAAAGACAATCAAAACTAACAGATACCCTTTGACGTTAGTGCTCTTATCGATCTGTCATCCTCTGTACTTAGTTTGTGCTTTAAAACTTAATTTCGGCATGGTTAGAAAAATGAATGGGAGTAAATTGGGAACCTTACAACCGGGGGAATGGTGAGGATGTTACCAGAAAGCAGGGACAGCTGATGTTGGTAGTATTCACCCGTTGCGGGGTAGGCTCCACAATATTACTTAGGCTACACGACAGTGAAATATCCCTTAAGCGAACTATAATTTTAAATAAAATAAACTCTTTTTACTGCCAAACACCTATATAGCGAGCTATTTTACAAAATTTGTGGCAAGCAACCTGGCGATTTTATTGAAAAATAAGTTTTTATAGAATTTCTCTAATTTGCAGTCAAGATGATACCAGCCTAAAACATCGCTCGATGCTGACCATCTAACTAACGTAGGCCTACGGTCAGAGAGCTGTTGCAGTACAAGATATGCTCACGTTTCCTGTGAGACTTAAGCAGTTTGCTTTACTAAGCAGATCATGATCTTGACTATAGTATCTTTTGAAAGGAACTAAGCCTTAGTATCTTTTGAATTCCTGCCTCTCACCCAATGCATGCTCCAGTTCCCCCCTGTGACCAGTTAGATAATGGATGGATGGATAGATCTCTGAAAATTGAGGGGGCATGTGCCCCCTCTGTTGGAATGGGCACAGCGCTTCTGCTGTTCACTACATATAGTGAGAAATGTCAGAAAATAACTACAGAATCTTAGAAAGTACATGTCTGTCTTTAATAATATAGGTAAGGTTATGACTTTATGAGAGATTTCAGAGCAGAAATTATGTGATGACGACAGAAATTCACTGTAATAAGTGAGCAGACAAAACAATAGTTTAATTGACCTACAACCCCAATTCCGAAAACGTTGGAGGATAATGTAATGACAGTATGTAAAATACACATAAAAGCAGAAAGCAGTGATTTCTTTTACATATATTTAATTGAAAACAGTACAAAGAAAATATATTTTATATTTTACCTTTGATGTCTGCAACACGTTCCAAAAAAGGTGGGACAAGGGCAAAAAAAAAGACTGGGAAGCTCAAAAAAACACCTGTTTGCCATTCCACAGGTAAACAGGTGAGGCTATCATGACTGGGTATAAAAGGATATCAAAAGACTCTTGATATTTTATTTTCAGGTGCTCTTAGAAGCGATACTATAACCTATCTGCATTTGAATGGATCTCTATGGGAATTGGGAGGTGGGACTATAAGCTAGAAATTACACAGGAATAGTATGGAACCCATGGCTGGCTAAATGGATGTAAGTCATCAAGTGTCTGAAGTATCAAATGAGCCTCAAACCATCACTCTGCTGCCAGATATGCAGTAGATATGGATGGATCACTTTAAGGGTTGTTTCTCCTGACTCATTTTCCAATTGAACTCTATGGAAAAATAAGCTAGGAGAAACAACCCTCCAAGTGATCCATCCATATCTACTGCATATCTGGCAGCAGAGTGATGGTTTGAGGCTCGTTTGATACCTCAGACACTTGATTACTTAAAGCCACTCAGCCAACCATGGATTCCATACTATTTCCGTGTAATTTACAGCTTAATCTAGTCCCACCCCCCAATCCCATAGAGATCCATTCAAATGCAGAGAGGTTATAGTATCACTGAAAATAAAATATCAAGAGTCTTTTGATATCCTTTTATACCCTGTCATGATAACATCACCTGGTTACCTGTGGAACGTTCCAAACAGGTGTTTTTTTTAACTTCCCAGTCTTTTTTTTGGCCCTGACCCAACTTTTTTGGTACGTGTTGCAGGCATCAAATTCAGAAATCGCGTATATTTACAAAAATCTATAAAGTTGATAAGGTAAAACATTAAATATCTTTTCTTTGTACTGTTTTCAATTAAATATATGTAAGAATTTACAAATCACTGCTTTCTGCTTATATGTGCATTTTACATACTGTCCCAACATTTTTGGAATTGGGGTTGTATATTCAGGACCTTGTGTGGTTTTTATTGTTGCTGTGATAGTATACGAGTTTTTGGTGGTGAACAAAGAACTGTAACTGACTCCTAAATATATTTAAATGTCCAGTATCTTCAAGCCAATTCGCTGCCATGTAGATTTTCCACTGTGGTCAAGATACTTTTATGAAATACAGAAGATCGGTGGCATGTAGAAACTTCATATGTTAAATGATAATAGCCCAACTAGCGCTGATGAAGATGATATACAGTTTTCCATGATACCATGCATTGTGACATGGTACAGTAGGATGTTTGTGATGTAAACCCCAGGGTCTACACCACTAGGGGGCTGAACAAACAGGTAATTTGTAATGTATTATAAAGAAGTCCACACATAGCCAGATAGTCTCTTCTGCAGTAACATTTCCTCCTTTCTCCATAGTTTTCTCACGAGTGTAGTATTACCCAGTTGTCAGTTTACACAGCATGCATGTATCTAGTGTATACAGTGGGCCTGTGTCACTGTGGAGTGATTATGCTGCAGTAGCTTAAAGGCATACTGAACTTTGTTTGAACATAATGTTGTATAGCTACCTGGCACTGATATCAGTCATAATATTCACGCTCACCTTCATGAGTTGCTCCAGTGGTCAGAAACTGACCAACGAAGAATGACATTTTTTCTCGTCCATTCACTTCCATTGCATGGCGAAAAAGGTCTCAAAAGCACACTTTTAGTACATTAACGAATGCAAACAATGCGGATTATGCCGATATATAACATCACGACATCCAGTACCGAACGTTTGAAAAGCTCCATTCATGATATTTTACACTTTTTCCAAACAAAGATTTGGAAGAAGATCCGGTCGTTAGCTTATTAACTTCCTTGTTTTGTTCATGCACCGTAACGGTCCCACTCACTTCCTGAAGCGTGTGTTATTAAACAAACCGAACAGCAAAAAAGCTAGCAACAGTTGCTAGTCCTCAGAAAATAGTTCTTCAAAATCAAATCAATCAAAAATTGGTTCAAAAATTTAAAACGTTCGGTCTGGATGTCGTGAATGGAGAGAGAAAAAATGTCATTCTTCGTTGGTCAGTTTCTGACACTGGAGCGTGAATATTATGACTAATATCGGTGCCAGGTAGCTATACAACATTATGTTCAGTATGCCTTTAAATCCAGTTCACCTCTGTTTCCTTGTCTGTCTGTTTCAGATCCCTTCCCTCAGTCACAGTGTCATCTCCCAGACCAGTTTCAGGGCAGAGTACAAGTCCTCTGGTGGTCCCTCTGTCTTCCAAAAGCCTGTCAAGTTCCAAGTGGACATTGCCTTCTCTGAGGGAGAGAGGGAGCGAGAGAGAGAGAGAGCAGAGAGAGAGGGCAAGAGGGAGACTGGCATCTACAGTGTGACTTTCACCCTCATATCAGGTATAGAGAGAGAGAGAGTATGTGGGAAGAAAGGGTGAATGGCTTGCTGGGTATGTTATAAATAGTAAGGATAGTATAGTATAAAAAAATTAGGGCTGGGAATAGCACAGAATACCAGCTCATTGTGATCTGACTAATCTTATTTTACCGCTCTCTTTGTCAATGACTGTCTATGAGTTGTACATTTGCTTCCAGTGTGTGTGTGTGTGTGTGTGTGTGTGTGTGTGTGTGTGTGTGTGTGTGTGTGTGTGTGTGTGTGTGCGCGTGCTTGCACCTTACCTTTTGTCTCTTTGCAGGTCCCAGTCGTAGGTTTAAGAGAGTGGTGGAGACCATTCAAGCCCAGCTGCTCAGCACTCATGACCAGCCTTCTGTGCAGGCACTTGCTGGTGAGTCCTTGCACATGAGTCATCCATGTGCTGTATATCTTATCTCTAGTAAGGAGTCATGAAAATTCTTTCACAGTGGCATCACGTTGCATATAGTGCTCTCTCTTTTTACCCTTCTACTCCCCATTATCTCTGTAATTCTCACCCCCCCCCCCCCCCCCCCCACCTCTCTTTCTCCTTATCAGATGAAAAGAATGGGCAGCTGTCCTCTCGGCCACCTGGCACTCCAACCCGCCAGAACTCACGCCGCTCAGAGGGTGGAGGGGATAGGGGCGAGTGGGGCGAGCGAGGGGATGGAGGGGGAATAGGAGGAAGCGGAAGTGCATTACAGCGCAGAGGTTCTGGCAAAGACAAGACAAGACTCCTGTCCTCCAATGGAACACAGTCTCAACCCTGATAAAACCCAACAACTACTCAGTACTGTAGCAGGACACAATTTCACCCTAAACAACACTGAAAGTGAGACAAAAAAGATTAATCAAAGTGAAAGCTCTTCAGTAAGGTTTTGCTGTTCAAAAGTAACTCATAACTCCCCAAAGATGAAATAATGCTTTTATTTTCAACGCAAGATGATTGTTTATTGGTCTTTTTAAACATATTCATCCCTCAAAGAAAAGAAAACCAATAGCAGAAATACAAGAATTGTGAACAACATTAGGTGACAGCATTACAACACTCCTCCTAATGAGAAACCATAACCTTTTAAATTACAATATGATACAATCAATGAAGTTCAATGTCTTAAAACTACTAAGGAAAACTGTGAGAGAAGAATCCAAACCAGAAGGTCTCACAATGAAAGAAACCTACTGGAAACAGAAGAGAGAAACCACCCCAAAGATTACACAAATTATGTGAAAACAATGAATGACAAAGGGGGAAAAAGTCTTACAGAAATTAGAATTTACAGCCCTGGAAAAGGTTTAAAGTATGAATTGCAATTTTTTAAATTGTACCAAGAAATGGACAGACACCCCATGGACTAAAGTTATTGTCACCACAATTGAATCTTGCTATTCTCAGAGGAAGAATCTTGAAAGCAGTGTAATGTTGGAAAATTGAAAGAACAGATCAGAAGTTTAGACAAATGAAAAAGCTTACAATTACAATGGTGAGATCAAGAGGATCTGGAGCTTACCTCAGTTATTTTTCTCTCGCGATAAAATCAATGGTATTTTAGTGAAGAAACGAAACATGATTTTGGAAACTTGTGATATTGCCAGTGGTGATATCTCATCCAAATACAGGATTAATTTATGATCAGATCTTTAGTTTATGAGGGACAATCATTCCTTCAACTAGTTTAAATAATTCCTAATATTTGTTGTCAGTTTTTAAATAGAGACCAAGCATAAGCTAGTCAGGGTCAGATAGCAATACTACTACATATTGATACAATGACCTTCTTTAATGGAATGGAATAATTATGTGTGCAGGAAGGGAGTACACTGATTTAAAGCAACTTTAATCCAGTCCAGGGGTAGCCAACGCTGGTCCTGGAGAGCCGCAGGGTCTGCAGGTTTTTGTTGTTACTTGCCACTTAATTGTTTAATTAAAGCAGTTGATTACACAGTTAACTCACCTCACCTGGTTTCTTTGGTCTAAGTAGTTGCTGTATTTAAGGTGAAAACAAAAACCAGCAGACCCTGCGGCTCTCCAGGACCAGGGTTGCCTACCCCTGATCCAGTCAAATTATAAGGTCCAAATAATAACATACGTTCCCTGTATGTTATTAAGGTTGCCCTAAATGTTCCCTGGTTGATACAATGTTGTGTTTTTTTCAGGTTCTAAGAACTTTGAAGCAACATTTTTGAGGAACGTCCCCTTTAACATTCCAGTAACATTCTCGGAGCATTCCTCTTAGGTTCTAGGCACATTCTATGATCACAGCTGTGATCTCAGGAGATGCTAAGTTTATGTTACATAGAATGTGCCTAGAACCTAAGAGGAATGCTCCTAGAATGTTCTTTTGTTATCTTGGAGTAACATTCCCCTATGCACCCCAGAATGTTCCCAAAATAACGTTTTGTAATGACGTATCAAGAATTTATGGGGAATGTTAGCAATGTACTCCGGTCTCACAGTAAGGGAACGTTAAATCCAAGCATTAGAGAAACCCAGAGGGAACGTTTCTACTAACATTCCTAGAACATTCCCCTAATGTTACATAGAATGTGATGGGGACATTCCATGGAGAAGTTGTAAGAGTGTTCTGAGGACCTCAAAGGAACTCAATATTATGACATCCAGGGACCATATTGTGACATTTAGGGGGCGTTCCCAGAATATTATTTTGTTATCAGGGTGGAACATTCCCCACAGATTTTTATCTAAGCATAAGAGAAACCCAAGAAGAAGAACGTCCCCAGCAATGTTAGCAATCAACCTATGAATGTTCCCCATACTCCCCTGAATGTTCCCAAAGTAATATTCTGTAATGACATTACAGGGGCTGTATAGGGAACGTTCTTTAAAGATCCAATCGTTACTCGTTACCTCGGTAATTCCAGCAAGAGAAAGAGAGCAGCAGGCCAAGCAAGAAAATTCTGAATGATAAGGAACAATTGACTGAAATGACTGAAGCTGAGGTCAGTCCAATGAAATCAAGGAGGGCCTAAAGATTGTGGAAACCTGTATGCAATTGAACAAGTTTAAAGATGTTGAATCTAAACTAGTGTCTCTGCCAGTTAAAATCCATTGCAAGTTCAAAACTCTGATAGTGTTCAGCACATCTGTCTCCCCAATGTTACTGAATCAACCAGCGGAGCATTATTTTCAATGAACCATTCAACCTGAGGCTTGGAGAAAGGACAGAAAACATGATAAATGTGAAGAATAAAGAAACCTTGAGCTTTCAATGATGGAATTGTGGAGCACACAACTGATAATGGAAAATAAATTTGGAGACAGTGACTCTTCATAATAGACATACACAACAAAACTGCCCGTTCAAAAAGGAGAAGGTACGAAATGAAATTCAACACCCTTTTGTGATTGTGAAAGCAAAGAAATTTCATGATTTTCTGAATGAACAATCAAATTAACCAAGTGAATGTTTAAAACTTGCATTTGTTTATTTATTTATTTATTCATTCATTCATTCATTTATTTACATTAGTGAGGAGGATGGAAGAAAGGAAAAAAGATAATAGAATTCACTAAGCTGAACAAATATAGAAATAACTAGAAAAATAGCCAAGGGAATGAGGTGCAATCTAACAGTTTTGAAGTGCGAGACCACTGGTAGTGAATGCCAAAATCGGCATCCGGATGGAAAATAAAATTGCTAGTGATTTCAGTCCTTAATTTCAGTCTTTAATGGATTTTCCTTCACACTAAAGAAACTATGAAAATGAATCTAAATAAAAATGAGAAATTCTGGGAAAAAAATGCAAATGGTAACAAAAAACAACATTAGAAGATATGCATAACAAACTGAGAAACGGATGGACTACTGTTGTAGTACCATTGCCGATTGTTACAAGAAAAAGATGTCCAGAAGTATGGATATGAATAACTGAGTGATTTTCTGATTTTGTCCTACATTTATGCAGTATTCTCACATCAACGTAATATGATAACTCCACAGTCAACTCTGGACATTTTTCTCATAAAACTGGACTCAAAACTGTAATGCACTTGTCCTCATCAGAACGGTACACAGGAGAAGAAAGTAGCTATCTTCCATCTTGTCCTCAGCCCCAGCCCCCCCCCCCCCCCCCCCCCCCACAGACACAAACACACACAAATAAACACAACACAAACCACTATGCTATTTGACCAACTCTACCTAACAGGACACTAAAAGCAGAGGCTTCATTCTAGTTTCTCTTCTGTCTCTTGTTTATCCTGTGCATTGGGCTTCCTTGTTAACGGTACTGTACCATACTTGTATCCAGTAGATACAAGGTTTTTAGTAATGGGCACCATTTTTGTTAGAGGTCAGTTGGTGATTGCATGTATTTTAAGGGAGACTGGCCAGATAATTCAGTTATTATAGTCATCATGGCATGTAGCTGCAAGCTGTGGTACTGAAAAATATTCTATACTGTACCACGGTGAATGTTTTATTGCATGATTATAGGTGTATCACCTGTAAAAAATGTCAACAGAAGCAAAACAAAGTGCTTATCTGGTAGAATACACACACACACACACACACACACACACACACACACACACACACACACACACCTTAATATTACAATAATCTTGAACTTCTGTTTGTTTTGCACGATTAACAAACTTGCCTGCTATTAAATTAGAATACTAGATAAGGCCTACCCATCAGCAGCTGATTTTTGTTTAATGATTTCTGTTTGATAACTTGCATCTAGTGTGGTACCATTAACTTTATGCACTTTACATTCCGTTATGTTATAAACACGATACGCTCATTTTTGTAACCAAATCTAGGTTTTTATTAAAAAGGAAGGAAAAATATTTAATGTGAAGCGCACTAAGGTATTAATGCATACATTAGAAGCTATTAAGTAAAAATTAATCTGCTGCTGGATAAAAGTTGACAAGTTTGTTACTTGTCAAAAATAATGAAGAACATGTTCAGGAACGTTATATATTTAAAAGTTCTCTGCTTCCCCTAATTTTACTCATGGACCACCTCATAAGTAGCCACTGTATATGTATATAAACTGCTTATACTTATGTATGTAACTGGGTTGCTTATACAAGTCATGTATGCCTTCCAGTGTCCAACCGGTGATTTGTGTGTATGTGCATGTGTGGTGAGTGTGTGTGTGTGAGTATACAGTGTATGTGTTTGTATGTAAATGTATGCATATACAGTTCCATGAGACACATTATATTAAAGAGGTAAGTGTGTGATAGTGGATCGGGGTTGTTGAAAGAGAAGGTTTAAGATGGAGAAACTAGAATGACACCCTTTGGAGCACTCTGTATATTGAGTGTAAATATTAATGAAGATAATCAACATTCTGGCCATCCACTGGGACATTCAAAATGTCCCCCCCCCCCATTCCCTCACTCAATACCTCATTCTGCCTCCCCCTATTCAATATCCTACCATGTCCCTTCTGGTTATCTACACCTCTGTTCTCACTCTGCTGCTCTCTCTGTACTCAACTGTCCATTCATTGTATACAGCAAATATAAAACCACATGTTGAGTCTCCAGCTTCACTGTATTCAAATTCTGTTTACTTTTATCATTATTGATTATTCCAATTAAGATTGTAAACTGTATTCTATTTCCCCCATGCACAGTAGGACAAGGTTTTCCTATTACAATTGAAGGGAAAAACTACAATGAAAAATGTTTTAAAAAAGAAATGTCTGTATTATATTATAAAGATAAAAGTGCACTATTACTATTATTGCCTGTGATTAAAAATTAATAATAATGACAACAATTATGGTCATAAGTGAAAAATAAATATCACATTATTATGATTATATTAATAAACTTTAAAAAGGATGAACTCATTGTGGTGTTCTTTTTTAGGTTTACACACCCGGGGCCCTATCTTGGCGATCTTGGCGCTTAGTCTAAGCGCATGGCGTAAAGTCCATTTTGGGCGTGTCCAAGTCCACTTTTGCTATTTTAACGGCGTGTTTTTTTGGCGCTAAGCACGGCACAAGGTGCAACTGGGCTGAACCTAGTCGCTTCATAAATTATAGGTGTGTCTTGGGCGTGACATGCAATAAACCAATCAAAATGTCATATCCCATTCCCTTTAAAAGCCTGCTTTTCCACCTTGGCGGATTGCTTAATGGCGAAACAGACATGCTCGTGTGTGTTTAGTGTGATCAAGGAATAGGCTAAATGGAGTATGATCAATATTATTCGGACTAACCATTAGCCTATGAGTTCCCGGTAATTCCAGACAGGGCTGTTATTTTACAAAATATATGCGGTTAAATTTCGTTAAAAGGACCTGCAACAGCTGAGAATAAGCTATCAATGGCTTCAGTCTCACCTTAGAAAACGCCAAATTAGCCTGCTTGTTCAGCGAATTTCGTTTGATTATGCAATGAAAGTGTCAAACATAAATTCCAAGAGGCTGTTCTCATGGAGTTCTCGAAGTTCAAGCTTCATCCAAAGTTCATTAGGCTACCTGCATAGTAGGCTAATATTGATTAATAACATACATACCGTTATTTTGCCTTAATGATGACACTAAATAGCCTACAATAAAGCTGTCAGGTTTGCAACCCATATGTTCACGCATATTTCCCCTTGTTTAATAATGTCCTGTTTATGGAAATGTGACCAACCTGTTTTACTCGTAGCGTAATCCTTTAAAACAATCCACTTTCCCAGGAAGACCGTGAAACATGCGACTTACAGCAGGGGAAACAGATAACATGCAGCGCACGTGCAGAGAATGGCATTAAAATTAATTGTGAATTAATTGTGTAACGTGCTGCAAATTTGTTTTAGTTTCTAATTAGACGCTTAGTTCTTTTTAAAATCCTTCTGTTCAGTTATGGAATAACGGGTGAAATCAGCTGGGTTTTAAACGGTGAGAGTATGGAAACCTGGTCACTGTAATTTAAAAAATATGAAGGACGAAGAATAGGTAAGGTTACAATTTAGTTAACATGGTGACATCTCCGTTTTTTAACCATAGGCTATCGAAAAAAAAACCTTATGCACAGCGAATCCGCTGTAGCCTAGGCTATTTGAAAAACAATTGTAACGTTCCGTTCCCTTCCTGTCCTTTTTCCGTGTTTTCCCTTTTTCCTTCCGTGTCATGTTGGATTCCCTTGTCCGTGTTTTCCCCTCTGCTACAGACTGGCCGTTTCCCCTCTGTCTCGTTCGTTTGGTTTCCCACTTTAGTTTCCACCTATCGCCTTTCCCCCTCGTTGCATGCATTCCTCACCTTTGTGTTTTGCAATCACTCCCGGTTACTTTCCACACCTGTGCCTCATTGATTCCAATTTCACTGCCCTATTTAAACCCCCGTCTGGTTGCTAGTCGGCGCCAGTTCGTTAACTTACCTTGTTCGTTGTATGGTCTCACGTTTCTGGTCCTGTGATTCTGAGCGTTTGGTTGTGGGTTTAAACCTCACAGCTTTCGTTTTACCTGTCTTCCAGTTCGGTATTTCTCCAGCCCGAATATTTACTGCTTTGCATGTCTCTAACCTGTCTCCCTCTAATCACCAGCTGTTCCAGCTTCTACCAGTCTGTAGCTATTGTAATCCCTGTGTGTGTTACGGTACCTCCAACTCCTGCTCGAGTTGCGTTCGCAATTGGCTGCACAGCTTCGTAATCCTGCAGTAGTTCCTGTCCGGCCGTGGCTACCTCCATTGCTGCGGTTACGGTTCCAGGTTCTTCAGCATACCCAGCTACCCCAATCGGACCTACCTGAGCTCCGGCACACAGCCCTACCCAGCCGGTTTCTGCCGGCTACTTACCCTTTGTTCGGTCCAGTATTCGTGGATCCTCCCGGTTCCGCTCCGGTCCAGTTCCAGTAATAACTAACCTTCTGTTTGTCTGTCCAGTTCCTGAGTGGACCTCCCGGTCCAGTTCCAGTCCAGTTCCAGTGTGAAGTTCGCCGTCTGTAAAAGTCCAGTTTCGGCTTGGAACAAGTTTGCCGTTCCAGTAAACCAGTCCTGAGTGGACCTCCCGGTCCAGTTCCAGTCCAGTCCCGGTGTGCAGTTCACCGCCTGTAAAAGTCCAGTTCCGGCTTGGAACAAAGTGCCGTTCCAGTAATCCAGTTCCTGAGTTGGACCTCCCGGTCCAATACAGTCCAGTTCCGGCTTGGAACAAAGTTGCCGTTCCAATAATCCAGTTCCTGAGTTGGACCTCCCGGTCCAGTACAGTCCAGTTCCGGCTTGGAACAAAGTTGCTGTTCCAGTAATCCAGTTCCTGAGTTTGGACCTCCCGGTCCAGTACAGTCCAGTTCCGGCTTGGAACAAAGTTGCCGTTCCAGTAATCCAGTTCCTGAGTTTGGACCTCCCGGTCCAGTACAGTCCAGTTCCGGCTTGGAACAGTCCTAATCAGACTTCCTGTATTTCCTGTGTGATACTGTGTATTTCCTTTCTGTACAGCTTTGGGACTACCCCAATGCTTAAATAAATATTCAGTTCTTTGAATTTGCCTCCTGGTCGTTGCACTTGGGTTCGTCTCGTATTCAGATCGTAACAACAATAAATGCAATATTCACTGGACAAGGTTTTGAACTTTTTTCAGTCACAAACCATTATATTTACTTACAGGCTGTATTCATAGATAAACAGAGCTGTATTGTAATGACATCTGAAGCGCATTTTCAGAACTTAAATGTCCGTCTATTGCCGTGCGCGAGTTTTCCATTGAATGGCAATTCACGCATTAGGTGTAAATGACAATTTGCGCATAGGCATGATATAGGTGTTATCAGCTGCTTTTTAATGGATAGCCATTGTCCCGTACCATCGCACATCGCCTGGATGTTGATGGAGTGGGCTGAAAGCAATTTAGGGCTCTATTTTAATAAACCAAACGCAATGGTGAACACAAGAGTAAGCGCTTGGCGGTATCGCTCTGAGGGCGTGTCGGCGAGAAATTTGGTAATTTCATGACGGCAATCTTGGCGCATCTCATGGCGGTATTGCTAAAAGGCTGGGTTTAAATGTCCAAGGTGTGTCTCTATGGTAGCCAATCAAATTGTTGTTCTCATGCTTTAAAAAAAGCCAGTTGGAACGCAATCGCTCCATGCAATTTCATAATGAGCAACCCAAACGCACTGGACCGTCAACGACAAGAGCGATTTTCCGCACAGGAATCAGACATACTTGCAACAGAAGTACAGGCTAGGACTGTAGTAATTTATGGATCACAATCCACACCACCTCGTCTATCAGAAGTTCGGAAGGCATGGGAGGAGGTGGCGAATGCATTAATTAGCCTACATTAGGTGATGTAGGCATAATTATGATTCAAATGGTAGGCTTATGATGTGTCTGTGTAACTGTGTCAATGTGTAATTTATATATTTTAGGCTATTGGCCTACATGATCGCAAGTTTCTTGTAAGCTGTCCTGTTTTATTCTAGTAGTTTAAATTAAAATTAATTAATTAATAATAATTATAGGCTATTTGTTCAATAAATGGAAGTGTAATGTTGGCATCACCTATAGACACTACATAGAACTACGAGGGCTCTATTTTCAAACCAGGGCAAGGGGACGGTATAGTCAAACGCAAGCTTGTTGACAGCATCAACGTCTTAAAACTGGCGCTATGGCGTTTCTCAGCAATACCGCTAGGATCAACAAATTCTCAACATAACATCCTTTCGCTTGCGCTGCAGTGGGATGGGTGGCGCTGTCTGGGGCGTGTTCTAAAATACTTTCGGCTCAGTGACAATTTGAACCAACGAAAACCCATTGCGTTATGATCAGCTGGAACCACCTCTTAGCGGGAACGCAATAGACTCTGGCAATTTGGCAACTTATTCGTCATGTAGTTCTATGTAGTGTCTATAGGTGATGCCAACATTACACTTCCATTTAATGAACAAATAGCCTATAATTATTATTAATTAATTAATTTTAACTTAAACTACTAGAATAAAACAGGACAGCTTACAAGAAACTTGCGATCATGTAGGCCAATAGCCTATAATATATAAATTACACATTGACACAGTTGAATCATAAGCCTACCATTTGAATCATAATTATGCCTACATCACCTCATGTAGGCTAATGAATGCATTCGCCACCTCCTCCCGTGCCTTCCGAACTTCTGGGAGACGAGGTGGTGTGGATTGTGATCCATAAATTACTAGTCCTAGCCTGTACTTCTGTTGCAAGTATGTCTGATTCCTGTGCGGAAAATCGCTCTTGTCGTTGACGGTCTAGTGCGTTTGGGTTGCTCATTATGAAATTGCATGGAGCGATTGCGTTCCAACTGGCTTTTTTTTAAAGCATGAGAACAACTATTTGATTGGCTACCATAGAGACACACCTTGGACATTTAAACCCAGCCTTTTAGCAATACCGCCATCAGATGCGCCAAGATTGCCGTCATGAAATTACCAAATTTCTCGCCGACACGCCCTCAGAGCGATACCGCCAAGCGATTACTCTTGCGTTCACCATTGCGTTTGGTTTATTAAAATAGAGCCCCATGACTAATAAGTTGCCAAATTGCCAGAGTCTATTGCGTTGCCGCTAAGAGGTGGTTCCAGCTGATCATAACGCAATGGGTTTTCGTTGGTTCAAATCGTCACTGAGCCGAAAGTATTTTAGAACACGCCCCAGACAGCGCCACCCATCCCACTGCAGCGCAAGCGAAAGGATGTTATGTTGAGAATTTGTTGATCCTAGCGGTATTGCTGAGAAACGCCATAGCGCCAGTTTTAAGACGTTGATGCTGTCAACAAGCTTGCGTTTGACTATACCGTCCCCTTGCGCCGGTTTGAAAATAGAGCCCTTGATGTGCATGGCATTCCCCTCCGCTGAGGGAAAGGTAGGCTATGGACCCTTTTATTATTATGTATTTTTTGATATAGGCTACACAATAATACTATTTCACATTGTAATCTTGATATTTTAATCATGCTTGTGCACGCCCCTGTGTGTAACAGACAGGAGGGTACGCGCATTGTGCACACGCCTTTGTAGACGCACTTATATGCGCCGTTAAAATAACATGTATACAACTGCGACATGACTTTAGGGGCTCTATTTTAATAAACCAAACGCAATGGTGAACACAAGAGTAAGCGCTTGGCGGTATCGCTCTGAGGGCGTGTCGGCGAGAAATTTGGTAATTTCATGACGGCAATCTTGGCGCATCTCATGGCGGTATTGCTAAAAGGCTGGGTTTAAATGTCCAAGGTGTGTCTCTATGGTAGCCAATCAAATTGTTGTTCTCATGCTTTAAAAAAAGCCAGTTGGAACGCAATCGCTCCATGCAATTTCATAATGAGCAACCCAAACGCACTGGACCGTCAACGACAAGAGCGATTTTCCGCACAGGAATCAGACATACTTGCAACAGAAGTACAGGCTAGGACTGTAGTAATTTATGGATCACAATCCACACCACCTCGTCTCCCAGAAGTTTGGAAGGCACGGGAGGAGGTGGCGAATGCATTAATTAGCCTACATTAGGTGATGTAGGCATAATTATGATTCAAATGGTAGGCGTATGATTCAACTGTGTCAATGTGTAATTTATATATTATAGGCTATTGGCCTACATGATCGCAAGTTTCTTGTAAGCTGTCCTGTTTTATTCTAGTAGTTTAAATTAAAATTAATTAATTAATAATAATTATAGGCTATTTGTTCATTAAATGGAAGTGTAATGTTGGCATCACCTATAGACACTACATAGAACTACATGACTAATAAGTTGCCAAATTGCCAGAGTCTATTGCGTTCCCGCTAAGAGGTGGTTCCAGCTGATCATAACGCAATGGGTTTTCGTTGGTTCAAATTGTCACTGAGCCGAAAGTATTTTAGAACACGCCCCAGACAGCGCCACCCATCCCACTGCAGCGCAAGCGAAAGGATGTTATGTTGAGAATTTGTTGATCCTAGCGGTATTGCTGAGAAACGCCATAGCGCCAGTTTTAAGACGTTGATGCTGTCAACAAGCTTGCGTTTGACTATACCGTCCCCTTGCGCTGGTTTGCGCCAGTTTGAAAATAGAGCCCAATAACGCCTAACGCTCACGCCGTTTAACTAGCATGTACTCATACGCCGTTTGGGCGTGTTGGTCTTAAGATGAGGAGTGGCCAGGATTCTTTTTGGCGTATTGCTATCTTGAGCCAGCAGAAAGCGCTTGCGCTAGAACCACCACTAACCTGGTCTAAAGTCATGTGGCAGTTGTATACATGTTATTTTAACGGCGCATATAAGTGCGTCCACAAATGCGTGTGCACAATGCGCGTACCCTCCTGTCTGTTACACACAGGGGCGTGCACAAGCATGATTAAAATATCAAGATTACAATGTGAAATAGTATTATTGTGTAGCCTATATTAAAAAATACATAATAATAAAAGGGTCCATAGCCTACCTTTCCCTCAGCGAAGGGGAATGCCATGCACATTAAATTGCTTTCAGCCCACTCCATCAACATCCAGGCGATGTGCGATGGTACGGAACAATGGCTATCCATTAAAAAGCAGCTGATAACACCTATATCAAGCCTAATGCGCAAATTGTCATTTACACCTAATGCGTGAATTGTCATTCAATGGAAAACTCGCGCACGGCAATAGACGGACATTTAAGTTCTGAAAATGCGCTTCAGATGTCATTACAATACAGCTCTGTTTATCTATGAATACAGCCTGGAAGTAAATAGAATGGTTTGTGACTGAAAAAAGTTCAAAACCTTGTCCAGTGAATATTGCATTTATTGTTTTTCAAATAGCCTAGGCTACAGCGGATTCGCTGTGCATAAGGTTTTTTTCGATAGCCTATGGTTAAAAAACGGAGATGTCACCATGTTAACTAAATTGTAACCTTAGCTATTCTTCGTCCTTCATATTTTTTAAATTACAGTGACCAGGTTTCCATACTCTCACCGTTTAAAACCCAGCTGATTTCACCCGTTATTCCATAACTGAACAAAACTATTTTAAAGAGAACTAAGCGTCTAATTAGAAACTAAAACAAATTTGCAGCACGTTACACAATTAATTCACAATTAATTTTAATGCCATTCTCTGCACGTGCGCTGCATGTTATCTGTTTCCCCTACTGTAAGTCGCACGTTTCACGGTCTTCTTGGGAAAGTGGATTGTTTTAAAGGATTACGCTACGAGTAAAACAGGTTGGTCACATGTCCATAAACAGGACATTATTAAACAAGGGGAAATATGCGTGAACATATGGGTTGCGAACCTGACAGCTTTATTGTAGGCTATTTAGTGTCATCATTAAGGCAAAATGACGGTATGTATGTTATTAATCAATATCAGCCTACTATGCAGGTAGCCTAATGAACTTTGGATGAAGCTTGAACTTCGAGAACTCCATGAGAACAGCCTCTTGGAATTGATGTTTGACACTTTCATTGCATATTCAAACGAAATTCGCTGAACAAGCAGGCTAATTTGGCGTTTTCTAAGGTGAGACTGAAGCCATTGATAGCTTATTCTCAGCTGTTGCAGGTCCTTTTAACAAAATTTAACCCCATATATTTTGTAAAATAACAGCCGTCTGGAATTACCGGGAACTCATAGGCTAATGGTTAGTCCGAATAATATTGATCATACTCCATTTAGCCTATTCCTTGATCACACTAAACACGCACAAGCATGTCTGTTTCGCCATCAAGCAATCCGCCAAGGTGGAAAAGCAGGCTTTTAAAGGGAATGGAATATGACATTTTGATTGGTTTATTGCATGTCACGCCCAAGACACACCTATAATTAATGAAGCGACTAGGTTCAGCCCAGTTGCACCTTGCGCCGTGTTTAGCGCCAAAAAAACACGCCGTTAAAATAGCAAAAGTGGACTTGGACACGCCCAAAATGGACTTTACGCCATGCGCTTAGACTAAGCGCCAAGATCGCCAAGATAGGGCCCCCAGTGTCTTTTTCTGTAATTTGTCTGGCATGTACCTGTATAATGGTGTCCACTAGAGTGCCTACCATTATGACACAATCCCAATGCAGTTTTGAGTTTCATTACAGGATTATCACACACATCTACACATTTATAAGTTGATCCCTTTAGCCATGGTCCACTCATTTTTTTACACAAACTTGCAAAAGGAAACTGTTAAATAAACATGCAACAAGAATGTGTGTTATGCCTGAATAGTATACCCTGTTAATGTAGACTGAGATGGTTCACTTTTGTATTCTAAAATTTAAAGTTACATTCCACACTTCATTGTCATTCAGAGCACTTCTGCTCGTTCTTGCCTTATTACTTAAGTAGACTAATTTATTCAAGTTAGTACTTACCCCTAAATATCGTCATACTTTTCAATATTGTTCGTATAAATATACTTGATTATTACTTTCGTTGTCTTGTATATGTAAGAATTTTGCTAATTTCAGTATATGGTTCTGTCCTCAAGAGAGTTTTGTCCAAGGAGTGCTGTCCTTAAACTAACTTTGATATGAATATTCATGATGGAATGGAGTTTGTGACTTTGTGCTTCTGATTCCACTGGAAGAACATAGGAAGAATTTGTCTTAAAGGAATAGTTCACTTTCTGGATATACAGTGCAGTCCGTAAGTATTTGGACACAATTTTTGTTGTTTTGGCTCTGTACTCCAGCACATTTGATTTGAAATAGAACAGTGATTTGAGGGATTTTACATCCATATTGGGTGAACCATGTAGAAATTGTAGCCATTTTTAAATATAGTCCCCCCCATTTTAGGGGACCAAAAGTAACTGGACAAATGAACATAATCTTAAATAAAGTCATCATATTTAATATTTGGTTGCATATCCTTTGCATGCCATGACTTCCTGATGTCTGTAAAACAACAACATCAAAAGACTCTTGATATCCTATTTTCAGGTACACTTACCAGCGATACTACAATCTCTCTGCATTTGAATGGATCTCTATGGGAATTGGAGGGCAGAATCACAGTCTATGGGTGGGATATGGATGGATCACTTTAAGGGTTGTTTCTCCTGACTCATTTTCCTATTGAACTCTATGGAAAAGCACCACCTCTTCCTCACATCGTCAGAAGATGTTTTAGCGTCTGCTATAGTGCTGAACAGTCTGGTTCCAGAAGTAAAAATACCATTGATTTTCAGTGTAGACAAATTTGATTATTAGTCATAATGTATTAACTGTACAAGGTAGGCTACATTTGCGATGAGCTACGAGATTGAGAAATGTTATAGTGGACTACAAGACAAACTACAATCATTAATCCATTACTTTCAAAAATAAAAATCGGAACATGCTATATATGGTCTATATCCTTATATCACACAGGCTAATCCAGGAACGTTTCGGCTCATTCTATAAATCAGGTTTCAAGAAATAGTCGATTATCCTATAAGTGTCAGTAAATGTGGTCTGTAGCTAGTGCGTATCCTATAAGTGTCAGTAAATGTGGTCTGTAGCTAGTGCTTACCCTATAAGTGTCAGTAAATGTGGTCTGTAGCTGGTGCTTATCCTATAAGTGTCAGTAAATGTGGTCTCTAGTTGGTGTAGTCTCCGAAGCCCGTTCCATCTGTCATAGGGAATTTACTTCCGAAACCAGACTCCGCCCATGTCTGACATACTCACTTGAGTACTCTATGACAGATAGAACAGGCTTTGGAGACTATCGACTATTTCTTGAAATCTGATTTATAGAATGAGCCAAAACGTTCCTGGATTAGCCTGTGTGGTATAAGGATATAGACCCTATATCGCATGTTCCAATTTTTATTTTTGAAAGTAATGGATTAATGATTATAGTTCGACTTGTAGTCCACTTTAACGGACTACATATCCAGTACTGCAAAGCATGCGTGGTTCTCGATCAATAAGATATCATCATCTCGTCTGTCTGGACATTTTTGGAAGAATGGCAGTACTGCCGCTGAAGACGATCTAACGTTAGCTTGCTAAGTTGAGAAGCCTGCCTGGCAAAGTCAGAAACTATGCTACGGTGAACAACATAAAGCAATTCTAGCTTTTAGTCCTTCAAGCTAGCTAGCTAACTTTAGAAAAAAGTGTTTAAAAACAGTACTGTGTGCTACTGCTGGCTAACGTTATATGACAACGTTTGGAGACAACGCTGCTCGTCCGGAGGGAATTATGGGACGTCGAGTTTTTAAACAGTGCCACCGCTGCTGGTATATTCACAAAAAAATACAAAAACGTAAAATATACTCAAAGCTGGTCCAGAAAAATTACATATTTTGCGAACGGGCGTTATAATAATAATAATAATAAACTTTATTTGTATAGCACCTTTCATACATAAAATGCAGCCCAAAGTGCTTCACAACAATAAAAAACTAAATACAGAACAAAAGCGATAGAAGAAAAATAGACATAAAAGACAATAGAACATTTACAAGACAATATAAAAGGAAATAAGATAAAAACAGATAAAAGGCTACAGTGCATGAATAGATAGCCCCGGTTTCTGTACACTGGTGTCTCTCTGTACACCGGTGTCTCTCTGTACACTGGTGTCTCCCCAACAAACACTCCTACCACAAACAGCCTGCTACCTGCCATCTGCTACGCACCGTATAGCCTCTCTCTCTGGCTGATAATATACCTGCCAGTTCCGCTGCAGGTGCCTTCCAGCTCCGCTGCAGGACTTTTGTCCCTCCTTCGAGGTATATTTGCCCATGGGTGGGAGCAGCATACAGCCTCCACAGTTTGAATCACTCCGCAGAGTGACGAACCCGTCGGTCCCTAGTCAAACTTTTAAGTTGAGCGCCCTACTGGCCTCTTCTTTCACCCCACTTTATAGAGGACTTTTCAAGCGCTCAACAGATAACAAGCAACAACTGAACATCAGATGAATAAAAAAAATAATAAAGTAAATAAATAAATAAATAAAACAGCTTTAAAAAGATAAGCTTAAAGATAAATAAATTTGAAAAGAATAAAAGAAAAGATAACCGTACACCGGTGCCTCTGTACACCGGTGTCTCTCTGTACACTGGTGTCTCTCTGTATAAGTAAATAAAAGCACTAGTACATGGTAATAAAATCACACACATCAGTAGCCTAAAAGTAAGAAAATTTAATTAAAAGGGCAAGCTAACTGAAGGCAAGAGCAAGCTAACTGAAGGCAAGTTTAAATAGGTGTGTTTTAAGAAGTTTCTTAAAAGTGTTAAGAGTTTCTGCCTCTCTGATATTGCCTGGTAAGGCGTTCCAAAGCCTAGGGGCATAAAACCTAAAAGCCGCCTCACCGCTTCTCTTACGGTTTACTTTCGGAATCACTAAGAGAGAAGCAGTGGAGGATCTGAGGATTCTACTAGGCACATGTTCCTGAACGCAGTCACCTAAGTATGTTGGTGCTAAACCTTTTATCGTTTTAAAAACGAGAAGAAGAACCTTAAAATCTATTCTAAAACGCACAGGTAACCAGTGTAGTTTAAGGAGTGTGGGGGTAATGTGGTCTCTCTTTTTTGTGCCAGTCAATACCCTTGCAGCCGCATTCTGAACTAACTGTAGTTTTTTAATGCTTTTTTGGGGGAGACCAGAGAGAAGGCTATTGCAGTAGTCAAGGCGACTTGTGATAAAAGCATGCATAAGCTTTTCTGCGTCTGCTTGTCGGAGGAGAGGTCTGACCTTTGCAATGTTTCTTAAATGAAAGAAGGCAATTTTAGGAACATTTCTTATATGGGGCTCAAAGGATAGGTCATTATCTATAATAACGCCTAGATTCTTGGCTTCCCGATTACTGCATAAGCCCAGATGCTCTAGGTTTTTTGATATTGCATCTCTTTGAGGTCTTGGTCCAATCAAAATGGCCTCTGTTTTGTCATCGTTCAACTGGAGAAAATTCTGGGACATCCACATTTTTATATCTTTCAGACACTTCTCCAGTGAGCTGAGTGGACTTGTATCACCAGGGAACACAGAAAAGTACAATTGTGTGTCATCAGCATAGCTGTGGAAATTGACACTATGCTTTCTAATGATGTTACCCAGTGGTAGGATATACAAAGAGAACAGTAAAGGCCCAAGAATAGATCCTTGAGGGACCCCACATGTAATACTAACCGTGTCAGACACAGCGTCTCCTAGTGCAACAACAAATCCTCTCCCAGTAAGGTAAGATTTAAACCACTCTAGTACTGGTCCCGAAAGACCCACCCAATGTTCCAGACGGTGCATTAAAATGTTGTGATCCACTGTATCAAACGCAGCGCTCAAGTCCAGTAAAACTAGAACAGCAACACCACCACTGTCAATGGTTACCCGCAGGTCATTTACAACCTTTACCAGGGCAGTCTCTGTGCTATGGTTAGATCGGAAGCCTGATTGGTATTTCTCAAGGGTGTTGTATCTAATCAGGAATTGATTCAGTTGTCTAAAAACTATTTTACTTAAAAAAGGGATGTTGGATATGGGCCTGAAATTCCTGAGCACAGAGCTGTCTAAATGCCTTTTTTTCAGTGTTGGTCTCACAATGGCAGATTTGAAGGTGGTGGGGAATGTGCCAGCTGATAAAGAACAGTTCACAATTTCCAAAACATCATCAAGTAAACATTGAACATTGTTATATTGAACAATACAGGAAATTGATGGGAAGACATAATCACTAGAAATTATTTAAAAGTAAGTTTTCTCTAAATGAATGGTGAATTTACTTCCGAAACCAGTGTGACAGAGGCCGTGTCCGAATCAG
Organism: Synaphobranchus kaupii; assembly: GCA_029718625.1. Taxonomy (NCBI): domain Eukaryota; kingdom Metazoa; phylum Chordata; class Actinopteri; order Anguilliformes; family Synaphobranchidae; genus Synaphobranchus; species Synaphobranchus kaupii. Next base: position 47,645,333 of record CM056379.1, on the reverse strand, counting down.
CACTCTTCCACACTGTTGAGTAGCCTTGGTGAGTAGATAGGGCGAGAAATTCGTAGAGTACGTGGCGTTTCTACATTAGGGGCAGGTGGGGCAGTGCCCCACCAGACGTGGCGCTGTTGTGCAAGATACCCGTAACATCTGAACGTTGTGGCGAAATGTATTTTATATTTAATACAAAACAGTGATTCAATCGTGAAATTGGCGTGTATAAATATAATAAACTTGACTCACACTCCTTATAGTGCTGTTTTTTTCAGTAGTTTCCTTTGTGTGTATGTGTGTGCTCACGCTGCGGACTGCGCTCCCTGTCCTATGTCTCTGCTGTGGGGCAGCGGAGCACTCTGCCCCACCGTTGCTAGGGAAACAACGTGAGCGTGATCTGCGTAAGCAGGGAAAACCTGCCGCAAATTATATTGAGCGGAGGGGCAGAAATGTTTTTGCCCCTACTAATTCTGCCTAGCAACACGTGGCGAAAAAATAATAAACGTTAAGTTAACGTCGTTAACGTGGGCTGACGTGACCAGGAAATAAACATAAACAAAGCCAATTCAGTGTGTGTATCGCTAATGCTAGCCAGCTAAAGTTTTCCATTAGTTTGATTTTATTTTGTCATAGGTGTCAAGTTTGCCCATATAAAATACGGGTTTTCCACCTTTTCGAAGGTATACAGGCGTATAAGGTTATGATACGGGAAATCCAGTCTAACACACTTTTTTGAAACGTTTTCCAACATAATTAATTTAATTGCTGCAATCACATTTTCTTTCTCCCTCTCTCTGATATTCACTCGATTTCTGAGGCCGTGGGAAAAGCAAGTAGGCTAGCGCATAAATATGCTTTATGACAACGAAGCACCTTGCTGAATTTGTTACACACTCATTATTATATGAAAAGCTAAATACAGGAATATATTAAATAAACTTGAATCAGACAAATAACTGTGGTGGCTAGTGATTTTAATAGATAATAGATAATGTTCTACACGGTTTTTGGTGAATTTATAGTTTTACAGGCGTGAAAATAAAGGCAGCTTTCTCCAGAGGTTGACACCTATGTTTTACCTTTTTGAAGTTTCTTTAAGTTTAAGTTTGAACGATTTATTTATTTTTACGATGAATCATAGTCTACATGCCGTCAGTAGGCTAAGCGGCATTTTAAAAAGCTTAGGCTAATTACTTGGTATCATTCACTTTAGCTATGTTCAGGCTTGTCTTAACATAGCTAAAGCAATACCAAATGCTTGTATTAAATGTTTGCATATTTATTTGACATTTATCTGATAATTCTCTTTATTATAATATGCCGCTGGCATGCTTTGCGTTTTTTGTATTTTAGCTAGGCTATAATTGCATTAGTTCTGGATAAACTTGATCAAACTTGTTTTCACTTTCCTACAAGTTAACAACATGTCATATGCTTGTATTTACGGTTTTGATAAAGCATTCAAGTTATTGAAGAAACGTGTCTGTCTCATCCTATTACTTTGTTGCAGTATAGGCAACCTCAATGTAGGGTTCTGTGTTGTGCTGAAGCGATACATTGTATTCAGTTTTCAAATCTTTCTGCTCCCTGGCACTTAGGCCTACAGCCGCAGCCCATAGCATAGGCTTACCATAGACTAATTGACTATCTTTATTTTTTTGATGGTGAAGTCATACAATACTGCCCCTCCAGAAATGTCATGCTAAAATCGCCACTGCGTAGAGTACACAAACATTTTTCAAATTGCAGTATACTTCAAACACCCGGATGACACGCTTGCTTCCGGGGTTCCGCTGAGTACAATCGGGAGCACACTTTTCAAGAAGTACACAACCATTTTGGTCACATAAATATGACGTGAAGCTACGTTAAAAAAAAATGAGGCGCAGCTTTGCTGACGTTTTCCTTCAAATACAACAAAAACAACACGTGACATGGCAGCGCAAGAGTGGGGCGCAGGGTTGCCAGATCTTGTAAGACTTTCCAGCCAAAGGGCGACTCAAAACTAGCCCAAATTATAGGCTATTTTTAAATAGACTTCCCACCAGTATTGCCATGTCCGCGGTTTTACAGCTAAATTGGGATACTTTCAAAGTGCAGTCACTGGTAAAAATTAATTCGCAAAGCACGCACTTATTTTAAAAAGTAAAAACATGATGATTTATATTTAAAATACGTTGGTTTCGGTTAAAATAGCCTATAATTTGGGCTAGTTTTGAGTCGCCATTTGGCTGGAAAGTCTTACAAGATCTGGCAACCCTGCACCCCACTCTTGCGCTGCCATGTTTAGTGGTGTTTTTGTTGTATTCGAAGGAAAACGTCAGCAAAGCTGCACCTCATTTTTTTTAAATGAAGCTTCACGTCATATTTATGTGACCAAAATGTTCGTGTACTTCTTGAAAAGTGTGCTCCCGAATGTACTCAGCGAAACCCCGGAAGTAAGTGTGTCATCCGGGTGTTTGAAGTATACTGCAATTTGAAAAGTTTTCGCGTACTCTACGACTTTCTCGCCCTATGTACTCACCAAGACTATTCAACAGTGTGGAAGAGTGCTGATTCGGACCATATTGTGTCGTTTGGACAGGGTATTAACATTTGTTCAGGACCAATCAGAAGGACAGGTTGAGTCCTCTTCGGCTCCAGGGAGCAGACGCAGTTTGTAGAAACGGGCGGCGAAAAAGACATCCGGAGCCTCAATTCAGTTTTTACGAGGCCGTGGAAAGGCAATGGGTGACGTCACAGTGGCTTTGTCCATATTTTTATAGTATAATTCGGACACGGCCCTGATTACGACACTTCCACAGTGCGGTTGGAAAATAGTATGGCGGATATTTTTTGCGGACTGCTAAACAGTGCACATTAAACAGCACACTTCTGCCAGTGCACTGTACGCAGGAGACAGGGCGCAGAAGACAGGTCTCTGGGCTGGGTTGCACCGGTCATACGTAAGTTGGTGACTAAGTTTGTGTGTAAAGTCTTTACTAGGTCCTTAGTTGCCACTACTTAGTTTCAAACTATCGCTTTACTAAATTCAGTTGCACCACCAATACGTAAGTAATGTCTTAGCCAATGAAAACTAAGTAATGCGTAGTTCAATACTAAGATAAACATTGCCGCTTTATCATGATGATAACAAATCCATAACCAATCAGTCAATAAGCTACAATGTAGCCTAAACACGAAAATCAACTTGCTTGAGTTTAACAGGCTACGTCTATTTTGCATTACATGAACATTGAACAGAATTACAATGCGTGCATGTTTATGTTTTTACGAATAAAATTCAAAATATCCTTATTTGTTTGTTTAGCCTATTTATTTGTTAGAACCATTATGGTTGTAATATAACGTTAGCCGTTGATTATCATGCTTTTTTTTAACCTGCTTTGAAAATGTTACACTGATGCTTGGAAATATATATGAAAAGTAACCTAAGTAGGCTACGTGACTGTTTTGTTTGCCTCTCTTTTGAACGATAAAGAACTTTGTTTTCAAACTGAACCTTTTCCACGCATCAACTATTTTTAACTGGTGCAACCGGCCCCTGATTCGGACACAGCCTTAGATTCGTGTGAATGACAGCCGACTGGCTGGACATTCGGGTTCCAGAAGTAAATTTCCAATATAGGCTAAGTACAATAATAAATCCCAAAACACTAAAATATATACAGTATATACAAGAAATCACTGAAGAGAAAATGTTACCCAAATTTTTTGCAAAAGTGGTTGAAACCGGTTGAAAATGGGGGGAAAACGGGGGAAAGTGATTCGATTAGCTTACATCATTCTTAGTTAATGCTATGGGATAAGTAGTTAATTCCCTCTTAAAACCGCAAAGTACATAGTATTGTACCTTTGCCTTTTTTCCGTTTTCCAAATTTTTTTTTCCTCTCAATCAATTAGTATAATGTCTTGATTCGTATCGTAGCTGGACGGCTCGGTTCAAGGCTTAAAACCTAGCTCGGGACTTTCTGAAATGTCTAGTATGGAGAAAATGAATGGGGAATTTACTTCAGGAACCAGGGTTGCTGAAAAAGTGGGCCGGTCAATGTTCAGCTTTATTTTTTTCGGTTTCCAATTTGCACAAAAGAGTCACGTGGAGAAAATGGACCACTTATATGTTAAAGCGTCAAAATGCGTCGCATTATTGACTGACTAAAATTGAGAGAAAGGGAGGAGAGAAAGAAGGGAGAGACGGCAGTACAGTAGCAAGCTAATCGTAGTTCTCGAATTTTCGGTCATCTGGCAATTTCAGGTATGAAAATGAAACATTATCACTTTTAATTATTGCTTCGAAAATACCTCCAAGTGTGAAGCAATTCGCTTGTTTGACGATCCTGTTAGCGTGCGTTTAGGCGTGGTTTTTGGGATAGGACAGAAGTCAGAACATGTATCTAGCGTTAACGTTACTTCACAGCGACTTCATTTGTAAAAACATACGGCTTTTATATAGAAATCTAGCACATTAACGAACCTAGCTATTCATTTTCCACATTGATGGAAGTATTGCCATTTGTAATTCTGAACATGCGAATTTTTGTCTGGGTGTGAGAGCAAACAACTAGACTAACGTTAGCAGCACATTTGCTGGTTAACGCCTTTGCGTTAGCTTAGCTTTGGGTCTATGCTATGTACAGCGACGTTGGCTAACACAGTTAGCTAACCGTTAGCTGGGGACATTGATGACCAGCAGCCTGCTAAATATAATTTAACCGTTAGGTTACTGGTAGCTAACTAGCTACGGAATTTATATTTCTTGCAAAAATGTGTGAATCGTTGGTTCTCTTTGGTAGTTGCATTACGGTATTTACCCCGCAGTTCTAATTTTCCGTTTGCAAACGTAGTTTCAGTGTTTTCTAAAAGAAGGTTTATACTATAGTCAATTTTCATTTTATTGTTAGCTAACGTTAGGTTATAACGTTAGTGTCTATTCTTTAGCTAGCTAACGTTATAACCTACAGAAACTACAACTGATTTCTAGCAACTGTTGGTATTTTTAGCCAAAATTATAACGTTAGCTTAATCTCTAAACTTGCGACTTTGAAAGAATTGTAATCAGGATCAACTCCCTTAAATAAAAAAAATAAAAAAACCTCGAGGTTGTTTTTTGTCCTTCGCTGTTGGTTGCATGCAAATTAAGGTCGAACGGTTAACTAACGTTAATGTTATGTTATTCAGCTCAGGTATTTTAGTTGTTGGCTATACACACGTTTGAATTATACTACTAACGACAACGTTATTGAAAACACATAACTCTAACGTTAGGTAGCCTAAGTCCACACATTTGTAGCCTATTCACGACCACTTTTATTTCGAGCGTGACCGGCGAACAGTTACTTAGTGACTAATGTTAACAGAAACTTTCATATTCAAACGACTAATAATTGACAGAAATGTTATGTTTGGTCCACTAACGTTACACAATGCCTAGCTAACGTTAGACTCTATAAATTATTTGAGTTTGGACTGAAACTTCAGTAATCCGGAAACGAGAGAGGGCGTGACGAGGCTACTAAATTGGAGTGCAGCAGGAAGGATTTTCATTTTCTATTTAGAAACTTGTTTATTTACTTGTTTGCATGAGAGTTTATTAACGTTATCTGTAACGTTAGTGTGACTGAATTCTGATAACAGGGCTTTTGTCAGAATTGCCATGTAATTTTAAAATAACATCTTCGCGAATCTCGTTCAGCTTTGTATCATGTACAGCTAGCTAGGTTCTAAGCATAGCTAACGTTACGTCATTAGTCAGTGTCAACCATTTTTCCAAACGATAGCCGAACTAGTAGCTAACGTTATTGAACACCTTACATTCTTTCTGTCAGCAGCTTTTGAGGAAAAGCCTTCTGGCTAGATGAAGTATGAAGTATGTCACAACATTGTGTCTTATGTTCTTAACGGTTTGTTATAACTTAGCTAGCTAAACATTTAAATCTTTTGTGTCTAAATGCGAAGCACTGCCAGAATATAGTCATACTCTGAAGTAAAAGCTTTGCAGTAATGGTACACTGTGTCTTTGAATCAGTTTTTTTGTTTATCTACATTTTAATATAAAGAATGATAAAAGACTATCTAATGAAAGTAATGCTTACTGTGTGTTGCCATGGTAACGGCAGTCATATATATATATATGTGGATAGTCATGGTAGTAATTGCTGTATTTATTGGGCTCACAGAGGAGAGTGGGAGTGGGGTTAGGTGATTGTGGAACAAAATACTGAGAAAAGGAGCACTATGTGGTTTTACTAAGATTAGGTATGTAGAACACAATTGGGATAGTTTATTGCAGTTATTTAAAAAAGTTCTGTTAAAAAATCAGTTCTGATTTTTAGGTATGCAGCCAATGATGTTCTAATGTAAAATAAAACAGCAATATTAATGTGGTTACAAAAGTTATTATCAGTGGTTGTCTGGTATGCATATGTGGCCTAATAAAGGGGTTTACATAGCAGACTAGATTCATCCATGGGCAATTTTGTCCTGTCTGACCTGCAAAGCCAGTTCCCCAGGTTTTCAAATATCACACATTTCACTAAAATTTCTCATTCATATTTTCATTTACTACATAGTAGTCCATCATAATGTCTCTCAATTCCTCCACTAATCTTATCAGATATATTGTTAGAAATTAACCTACTGTCTCGAGTAAAATAAACTTCCAATTAATGTGCAAATAGAACATAAACTTATTTTTATGCAGGCCTTTCATTTTATGTGGGTGCAAATAATCCCAAAAGATTTAAATGGATATTCTCATTTCTTTGAAAGGTAATATTTGCGCCAAAGTTTTCACTTGGAGCAAACAGAAAAAACAACACAATTATGCCTCAGCGTGAGAGAAGCTGCAGGTTTGGCTTCTCTTTTGGCTTTGAATAATTCTTGTTCAATTAGAGTGTTGCATTCTGTGTGTGTCTCACCCATCTTTCTGTCAGTTTGTGAATGCTCTCACCTCTCACCCAGTTTACACACCCACTCATAATATCTCCCACCCATCTGCTGCTTCATCTCTCTGCCTGGTATTTTTCCATGCCTCTGCTTGAGTATAGACACAGATGTGGGCGGTTGCACCCCACCTTGGCTTTTCCCAACAAACCAGGATACATGGTGACAGTTTTGGTGTGCTTTGCTTGAATGTTTTATCCGCTGTTGTCTTCAGACTTCTGCACTGATGTCCAGTTGGCAGTGCTTGAAGTTGGTTGTAGGTTGGTATTCCCAACAGAAGTGTAATTTTGCTTCCACACAAAAGCATGACCAATCAAAGTTCAGGAGGGTGGACTTCCTAACTATAAATTGTCAGCAATATAATGTGTAGTATATTAAAACAAATGTAAAGCCTGTTTGTTAGCTAGTTCAGTGTGAATTGCCCTGTTACAACTGACACTAACTGCTTGTAGTTAAAAGCATACATAAGGCACTTTATTAAAAAAAAATCAATTAATAAAATAATAATCTTTAAACAGTGGGCCATTTAAATAATTCAACTACAAGGTTTTTCCTGGCACAAAAAGAGGCGTAGGTGGTGCCTGCGCACAGTCAGTAGCTTGGTCATTGCGGCTATCTTAATACCTATACCCTTTCTATTACAATTTTATGCTTTGATGGACACCAGTTTTTGGCATAGATTAACATAACACCGTCATAGTTTAGGCATTTTTTCAATTTTAGTAATTTTCCCATGGCTAAGAGCCAAATAAATACATTGACCGGTGTTACCGGTGTTTTTTGTGTGTGCAATTTCTCTTGATGTGGCACTTAGGCTGCCCACCTATGACATTTCAATGCAGGAAAAACCCTATCACTGTTTTAAGATGGCACTGTTTTAACAAAGGTTTCTGAAGTAGTGTGCACTATATCATTACTATAAATCTGAGATGGGTGGTTTCTACACTGATGGGGTAAAAGGTGGGAGAAGACTTCTTTGATTGTAAACACAGGACCACAGCAAGGCTAAAAACCCTGCATAGTGCACCTTTTTATAAAAAATAAAAAAAAATTATTTTGCTGAACTGTTTATCCAGGCACTCGTTGTGTACAGCCAGTGAAATGTTCCTTTTCTGCTGCTTAAGTCTTAAGTCTGCTTAGGGCTGTTGACTCTCAGAAAACCATTCAGAGCTTCCATTCCAGAAGTCAGGCTGTATCCAATAGCCAAAAACACTTTGGTTTCTTGTTTCATATCTAGGAATCTAACTTGTCTAAGTCATATCTTTTGCCATTTGCTCTGTGGACAGCCTTATTCAGGGCAACAGAAATATTATATATCCATTTTACAGTAGGATATTTACTGGAGTGAGTCATGTTACCTTACTCTCAATGGCATGATAGCAGTTGTCCACCTGGAATTTGACCCCCTGGTTAGAAGTTACTGTAATGCAATACTCCACCAAGCTTCACTTTAAACCTTAAAATAATACAATACTTTAAACTAGGGCTGAGCCGAATGCTTCGGAGCTCCGAAGCTTCGTTCGTGGGATTGGAATTCGGATCCTAAATTCAGATTCGAATAGTTCGTTTTCTTTTTTCCTCAAAAAAAACAACAACAAAAAAAAACTAAACATTTTTTCCCCCTCAAGAAAGAAGAAGAAAATTGATGGTTTACTGGATGTTTGTCAACATATAAGTGTTTATTCTATACTGATTGAGCTTTGAACCGCCTGGAAGTTAATCGAACGTACAAGGGATGCACTGCCTGTACTAGCGTGGTTCAGCCATGTGACTTGTCTCCACATTCGCTCATAGACTGAATAAAAATAGCATTCGCTACGCTGTTGCCCAAAGCCTGAGGTGAAGTTACAAGATGTCAAAGAAGTCAGCTGTGTGGAAACATTTTAATATTACCGCTGACAATCCAAAAAAAGTCAAATGACAAATATGCCAGCAGAAATTGGCATACCATACAAATTTGACAAACCATTTGAAAAATGTAAGTAGCCTAATATATCTTCGTCAGAGTAATAGCCTAGCAACATTAGCATTAGCTAGCAGCCGATCTGACTAGGCTACATTTCATGATATAGCCTAGGTTAGCATAGCATGACAACCTATTACGTAATATAAACAATATAGCCTACACTCGGCTTTATATAGCCTACACTCGGGAATAGCCTACACTCGGCTTTCCTTTAGACTTTTTCCCCCATACCATACGCAGTATGTATGCTACAAGTCTGGAGACTTTATAGGCCTGCACATAACTGTGAAGACTGCGGCTTATATTTATCTTTTAAATTTATTTAGGCCTTTGTTTCATGTCCTGAACTTCTGTTCCATTTCAATTTAATACTTTGTTGTTTCAATAAAAATAAAATAAAAGAACTGTTGTTTCTTTCTTCATGCGCATATTACTGAAATAGATGTAAGCACGCCCTCTACTGGACGTATCGTAACATTGTTTTCAAAGACAAAAAATAAATATTTTTAATAGATTATTATTAAAAACGAAGCTTCTGAGCTTCTGGGAAAATTGCCAACGAAGCTTCGAAGTGTAAAAAATGGCATTCGGCTCAGCCCTACGAGTTATATTCATTAAAGAAAGTTGATTAAAAAAAAAAAAGATTAATCACTTTATTCAAACTGAGGATTTTGTTTGAGGATTTTTTTTAATGATTTTTTTTGATGACGTCATAAAATATGACGACAGACATTCGAAGCTTCATTCGAAAACCTCAATAGAAGCTTCGAATGTAAAAAAATGACATTCGGTACAGCCCTACTTTAAACAAAACTGATGTAAGCTCACAAGTTCTGTACTAAAGATGAGTACATTAACAGCAGTAGAGCACTGCAGGTAATTGTAGTAGTTGGCAATGAAGTGCATTGATCATGTTCAAACCAGGGTGTGAATTTTGTGGTTCTTAGTGCAAGGCAACTTTTCCTAGGATGATGCCTAATTTTACCAGGGCACCAAGGTGTAAAGTCAGGGCACCAAAGGCAATTGAGGAAATTAACTAAATACATTGATTTCAAGCCCATAACACCATTGTGCAAATCATTGCACAAGAAATTATTACAAAAGATTGATTTCAGGAGTTTGTTGAAAATGTTTTGTAAGTGAACATATGAAATATTTGTGGCAGTAAATGATTATACCACGTTGTTTTGTGTTTTCAATTGTAAATTTCACTGATTGGCCCAAGTAGTGAAAACATGTGAAAAGACGGGCATCAGGGTTGTATGGTAAGCCTTTTTCAACAGAGCACCTGAGATCCTAAACTGAAAAATCTAGGAGCACAATCTAGCCTAACATGTGGGGAAGTAGTCATTTCATGTTTTGTTGTCAGTTGTTACATTTTCCCCTGTTCTCTCTCATTAACGTCTAGCAAATTTTTAAGGTTAATCTTCAATACAAACAATCTATTTGCTCCAGCTACTCTTGTAATTTGGTCTGTGTCCCCTTTTGCTAGACAACAATTCCCTGTAGGGGAATTATATTTGGTAGTACTAAAGATCCTACATGTCTTTCTCCATAATGTTAGTAGCAGAGGTGGCAGATTTTTGGCACTATTTTTCTACTATTTTTCTACTAGCCCTGCTGAAATGTTACTCGCCCTGTTTTTAACTCGTAAATGCATGTTATACTGAATATTTCTAATTGTCTCAGCTTTAGCTTTAAGATAACTGGTCATGTAATACATTAGCCTAATTAAAATATCAATGACATCTCAGCTTAATAAAAATCCAATCAAAAAAAGTCCAATCAATTATTATTTTATAACCATTTTCTTTTACAGTGTCCTATTCTCACTGTGATTGTCGTAGGCTCGTGTTTAAAAGTGCTGATCTGGTGTCGGCTTTGACAATTGCGTGAGGTGATATAGACATGGGAAAATTGTTCCCTGATCAACTCTCAAAGTAGTAACGTAGGCGTCTGCTTGCGCGCATGGCGAAAAACTAACTGACGTTCCTCAAAATGCTTCAAAGAGAAACGGTGTCATTTCGTCTCAATGTGAGGACATTTCATAAAATAAAGTAAAACGTTAACTTTACGACCATGATCTAACATACTCCAACAGCAGTCTGTAACAATGCAAAATCATGTAAGATATAAACACTTGACAGTGAAAACCGTGTAGCATCCGCGTTATTAGCTCGAATCGAACCACATCTAATTCTCAGTAAACATCAATCTGAGAGGTTTCATTTTTTAAAAAGGTGTGACAAAACTAGGCAAGAAAATACCGTGTCCATACATTTCTTGTTACTGAAAATATATAAGCCTACCGTTGTAGCCTATCCTCTCAACATATTTGTCCGCTCCGTAGGCTATACCCGCCAAGTTTTTATTTGTCAAAACTCACACATAGAGCCTGACCGATATATCGGGCAGATATTTGCGTTTCTGGACCATACTGTATCGGTCGTCAAGGATGACATGTAGCCGATATGAACGACCAATATAGGCTTTTTTTTATTTTTTATTTATTAAATTTTTTTTTACACTGACACGTGGGCACTCTTAGCACTCCATCTAGTGGTTCTCACCACAGAACTATATAGTGTTTTCGCTACCCTCAACATATCATGTGACGTGGAATCTTCACCCAGTCAGAGAGCTGCGCTGCCGCTGGAGGAAGACTCACTGAATGAAAGGAAAGAACAAGTTTCTCTTGCTAGCTAATTGAATATTGTCAATAATAATAGTGTATTAACACAACAGTAATGTTAGTCATTCTTTAATTGCGGTCTTAATAAATGTTTGCAAACTGCCGATTAACTACTATAACATTGCTAGCTAGCTATCGGCAAACTAATCGGCTACCAGTAACGTTAACATGAGATGCATCCACAGACCTCGTTGTGCTCTTTTACTGAGCACCATTACTTAGCTAACGTTATAATTCATCAGTAGGCTACCGATTGAGATATAACATATATATTTAGGACAGTGTGCATTTAGATTCACCCCCGTATTTTAACTAACTGAGGCATTTATTTTCATATCGAATAAATTAATGGGATTAATGTGACCGACTTAAGGTGACGATGACATTTGTTTTGAATAGCTAGCTAGCGAATGACAGCTCCTGGGGCCTGTTTCACAAAGCTTATGGAGTTGGCTGAATAACTGCACTGAGTAAAACCCGGAACCCTCCAAAATCTGGAACATGAACTGAAGAAAAAGCTGTTCTGGGTTTTTACTCCGTTCAGGTTATCAAGCTAACTCAGTAATTCTGCTTTGTGAAATAGCCCCTGCTCAGCTAACCTTAGGATGAGAGGATAGGAAAAACCTTATTGGTATGGAATGTTACTAGTCATCAAGCTAGCGTTAGCTAATGGTCTCGTACACACTAGGGTTTTAGTTTTGAAAAAGTTTCGGAAATGTTTTAGCTAACGTTACCTTCGACTACCTTTATACGGATATAGCTAACTCCAACCTGTTTCCAGTTCTTAATTATCAATCAAGCAGTTAATGAACGGAATAACAAATCAAGGAATAGCTATAGCAAGTCATTTTTCTTTTTGTCATAAAATGTGTAGCACTTAAATAGCCTATTTTTTTAATTTATTCTTTATTGAAATGGTCAGTAAGTTACTTATGTTGCTTAAAGGTATACTATGTAGTTTCAGAACACCAGATGGCGATATAGAGCACGTAGGAAAAAAGGGCTCCCCGAAAATTGCTTATCACGTGTTCTTCTCAGGCACGCATGATGAAGCACGAGCATTGTGGTGACGTTTCACACATAGTTTCTCTGACCGTGGACTCAATTCAATTCGCTTTATTGGCATGACAAGACATTGCATCTGTATTGTCAAAGCATACTGCATTAAAACAGTCGAAGACATACATCTAACTGAACAATACAAAACAGCAAAGACTAGAAACAAATGAACAGTAACCATACATGAAAACAAGAACTTTTCTTTGATTATGGATTTAGAAATAACAATAATGTATAATAATTATCAATAGAAATGATAATAATGATGATGAGAACAACACGTATGATCTTATAAAGTGAATATAATAAATATAAAAAGTTTAAATTGGTTTATAATGATCTCTGTCACTCACTGTCCCTAAGACGATGGCAGGCAGCTATATATTGTGCTTCCAGGTCACAGCACGTCCTCTCCTCTCCTAAGAGGATGGGGAGTTTTTGGATGTCTGTAAAAAATTTTAATTGAGGGTATCTCTGATTTATTTTCGGAAAATATTTATTTCTGATTTGATTGTATTTTTCGCATTTTGTGATAGTGCCGCTCCGTCTCAACGAATGTTTCTCCTCCCGGAGTCTGTTGACTCTATCACGGTCACTCTGATCAAGCTGTCCTCTTCCCCCTGGCCCTGCCTCGCCCACCACGAACACGATTGTCGCTTTGGATAAAAGCGTCTGCTAAATGACTGTAATGTAATGTTTATGTAATGACTGCCCCTCACCCTTACTCTGGGGCCGCGACCACTGGATGTTGATGGCTACAAAATGAACCGAGCAGAATTACAAAATTATGATTTTGAATTATTTTATGAAAATGAGCAGTGGTCAAATTTACAGAGCAATAGCTAAGATTACTAACTTATATGCTTTGAGCATGTAACGTAGTCTCCATTTACATGATCAAGGTTTGGTCAAACATGATAGACTATTGTCAACAATAAACAAACATCATGACAATAGATAGCCTTAATATTCTTGGTCTTATCTGTTCTGTAGTTACTTCGATGACGTTTCTGTATGCACTTATTGTATGTCGCTTTGAATAAAAGCGTCTGCTAAATGACAATAATGTAATGTAATGTAGCTTGGTGTATGATCGCTATTTTTATAATGATATTACCTCCTCGACTGATAACATCTTGCTAATGAGTAAGGGCAGAAACATGCCTCACGCAAATGGCTACGCGAACGTGGACGCTTCGAGCTACGCGAACAGTTTTTCTTTTGCCGTAACATTTGTGAAAGACAAACCAGAGGAAAGCACAGATCGAACAAGAAAGTTGTTTACTGTTGTTGCTGCTATAGCGTCCCTTGCTGCAACGCTTTGACTTGTCTTTCACAAATGTCATGGCAAAAGAAAAACTTCGCGTAGTTCGAAGCTTCCACGTTCGTGTATTTGCGTGAGGCATGTTTCGGTCCAAAGCTAAAATAAGAGTTTACCTGGAAGCCTGCCCACATGGCCTGGCCATGTCAATCAAATGAGCAGGAACCGCCCATTCATGACGTTAACACAATTTTAGCTGTTTCTGGCTTTAAAAATGGCGGTGGGATGTCAACAGTGTAACATTCAAAACATTAACAAAAAAACACTTTGCGAACGATTTATGAGGTAGGAAATACATTCAACATGTTTATTAGACCACAAGGACACATACAATGTTTTTGGGGAGAAAATTTTAATGTAAACAAAGAACAAGTTGTTTACAATGAAACTACATCGTATACCTTTAAGTACTGATGTTTATTTTGCTATTTAATTTCTATTCTTTATTTGATCACAGTGTTCATTTCTAAAATTGCTTGATGTTAATCGTGTTAATATTATAATAATTTAATGTACATTTTTTTGTAATAGTTATTTGTTTATTATTTGGTACTTCTGAGTACCTCTGCATAGTCATATTGGTGCTAAATCCATGCACAATCCACATAGAAAAGGTCTATTTTCATACAAGCTCAAAGGTTCACTATATCAGTAATCGGTGAATCCCCCCCCCCCCCCCTAAAATCCCATATCAGTCAGGCTCTACTCACAAATAGTATCCTTTCCAGGACAAGTCGTTTCAATCAACTCTTTCATCCCATTTTTCAGTTATTGCATAGTGAGCGCCGGTTATTGTTAGGATTATTCATTGTCGTAGGGATGATGGGGAGACAGGCTACTTTATTTATTTATTTATTTTTTTAACATTAAAGGTTGTGAAACAGTTCTCAGATCACCCACAACGTGATTTATAATATGTGTAATATAACTGAATAAAAAAATATCACCCGTGATAAAATTAATTTCCAAATATTTGGTCTTAGGAAGAAAAAAAACAAAAACTTATAAACGACTGAACTTGAATATCGAACTGCAAGCCATCTTAACCGCGGTGTTGCAAACTGGGTTTTTACCCGCGATCTCCACTCCACACTATATACAAAGTTCTCCCAGAAGGAAATTATCAAAGAAAAAAAAAAAGAATCCCTACTGCAAGGACTAAAGGTGGTGTTTCCAGACCTATTTTAGGGAGGTTTAGCCCCCATAAAATTTACTGTACCCCCAACCCAAATAATTTAAGCCACTAGTTTTATTCATTGTTTTTTCTGATTTATTTGACAAAATGCGCCATGGAGACTCCGGAACCATAACACACACGGAGAAATCCAGCGCGAGGACCCTAGGGACACTGACCTAATCTAGTGCAGAACTTCCCCTACGCTGTAAAAAATGTAATGAGGTTTTTGCAGTAACTTACTGGCAGCAGTCTGACCAGTGACTTACTGTATTTCTGTGTCACAGTAGGAGTACTGTAATGCTTACAGTATGAAAAACATTACTATATAGGTAATTACAATACTTTACTGTAATTTATACAGCATTAACACAGTATTACAATACTGTACAAGCAATTGCAATAGTCTACTGTATTTATTACAGTACTAATACAGTATTACAATATTTACTGGATAGTGCATTGCGATACTTTACTGTAATGTATACTGTAATATTTACAGTTTTGCTGTATAATTAATTTGGTGCTGTAATCTTGAAAATTATATTTTATTGTCTGTCTACTTTAACATCACTGCAGTTTAACTAATCTATTTTAGATCTTTCAATTAGCTTTTTTACAATAGTGTAAGCAAACCTCAACCAGGACACAATGTAATTAAAACATTTTTTATTTTATTTTTCTTCAATAAGAAAACAGAAACATTAAAAACATTTTAATATGAAATATTTTAAACATTGAAAACACATGTTCACATACTGTATGTTTTGTGGTAAATTCATTAATTTCTAAATCAATCAATTTTATTATCTGATAAAATAACAATAACCCATTCATCAACGGTTATAAAGAGCAAAAAAAGATGTAGGAAACTGTTTAAAAAAAAGTACTTTTAAAAGTTTTTTTAAAAGTAACATTAAAAATGATCAGAAGATTTTTTAACAGTTCCCAAACTGGGTGGTAATATTAACCCTTTGACGAGTAGGGTTTTTGGAAAGTCAGTGTTCTAGAACTTCAATTGCCAGTAGAGATTGTTACTTCAGCATTAGAAAGTTCAGTTAAGATCACTCTTAAATCAAAACATCTTTTTTATTTTTATTTTATTTTTATTTTTTAAAATTATCTGATTAAGTAACAATAACCCATTCATCAACTGTTACTGTTACTTTGGAAAAGGTAAACTGTTTAAAAAAACAAAAGTATATATTTAAAGTACATTAATAATGATCAGACGAATATTTTTTTATTTCCCATGAACTGGGTTAAGAACATTCTACATCACACATTTTTTATCTTGCACCGTTCAGGGTTAAAATGTACCGTAAATCATCCCAGGGGAAAACAAACAAGCATAAAACATCTCAGGGCTACAAAAAAAATCCCAGGGAAAATAATTGGCTTGAAAAAGCCAATTAGATATACAATGCAGTCTGTGAGTGCTTGGACCTATATTTTTGCTGACCTCTGTGGAAGTACGGCGGCCGAGCGAACGTGGCCATTGCAACTTGTTGGTCTTTGTTGTTGTAGTCAACCAGTGCCGGCACTACATTCGTAGGTAACGTAAAGTATCGCTCCACCGCCGTACTTCCACAGAGAATATAGGTCAGCACAAAGTAAAGGATTCAACGATAGTTTGACTTAAAAAATGATGGTATAAACACTCGAAATAACCCCGATAGACTGTCGTCGTATTTTATTTGCTTTGGGTGCACTGTGGAGTGTTTAAGTGCGTTCGGTAGTGGATGCTACCGGTTACCATAGAGTTGCACTAGCATTAGCAACGTGTGTATGTCCAAAAGAAAGACAGCATGGAATTGGCTGAAAATGGTTTCCATCAATCAACTACATCATGGGTAAGTCGTAATTGAGACATTATGTCCAAAATTCCAAACTATCTCTTTAAGCAGAATTACCAAACCTGGTCATTGATGGGATCCTTAATACGGTCTCCAACAAAAAGTTAGAGAAGCCTCAAAAAGCACCAGTTTTGTGCTGCGTTTCCCCCAAGCTTTTCAGAACCAGGTTTAACCTCACAAGGTTTACTGTTCAGAGATAGTCCTGTTTAACTGAACGTATGAGAAATATTTTTCCACAGTTCCAAGATGCTTTATGTAAAGGGACAGATCAAATGAAACAATCCCTTCAAAAAGGTAATGTCCCAAAGTCCTGGTTGGCAAACATGAAAGTATTTCAGACTATTAAAAACTGAATCAAATTTAATCCCACAACACATATCCTTTCTTTTCGGGCCAGGCTTTTGGGGAGCACTGAGAAAGGTCTCTCTGTCGATTAAACAGTACCGACAGAAATGCCTGCTTTTACTGAAATTTTCTGTGAACCCTCCTATGCAATGGGACACAAAGTTGTCACCAGAAATTGCTATTGAAGGCCAGATAAAGGGCTCTATCTGTTTGGAAGCCTAAATCCTCAATGTCTTTCAGGTCCTTGATAAGAGAGGAAAATACTTTATTGTGGCCAAAATATTTGAAATCCTCCTCATGACAAAGCATAACTAATTGCATGGGATCAATAGATGATCTATTGTGTGGCAAAAGTTCAGAAAATGTCATATATACTGTGAGTATATACTTTATGCTTTTTCCTACCTGAGCCAAGGGGGTTAACCACCACAAATGCATCATAAAATGATTGACACTGACAAGGGAGACTCCAGTAAAAGTGCATTCTCTTTAAAGTTTTTCCCATCTCTCACATCCTCTATCACATTCTCTACAGCAGTATGCATCTTTGTACATGCATATTGTTCTTTAACTGATGACTGGCTGAGGAGAGATTTCAGGGTCTCTGATGGGGATGTATTGACAGAAACGTTCCTTCCCCGCAGCATCTTAACCCAGGAAGATTCGAATCTGGTCTGACCTCAAGACTCCTTCATTGCACAACTTTATTGGGTCATCTTGTGACACCTCATCGATGATTAGTTTAATCTCATTTACTGGCAAATTCAATTCTGACAACTTTTCTTGGACTTTTGAAAGGACATGTGTCATTCCACACCTCTCAGCCCATTATTGCATTCACCTGTCCAGTTTAATGGGGAACGTGTCAATAATGCATTTCTTGTGGTGTCCCAATTCCTGCATTTCAACATTAAGGATTCATGTGTTAGACTGACTTACCCACCATATACACAGAAGTCTGCTATTGCTCAACCGATTGCTGGCACAACGTGGACTGCAGGAGATGTAAAGACGTGCATACCTTATAACATATAAAAAAATTAAAAAGGTTTACACTTTTATTTTTTTTATTTTTTTGCAAATGAAGGTTTAACTCTATAGGCTTTGGCCCCCTAGTGGTGGGACGCATGCGGTCCAATTTTTTATAGTGTTCATATTTCTCTTAAATTCTAAATTATAACGTTAATAAAACACGGAACTTTCGACGCAAAATTGTTAAAAACAGTCACAGCCTGCGAACACATTCGTTTATATGCTTATCAGCTCTCAGGTTACACTACAGAGCCATAAAGCAGCAGGGTGCTAATAGCCCAACCCACTTTTTTTATTTGTTTACAGCCTTCACCTCGCCGCAATCACAGGCAATAAAATGCGTATCACAAAAGCTCTTGGTACCATTTCAACACGCTGAAAAATCAAGATCCGATTCAGGAACAATTGTATATTATTGAAAAGTTGTATAAATAAACATTAGGTGTTTTTTTCCCGTGCTCACTTCAGTATGCATACAACCGATATACTTCCGGTTTTGTATAAATACATTTTATTTTCTACAAATTCTCTTGATAAACATGTTTAAGCAACCAAATACGATACCTGGTTATGCAGTTATAACCCTTTTCTGAAGAATCCTCAACGTTTTTTCGTAACCCATTTATCCATTATCCAGGAAAGTCTCAATTTCCACAGTGCGTACCCTTCGCTTTTGCGTTTGTACTACGTTACTACCGTTGCGTAAAAGCATTACTAGACTGCTACAGGAATGATCTAACGTAAAACACGTAGATTATCTTCTACGGGGGTTCCTGCCCTTTCAAACGAAGCAAAATATGTCATATTCAAGCGACTGTGAACGGCGCTGTATCCACGCGTAAAGACAGCCCATAGGGCAATCGGCTGTGCGCTCCTGACTGTCGACAGCATCATATGACGCCTGTGGCCATTTTGACTGAGTTTATCCTGGAAGGGATGGGCTGGATTGCTGTTACAATTACGTTTTCAGTCTATCCCGATGTATTTAGCAATGTGTAGCTTTTTTTGTGAGCTGAAAAAACATCACAGACCAGTCTTTCTCTGTACGCAGACACGGGCAGCTGTATGATGCAATTGCGCTGGTGATGTCTTTGCTGCTTCAAAGTTTACGATTATTTTATACATTTATACGCGAACGTGGCAATCAACGGTGGAAAGAAGAGCGCTTATTTCACGGTTGCTCAGGTTTTGGAGGTGAAGAAGTGTCCCAGAGGCGAAGAAGTCTGTGTTCTGGCAGAGCAATGACTCTGGCATGGACCCGTGCCTGGACATGTAAGTGTTTTTAAAAATATATAATACAAATTATTATTATTATTATTATTATTGTTATTATTATCATCATAATTATCAACAGTATGGAGCGCTATTATCTAGAGTATTTTTAGTTTGGTGATAAATGGATTCTCGCAGGAGTTCGCTAGTTAGCTTCTATGGCGTCACAGGCTAAGGAGCGCCTGCTCTTTGTTTGTTTTCTAGCGTTCATTCGCAGTTTCTTTGTGCAGCAACCAACACAAGGGCTAGTTGTTGAATTTACGCATGAAACGACATCCATTCTCAGTACTTTATTTCACGGTTCAGTCAAGACATTACAGTATTATAATAATGTAATTTAGTTCGTGCAAGCTGACAAACGAATTCATAAATCCTAGTTAGCTACGATTGCTAATTATGTTGGAGCTAATATCAGACGTACTGTGGATGTAAGATTTTTTAATGTATATACGTATATATTATATATATGTGTGTGTGTGTGTGTGTGTGTGTGTGTGTGTATATATATATATATATATATATATATATATATATTTTTTTTTTTATAAAATAAATTTTTTTTTCCACTTAATTGTAATACTTGCCATATGTCTTTTTGAGATAATTTGTGTTCTCATTTTTTTAGTGATTCTACTTAGTAATGTACTTGAATCTGTCTTTTTCAGGGAGGACAGTGAAGACACCCCTCCCCCACCTAACACCTCTGTCGTAGGAGGTGGTAACAGACAGGTTTGCCAAATAGTGATGTATAATTCATTACTTTTGCTGTAAAAAGTCAAGTTGAAGGCTTGTTATAGATAAACCTGTTATTCTGCTGGCTTATGGGGCTCTGGTAAATCTAACTTTGAAGTACAGTGCCATTTTAAATGTAAAGCAGATTGGTTGGATAACATTAGGGTAAGTAATCCTTTTCGGAGAGGTATTTGGGCACTTTTGGGCACGCTTTGTAAGAGAATACCCTCATACACATAAACACAAAACATGTGTAGGTTAATTTTCTTCACATTCTGTATTACAAAAAATGTTTTAAAAGAAAAATAAGGTTTTCTGATGATTGACATGCCTAGACAGAAAGATATGCACATGTTTTATATTTGGCGACGTTTGGAAACGTGTCGGGACACCCGGGCCCCGTTTTGGTAAAAATACCAATGCATAAGGAAAGCCTGTAGATATCTTTACCAAATTCTAAACCCAAGTGGACAACATATCAGTGCACTAGTGTAAGGAAGTCTGGCTTGCTCCAGTACTTTGAAGTTGAAATATTCAGTGCTAAACTGTAAAAACACAAGGCGTTTTGTACTTTTTTTTGTTTTTTTATGTGTATTATGTATAAACTGTATGTGACCATTTTTACATAAATTTATTCTGATGCAAATTTCTGAATGGTACAAGCCTCTTCTTTCATTGAAACTTTCAACCATGGATGTGCAGTGAATTGTTTTTGAGATATTGGCACTTAATTGACACTAGTAAAAACTAGGCGAAAATTGTATAAAATAGGCCAAAGTAAATAGGGTTAAAGACAAAAAAATCACCTCATTTGCATATTTATTTTGCACCAAAAAGTATTGAAATTGAGATAACCTTGGATTCTCATAAGAGACCCATACTGTTAAGTTTATTTTTGAAAAGGATGTGTCTTTAGGTAGGGCAGAGGGGTCCAATATGGGTCAACCTTGAGGGCCCCTGTGTCCTGAATGGTTGGTCATTCTGGTTAATCAAACCGCATTCTAACAGGTTAACATGTATTAAAAACAATTTGTACAAATCTAAAAGAGTGAGGTCAGAAAGTGATTGATTTCTGACAGAATGCCCCTAATTAGAAACAAGGGAACCTCATGGCAGACTTCAAACTGTTCCAGACTTCTGTTGGTTGGTTAGGAAATCCATCACATAAGCAACAATGGCTTGACTTAATTCAGTTCAGTTATGCAAAATATTTTCTGTGAAAGAATATTGTCAAGAGGATCCATACTTGCCAACCAAAGTATGTGTTTGTAGCACTCGGTGTGGTGTATGTACATGTAAAGCCGTGGGAGGTGTTGGTGTTGCATTGGTGTTGAACTAAGCTGTATAAAATATAATAATGTTTTCAGTTGTCTCCATGTTTCACGTGCCAATATAGAGGGCTGTACCAATGATCGTATAAACAAGAAATCGCGATTATTATAATAATTTTTTTAGTTGAGGACAAATTTTTTATTTTTTTTATGTATATATATTTCAGATTTATTTTATTTTTTTCCCATTTTCTCTCAATTTAGTAGCCAATTGAACCCCTATTCTAATTCAATTCCCCCCGTGTAGCAACCGCTAGAGAATCACTGCTACACAACCCCGTCAGCCGGCGGTAGGACGGGAGGGCGCCATGTCCTCTTCAGGGCGCGGCGACTCCTAAGGCTCCTGACCGTGATTCCAGCTCGCCCAGGGCCGCTATGCGCGCAGCGATTCTCTCCGAGCCCCTCCCCCCACCCAGAAGCAGCCGCCAATTGCCGCTCCCACAGGGTGCTGGCTCGGATCTGGCAGGACCGGGGCGCGAACCCCGATCCTCGGAGTACAACTGCACCGACTGAAAGTCGGCGCTCTTACCGTTGTACCACCGCAGCGGCCTGAGGACGATTATTTTAATAATAAAATCGCGATATGCTAATTGGGGTGCTGATTGCCTGTCATTCTTTTTTTCTTTTTCAAATAAACTCACACGCGTCTGACTGACTGCCTTGGCTACTGTAGCTGCGGCCCAATCCGTTAAACGAGTCCACAAGACTGCAGACTGGGCAGTGAAATTTCCCAGAATGCTTTACTGCAACCCCAAGCTTCCTGAGTCGGAAGATTAAATTTAATGCCTTTACATATCTCACAGGAAAAATCCTAAAAATGGAGAAAGTGGCACCCAAGTACAAGATCTTTTAAAAGTTTTTTTTATTGCACGACTGAAATGTTGAATAAATGAGGAAATAACATTGATTTAGTGGTTTGATAAAATCGCTTTAAAATGTATCTCCAGCTAATAGTTTCAGCCCTATTCGGATGGGATAAGTTTTACTGGGGAAGGTGGCAGGGCTCCAGACTAACTAACTTTTTCCATTGGTTGCACTGGTGTGCCTAACTTTTTCCATTTAGGTGCACCCAAAATTTTTGACTGCGCCTTTTGGCGCCTCAATAATACATTTTAAGCGCTACCTTTTTTGTCAGTTCCCATACACATTGGTAATTTCTTAACACATTATGTAAATGATTGTAAACAGGAATAAAGGTGCAGATAAATGTTTTTTCTTTATTTAAATCACAGCACAAACCAGAAATTGCAATTATTAAAAAAATAAAAGTGCTGATGTTTGAAGTGCTTGACACTCAAATAAATCAAACTCAAATGACGAACAAAAGTGTGCGCTGTCATCTGTATTGTCTGATCAGTCTGGTTGTCTGCTACCACAAGCACCTTGTAGCAATACTCATTCTAGCATATGATATAAGTAAACAGATATTTGCTGTACAGTGTAGTCTTAACTAATTAACTCTATGAAAACAATCATGAGAGATGTAAACAACATAAAATGTATGTTATGAGTCCCTTCAATTGACATATAGCCCAACTAACAAGCTCAGAACACTGGGTTCCATATGCCATCAAACATGACTGGCCATGAAAAGAAAATGATTCAGCCCAGGCTAAATTCTTCACTGAACCTTCAATATTGACAAGGCTTGTTTGGGTTTCCTTTCCAACTAAGATTACGCCTACTACTTTATCTGTTTAGCATTGTGCGATAAATGTTTGCGAAGAAGAGTGAGTGCTCCCGTTTATTGTAGGCTATAATAGGACATTGTAGCTTTAGGCCTACATAACGTGGAAAGTTATCGTGGCTGCGTTTACCATTTAATGTTGCTCTTGTAGCTATGTCGATGTGTGCAGCACTCTCTCATCGCTCAAAATAAATCAAACGCATTAAGGAAGTTGAGCATCAAAGCCAGAAAACATTATAGCTACTGCACTTTAAGAACGCATAAACGGGGCACAAGTGTCCGTCTGTCCAAACTAATATTTTCGGTGCAAAAAGACAAAATATACGGGTAAAGCCAGGACGTCTGGTCAGCCGATCTGATGGCCTGCTGGATATTGGAAGGTTAGCATAAATAACATTATGTCCAATGTAGTTAGGCTTAACCATAAACTGTAACGTCGGGGAAAAAATGGCTTAACACGGCTTTCTTTCAAAACAACGTTCAGATTGGAATGTTGCTGAATACATAGATGGGGTTACGTTAAGGTTAGCTAAATATGTTCTAAAGTAGCTATAACTATGTCTGGTTTTCTTTTAAATGTGCATCGAGCTACTATTGGCGTATTTTCAACAGGCTTTTGTGATAGCCTGTCATTTCTACGCCACTGACTGCTACTGCGAGCTAACAAAGTTACCTTTCATTTAGCATAAGCACAGAACTGTACAGTTCTGAGAGCATAACTTAGCAGTCGTCGCTAGCTAACGTTATACATGGAGGTTCCTGCTTTCTGGGAGGGTGTGCTAATATGTTGGCTAATGAGCCTGCTTTGTTCAACACAGCTTCGAACAACATAGCGATGAGTAACTAATGAGTTAGCTAATGACATATATATTAAACATTTTTAGTAACGTTAACTATTCGCAGCTCATTTATATGAATTTGCAGTAACGTTAGGCTGTGAGGCGATTTTAACAAGATAGTCTCTACGTTAGCCTTCTATTAATCTGTCTAACACAAAGTTACATTGCAAAAATCACCATAGTTCATTCTATCAGTCTAACATCGACATTCCGGGGAGGCTATAGCCTACCTGTAAAATAGGTTCGGTTATCACTGTGGCCATTTCCATCACAATTTCTCATTATTCAGGCAACGCTTCACTCTATTATTGCTGGGCAAGGACTGATTCACTGGAAGCTTGAAAAAGTGGTTGGCATCACCGACTGCAATACCACAGACGGTAAATAAACAAACAGGTGCAACAATCATTATCTAAGTACGTGAATGTAATCATAGCATAGACGTATTCGATAATTTATCCATGTATTTATTGTTCTGATTTTCAAAAAACATCAATTGTTCTCACAAAACCCACTCCGCGGTGGCTCTAGATTTGCAGCGGCAGCCATTACTCTCTGCAAAAGGGACAAAATGACCACCTTCACGTGACGTCACGTTGGCCAATCAGAGAAAAAACTTTGGACCGTGGAAAATGTGCCGTTTTGAGAAGGCAGTTGCATTTCTAGTTCTTATAGAGTTCTGTGGGTTTCACACACAGAACTATATCACACGTACACACGTACCTTATTTTTACCCTTCAGAGAAGAAGAATATCAGAGTCAGAGCCAATCAGAGGCAGAGTAGGAGTGGGTCTTCGCAGAATGCTGGTGGGGAAAAAATAAAAAAATGCTGCTAAATGTCAGGCGCACCGGTGCGACCAATGAAAATGTTTAGTCGCACTTGACAGATTACATACGACCAAAATGTTCGCACTCTGGAGCACTGGGCGGGGTAATGTAATTATTACCGGAGGATCTCTGTTGTTTTAGTACCGTCCGAATCTGCCATGTCTAACTTTTACGGACTGCGCTCCCGTGCCAGTAAAGATTCTGGCGTCTTTTACCTGCTGTTAAATGCCCTGTAAAATTAACCCCAGGTTAAAGCAATCCCATGCAAATTCACAAAATGGAGTGGACACTCCCATCTCTGCATTTCTAGACGCTGATTACAGAGATACTTTATCCTGTCCGAATCGGTCATTAACATTACAGGCGTCCTGTGATAACAATTACTTTACAGATATTGTCCTGAGAACTTATCCCCTCCGAATAGGGCTTAGAATGATTATTTCAGGCCAGTTAACAATAACTAGCTACATAATCAGCTCATCGCAGTTTAGCGAGTATCCAGCAAATGAACCAGTGCATGCTTATGGGCAATACAGGTTGTTCACCTCTTATGTTTTATAGCCTACTTCTGTGCTACCTGCAAAGCAATCTAGGCTAGGATGCATACACTGATTTGATTGCAGTTTATTAATATATATTTGATTGGGAGGTATTTTGTAACGTATAAGTGTAGGCTATTATTCCCCATTCCTGATTATGAGGTAGCCTATTTTAAAGTGCTGTCTATCAATACATTGACTGTCAATCATTTTCTAGTTTGCTTTTTTGCCAGAATAAAGATTGAGATGTTGGTTGGAGCTTGCCGTCTTGTGCAATTTATTGGAAGGTTTTGCACAAACTCATTTGTCAGCGGTTTGCTGGCGGCTCTGGTGCAAGTGTGGTCCAATTAGAATAATTCTGCGCTCCCTCCCTTGCTCCTCCGTGTCGGATCGAGTGTCTACTCGTGTTGTTTTGGTGCTGCGTCACATCCTCCCAAGTGGAAGTGCAGGAGAGCAGAACATTTAACGGATTGGACAGAAGCCCTAATTATACGGTTGTTTGTTCAGAACAAATTTTCCAAGGCAATAGCCTAAGAGTGAGGCAGTTTATTTCTTCTTATACAATATTTTTAATTCAATATGAAACATGCAGTGTTTTCTCTCGTTTACAAGGCAATAGCAGCCTAAGAGTGATGCAGTTATTTTATTTTTTTTAAATTTGGACAGAAGCACTGTATTTTTGCCAAGTTTTCCATTTTATGTGCCTGAACATCAACTGTGGGGTCACACAGGGTTCAGTCTTAGGACCAAAATTATTTATACTATATATCAATGACATAATCAAAGTATCTGACGTTTTAAAATTAATTTTATTCGCGGACGACACAAACATCCTCTGCTCAGGAAAAGATCTTAATCAAATGGTCACATCAGTGAACAATGAAATGTCAAAGCTTCACACGTGGTTTAATATTAATAAACTATCACTAAACCTTTCAAAGACAAAATTCATATTATTTGGGAAAAGAGGCATGAAGGAAAACATAAACTTACAGGTAAATGGAATCAATATTGAACGAGTGAACGAACATAAGATTCTGGGGGTTACGGTAGATTGCCTCCTGACATGGAAACCACATGTGAAGCTAGTTCAATGTAAGTTGGCCAAAAGTGTGTCTATTTTGTGGAAAATGCAGAAATGACTAAATCAACATTCACTTAGGACAATTTACTCAGCACTCATAACACCTCACCTGCACTACTGTGTTGAAGTATGGGGGAACACTTACAAAGAAACTACAGAGATGCTGTTTAAACTTCAAAAAAGGGCATTGAGAGTGGTATATGGTGTCCCATATAGAGACCATACAAATAACTTGTTTATTAAGGCAAAGTTTCTTAAGTGGCAGGATATAATTAAATATAATACCATACAAATATTATTCTTAGCATCCAAAAATCTCTTACCCTCAAATATACAGAAACTGTTTCAAAAGAGAGATGACATGCATAACTTAAGAGGAAACATGATATATAAACAAAAAAAACTATAAAGTCAACTCTCAGAGGTCATTCATTATCCATTGTGGGGGTTAAGCTCTGGAACGGTTTACACGATGAGCTTAAAATGTCTACAAACCTAAAGACCTTCAAGAGTAAGATAAGAAGTAAGATGGTAGGAAATTATTAAATGGGGACTGTCTGCTGTTGAAATGAAACAAATGAAACAAATTGTTTTGACCAATGTATGACATGTATATTCAAATTCGACTTATTTGGACCTTAATGTCTATTTTATTTTACTTTTCTTTCTCAAACTGTTTTGTTATAAAGAAAATTCAGTTATGCTGTTGTGATACAAAAAATTTGTTTTAAACAAATGTATATTATGAACATGTAAAATAATGAGGGAAATGGGGCGGGACTATGATAAGCAGGCTGCTTTTTCCCGTATCCCTTTTCGGCAAGAAATGTGTTTTGTCAGGGCATAGTACAGAAATTGTGATAAAGTGTAACTATATGCATGCCTAAATAAATAAATAAATAATAAAAATTAAAAAAATGATGTGATGTACTGTTTTATCTATTTTTAGATTAAATCTTCCATAAAAGAGTGTCATTGGAGCATTTGTTATTAGGCAATACTGTGACAATAATAATAATTTTTTTTAAAACTACAATTATATTGTATATCGCCATTTTTTTTGTGACAATATATCGTAAATCAAAATTTCATAATCGTCCCAGCCCTACCAATATATAAACATACATTTTAGATGTATATCTGTAAGTGAGATGCCTTTTCTCTCAGAATCATAGTTTGCCTTTGGAATTATTGTGATGTTGTTGCCATGGTTTGCCATTATGCTCTTACTCTTTATAAGTTGGGTCTGTTATCATAGCGTATGTCAAAGTCACCATGTAAAGAAGTGGGCCATATGTGGGCAACCATACTTGGACCATTCAGTGCATCAGAGTTAGAGTAGACCTATTTACATATTTAGTCAGTATTCTTTGATTATCACCAGTTGACATAGAAGCTTTATCTCTGAATGCTTTTAGAGTCAGTTGTAAATGTATTGTGCTGAGTAAGTGCTTAGGTGTTATAACCCTGTAAGTTGCTCCACAGAGATGGCAGAAGCTCACCAGGCAGTGGCGTTCCAGTTCACCATTACACCGGAGGGCATTGACCTGCAGTTGTCCCATGAGGCTCTAAGGCAGGTGTATCTCTCTGGCTTGCGCTCCTGGAAGAAGAGATTCATCCGCTTGAAGGTGATATTGTACATTGGATTCTTGTACTAATCGGTGTGACTTGTGATGCATTAAAATGTTTAGGTCCAATTGGCGACCAAATTGGGAGAAAAATGGGAAAATCAGGAAATAATAATAAAAATTTTTTAAAAAGTTTAACACCAGAACTTAATGTGTCTTCAGTCTGAGACCTTTTCTCTCACAGTTCAGTGGGTAGATATTCAATCCAGATGTAAGGTAAAATAATTATCAGTGGGGTACAAACAAGCTAAGCAAAAAAAAAGTTCTTGACTTGGTCCAACATAAGACCAAACATAATGTATGTTTCAGATTGCATGTTGTGGGGCCCCGAAAGGCACTGTTTCAGGCACTTGAATCTGGGCTGCAGTCCAAACCGTTAAATGTTCTGCCCTCCTGCACTTCTACTTGGGGGGAATCCCTTTAGAATCCGGAAGATTCCACGGGTGAGTGCGGTCCATTCCGTTAGAAATGCAAGTGAAGTAAGTTAAATTAGTGTCTGCAAGACTGCAGACTTCGGGCAGCGAAATTGCCCAGAATGCTTTACTGTAACCCCAAGTTTAAATTTACGCTGCCTTCGGAAGCTCCTGTTTCCCACTTGCCAAATCATGATTACGAGGTTGAGGAATTACCAGCAAACACGGAGGTCTAGAAAGTAAATGAGAGCTGGTATCACTTTCTGCATGAGCAAGAAGAGGAAAGGAAACATAATGATATATGAAAGTATATTTTGCTAGATGACTGTGTGCTATGTGTACGTGACCATCAATATGATAATCTGCTGCGCTGCATTACCTGTGTCATACCTGTCAAATTTTCTGTCATTTCGACTTGGCGACTGGGAAATTGGAGCTTCCGAGGAGCACTTGAAGGATAGAGAGGTGAAAGTTCAGTGGGGAAATGTCGGAACTCTGGAACTCTCGAGGAACTTTCCCACTTGTAATTACGACTTGGAGGTTTGTTCAAGTGCAACTTCCATGTCAGAAACTCATATTTACGATAATTCCGAAAACATTTGAAGGCAGCATTAACCCCTTTGCATATCTCCCGGGCATATCTCTATCTAAAAATAGAGAAAGCGACACGCAAGTAGAAGTTTTTTTTATTTTTTTTATTGCACGACTGAAATGTTGAATAAATTAACAAATAATATCGCTTTAAAACGTATCTCCAGTGAATAGTTTCATGTTATAGCCTACTAGGATGCAGCATTAGAATGATTATTTCAGGATAGTTAACGATAACTAGCTACATTGCTTGTTGCAGTTCAGCGAGTATCCAGAAAACGAGCCAGTGCAAGCTTGTAAGCATGGGCAATATTACAAATACATTTTGCTTGGATTTTATATTCAATACAGGTTGCTCACCTCTTATGTTTTATACTTCTATGCCACCTGCAAAGCAATCTATGCATCCACCGTTTTGATTGCAGTTTATTAATATATTGGATTGGGAGGTGTTTTGTAACATACAAGTGTATTATTCCCCATTCTTGCTTATAAGGTATTTTAAAGTGCTGTCAATAAATTGATTGTCAATCATTTCTAGTTGAATAAAAATAAAAATCTGAATAAAAATCGGTTGGTTGGTGCTTGCTGTCTTATGCAATTTATTGGGAAGTTTTGCACAAACTCATTTATCAATGGTCTGCTGGCATCTCTGGCTCTGGTGAATTACTGAGTGTAAATGCGGTCTAATTCAAAAATAATTCCACTCCCTCCCTTGCTCCTCCCCGTCGGTTCAAGTGTCTTCTCGTGTTTTTATGGTGCTGCGTCAAATCCTCAGGTCGGAGGTTTGCAAGTGAGGTTTACGAGGGCAGAACATTTAACGGATTGAACCGCAGCCCTGGACTGTGCCAGTGCAGCCTGAGGCAGGGATGACACTGTATATAGGCTGTAGCATTACACAGGGAGGGAGGGTTTTACAAAACATATTTCAGAAAACAGACTTTCCTTAGTATAGAAGAATCGCAAGTATCTACTTAACAGTAGTAGTAGTAGTCAGCAGTGAATTTCAGACTGAAAGAACAGAGTAGACTTGTTTAGAATGCAGCTGCCCTTTTCGCTCGTCTGCTGCTTTGTGCTGGTCGAATTTCTGGGTTGCAGAGACTAAATTCATGCCTTCATCTTGTATGATGATTCTTGCTCATTAGACAAGGGAAAATGGTGGTCTTGGGGCACTAGAATAATACAAGTTTTTCCCTGGTCATTTCAGTAAGTGTGTATGTTAGTATACTATGGTGAGAAACTCACAAAACTACAGGGATACCTAGTGGAGCTGCACTGACTGTGCCACTCTCTTACAGAATAGTGTGATCACAGGAGTTTACCCTGCTAGCCCCTCATCCTGGCTGTTTGTGGTCATCGCAATCCTAGCCACCATGTACACTCGCTCAGACCCTTCTATGGGCCTGATAGCAAAAATACAAGAGCACCTACCGGTCAGGTAATACCATTTTCTTGGTCTTAGTCCCCATCCTGTCTTGATGTATTGTTTGGTTTTAGTTGTTTTTGTTTTTGTTCCCTTTTGCTTGTTCCATTTTTCTCACATGGCACCATAAGATATAATCTTGTGATTCACAGTAGTATGTCTTGGTTGTGTTTCAGTGTGCCATCATTTTGTCTGCTTCAGTGATTTTCTGATTCTCATTTATTGTAGATTCAGCAAACATTCTTATGTGAACACATTGCCCTGCAATGTGCATGCTGCCAGTAACTGAACTCATGGCCAAAAACACTGGTGCCATCTGTCTTCCATGGCAAAGGTAGTGCTGTGTTGATACAACAGGGGGCAGCGTTGTTCAACAAATGATAATACTGGTGTTGTCTCCCTCTCTGTCACTCTCAGTCAGTCTCTTAGTGCGCAGTGTCAGACAGTGGTGTCGGCGGTGCTCTTCAGCACACTGCTCTGGCTCTCTCTCATCTTCACCATGCGCCTCTGCCTGAAGCAGCTCCTGTCCTACCACCGCTGGATGTTCGAGCAGCATGGCAAGATGTCAAACACCACCAAAGTCTGGGTGGTCAGTACTCCTCCACCTGTCACATGTGTTCCTCTGCCTCGAGGTGTCATCTGCATGCATTTTGAAGTGTACTCCCTGTGTCTCCCTCTCTGTCCCTCTCGATCTCTCTCTATCTGTCTCTCTCTCTCCCCCTCTCCTACGTCCCATATAGGCGCTGGTTCGCATCTTTTCAGGCAGGCAGCCCCAGCTCTACAGTTACCAAGGGTCTCTGCCAAACCTGCCTGTCCCTGCTGTCAAGGACACAATCAGACGGGTGAGGGAGAGCATGACTCTTAGTCTATGCCAACAGACACAGTTCAGGAAAACACATGTTGTATGTTTCTATCTCACACATTCTCCCTCTACCTCTCTATTTCAGTACCTGGAGTCTGTGCGGCCTTTAATGAGTGTGAGTGAGTTTGAACGCATGTCTCAGCTGGCTATGGAGTTCGAGAGCAGCCTGGGTAACCGGTTGCAGTGGTACCTCAAGCTCAAAGCGCTTTGGTCTGCCAATTATGTGAGTGCCTCCATTCACATCTTTTCTTATTCTTCTGATGTTTATACCGTACCATATAGTATGGTACTTATGTCTCACATAACTGTATCAATCTAGCTTGATTTTATATATAGATAAACATTTATGGCTCTATTTTCCGGCTGGCGCATGACGGGTGGCAAGCCGGCGCATTGGCAAAGTGGTATTTTCGGCATGGATTTAAATGCTCCTGAGCCGTTTGACTCACCGTGCAAGGAGTGGGAGGAGAGCCACTCGGTGGGTGTGTCAGTCCATGGCGAGTTGCTAATTTCATGGCTTTCCAAAGCAATGCATGCATGATCATTCATAACCTATTCAAAAGCCAATAAACTGTTTTCGTGGATCATATGCCGTCTGATTTGACTTCAATGTAAATCCCCCAAGCAGGAAAAATGCATACTTTGCATTTATTGTGCATTGTCATTTTTCTTTTTTTATGTTAGGCTGATTCCTGTAGGTATTTCTGTTTTGAATTGTTTATGGCTGTTATTATACTACATTGTGGTCCTGGGGGAAGGCTACTGTATTCTGTTCTTTTTCTTACACCAGTCTGTAGCCTAATGAGTAGATATAAACGCAGCTCTGCAATCCTGATGTGGACACTAATATTTGTAGCTTATTACGGAAAGTGAAGCTTGTTTGAAAAGATGTAGACTACTCACTGTAGGCTACACAACTGTAAATAGTCGGCTAGGCTAGACTCGGTCCTAATTATGATTATCAATATTCTGTACTGTAAAATGTTGTCAGTGAAAAACCATTTTGAATGTATAAATCCTGTTATTTTACGGAATTGTCATTAAATATTGAGTATTTCCGTTATTCTACATGACTGGCGGTGTTTTTAAAATTAATTTTAATTAAATCGTTTGTGTTGTATCGTCGTAGCGATCAATGGTGCTTATGAATACAGACATACACCCTTGACGAGCATGGACCGATGGATTAACTCATATTTCTGATTTTCTTTTATTCACGTTGTCCAAATGCACGAATGAATGCTTGATTAGTGGAAATGTTTGAGCATAATGTCGACAAGGTGGGATAATTCGTTAACTATTGTTTTGCTGGTCATTTAGAAATACAAATATGCTCGTTTCTGCATGGGCTATTTCAGTATATGGTATAATATCCTAGGGTACCACACAAAGGCACACCTTTTTTCTATATAGCCTAACAGTTTCCACTGCAGTCCGCTGTGAACTGTGCGCTCCTCTCCTCTGGTCCGAAAATAGCAAAATTCGGTAGCCACGCCCAGTGCTCCATGCGCTGCACCATTGACTGACTGCTCACCGCACGCCATGCGCCAGCTGGAAAATAGAGCCCTTAAAATATGTGTGCGTGCGTGCGTGCGTACATGATCTTTGTTTAGCTTTCAAACAAAGTTTTTACTTTGGACAACCGGACATTGTTATTGCGTGAATAAGCACCATGGTCCTGTAGTTGAAATTAATGGCGAACACATCTGCTAAATGCCTACATTTGCATGTAATATAGATTGTCTCCTGCATGGTTTGCAGTAATTTAGTATGTATCATACGTAGTGAACCTCCCAATTTCTCTCTCAAAGGTGAGTGACTGGTGGGAGGAGTATATCTACCTCAGAGGGCGGAGTCCCATTATGGTCAACAGCAACTACTATGGCATGGTACATACCCTCTCCTGCTCCAATCAGTCTCTCTACTACCACATTTTCAGTTTCCCGCTTCCTCAGTTATAAACATTCTGTTTCTCTCACTGGGCTGGCTTTTTCTCAGCTGAAATATTATAGATAGAAACAGTAGGAAGTGATGTCTGGGGAGGAGGACTCCTGAGAAAAGGTTTGACACACGTTTTGTATCTTCCAGATTATATTATTGTAATGTCTTTCTCTGGTCTACCAAATACAACCATTAAAAGTTTTCAACTTCTTCAAAATTCTGCAGCCAGAATCGTGACCAAAACCAAAAAATACAAACCTATAACTATTCTGTCTTCCCTCCATTGGCTGCCAGTACAAGCTACAGCTAATTTCTAAATACTTCTATTAACATAAAGCCTTGCATGGATTGGGTCCATTACACCATACACACGAGCACACACCCTACACTCTCACGATGTAGGCTACCTGTCCCTTCCCAGATTTAAGAAAAAATCAGCTGGGAGCAGAACATTCCAGTACTGTACCCCATACCTCTGGAATGCTCTTTCCGCATCAATTAGGCAAGCAAGTTCTCTTAATATTTTTAAAATGCCACTAAAGGCGCACCTTTTTTCACACTTTTACGGCTCACCATGACTGGTTTCATTTATTGGTTGGACAGCCCTTAAATTTCCGTTTTGTCTTTAATGTACAGTTTGTTGAGACCTCTGTGAAATGCACTTTAAATAAATGATGAATTGACTTGAATGATTATGCCAACAGTGACCTCAAGCTGAAGGAAATGTTTTGCCGCTTTGAAGCAAACATCAGTTTACAAATTTTACCATTCATATTAGTTTATGCCGTTCCAGAATGCTGCTATGTTTGAGTAATGTTTTCAGTCAAAAATATTGATGGGTTGTTGGATTATGTGCACCGTATGAATCGTCCCCCCTTTCTGTCCTTCAGGACTTCCTGTATGTGACGCCCACCCCCATCCAGGCAGCTAGAGCTGGGAACACCCTTCACGCCTTCCTGCTCTACAGGAGAAAGCTCAACCGAGAGGAGCTAAAACCTGTGAGTTCTCCTGATGGGCATCATTTCTGATGGTCTTGTCTAAATTGAAACTTGCACCTAAACCCTGTAATTCTGTATTCTTGCGAGTCGTAAAGCGACCATTCATCAGACCTGTCATGGTGTCTGCTACCATTGTCGTTAAGAGCACGGTCCACACCTAGAGCTGTAAAGAGGAGGGTGTGAGGGGAAAATGATGTGAGAACAAGCACTGGGAACATGAGTGTGTGTGCGCATGGCTTTGGGCGCGTGAGTGGGAACGTGTGTGGGCGAGCCACCTTATCCCCTTTTCCTTTCAGTGCATTTCATTTCCAACAGAATACGTTTGAGTGCGTCTGTTTCACTGTGTTTTTGTAAGCTGTAGTTTTAAACCCATTTTGTTTCACGGTTTCATCCCCCCCCCCCTCTCTCACTACACTCTCATGCCTCCTGTTCTCCCCTCTTACACAATTGGTTTGTCCCTTCACCCTCCCTCTGTCCCCCACACTCTTTCCTGCCTTTTTTCCACTCCCTCTTTCCTTTCTCTCCCAGAGTCGTGTCCCAGGCACTGTCATTCCTCTGTGTGCCGCTCAGTGTGAGAGGATGTTCAACACCACACGCATTCCAGGAGAAGAGACTGGTAACACAGCAACTATATAAATATACATGTCCACACTCAATCACTAACTTGTGCTTTTTCACATATGCTCATGCATTCTCACACGTGCACACGCACACAAACAGCAGTGCCTAGCCAATATGGCTGCTGACATTCTACATTTTTAGATTGATCCTGTCAATGTGCAAACTTCTAATATAACACGTAATTTTACCTATTGAACAGAATTATTTGTTAATGAGGATAGATGTCACTAGATGGCACACCTGCTCGTTGAGTTTGTTGTTGTCAAACAATATTGATGGTAACTAGTGCAGTGCCCGTTAAAAATGTGCCTGTTCGGAACGGGCCGATTGCTTGGCCCCCGGTATAGCTGTTTGCGGCTTTCTCGAGAACCGCTCATCCAATCAACTTCACACCCGACGCTGCACTTCCGTGGGTCCTGAGCAATACACCTAGCGAATTTCAATTTCATACAGTGCCCAGTTGTCGAGCAAATCGAAATACAGACACACACACACACAGCAGACACACAGCCAGGATTTCTGCCTTTATAGTTAGATATAAATAATTTATTTTCAGTGCTTTTCAGTTTGGTTAACAGGACTCTTACATTGGTGATGTTTAATAGTGAAAACAGTTTTCCATAAAACTCAGCTCTTGCATATCTATAGATATGTAAAAATTAACAATAAACATAATGACTAATTTGTATAGATATGTAAAAACGAGCTGTCCGCGTGAGTTACTTTGTATCAGCAGTTTCTTTTCATAAATTTCCCCCCCCCCCCTTTTCTCCCAATTTGGTAGCCAATTGAACCCCTATATCATTCAATTATACCCGTGTGTAGCAACCGCTAGAGAATCGCCGCCACGAGCCCTGTCAGTCGGTAGTAGGAGAGAGGACGCCCCGCCCTCTTCATTGACGTGGCCCCTCCAAACCCGACCGTGATTCCAACTCGCCCAGGGCCGCACTTGCGCGTGACGACTCACTCTCCGAGCCCCTCCCGCCGGAGGCAGCTGCCAATTGCCGCTTCCTCAGCCACCGGCCATGCTCGGAACTGGCAGGACCGGGGATCGAATCCCCGATCCTCGGGGCACAACTGCACAGACTAAAAAGTCTGTGCCTTTGTCCGCTACACCACCGCGGCAGCACTGTATCAACAGTTTCAACAGAAACTTATCCTGAGGCAAAAAGTAATGTGGCGCAGAAACGTGTGGGTAGTCTACAAATTGACTGAGACGCACGCGTCAGATGCCCCGATGTTGGTTTAGGTGGTCTGTTATTCTACATGAATTTTAGAACATAGGCTAAATATAACTTAAAATATTGGCATCTAGAACCAAAAAAAAAAAAAAAAAGCCAATATCATTAAAAGGCGGTGAAAGTACATACATGCTTTCAGTTAATGCGTTAAATGAACGTAAATTGGTCCAGTAAATTCTTTACTGGAATAGCATTGTAAAGACTGCTTTGATCAACCTTAGACACTGAGTTAACATACAGTTTATATGTGTACACACCTGACATACTATGCTTATACACACTCACATGCACTCACTCTTCACACACTCTCAGATTTAAGTACTGACACACAATCTAGTAGGGGATGCAGAAAATCTACGCAGCTATATACTACCGAGGCACATACTTCTGGAGTAATTGTTACTAAAGAACTGCTCCAAACACACTGCATAGAATTGGTGATCCTACACCGCAGGAATATCAGCATCATACTCATGATTAAAGATGGCCAACAGTATACTTACACAGTCAAGGCTACGGTCCCATCGGCTAAATGTTCTGCCCTCACATGCAGACTTCACTCTGGAGGATGTCACGCAGCACCAAAAGACAGGCCCATTAATAGAGGGGAAGAGAAAGGGAAGGAGTTACTTAAATCAGACCACACTTTTTTTTAAGCCAAAGCTGGGAACAATGGAGATATATTGGCAAAATGGCCAGTAGAAGACATTACATTTTAGTCATTTGGCAGACACTCTTATCCAGAGCGACGTACATTAGTGCATTTTCCAACTTGAAACAAGTACGTTAAAACAACCCTAAAAGGTAAATACGATTTCAAACACCAGGCGTAGTCAGTATTTATTTATTTTTTTTGGGGGGGGGGACCACACGATATCAATGATTGGCGTGTACAACAGTAAGCCAATAAGTAACCTTAAGTATTAAACTAGCAGCTTGAACCACTTAAACAAGGATTCAGAAAAACACAATCAAGGGAGGTCACAAGGAGGTAGGGAGGGGTGGAGAGAGGTGCAACTTGAAGAGGTGAGTCTTCAATCTGCGCTTGAAGGTGGTCAGACTTTCCTCCACGGGGAGCTCATTCCACCACCGTGGGGCCAGGACAGACAGATGTCGAGACCGGGTGCTAGTATGCAGTGGGGGGGGGTACCAGTCGTCCTGAGGAGGCGGAACGCAGGGATCTGGTAGGTGTGTAGGGTCTGATGAGCTTTTGGAGGTATGGAGGGGCTGATCCTCGGACTGCCTGGAAGGCGAGCACCAATGTTTTGAATTTGATGCGAGCCATCACAGGTAGCCAGTGGAGGTCAATGAGCAGGGGGGGGTGACATGGGAGTGTCGGGGGAGGTTGAAGACCAGGCGCACTGCTGCGTTCTGGATAAGCTGAAGGGGTCTAATGGCCGATGCTGGCAGGCCAGCCAGGAGAGAGTTGCAGTAGTCCAGGCGGGACAGCACCATCGCTTGGACCAGGAGAGGGACAGCCTGTAGTCCATCACCACTCCGAGGTTCCTGGCACAGGGCGTTGGGGTCAGTGGAGTGTCCCCTAGGGAAATGGAGAGATTGAGAGGGGGAGAGGGGGAGAGGTTAGAGCAGGAATGTAGATTAGCTCAGTCTTGCCTGGATTGAGCATCAGATGGTGGTTGTCCATCCAGCTCTGGATGTCTCTCAGGCAAGCGGAGATGCGGGCTGACACCTGAGTGTCAGAGGGTGAGAAGGAGAGAAAGAGTTGAGTATCGTCAGCATAACAGTGGTAAGAAAGACCATGAGTAATAGATATATCAGAGAGGGGGAGTACAGAGAATGACCACGAGGGGGAGAGTAGCAGACCAGTACCACCTCCGCGACCAGACGGCCGGGGGGTGTGAGAGAAGGAGAAGGAGGAGGAGAGGGCAGCGGGAGTTGCCGTGTTGTCCGGTGTGATCCAGGTTTCGGTGAGGGCGAGAAACTGGAGGGACAGGAAGGAGGCATAGCCGGAGATGAAGTCTGCTTTCCGTGTGGCAGACTGGCAGTTCCAGAGCCCCCCTGCGACGGTGAAGTTCTCGCAGGGAGTCAGCGAGGGGTAGCGGAGGTTGGACGGGTTGCGTCGCCGTGGAGGGCCCCGTCGTTGGAAGCGGGTTCTAAAAGGAAGAGAGCAGACAGGGATAGGGAGAGGGAGAACACACATAAACTGGGACGGAGCGACACTAGTGTCACCCTTCCAGATGTCTTTTGAAATGCACACAGCTGATTGCAAGTGGTTAACAGCTGTGTGAGACACTTCGCAAGCACGGATAAATAAGTACTACCAATTAAAAAGCACAATAACGCGAAACTAACAGCCTAGTCAATCTAACAATTTAACAAACAGCCAATCGCGGAACAAACACAAACTAGCAATGCAAATAATGTGATCAGCGTTCAACGAGGTCTAATTAAAATCACGCAAACTGCGGCCAGTACGCTTAAAAACGACACTACCTTACGCGGGACAGCGGGACAAATAATATGATCAGCGTTCAATCTAACAATCTAACAGCCAATCGCGGAACAAACACAAACTAGCAATGCAAATAATGTGATCAGCGTTCAACGAGGTCTAATTAAAATCACGCAAACTGCGGCCAGTACGCTTAAAAACTACACTACCTTACGCGGGACAGTTAAAACAGCTCTTGATACGGAGGAAAGATGCAGCACTCTGAAGAAGAGGTCTTCCTAAGCTGATTGCTGTACACAAGAGGGGTGATTGTTGCATCTGGCAGGAGGTTCAGTGACGAAGACTGCTGATGTTGCACACACAAGGAACACAGTGGCTGTGGTGATATTGGTATGAAACTGAGTACAGCTTGTAATTTTCACCTGAGCTTGATAAAATCCCAACCACAACCCAAGGGTTCGAGTCGGTTTGGGCCCAAATTCTGTCATTATATATTGGGCTCGGTTCAGGTCTGGCCCTTTAAATTGTGAGCGCAAAGCACCGCGTGAGCTGGATGGCAGTACTCGTACGCTCTGCACATCTTTTTACGTGAATATTCCAATCAATTCATTCATTCAATCATTCGAGTAAAGATTTTTTTTTTTTTTGGGCCATCGTTGCCAGAGCCTACCGTTTGTGTATGGGCTTCATGATGTAACTCAGCCAAATGGGTATGTTTATTTTAAAAACATGGAATCTCTAATTCTGTTCATTCACAAGCTTATGTAGGCTATTTGGTAGCAGGCCGATGATTTCTGCATGCATCAGCAGCATTATGGCAGATAATCACACGTACCAGGGTCTTTGCTGTACTGACACACTTATAAATGCTGCAACACATGGGCTTTGGCCAGGCTGGGGCTGAAAAGAATGCAGGCTCATTTTGGGTCGCGCTGAAATTTATCGGCCAGTTTAACATCAACATTTTACCAGCCACATTACCTTTTACAATGGAACTCAACCTGGTTGGTTACCACTCAAAGTGGCCGATAGAGTAAAAATATTACCAGCCACAATCAAAATTTTGTTAATGTGTTAATTTCATACCCTGCATAAAATTCCTTTGTGAGTTAAGTAGTGCAAAGGCAGTAGTCTACTGAGCAGTGGGGAAAAAAAAGTAATATGGTCAGATGAGTCCTTTATCCTGTTCTCAACAAGCAAGAGAGTGTGTTGAAGGGTTCCGGTGGGTTTGTTTTTTCCTGTCTTGGTTTAGGTCCATCTACCCCTTAGAGGGTAAGATAAATGGCAATGAAAACCGAGCCATTTTGAGTGATCTCCCTCATACTATGGAGAAGTATTTATATCCTGATGGGAGTGGTTTCTTCCAGGATGACAATGCTCCCATCCACATGGCACATATGGTCACTGAATGGTTTGATGTGCATAAACATGATGTGAATAACATGGCCATCTCAGTCACCAGATCTGATCGCAGTTCAACCAGTATGGGAGAATGTGAAGTGGCACCTGACAGTGTGTTTTCTACCACTGTCAACAAAAAGCCAAATGAGGGAATTTTTTGTGGAAGAATGGTTTCGCATCCCTCCACTACAGTTCAAGACACTTGTAGAATGCTACTAATACATTACTTATTACTACATGTTTGTGTACAGCAATAATGCTACAAAGATGTTTTACCCTGGCCCAACTCAATATTATTTTAATTAGATGACTAATATTGTATATATGCAATAGTCTAATAGTAAATCTACTGCACTCTTAAAATAACTTAAGCTTGCTCTGGCTAGCGGTCTAAATAATCTCAAATGATCATTCTTAAACAGTATTTTAAGCATAATGACAAACTGATAGCTGGAAAGCAATTTTAAAGTAAATAAAATTTTATTTGTATAGCGCTTTTTCAAAGGGCATTGTCACAAAACCGCCTTACAGAGATCCGAGCTAGAGCCCCCCAAGAGCGCACCTAGGGTGACAGTGGGGAAACGAGAACACCCTGGCCGTTAATAGGATGAAACATTGAGCAGAGCCTAACTCGGGGAGAAGCCCATCTGCTGCGGGCTGGCAATGGTTAATTGGAAAAAGGCTAATTACGTAATGTATAAAACAGAAGTACATGCATGTCAATGACAATATGTCATTGAAACCTGGTAAGGACTATTCATGACGAGACTAATATCCAACCACAAAATCAACAAACCATGCAAATCACAATTTAATTTATTCAGCTTTACATTTGCACCATTCAAAACTAGTGCATCCATTTTAACATGTTTTTCCTGGGATGTAATAGACTTCCAACAGGAAATTATGAGTTGCAAAATATTCATCAATTTTGTAGACTTTCCCAGTGGAAATGGCTAGTGTAAGTGTGCGAGGGGTTATCTTTTAGCACATTGGGCTACAGCCAAGGACACTGCTGCGCAGGCATTCCGAAAGTAACCAGCTTGGTTGTGCTGCAATATAATTAACTGCATCTGCTTACATTTTGTGAAGTATGCAATGCCACATTCAAATTAAGATCAATAGTGCTTAAAATGTGTGTTTACACATCTGACTTGAGACTACAGAACATTGACATTGAGAGCGAGAGAGTGGGAGTGCTGTATGCTGTATAATTGTATTGGCTGAATTAAGTTTAGACTTAACTGTTGGTTACAAAGTACCCCTTCCTGTTCATTTTGAACGTATGGTGCATCTAAAGCATGTGGTCTTCCTTTTCTACTTTGTGTCTCTTGTCTGTCACTTTGTAAGTCCATGTGCCCCTGTTTGTAGGTAATGAGGGTTCTGCTATAATATCTTCTGTCTCCCTGTTATTCTGTATTTTCCTTCTTAATTCTCTCCTCTTACCTTTCATTCTTTTCACTCCCATCTCTGTCCATCTCCTGTTTTTATCTTTCCATCTCCTTTTCTGCACCACTGTACCACCTCTTCCCCATACTCTCTCTGTCTCTCAGTGGTTATTGAGGTCATCGGTTCCTTGCTGTTCCTATCAGTTTGAGAGGATGTTTGACACTTGTCGAATTCCTGGGGAGATGACAGGTATTAACACTTATTGTTTAGTTCTTTTGTTGCTCTCACTTGTCTTGTCATCATGGAACAGCTCTAATACCGTTCTGTTGTGTGTCTACTGCTGTCTCTAGTTGTCGCGGTAATTGTCAGTCATTGTGCTTTCGGACATCTACTGTCTCCCTGTGGCTGTTCCTCACTGTAAAATTATCTTACTCCTTTATTTACTTGTGTCAATGTTCTCTGGATGCCATGCTGTGTAAGGCCACCAGATGGCAGTTGAACAAATGTCCTCATATATTCATTTAATTGTCAGCCTCACTCTCTGTGCTGAGTCAGTGTTAATGGGATAGTTCACTTTGGCCAACACATTTTTTTTTGTGTGATTGAAGTATATTAACTTTCGGTAGACAACATTTCTAACGACCAGCTGGTTTTACAATGGCAGGTATAGTGCATTCATTGGTTTGTGGACTAAAGCAAGAAAATACACTTCAGGTAATTCCAAAGCACCATCTACAGTGATGTTATGCCTCTAGAGCAGGGGTAGGGAACCCTGGTCCTGGAGAGCCGCAGGGTCTGCTGGTTTTTGTTTTCACCTTAAATACAGCAACTAATTAAACCAAAGAAACCAGGTGAGGTGAGTTAACTGTGTAATCAACTGCTTTAATTGATCAATTAAGTGGGGAGTAACAACTAAAACCAGCAGACCCTGCGGCTCTCCAGGACCAGGGTTCCCTCCCCCTGCTCTAGAGGTTGTACGCATGTATATTACCTGATTTTTCGTAAATTTTTATTTATTTTTAATACATTTATATTTAAATTTGCAACCCAACACAGGACTGTATACAGTGCATCCGGAAAGTATTCACAGCGCTTCACTTTTTCCACATTTTGTTCTGTTACAGCCTTATTCCAAAATTGATTAAATTCATTTTTTCCCTCAAAATTCTACACACAACACCCCATAATCACAATGTGAAAAAAGTTTTTTTGAGATTTTTGCAAATTTATTAAAAATAAAAAACTAAAATTTCTCATTTACATAAGTATTCATACCCTTTGCTTTAACGTATTTTTAAAGTATCATATTTCATATTTGGTCGCATATCCTTTACATGCGGTTACTTCCTGAAGTCTGACCATCAACATCAAAAAACTGTCGATATCTTATTTTCAGGTACTGTTACAAGCGATACTATAACCTCTCTGCATTTGAATGGATCTCTATGGAAATTGGGGGGTGAGACTAGATTCAGCTGTAAATTACACTGGTACAGTATGGAACACATGGCTGGCTAAATGGCTGTAAGTTATCAAGGGTCTGAGCTATCAAACGAGCCCCAAACCATCACTCTGTTCCCAGATATGGAGTAGATGTGGATGGATCACTGCAAGGGTTATTTCTCCGGACTCATTTTCCTATAGAACTCTATGGGGAAAAAAGTCAGGAGAAACAACCCTTAAAGTAAAAGAAATTTTTGTTTTTTATTTTTAATAAATTTGCAAAAATCTCAAAAAAACTTTTTTCACATTGTCATTATGGGGTGTTGTGTGTAGAATTTTGAGGGAAAAAATGAATTTAATCAATTTTGGAATAATTCAATTCAATTCAATTCAATTTTATTTGTATAGCGCTTTTTACAGAGAACTGTCACAAAGACGCTGCACAGGGAGACAGAAGGAAAATTGAGCAAAAAAAATAAAAAAATAAAATGTGAATAAGGCTGTAACAGAACAAAATGTGGAAAAAGTTAAGCGCTGTGAATACTTTCCGGATGCACTATATATCCAATTCCCACCCCAATCCGGAATGTCCAACTTTCTGCAACCACAGCCCCATTCCATGCACAAACCACCTGCCCTGCCAATTCAGGAGAGCTGGGACATCCACGGTTCTCCTCCAAAACACGTACCGTCCAGGAACCTGGAGCCCTGTGAGCACCAAGTCCTGTGGAGTGACCGGCTGGCACGGTCCCGATTCCATTGGGGCTTAACCGAATGAGCCATCCAGAAGCTTTTCTTCAAAAAATTATGTTTCTTTTGGCTTTAACTATTTCTTATGGCACATGCAACCTGAGACTGCTGCCCGCAAGGAAAGAAGTACCGGCATGCTATAAAAACCAACATTTATAAGTGTGAATTAACACTATAAAATTAATCTTTCACGTGTACAGCCTCTGAAAACAACACTACTGTACAGGCTGCTTTAGATGGAATTACTTTAAAGTATATTTTCTTGCTTTAGACCATGAATCCCCAA
This sequence comes from Synaphobranchus kaupii, assembly GCA_029718625.1. NCBI lineage: Eukaryota > Metazoa > Chordata > Actinopteri > Anguilliformes > Synaphobranchidae > Synaphobranchus > Synaphobranchus kaupii. The sequence goes on along the minus strand of CM056379.1, from coordinate 47,601,252 downwards.
ATGCCCTCATACTAGCAATTGTCAAACCAGCAGGTCTTCTGAAACATCTATAAATATCTAAAATATTCTTCAACATTCTTCATCACACACAAAATTTAAATCACATCAACAAACACCAGAAAGCTAACTATCCCTTTAATGTGCTGTAGTGTCTAGTCAGCTAGTGTCTGTTTTGATCCTCTCCAAATCTCAGTGGAGAACACCCATATTCTATGATCACCCCCGTGCCCCCTTTGTCCCCTTACATCAGACACTGTACAGCACTGGCAGGACAGCGATTATGTGGCAGTGTACCACAGAGGGCGCTACTTCCGACTGTGGGTGTACAAGGCAGGCAGGATGCTGACCCCCCGAGAGATCGAGCTCCAGATCCAGAAGATCTTGGATGACCCCTCTTCCCCATTGCCTCGAGAGGACAAGCTGGGGGCTCTGACTGCAGGAGACAGGTGAGATGTACTGGGAAGGTGGAAACCGATGGAGGTGAGACAGGTGGGGGGACTGACGAGTAGATCATGACATCATGAAAACATGAACATCACCATGTGCGTTTAATTTGTGTTGTGTAAATAAATAGATAATAATGTGTAATTGAACTACGGCTGTGGTTTTGGTTTTTGTGGTTTATGCTTTTTGTTTGTGTTCAAATTATTTCAATTGATTTTGCAAGAGGAATCACTAATCTCAATAATAGGCCTTGAACAAGTGTAGAAGTCTCCTTTAATTGGGGTGTCTCGGTGGCATAGCCTGTAAGAGCACCGTCCACATGCTCATTGCGGGATGTGACGCCGGCAGGTCGAGTCCGGCCGCGCGACCTTTGTTGCATGTTTCTTCCTCCCTCCCATTCTTCCGGTCTCTACACTGTGCTGTTCAATGAAGTTGAAATGGCCTAAAAAGTCTCATTAATTAATAATCCACTTGAAATATAAAAAAAAATAAAAAAACGTTGTTGGACCAAATTGTTAGTCTGTTTTATTTATTTACATTTTTGAATGGGCTTATTGTTCTTCCCAGAGTGCCATGGGCGAAGGTTAGAAGGCAGTTTTTCAGCACTGGAGTCAACAAGCGATCGCTGGACTGCATCGAGAAGGCTGCTTTTTTTGTCACCCTGGATGACGATGAGCAAGGAATGATGGGAGATGATCCAGCTGGCAGCCTGGATCGCTATGCCAAGTCCCTTCTGCACGGGAAGTGTTACGACAGGTAAGTGTATCACAAGTGACATTGCAGGGCTTGCAAATCTTTCTTTGTTTATTTATACATTTTTTATATTATTTGTTTTACTTTTCTGTGTGTGCTAAGCAGTAGACAGTCATTCAGAGAGCTGAACTGAGCGGAAAGCTTAAAGGGGCAGTTCACCCAAAAATGTCATTTTGGTATGTTTCTATATAGCTGGAGTGCTATCTATCCATCCAGATAGTTTCGCTGAGATTTCAAAATTTTATAGATATCTGCTGCAGCTCACTGTGTTATCACCCTGACAGAATGGACCTCAACGGGTATGCTAACAGCTACAAAGTACGCCAACTGTGTATATCCACGCAAAGTCTCAATCAAATCACACCAGTATTCTGGGGCTAATGTCAACATGGTGCACCTTAGGTGTGATTTGGTTGAGACTTTGCGCGGATATACAGTACCAGTCAAAAGTTTGGACACCTACTCATAGAAAGTATATATTTTTTGTTTTGTTATTTTTACTGTTTTCCACATTTTATAATAGTAAAGACATCAACACTATCAGATAACACAAATGGAATTATGCAAAGACCCAAAAAAAAGTGTTAAACAAATAAAAAAAGGTCTTATATTTTAGATTCTTCAAAGTAGCCACCGTTTGCCTTGATAACAGCTTTGCACATTCTACCTGGAAATAAGGTGTCGAGTCTTTTGATATCCTTTTATACAGTCATGATAGCATCACCTGTTTACTGTGGAATACTTGTTTACCACAGAAGTCGGTTGAGAGAATGGCAAGAATGTGCAAACCAGTTATCAAGGCAAAGGGTGGCTACTTTGAAGAATCTAAAATATAACACTTTTTTTTATTTGTTTGCATAATTTAATTTCTGTTCTCATTGTTTTGATGTCTTTACTATTCTAAAATGTGGAAAACAGGAAAAAAAAACTTAAAAAAAACCTATGAGTAGGTGTGTCCAAACTTTTGACTGGTACTGTACACAGTTGCCGTTTTTTGGTAAAGTAGTTTTCGAAAAAACTGCACATGGTCTGTGGATTTCGACAGTAACCGTGTCATTATATTTGGAAAGAGATGTTTCTGTTGATTGTTTCCATGTACATTTTTGGGGCTTTGAGCACCATAAACTTTGGACCCGTTGAGGTCTGTGCTACCTCAGGCTGATATGCCCTGAAGCTCAGCCTGTGATGTCTTTCCAAATATAATGACACGGTTACTCTCGAACATCCACAGACCTTGTGCAGTTTTTTCGAAAACTACTTTACCAAAGAACGCCAACTGTGTATATCCGTGCAAAGTCTCAACCAAATTACACCTAAGGCGTGATATCATTAGCCCCGGAATACTGGTGTGTTTTGGTTGAGACTTTGCGTGCCTATACACAGTTGGCGTACTCGTTGAGGTCCATTCTGTCAGGGTGATATCACAGTGTGCTGCAGCAGATATCTATAAAAATTGTGAAATCTTGGCAAAACTATCTGGATGGATAGATAGCACTCTGGGTATATAGAAACTAATTTAATAATTAACAAAATTACATTTTTGGGTGAACTGCCCCTTTAAGCTTTCAGCTCAGTTCAGCTCTCTGAGTGACTGCTTAGCACACACAGATAAGTCAAACAAATAATATGCAAAATGTATAAATGAAGAAAGGTTTCAGTTGAAACTGAATGTGGCCATTTGAAATGTCATTGGCTTTAGATAGAGTATTTTTTCATTCTGTCAGTTATTTTCCAGTCATTATTTTGCACATGTAGAACAGCGGTAGTGGAGCACAACGGTTGGGTGGATTTCCAGGTAGGGCACTGCTGTTGTACCCTTGAGCGAGTTGCTTAACCTGAATAGTTTCAGCAAATATCCACCTGCGTAAACGGGTTGTATGTAAAGAACTGAACTTATTTTGGTAACTGGATAAGATTGTATGCTAAATGGCTATTGTAAAGGCGCTATTGGCATCTAACTCTTTCTCCTCCTCCTCCTCCTCCCACTCTGCCAGATGGTTTGATAAGTCCTTCTCTGCGGTGGTGTATAAGAATGGAAAAAATGGCCTGAATGCAGAACACTCGTGGGCTGACGCTCCAGTTGTTGCACACCTATGGGAGGTGAGGTGAAAAGAGCCTGGGTGTGGGAGTGTGCGTGCATGTGTGCATGCACACACATGGCTCTGACCATTCAGGCAGAAGTGTGCATAGATTGAGATTTTGGAGGTGGAGGTGGGGTGGATCTAGTAACTAATAACAATTAGTTATTAGTTACTAGATATTAAAAAACTGAATATCTAGTAACTAATAATGAGTAGGCTCACCCTTTGCCTTCAATCCTTCTAGGAATTTTGTCATACAATTTCTGAACTATGTGTAGTGGGATATTGGCCCCTTGTTCGAGAAGGACCATCTCCAGTTCTTTGAGGCATGAAGGAGGTAGAAATCTATTTTGCACTCTGCGCTCCAGAACTGCCCATAAAGGTTCAATTATGTTTAGATCTGGTGATTGTGCAGGCCATGGAAGGCATTTGACGTCATCCTCGTGTTCTTGGAACCATTATTGAATGTTTTTAGCGGTGTGTATGGGGGCGTTATCATTTCGGAATATGGGGACATCATGAGGGAACGGTGTTTGCACCAAAGGGTGCACCTGGTCTTATGAATGATTTCATATTGTTTGCCTGTTACACGTCCATGGAAAGCAATCATTGGACCCAATGAGTCCCATGAAATGGCTGCCCATACCATTACAGAACTACCACCATATGTATTAAGAAGAGTAGAAGATGACTCCTCAGACCATATCACTTTTCTCCTTTGCTCGGGGGTCCAGGTTTTGTGTTCCTTACACCATTATGCGTTTTTATGCATTAGCCTTTGATAGAAATGGTTTCCGAATTAGCGGCCCTGCCATAAATACCAGCTTTGTGAAGCTCACAACGTACTGTTTTTTGTTGACACTGTGGATTGATTCAATTCTGTAGTGATTTTTAGAGCTGTAGTTCTGGTTATTAGCAACTATCCTATCAAGTGTCCATCTGTCCCTGTTGGAGAGCTTTAACTTGCAGCAACAGTTCTTTTTTGCTGATGCTGTTTTTTGGTGTTGGGCATATGTTGTCAATTTTTTGACACTGTTCCCCTTGCCACCTTCAATAATTTTGCCGTTTTTGTGCACCTGCAATTCGGGCACCAACTATTTGGCCCATTTGGAACTCTGCTGGTATCCTCATCTTACTTTGGAGACTTGCAAAGTGCTGCTGGTAAGACCTCATTTAAGGGTCAGACCAAGCTATTTCAGTGAGGATTTGCTGATTTTACATGCTTGGGTTTCAAATTGTTCTCATTAATGCATTTCTTTTCTGCATTATATGTAAAGTGTATTGGGACCATGCTGCATGGTGATTCTGCACTTTAAATAAAAATTGATTGATTATTTCCATCCAAATTAATAAAGCTGGACTTTGGTCATGATGTTCTGCATAGTTGTAGAGATAGAGGCGTCCAAAAAATGGCCACCATCTTGGGGGTTGGAACCCTTTGTGAGTGTATTTCAGGCAATAAAGGAAATACAAATCAGATTTTTGGAGGGATAATTTCACAGAATTCATAGAACACATATTTATCTAAATATTAATGCTGCCATCTATAGAGTACTCAAGTGACTACGTCACGCTGGTTTCGGAAGTAAATTCCCCATTCATTTAGAGAGTAGACATTAACTAAAGCTTACTTTTAAACCATTTCTACTGATTATGTCTTACCGTCAATTTCCCGGATTGTTCAATATAACGCTCGTTCGCAAACTATGCCGTTTTTCTGGACCAGCTTTGAGTATATTTTACGTTTTAGTATTTTTTTTGTGAACATCCCAGCGCTGGCACTATTTAAAAACTACATGTCCCATAATTCTCTCTGAACGAGCAGCCTTATCGCCAGACGTTTTCCTATAACGTTAGCCAGCAGTAGCACACAACTCCGTTTTTAAACACCTTTTTCTAACGTTAGCTAGCTAGCTTGAAGGACTAAAAGCTAGAATTGCGTTATGTGGTTAACCGTAGCATAGTTTCTGACCTTGTCGGGCGGGCTTTTCTACTTAGCAAGCTAACGTTAGCCCATCTTCAGCTGCAGTACTCCCATCTGCCCAAGAATGTCCAGACAGACGAGATGATATCTTATTGGTCAAGAACCACCTGTGCATTGCAGTACTGGATATGCAGTCCGTTAAAGTGGACTACAAGTCGAACTACAATGATTAATGCATTACTTTAAAAAATAAAAATTGGAACATGCGATATATGGTCTATATCTTTGTACCACACAGGCTAATCCAGGAACGTTTCAGCTCATTCTATAAATCAGATTTCAAGAAATAGTCGATAGTCACTGAAGCCCATTCTATTCTTCCATAGGGAATTTACTTCCGAAACCAGACTCCGCCCACGACTGACGTACTCACTTGAGTACTCTATACAGGAAATCAAAAAAAATATTTTGTGGTTTGTCTTCAAGGATAGAAAGTTACATGTGGGCCTATTAGTAGAATCTTGAAATTTTCACTATTTAAGCGTTGTGATATGTAGCTAATATGTACAGAAAGCCCATTATCCTTATGAAATTCATTCATAGTGAAAATAATTGTTCAATCATAACTCCTACATTAGGCCTGTGTGATGTACTACACATATTGGACACTAGGTGGCAATTGACTTCATAATTATTTTCAAAGACCCAATGACCCAAATTTACACCTGTTGTTTAACACTAGTTCAGATCTCAGTCATCAGATTCAATGTGGAAGAATGACTAATAAATTTCCCTCATCCTTGCATGACTGGGTATGATGAGTGTGCAGCAGCATGCATGTTTCACAGTAAGCATACGGTGAATCACCATTTCTCCTTGTCTTTATTGAATTTCATAACTGAGATGTGACTTTAATGTTGTCCAAATTAAGTTTTGATGAGTTGCCTTATAGGGTCATTCCGTGTCAAATCAACCAGTTTTCTGAAAAGCTCCTGTATGACCCTCTCAGATTTTGATGAAACTCCATCATAATAATCCATTGTGTGAAAAATGAACAAACACAAAAAATTAGCCTCATACGACATGTCGTTTCCGAGATATGGCCTCCTGAAATTTGCTCAAAACTCCGTCTTTCGCGCTCGCGAGTCGTGAAAACGCGTGAATGTGATTTTTTCCGACTTTGGAAGCTTATAACTTGGGATTGGTAACAGCTATAGATCTGAAACTTGGTATCCTAACTTACTTTCTTCCAAATTGCAAGAATATGACATCAGATTACTTATTATATGCACCCAAAGTAGCCACTTTGTTCAGTCGCACATGTTTTTGGTGATTTTCGAGGTCACCCTGTGCCCATACGAGTGGACATGTACATCCCATATCACAGATTTATTATCTATAGGTGTATGTGTATGGTGACATGCAAGTACAGGCTAATAAATTCATTTGTAAAGGAATGACATCCATCCAAAGTTGGGTCCGGGTGGGAAAAAAAAGTCGAAAACACAACCGTCCGTCTTGTCAATGGATCACCATGCGGACAGTTTTTTCTGAAATTTACACCAGTTAAACAGATATATTAGATCTACTCATCAACCGAAAGACGGAGGTTTTGAGCAAATTTCAGGAGGCCATATTGCGTAAACGACATGTCGTATGAGGCAGATTTTTTGTGTGTGTTAATTTTTCATACAATGGATTATTATGATGGAGTTTCATCAAAATCTGAGAGGGTCATGTAGGGACCACTGGTTGATTTGACACGGAATGACCCTATAGTGTTGTCACGATACCAAAATTATGACTTCGATACCGATATCTCGATACCGATACTGAAACGAAAGCACGGCAAAAACTTAAAACATCAGGAAAAGTAATGGAATAATATAATAGATGACAGAACATGGAACTTAAAATTCCTTGTTTTTTTTTTTATTAATAAAAAAATGACAGAAAATATTCTGACATTTTTTTAACTTAAATCTAAATAAATATATAAAAATATATTGTCACAGCTGCTGAGCTATAAAGCTATTGAACATGTTTTAACAAAAAATGTAATTATTCTGTTACAGCTGCTGAGCTATTTAGCTATGTTTAAAAAATAAATATTAGTTCACAATAGAAAGATTTTTGTCACAGAACGTGGACATGTGAAAACCACAACATGGAGAAGAGATGGATAAATTACACTCATGATTCAATACTTTAATATTTCAGTTTTCAGTTTATGGTAGCCTATGTAGATTGTGTAAACTACTTTTTGAGCCTGTTCTCATTAATTGTTATTTTGAAATCTAATTTGACTAAATAGAAAATAATAAAAAGAATAATTATTGCCAAAAATACCATCGGAGTATGTCAAGAAAATAATTGCCTCTTAATAAATGTATTAATTTTTAAGGGTCAGTAAGCACTTGGCTATTTTCAATCTATGTCAAACAAATATATGGCAGTATTCAGTATTAATTTCCACCTAAATGAAGACTAATAAAACTGGAAATTGATCATTTAAAACTGGTGTTGTTGATCTGCATGCTTGTGAACGCACATGCCTGATTTGCGCATTTTAGTAGCTCGCAAGTTATGGTAAATTTAACGTTACCAGTGAAAAAGTTGCGTTTGCATATCGAGATGTTTACCACATCGATAAGTTGGCTAACTAGTTTTCTAGCTAACATTAGCTAGCTAAATTAAACGGTTATCATTGCCCTTAATTGCCTCGTCAAACTCCGATGGTGAAAAAAGTTTGCTTGTCACAAAATAAATCTCACTCATTTGACTTATATTTGAGGGCATGTAGTTATGTTATCTATCACATTCGCTAACCTGTCGTTCTTTGAATTCTTTGAACAGGTCGGCATGTCTGTTAGCGAGATGCTTTGCCAAGTTTGACGTGTTTGCTCCCTTGGTCTGCCTGGCTTTAAAACATCTTTTACAGATGGACATGCTCGTGCGTGTGTAGTGCAAGCAAGGAATAGGCTATTTGGATCAATAGTATGATCAATATTAGTCAGACTAACCATGATGACGCGTTTTGATAAACGCAATAATCTTTAACATTAGGATTTAACACCAGCACGGGTTCCCGGTAATTCCTGACAGTGCTGTTATTTTAGACATATGCGATTAAATTTTGTTCAAAGAACCTGCAACAGCTGAGAATAAGCTATCATAATATGTCTTCCGTCTCACCTTAGAAAAAGCCAAATTAGCCTGCTTTTTTAACAAATTTTGTTTTATTATACAATGAAGCATTGTTGCACATCAATTCCATGAGGCTGTTCTAATATTGATTAATAACATAAATACCGTTATTTTGCCTTGATGTCACTAAATACACTAAAGCTGTCAGGTTGGCAACCCATAGGTTCACGTATATTTTCCTTTGTTTTATAATGTCCTGCTTATGGAAGTGTGACCAACCTGTTTTACTGGTAGCTTAATGCTTTAAAACAAGTCCACTTTCCCGGGAAGACCGTGAAAAGTGTGATTTACAGCAGGTGAAACGGACGTGCTCCTGCATGAAGTTAAAGCGCACATGCAGAGAATGGCATTAAAATGAATTCCCTCCGCCCCCAGCGGGTATGTTTTCGGTGGTGTGGGTGAATTTGTTTGTTTGTGGGCAGGATTACGTAAAAACTACCAGACCAATTTGTGTGTAGTATAGTATGTATGTGTAGTATGGGCCAAACCCATTAATTTGTGGAGCGGATTTGATCAGTGGTTTTCGAAATAATAAATATATACGCGTTTACAATGTTTTGCAATGGGGGCGCCGCCATGTTTAGTGATTTTGACCACTAGATTATGCCTATGCCTAAATAGCATAAATAGTTTGCTCTTTCAGAAAAACTACATCTAGTCTGCTGGATACAACACGAACAGCTCTACGTTCGACATTCGAGGTACTTGGAAAATATAAGGTAATAACCATATTATTTCTGAAAATCGTAGTATTACGCTACATGTTTCTGTTCACGTGAAGTGGTCCCTTTCTCTGTGTTATAGGTAGCCTAGCCAATTTGGGTAGTTGATGTAACTGACTATTCGGGGGAGTATTCCAGTAAACCCGTTTTCTGACATACCCCCCGATGTGATGTGAATCTTTCACCTATCTAACTAGCATTCTATCTGCCTATTCAAGCCATCATCAATTAACTGAGAAGCTTAAATAGGCTAACTAGCCTAGAAGCTAGGCTAGCTTCCCCCTTAGATACCACCTGCTATTCCATAGCAACAAACAACAAGCCTAGTTCAGCAAGTTGCTGGAAGGACGATGAAGATGATTTTTAAGGACATACATAGCTGTGTTCTGTTTGGTCCAAAAAAATAAACTGAAAAGGATATCTTTTATTTAAAAACAGCTTGCCAGTCGGGAGAAATAAAGGTACTGTAGGTTTATTACACCAGAACTGATTAAAACGTTGTCCCACATTACAATAGAACATCATCATCATATCAATGCAGATGCATGGAGTCCGCTAATAGTACTGTAGGCTACTAAGTACTGTAAACATCTTGCCACAGTCATCTAAGCGGGAAGGGTGGAGCAACAAAAGAGGTGAGCTTGAATTACATTAGAACACTTGAATAGACAGATCATCATATCAATTCAGATGCACGTAGTCTGTTTAGAGTACTGTTGGCTACTCAGTACTGTGACATCTTGCCGCAGTCATGTAGGGGGGATGGGTGAAACTGAAAAGGTGTGCTTGAATTACATTAGAACAATTGCCTTTGAATGGTAGTCTATATATTTTTATGTCTATAAAGTTGAGGACTAGAAGAATGGGCAATGTAAGGCATATATTCTATTTACTAAACGAAAAGGCCAGCTATGAAACAATGAGCTTTTTGGGAAGAGGTAGTCGCCCTCTAATGGTCGGTCGAAATTATTACACAAAAATAGAAAAACTATTTGTGGGCTTCAGTTGCTGCCTGACACCATCTAGTGGTCAAAATCACTAAACATGGCGGCGCCCCCATTGCAAAACATTGTAAACGCGTATATATTTATTTAGAAAACCACTGATCAAATCCGCTCCAAAATTTAATGGGTTCGTCCTTGCCCCATACTACACATACATACTATACTACACACAAATTGGTCTGGTAGTTTTTACGTAATCCTGCCCACAAACAAACAAACAAACTCACCCACACCACCGAAAACAATAAATCATGTTTATTGTTTATTAAAATTGTCAAAATGTATCTTCTATTGAGATTTTATTATACTCTAGGCCTACTAAATGATCTCTGATAGTCTACAAAGAAGGACAAATGGATCAAACACCATGCAAGATTACTGCTGTCAGTCCTGTCATATTTAACTAGTTTTCATTTCATTTTGACATGGAAAATATTTACCCATACATACTCTGTCTGCCCATGGTATGAGCTTCCCCTGCAGAGTCAGTAGTAAAAGCACTTCAATAATCCCAACAAATCTTCAAAACTAATTCCAACTGCTTATCAATGTATACCTGATTTTACGGTACATGCATCAACATGCAGCATGGGCGGAGGGATGCGCTCTCCGAGCGACCTTTCTAGTTGTGTAATGTGCTGCAAATTTGTCAACGTTTCAAACGACCTATTTCCACTGTCAGAAACTAGCCTTAAACAATCACTCTGCTGCCAGATATGCAGTAGATATGGATGGATCACTTTAACGCCTTTGCGTAGAAGGTGACGCCGGCGGAATGTTTTTGCTCAACTGAGACATTCGTTGCTACTGCAGCCAAACTATTAGTGGAAATCACAAACACTGTTTTTAATTTATTGGTAGACGGTTCATGACAATTTCTGCTAAATACGGAGTTTCTAAGTGTCACTATTTCCCCGTAGCAAGTCCATTTAACAAGCAACCCCCCACCTAGTCTATACCTGCCCATGCATGACATAGTGGACAATAGCGTCTATGTTTGAGTTCATAAATATATTTATTCATCATATCAAATTAGAATAACGTCATAGCAACAAGATAAACCCAACAATAGCCTGATCGTATGCATGAAAAGCCCTGCCACTCAAATGCAAAATAAACTGTGAAAGTACTGTCTCATTCTACTAGCAATATATGCTACTAAATATGAAATAAATATACAATCCTACCATTGGTTTTACACATCGAGATGTTCCTTTCAAAATTCAGTGGTCATTTATTGTCTGGTACAATCGGTTTGAGAAATATACAACACTTTATACCGCTATTACATTATAAACTTAGCAACGGTATATTCCATGTCTTTTTGGGTGCTTTGAACAATTTACTACAGCCCAGCGTAGCGGCAGTTTTCGTTTTAACGGTCTAGTATTACGCAAGCTCTATAGAATACGCATTAGGGAGGGGAGTTTCCCTTTTCCGATATGCAAGTGTTTTTGCTTCTAAAATACAGTTGGTCTCACTGGCTACATATGTACGTTTGTGTTTCCACTCGAGCACTGTCTTTCCAATATGTTTCATAGCCCTATTGTTATTTTCGCATTTTGAGTGCATTTCACATACTGTAGTGCAATCGTTAAATGTATTTTTGATGTAGGCTACCGATGTTCATTGAAGATGGAACATTTGGCAGCATTTTGCAGATGGTGGAATACTATTTTATGTTCATGTTATTGTACATAATATAGGCTATGGCGTATATACTTGTCTCTTAGGGCATGACAAACGCTCATTCCAATTTACTGTGCGCTGATATGTGGTAGATTAAGGTAAAAATGTCCTTGGAGTCATTATGAATAGGAAAATAAAAATAAAAAAATTTTTAAACTACAGAAAAATGCAATCCCAGGACAGAATTATACATACTGTAGAGTACAGGGCAAGTGATGTTTTATTGAGGTACAAGAGTGAATGATTAGACAAAATATTTAGGTGTATGTAACACTGTGATATCAATGTTTTTTATCTTAAGCCATCACAAGGAGCAAATGTATATGCTTTATAATGGACAAAACTAATTTTATTCATTTTATGACATGTTTTGCATAGGGGTTTTGGACCCATAGATATCTACCCCCCCTATACTGATGAAAATATAGTAATTCCCACTTGAAAATTATGCAAAAGTGAGTTTTATGAGCCAAAACTGTTGATTTGTAGTTAAATATATTGTAGGATATCTAATATTTCCCCCCTTCTCTCTATCTCTGTCTCTCTCTCTCATTCTCAACCCCCCATCAAAGATAAGCCAGTCTTTGTCATAAATGACAAAGTCAATTGTGGAGTTTGTTTGGAGAAGTCATTCTTTTTGGTTCCTCGTGCGTTTCCTTTTGTTCCTGTTCAGCTGGAGGGTAAATAATTTGGCAATTTTTGGCTTATCTCTCTCTTTACTGGTATTTCCTAATTAATGTCTGGTTTAATGTCTTCCATTTTGTAAATTATAAGTAGTCAGCCTACATTCCTTAGTGAATGTATGATTTCAACTCATTATTCCAATTGAATGTTTTTCATTTAATAAAATTATTTAATCTCAAGACCTGATTTAGACTTTGTTTTGGCTTGTTGGTTGATCCACCAGGTTACTGTTCGACTTACCTATTAACGAATTTGGCAATTTAATTGATGATTGTAATTCTTAATAATAATTATTAAATTAAATCACGTAAAGCTTATTTTGAATGTAGGTTAAGTGAGGGGTTCTAGCACGCAATATCGCTTGTGTTCAGTATTCAGAGTGCTGAACGTTTTAACAAGGGCATTGACTGTTGGAACCGCTGGATTCAGAAAATACACATTTTACCTAGTCCTCACTTACCTGACATAATTGGAGGTTCCACCGAGATAGGTTGTCCTATAGCATACTAAATTTTGCTATTGAGTAAACTGCGGTAAACTCTGAGACAAGTTCAAATCTTTTTCTAATCGACTGGTCTTAGATTTATTGATTTTATTTTATTTTATTTTTTAAATTTTTTATATTATTATGGCATACCAGACAAAGAGAGAGATGCCTCATTTACCCTCCACTGCTAACCTACCAGCATTCCCTGGCCAGTCAAGGCTGGATCAGCAGTGGTATCATGTTATCAGAACGGCAATATTTGATAGCCCAGTGCCCAAAATTTGCAGAACAGCTCAAGGCAATGGACCAGCTGAAGGAGGAGGCCCTTTACAACCTGCGGACTGAGTATTTGGACTATCTGATTTCTCCAGATAGTGATGAAACCAAGCGCAAGATTGTCCAAGGGATAAGGTCGTACCTAGAGAAAAGACAACATTTTCTCTACCTCTGGCGGTCAAAGCAGGCATGGGAGGAGGTAAACCAGATGTGGAAACTGGCTTGGGAAAAGCACCACTCTAAGTCAGGAGTTACTGCCAAACCAGTTTCTTCTGTGGCAGTCCAGCATGCGCTGGAAGGAGCAGTGCATGGCGCCATTCCAGCCATAACCCAGGCGCCACCCCTCACCGAGGACAATACAGCACTCTCCATTGACTCATCCCCACCCCCTTCAGGCTTGGACAATTCTGTGGATTTTGTCACCTCCACAGACAATGTAGCCGCCCCCCTGGTGAGCCCCCCTTCCCTGAAGGAATTTGGGGGAAACAGCTCTGTGTCTTGTATCACACCAGCCACCACAGAGGAGGTGACCCCACAGGACGTGGAATCCGCTGCTGCAGTCCTCTCAGCTGAGCCAGGTGAGGAGACCGTCGAACCCCTGGAGGCAGAACCTGCTACTGCAGACACAGCAGCCCAGCCTGGTGAGGAGACCGTCAAACCCCTGGAGGCAGAACCTGCTACTGCAGACACAGCAGCCCAGCCTGGTGAGGAGACCGTCAAACCCCTGGAGGCAGAACCTGCTACTGCAGACACAGCAGCCCAGCCTGGTGAGGAGACTGTCAAACCCCTGGAGGCAGAACCTGCTACTGCAAACACAGCAGCCCAGCCTGGTGAGGAGACCGTCAAACCCCTGGAGGCAGAACCAGCTACTGCAGACGCAGCAGCCCAGCCTGGTGAGGAGACCGTTGAACCGCAGGACGCGGAACCGGCTTCTACAGGCCCATCAGCCCTGCCAGGTGGAGAGGTCTACGCACCCCAACAGGTGGAGTCAGCCCCCACAGAAAAGTCCACCCAGGCCAAGGACCCCACCCCACCCCTTGTGGACTTTTCTTCCCCTCCTGCTGCTTCCCCCCCTGCTGAATCCGGGGAACCTCTGTCTGCTGCACAGACAGAAGGGGTGTGCTCTGTGGACTCTCCCACTTCCACAGTTCCTGTGATGGAGGAGATAGGGGGACTTCTGCGAAAGTCTCGCTCCCCTATCAGAGCTGTAAAGAGACCCCAGGAGAAACGGAGCAGGAAGCCAACCCCCGGCCGTTTTACGACTCCTCTGGCCCTCAAAGTCTCCGCCAGAGTGTTGTCTTGCAATCCAAAGCAAGATGAAAGCAGCCAATTTAGCACAACAATTTCCCCCACCCTCGTCTCTCCACCCCCGAGCCACACCTGCAAACTTCGCACACACACGTCATCCAGGGAGAGTGCAAGAGCCCTTTTCCGACATCAGAAGTGTTCGGAGAGCAGTGATGGACTGCATGCCTACGAGCAACGATCAGCCCAGCTGCCCAGAGAGGGAACCAAAGCCAAAACTGGCATAGACCCCTGGACAGAGATGAGACGGGCGTGGTTAAGGGGCATCCACGTGCGGAAGAAGCAAGATGACAGGATGCCTCCTGTCATCCCGGTTTGCTGAACGCTGTGGCCCTCCGCAGCCAAAGGACTGCCAGTAACCACACTGGGGTTCTAGGAGTGTTCTCCTCTTCACATGTTGCTGTGAGTGATAAGGCCTAAACCCTCAAGCCCCACAGTCTTCTCCTGCCACTCCCCGAAGGACCCCCAGAGGCACAAGTGCAACCGGACCCATACCCTGCCGCGGGAAGCTAACCTAAGCGACTGCCGTCAGCAGTCCACCCAACTGGACCCGAGCTCAAGGAGCCAAAACGGATTCCGACAGGGAAAGAGGTGCTTCCCCACCCGTCAGTAGAGAGGTCTTGACCGCACTTTTCCGCCTGTGGATCGTCCAGCTGCCTGTCACAGGAGACAGAGCCCCCCGCACGCTGTGCAGAATTGGTAGCGACACTGTGGAATTAAGCGGCCTTTCACTCACACAGTTACAACATTAAGGGGAATAAGCACTGCATGTTATCCAAGGAAGTCCAGGGAGCCTCTTCCCTTGCCAGTCCAGATACCCTGACACTGGAGAAGGAATTGACTGAACCAAGGTGCCATGACAGCAGTGACAAAAAAAAATGTCTGCACCACACCGGATCATCACAATGGGACTAGTAAACTGGACATGGACTAATTGTTTTAAAGATGGTTAATGAACCATTAGGACAGTTGTTTTCATGCAGCTATCATTGTACAATGATATTTATAATGTCCAAATGTGTGGTTGTTCTGATGATGGAACGATAGGCTCTTAGCAGCTGCATGCACCTATCGTTCCAAGAGAGGGAATGACGGGATGTTGCCTAATGTCTTGTGCTCTTTCTCTCTCCCTCTCTCTGTCTCTCTCTCTCGGCCTCTCTCTCTCGGCCTCTCTCTGCCCCCCCCCCCCCCCCCCCCCCCATCCCTACCACCACCTTTTAACCTAATATCATGCCCATGTTGTGTTTAAGTCCCTTTTATAGAGTGTAGGTGCCCCGCCAAATACTGTTCATAGACACTTCTGGACAAGTCAGCCCTATTCATGTGATTATTTAGACTGGCAATCCCATGGAAGGTAAACCCTGTCCGTAAGGTTCCCCGACATGGACTGACAGCGGTCATAACATGCAGTGCTATATTAATTGTTCCGGTCTTCACATGTTGCTATGAGTGTTAATGCCTAAGCCCTCAACTCCCACAGTCTTCTCCTGCCATTCCCTAAAGGACACCCACAGACACAAGTGCAAACAAGTGCAACCGGTCCCACACCCTGCCGCGGGAAGCTAGCCTAAGCAACTGCCGTCAGCAGTACACCCAATTTGATCCAGGCTAAAGGAGCCAAAATGGATTCCGACAGGGAAAGAGGAGCTTCCCCGCCCGTCAGAAGAGAGGCCCTGACTGCACCTTGCCACCTGTGGATCGTCCAGCTTCCTGTCACAGGAGACAGAGCCCCCGCACGCCGTGCAGAACTGGTAGAGACACTGTGGAGTAGGTTGCATTTCACTCACGCAATTGCAACACTAATGGAAAAAGCACTGCATGTTACCCAAGTCCAGGGAACTTCCGGTCCCTTGCCAGTCTAGATACCCGGACACTGGAGAAGGAAGAGACTGAACCAGGGTGTCATAACAGCAGCGACATAAAAGAGTGTCTAATAGAGATATGACTCTAGATCACAAAGGGACTATTAAACTGGGCATGGACTAAATGTTTTAAAAATGGTTGGTGAACCATTTGGACAGTTGTTTTTTGTTGTTAGCAGGTAACTGCATCTTCAATGTCCAAATGTGTAATGTGATTCCTATTTGGTGATGTAAGAATAGGTTTTTAGCAGGTGCATGCACCTATTCTTACAAGAGAGGGATGTAGGATATCTAATATTTCCCCCCTTCTCTCTATCTCTGTCTCTCTCTCTCTCATTCTCAACCCCCCATCAAAGATAAGCCAGTCTTTGTCATAAATGACCCCCCCCCCCCCCCCCCACCACACCTTAACCCAATCAGGACAGGGATGGTCTTCCTGTGGAGGTATTTTATGAGTGTACCGCAGAAAAAGAAGTTAGTCAATTGTGGAGTTTGTTTGGAGAAGTCATTCTTTTTGGTTCCTCGTGCGTTTCCTTTTGTTCCTGTTCAGCTGGAGGGTAAATAATTTGGCAATTTTTGGCTTATCTCTCTCTTTACTGGTATTTCCTAATTAATGTCTGGTTTAATGTCTTCCATTTTGTAAATTATAAGTAGTCAGCCTACATTCCTTAGTGAATGTATGATTTCAACTCATTATTCCAATTGAATGTTTTTCATTTAATAAAATTATTTAATCTCGACCTGATTTAGACTTTGTTTTGGCTTGTTGGTTGATTCACCAGGTTACTGTTCGACTTACCTATTAACGAATTTGGCGATTTAATTGATGATTGTAATTCTTAATAATAATAATTAAATTAAATCACGTAAAGCTTATTTTGAATGTAGGTTAAGTGAGGGGTTCTAGCACGCAATATCGCTTGTGTTCAGTATTCAGAGTGCTGAACGTTTTAACAAGGGCATTGACTGTTGGAACCGCTGGATTCAGAAAATACACATTTTACCTAGTCCTCACTTACCCGACAATATCATAATTTATTTTATTTAGAGCAGTGCAATTTAGCCATTTGGATAGATTTGGAGACACTAATGTGTATATATATATTACCGATTTCACTTATGTAGCTCTCAGCAAACTTACATTTTTTATTTTTTAAAATTTATTTTTCCAAAGTTTCTTTGTATTTGTGGCACTTTATTTTGACTTAAATTCTGAAAATAAACAAATCTAAGTTTGAAATGGTACACCTGTCTTGTTTAATTTAAGCCATTTACCAAGTTTATGTGATGCTCACACCTGGAGTTATAAAGCCTTAAACAGAGCACCCCCTAAATAGGTGAAATTTGCCATCTGCGCCAAGGGGTTAAGTGTTGTTTCTCCTGACAGATTTTCCTATTGAAATCTATGGAAAAATATGTCCAGAGAAGAAACCCTTCAAGTTATCCATCCTTATCTACTGCATATCTGGCAGCAGAGTGATTGTTTAAGGCTTGTTTCTGACAGTGGAAATAGGTAGTTTGAAACGTTGAGTTTTTTATTTTTTATTATTTATTAATTAATTTTTTTAGCCTTCTCCTTGTTGGTGGAAGTGAACTGTCTTGATTCTGTCACCCTGTTTAGAACCCATGGTTGTTAACACCAGACAGAACAACCACCGCAACCGCAGTCTTATGCTTTAGAAGGCATGGAGTTACTTCAGAATAAATAGTTCAGCCCTGGAATTATATTCACCGGAATCATTGAAGCCCTACCAATAAATCACCTGGGCCAGGGCCTTAGTAATCATCTTTTTTTAAAAGTAACAAAGAATAATCCAAAAGGGTTCCCAAACATTTTCCATTTTGAAACTAAAAAAATTTAAATAAAAAGTAATCTTGCTTTAAAATTTGAATAAATGTGTCATGTTAACTTTAGAGGTCAGGTTAGCTTCTGTTCACGTGGATATTAATTGTAAGCCATTTTGACCAGGCGTGCCCAAATTTTTGCACCCCACTATATAAGTGCAGTGTGTGAATTATGGTAACTACTATTGTGTGGGCCTCATTTTCTGTTTTGTGGAAATATTGGATGGAATCTGGGTTAAAGAGTGGAATTTACACAAACATGGAAGGCAACTGATTTGTGAGATTCTTTTGTAAATTATTTCACAAATAGCATTTGGTACGGTTTGAACATTGGGTGTACCATTTTGTGTATGCCTGAGCATGAAAGGACATACCTGTGCATCAGCATCCTCTGATGTAAGACTTCCTCTGAGTTTGTAAAAAATCCAAGTCCAACATCCAGTTAGAGAAAATGAAGAAGCTGCACCCCTTCCTCTGCAAGCAAGGGGGAGCCATGCCAGAGACCAATAAAAGCCTGTGTTACCGATAAAAGACAGTGTTGCACTGGCTTAGCTCAGAATTTCTGTTTAGAACACTTCCCGCCAGTCATTCTGTGGTGTGTCACTGTTTTGATAGTGTTAGGTCAAGATTTTCTCTACATTTGAAAGCTTAGACTTCAGAACATGAGTGCAAGTGCTTGCTTGACTCTGCAGTTCAAAGTTTGGCCTGCCAATTATACAAAATGAAAGCCCCAGAATAATATAAAATGTGCATCTGTTATTTCATGCATTAATGCACCCAGTAAATCTCTTTTTGTATACTGAACCAATTCTGTCTTTTTGCAGTTTGTTTTGGCCACTGACAGTTTCCAGCTGGGTTACGATGAAGAGGGCCACTGCAAGGGTGATGTGGACCCTATGTTACCACAACCACAGAGGCTGTCCTGGGACATTCCACCAGAGGTAGGTGCTTGTCTGTTTATAGTCTGTTGGTCTGTCACTTGTCTGTGTGTGTGTATGCCATTTTAAGAACAGGGTGTATTAGCCCCTTCGCGCCGACCCTCTAGTGGCCATGCCACCGGCGATGTGAGATTGCTCAACTGAGACATTCATTGCTCCTGCAACCAAACAATGAGTGGAAACGACAAACTCCATGTTCTAGCTTTAATAGTACACGATTTCTGACAACTCAGCCAAATGCAGTTTCTAAGTGCCACTGTTGTCACATAGCTAGTCCATTTAATAAGCAACCTCCCACTCAGTCTCACCTGCAACTATACTGACCCATGCATGACACAGTGGACAATAGCGTCCATCTGTGAGTTCAGAAAAATATATTTTTCACCACCAAACACCAAAAATTTGTATTCGGTCATAGCGACAAGATGAAGCCAACAATAGCCTGAACTTATGCCAATTCAGCTGTGAAAACCCCTGTTCACTCATTTACAAAATAAACGAGTGAAATTCTTATGTAATTATACCACGTCATTCTGCTTTCAATATCTGCTACTAAATACAAAATAATTATACAATCCTACTATTGGTTTCACGCATGGAGATGTCCCTTTCAAGATTCAGAGGTAATTTATTGTCTTGGACAATTTGAGAAATATACAGCTTTTTATAACGCTAGTACACTATATGAAACTTCTACACGTAAAACCCCGCCTGCTGTTCAAGCATTTTTTCACGCATTCGGTTTAATTCTGGTTTGATTGACAACTCTTTTATGCAATAAAGGACATTATAACCTTTGTAATGTCTTGTTGGATGATTTGAACAATAAATTACAGCTGGGCTTAACAGCATTTTTAGTTTTATTAGTTTACCTACAGAATACGCAAGAATGTACATTTGCTCGCTAAGGAATAATTGTTGTTTTCCTGCTATTTTTGAAGATTTTACTAATTTGGCCAACTCATCAGCAGGGCTAGGGAAAATCCTCACCTTGCTTACATGGATTTTGGCAGTGGGTCAGAAGAAGATGCCATAGTATTGATTCTATCAGAGAATATGCCTACTAACATGGCAGAGATTTTCGTCCTCTATGCAAGTATTACTGCTTGTAATATTTGAAATATGTATATTCGTTTTTCCACTCTACCACCGTCTTGTGCCTTTTGTTTGATATTGTTATTTTTGCATTTTGAGTGCATTTTACATACTGCAGTGTAAGCGTTCATAGGTGTTTGATGCACCCATTTTCCGTAAACCTCGAACATTTGCCAGAATTTTCCTGATGGTGGAATATTATTTTATTGTAATCTTATTGTACATAATATAGACTATGGTGCATTAATATCTCCCTGGGATATACTTGTCACTTAGGGTATGGAAAATACTCATTCCAGTTTACTGTGCGCTGATATGTGCGGGATGAATGTAAAATTTTCCTTTGAGTGATTATAAATGGCAACATTTTTAAAAGAAAGACCGCAAGCAGCAAAAGATTACATACTGTAGTGTAGAGTATAGAAAAAAAGTGACATGTTATTGAGGTATAAGAGTGAATGTTTAGGCTACATATTCAGTGTATACCAGTGTGATATCAATGTTTTCATCATCAGGGGCAAATGTTTATGCTTTATTATTTACAAAAAGTATTTTATTTTATAACAGGTATAGGTTTTTGGACCCAAAGATATCCTGATTAAAATATTCCCACTTGAAAATTATGCAAAAGCGAGTTTCATGAGCCACAACAGTTGTATATATTAATATTTTATGATTTGCAGCGGTGCACAATTTAGCCATTTTGGATAGATTTGGAGACACCAATGACACTGCTACACTGCTTACATTTTGCATCATAGATCTTTAGTTGTTCTGTTGTTCACCCTCAGATTTTGCACACTTGTGGACAAGTAGTGTATGATCCAGAAAATGTACAGTTGTACCGGTTTTACATTTGTAGCTCTCAGTATTGCAAACTAAAGAAAAATATATTTTTTTGGCAAGATTTCTTCTGACCTCTATTATGAAAATAAAGCAATCTAAGTTAGTATTTTAACCCCTTTGCGTAGAAGGTGACGCCGGCGGAATCTTTTTGCTCAACTGAGACATTCGTTGCTACTGCAGCCAAACTATTAGTGGAAATCACAAACACTGTGTTTTAAATTTATTGGTAGACGGTTCGTGACGATTTCTGCTGAATACGGAGTTTCTAAGTGTCACTACTTCCCCGTAGCAAGTCCATTTAACAAGCAACCCCCCACCTAGTCTATACCTACCCATGCGTGACATAGTGGACAATAGCGTCTATGTTTGAGTTCATAAATATATTTATTCATCATATAAAATTAGAATAACGTCATAGCAACGAGATAAACCGAACAATAGCCTGATCGAATGCCCGAAAAGCCCTGCTCACTCAAATGCAAAATAAACTGTAAAAGTACTGTCTTATTTCTACCATGTATTCTACTAGCAATATATGCTACTAAATATGAAATAAATATACAATCCTACCATTGGTTTTACACATTGAGATGTTCCTTTCAAAATTCAGTGGTCATTTGTTGTCTGGTACAATCGGTTTGAGAAATATACAACACTTCATAACGCTATTACACTATCTGAAACGTCGACGCGTAATACCCGCATGCACTGTAAGCCTGTCTCATTCATTACAGTTCATTCTGATTTAATTGTCGGCTTCTTTATCCAATAGAGTACATTATAAACTCAGCAACGATATATTATATTAGTCCATGTCTTTTTGGTTGCTTTGAACAATTTAATACAGCCCAGCGTAACGGCAGTTTTCGTTTTAACGGTCTAGTATTCGTTTTTTTTTTTTTTTTGCGTCTAAAATACAGTTGGTCTCACTGGCTACATATGTACGTTCATGTTTGCACTCAAGCACTGTCTTTCCAATATGTTTGATAGCCCTATTGTTATTTTCACATTTTTTGATGTAGGTTACCAATGTTCATTGAAGATAGAACATTTGGCATCATGTTATCGTACATAATATAGGCTATGGCTTATATACTTGTCTCTTTTGGCCATGACAAATGTTCATTCCAAATTACTGTGCACTGATATGTGGTAGATTAAGGTAAACATTTCCTTGGAGTCATTATGAATAGGACAATAAATAAAAAACTACAGAAAAATGCAATCCCAGGACAAAAGTATACATACTGTAGAGTACAGGGACAAGTGATGTTTTATTGAGGTACAAGAGTGAATGATTAGGCAACATATTTAGGTGTATGTAACACTGATATCAATGTTTTTTTTAAATTATCTTAAGCCATCAGAAGGAGCAAATGTATATGCTTTATAATGGACAAAACTAATTTTATTCATTTTATGACATGTTTTGCATAGGGGTTTTGGACCCATAGATATCTACCCCCCTATACTGATGAAAATATAGTAATTCCCACTTATGCAAAAGTGAGTTTTATGAGCCAAAACTGTTGATTTGTAGTTAAATATATCATAATTTTTTTATTTAGAGCAGTGCACAATTTAGCCATTTGGATAGATTTGGAGACACTAATGGACAACAGGGTACACTGCTATATTTTGCATCATAGACCTTTAGTAGTTGCATATCTGCATATCATCCTCAGATTTTGCAAAACTTGTGGACATGGAGTTTATGATCCAGGAAATGTATATACAGTTGTGTTCAAAAAAATAGCAGTACAACATCAGTAACCTGATGAACCACTGTTATTAGTAGTAGTGATATTTCTGCATGGCAAATAATTTACTTGTAGATGTAGTAGTGTAATAGAAAAACAACAGACCCAACTGTCATGACATGCACGCTGCTTGTTCTGAGTAATTGACTCATTCATTGAGAGGGGCGTGTTCAAAATAATAG
Organism: Synaphobranchus kaupii; assembly: GCA_029718625.1. Classification (NCBI taxonomy): domain Eukaryota; kingdom Metazoa; phylum Chordata; class Actinopteri; order Anguilliformes; family Synaphobranchidae; genus Synaphobranchus; species Synaphobranchus kaupii. The sequence continues at coordinate 47,578,148 of CM056379.1, read as the reverse complement.
CAGTGTGGAGTTTAAAGGTTGTATCAGCGATTTTGGGTGACGTCACTTCTGAAGCGAAATCCCAAACAAACATACTTATGAATAATTATGTTATGTTTTAAAAAATAGTGTTCAAGCATCCAGAATTATAACCACGTTAATAACGTTTGTAAGAAACCAAACCGTTTGTAAATCCGTCAAGATTTCAGCGAGATAAGAGTATTAGCGTTTGTGCAGATCATTGTGATTGGTTGGAATACTGTTTATTTTGGTTTTGAGTGGTTGGTAGTACCATTTGTTTTTGTGTACGATCTCGGAGCATAGGCTGCCTACAGAGACGCGGTTTTTTGACGGCCTGCTTATGGGGCGGGCAGCTAGCGGATCGTGAGGAAAAATCAGATGAATGTGATCATTTATGTTTCCACCCAAAATCGCAGCTACAACCTTTAATTAGACACATTCATTCTGTGAAAAAACAGGTGTCATTAATTGTCCTTTATTAACTCACTCACTGCCGAGGGCGCATATATGCGCCCAAACTGCCAACGTTCTAGACTGCCAGGCCAACACGCATCACAAGTTGAAGCTTCATTTTCTAGCCAATTACAATATTGTTGCTGGGTAAATATATCATGAAACATTGAATAAACGTGATGTGGTATGTCAACATGTGTTGTGATTGGTTGAAATTTCATATAGTGATATTACGGAGCTAGGTAACTTGCTAGCAAATTTGAAGAGAGCCACCTTAGTGGCCGTGTCTAGATAGGATAGAGGAGATTTCAAGAAGTGGTGTCCTATCGTATGACCACATTTGTTAGCCAAACTAAGGGTAAATCGTTTGAAAACTATAACCCTAGGTAACTTTGAAGCTTAAAATTCGCTTTGATTTAACGTTACGTTATATGCTTAACTTCAAAAAGCTGTAACATTAACGTTAGCCAACTTTAACGGTAGACGCCTAACAAGCTAACGTTACCTAGGGTTTCTAGTTTCCCAACTTTTATTTGGACTTAACTTTTCTGTCCAAACGATTTATCCTTCGCTTGGCTAACTTAATGTGCTATAGCCAGTGCTTGACATGAGCCAGAACGAACCACGACACCGTGCCAAGACTTGTACGTTTTGCTCAGAGTAAGCCAACTTACCGGCAATTTTTCTCGCATTCCGCTACGTCTCATAAACTGTACATTCGTCCGTGAGATTCTCTTTCTTTCATTCCCAATCACTGTACGTAAGTCCATAAGGATTAATTCAAGTGAGCCAGTCCATTGGCATGCCATTCAAACGGTACATGCTTTCTATATTAAAAAAGAAAAACGTATCTTTCCTGATTTCTCACTGCTTTTCGACAATGTAACTTGTCTTTCCCACTTCAAACACTGGCTATAGAAAGAGATGGGAGCAATTGGTCAGTTTCAATTTGGATATTGTGAGTAGTAGTTTTTGGGATTTGAAGATGAGGAAATAAATTAACGTTATTTAGTGTTCATTATTACTATTGTTATATAACTTTACCAATCTACACATCTCTATAATTTAATTTATTGTTCATCATTACCAATCTAAAAATGTCCAGAGATGATAGTCTACTTGAATGCATTTGAACTCTCTATGACTTCACTAATATTCAATTTAGTCTCTCTGCTAATATGTTAATTTTATCAATTAATCTCATGTTTAATTGAATGGCATACATTTGACATTAAATAATGAATTTAACTGTTTACATTGTTATTGGTCTTGATGTTATAGTTGTTGATATTTGTCCTTCACAAAAAAATTTTAAAAGCCTTATTACTGGCATCTCTGTGATGATGTTGACTGCTATGTGTAGCTGTGAGGGCCAAGGAGTGGCAAAGCATTTACTAATGTCTACTAATCAACTAATTACTGATCGAAATAAATGTCTAAAGCTAAAACAAGGACCATGTATGGGGTTTAAACATTTGTCATTTGAGTTTAATCATTTAGAATGTTGGGCGGCCATATTGGCTTGGCAGTCTGAGTGCTCAGTGTTCCAGAATTCCATAGCAGTTAGTGAGTTAAGGAAGAAGGGAAGCAAATGTTTCACACATTGTTATAAAATATATTTCCTTCTGAATTGCTAAGTAAAATGGGCCGTTCCAAACATTGTTCGAAGGAGCAAAGTAATTTGATTAAAAAGTTGATTGGAGAGGGGAAAACGTATAAAGAAGTGCAGCAAATTATAGGATGCTCAGCTAAAATGATCTCAAATGCTTTAAAAATGGCAACAAAAACCCGAAACACGCGGAAGACAACGAGCAACTACTGTTAAAACGGATTGAAGAATAGTCAGAATGGCAAAGATTCAGCCAATCATCACTTCCAGAAAGATCAAAGATGATCTAAAATTACCTGTAAGTGCTGTTACAGTCAGAAGACGTTTGATTGAAGCTAAGCTATCAGCAAGAAGCCCCCTTAAAGCACCATTGTTGAAAAAAACGGCATTGGTTAAAATTTGCCAAGGAACACATCGATTGGCCTAAGAGAAATGGCGTAACATTCTGTGGACTGATGAGTAAAATTGTTCTTTTCGGGTCTAGTGGTCGTCGACAGTATGTCAGACGACCCCCGGGTACTGAATTCAAGCCACAGTACACTGTGAAGACAGTGAAGCATGGTGGTGCAAAAATCGTGGTATGGGGATGTTTTTCATACTACGGTGTTGGGCCTATTTATCGTATACCAGGGATCATGGATCAGTTTGAACACATCAAAATACTTGAAGAGATTATGTTGCTGTATGCCGAAGAGGAAATGCCCCTGAAATGGGTGTTTCAACAAGACAACGACCCCAAACACACAAGTAAGCGAGCAACATCTTGGTTCCAGACAAAAAGGATTGAGGTAATGGAGTGGCCAGCTCAATCCCCTGACCTCAACCCCATTGAAAACTTGTGGGGGGACATTAAAAATGCAGTTTCTGAAGCAAAACCCAAAAATTCACAGGAACTGTGGAATGTAGTTCGTTCATCCTGGGCTGAAATACCTGTTTCTAGGTGCCAGAAGTTGGTTGACTCGATGCAACGCAGATGCGCAGCAGTTATAAAAAACATGGTTATGCAACTAAATATTAGTTCAGTAATTTAAAGTTAAATCTTAAAAAATCTCTTCAGTTTATACAGTAAGTCTTTGAGTTTGAAGAGAAAAATGTAGACACTGCTATTTTTTTGAACAGATTAATATTCCCTTTCTTTGCTTCCTGTAAAAGAATAACGCAGACTTGATAATAATTTGTTAATGCTTTGATTTGGAATTGAATGTGTAATGTTTCCTACTACATTTGAAATATGGAACTAAAAGCCATTAAAAAATATTTGCACTTTATTCACTTTTTTTAACGCACTGCTATTTATTTGAACACAACTGTATATATTACCGATTTCACTTATGTAGCTCTCAGCAAAACTAAAGAAAAACATATTTTTTTAAGTTTCTTTCCATTTGTGGCACTTTATTTTGACTTAAATTATGAAAATAAACAAATCTAAGTTTGTATTGTAAATGGTACACCTGTCTTTGTTTCATGCAAGCCATTTACCCAAGTTTATGTGATGCTCACACCTGGAGTTATAAAGCCTTAAACAGGGCACCCCCTAAATAGGCGAAATTTGCCACCTGCGACAAGGGGTTAAATGCTGCAACTGTCTTGCTTCATTTTGTGTAGATTTTGAGGTATTCTTTGGATCATTGTCCTGCTGGAAGATCCAACCTCAACTTACTTTTAGCCTACTTGCAGAGGCAGCCAGATTTTATTCTAAAATATCCAGGTGTTTGATGGGGTCCATTCTGCCAGGTATCCTAGCAAGTTTCTCAGGGGTCTTTGAAGGAAATACAGCCCCACAACATCAGATACACCACCATAATTTGCTGTGGGGATCGGGCTCTTTTCTGCATAACTATGCCAATGCCTCATCATGCCAAACCCATTATTATGCCAAACGTATTATGGTATTTATTGCCAAAAAGCTAAGTTCATCTCGTCTGACCATAGCACCCGGTTCAAATATAAATTCTGTTAATAATAAATTTAGCAAACTCTAGGCACTTACATTTCTTGTATGATGACAGCAGAGGCGTTTCTCCTGGCAAGCCTTCTAAATAGCTTGTTGGCATAGAGGTGTTATCTAATTGTACTTTTAGAGGCTTAGTGACCTCTGGAATCGAACAACTTCTACAATTCTCAAAATGTGATCCTTGGAGAAAATTTTACCTCTCAACCCATCCTCCTCACTATGTGTGGGGGCAAGCTACACTTGCGTCCTCTTCCAGGCAAGTTCATCACAGCTCCAGTTGCTTTAAACTTCATTATTGCCCTAATGGTGGAAATGGGTAGTTTCATGCATGAATAGGGATGGGTATCTTTAAGATTTGAACAATACTACTACTCTTATTGATGCTGCTTATCGATCCGGTACTTTAACGGTAGTTTTATTGGTTCTTTTTTGTTATTTTTAAAAAATAGAAAAGACAAATTAAGAACAGAATTAGCATTTCTTTATTCTCTAAACTTTCAGTCGCAAAAGCATACACCAGCAATGTTTTGAATATATTACTATTATGTTGTGATAATGGAAATGTAAAATAAATAAGATTTACTATTAAATAAACAATATTCACAGCAAAAGAAAAGACATTGGCATACCATTCTTCCCTGCGCTATGACTTATTGACTACTTTCGCCCCGGACATCCCCTACACTGTAGCTTATTGAACGCTAATTCACCCACTCTCGCACTTAATGGGACTCCATAACATTAGTGCTCTATGACACTGTGTGTCCTTGTTGTATTACGTATCTAACACCAAAGGCTAACAGCTCTGGTATGGCATAGCCTACCTGCTGTGGATAGGCCAGTGAAAGATGAACTGCGAGCAAGGGAATCGAAAATGGTGCATCTCTCCACATGTATATGATGTAGACTACTTTCGCTAGATGTTTGGAAATATTGCTTGTGTTCCCTCCCTTGCATGCAAAAGACCTGTTGCACTTGTGGCAATGAGCATTGTCTGCATCGACTCAACCAGACGTTTAGTTCTCACCGAGCAGGTTCTCTCTGTGTGCATTCAAAGCGAACACCTCTCGTCTCCTGTATCATGCGTGTTTTGAGAGGGCAGAGGGAACCGGACCCACCCCTAAGGCTCAGAGTCTGAGAGAGAGGGAGAGAAATCTCTCTACAGGATATTTTATGTTGGGACTCTGGAATAGTTATAAAGAAAATGCATCTTTGCAAGTTATAAATGGGGGTCAGATAGATAAAAGCCGCAAGATAATGCTTGTGACGTTTATGTAGCTTAAATCCATCTCCTTAATTTCTCCAATAACGATGGCAGAACCGGGGACGTCGGAGCTTTTTAATGGTTTTTAATAATTTTGAACCGTGGCCCATATAACACCGGGGCTCGGGACACACCCCTATGCATGAAGCTATTTCTATAGCCATTGCCTGATTTATGATTGTCAGAAACCTTCTGACTCATTTTATTTGTGTGTTCTTTGATCTTCCCCATGTTGATGGATGACTAAGGGGTTTTGGTCTGTGTGTAGCCTCATATTTATACCCCAGGATGTTGAGAATGTACCATATAGCCTAATAGTTCCTGAAGACTCTTGTTTGTAAGCATTTTTAGCGTTGCCAATAATTGTGACTTTTTTGTTTTTGTTGAGAAAATATATATATTTTTTGCCTTTTTCTTTTTTTAATGATTATATGTTTCTCATTTTCAGTGTAAAGTCATGCTGACAAACGGTAGACTTTAAAGGTAGTATTTTTATAGCCTTTTGTTGCCAATAATTCTGTGGTCATTTCTGTAGGAAACCCTGAAACTCTCGGTGCTGTATAGGTATGGGGCATGCCCTGCCAAGTAGGGATGTCACGATATCCCATTTTCATATCGTCGATATGCCTTTAACAAATATCGCAATATCCGATAATATCATTAGTCTAAATAGCCTGTATACAAATAATAACAAAATAATAAATACAGAGCAAGTAATAACCAAATATTTAAAAAACAAAGCATACAGAATTTTTTGCGAGACAGCAGAACTAAAAGAAAAAATGGAGCGGGAAAGGACACGACATTTGTCGTGCAGGCCACGGTACACGCAGTTTTAGAGTTATACAGATTTTGAAATATTAACTCACCTATTTATTTCCAACTAATAGTATGTTTTTTCCTCATAATATCAATAACAGTGACAATAATAATAATTTTTTTAAATGATATATTTTTTTAAATATTTTGGCTATAGACAGTCATCTCTGATATTTTCAAGTATCGCGATATCCGATATCGTGACAACCCTACTGCCAAGGCATACCTGCCATCATGCTCTTTTTTCAGTGTGCAACAGTGCTGTCTGTGTTCTTGTGTAATGATCGCTCTCTCTGTCCCCGTGTTACAGTGTGAGAACATCTTTGTGCCATGATTTGAGTAGCATTGAAATACCTTACACTTTCATATATGCAATTTGAAAATAGATTATAACTGAGCACAATATTGCACACTATGAATTGAGTGCTATGTGGACTTCTGTGTGTCAGCATCTAACAGATCCCTCTGTGTATTTCAGTGTGAAGAGGTGGTGAGCCAGTCTTTGGCGGTGGCCCAAGCCCTGGCTGACGACGTGGACTTCCATGTTTTCTCCTTCAGTGACTTTGGGAAAGGAAAGATTAAGAAGTGCAGAATTAGTCCAGATGCGTTTATTCAGCTTGCTCTGCAGCTGGCCTATTACAGGGTGAGATGGAGAGATCTTATTTTGTTCTAAATGCAGTTTTTTCTCTTTATTGAGTGGCCTGTGGGCCCATCCATGCACTACTACAGTGCTTTAACTAAATGAGCCATACAGCCCCCTTATTCCTTGTTGATCTTTTACTTTAAGACTGTAAACGTTACATTGCTGTGTTTCACTTACATCAGTGTGATTCATTATAAGGCATTGTTTGTGATTTATTTTAAATTTTAAATTTTTTTATTTTTTTAAATAGCTTGATGGAAACTGGATAACGATGGAAAATCAAGTTATGTCCATGACAGAATTTAAGAAAAATGTCTAAATGTTTTATAACTTGGGTAAATTAATCAAGCTCAGTATTTACGCTAGAAATTTCTTTTGCAGCGGCAGCCAGGCTCCATTAGGATGGGATTACTGTTCAACTGTATGTTGCTGTTATAAATATTTGCCAGTTTTAAATGGGCCTACATATGTGCCCTTGAATAATGGATTTTTCTATTATTGCCATTAGTTTTTTAAAATTTATTAAGAATAGTTTATTCAACTAGCATATTGGTCCAATTCGGAATGTACAGTGGTTCCCCTCATCTTCGTCCTCCCCTCTTCATGTATTTATTAAATGGCCTAATTACAAGTTAAGGATAGATTCAAGTATGAATGAATGTCACAAGAGGTCAATTCCAGACTCCCACACGTAATTAATTCCAAGCCCTCACTCTCCTCCTAGTTTCACCGGGTCTCACGGTGCGTTTGTTTCATAAATGCAAATGTGTTAAGCAGGTCAGGGCATGATGTTTGTTCTTGTGATAAGGCGATATCAAAGAAGTCTTGGATAAATGAGCCAGTGTACCCCAAAGTCTCGCTGCTTCGGATAGGCTGTGAGCTGAGCAATGTGCTACAGTGCGCTTGTCAGAGCAGTGCTGCACACAGTAGCGATGACAGCCAGATTATTGATAAGAAATTGGATAATTGTATGTACATGCATAATTGTATGCTTAAAGCGGCTGTTAGGGCTGCACGATATGGGCAAAATGTGTGATGTGTGTTTAGCATGTTGGATATTGTGATGACGATTGAAATGCGATGAGACAAATATTTAAGTCTACCATTTTGATGTGCCAGAAATGTAAAGCCTGAAAATGACAAGCCTATGTCTGCTGTGTAGTAAAAATATCAGTGCAATATTCTTTTGGTTATTTTGGTTTAAAAAAGTGCATCAGTGCAATCTCTCCTTAAACAAACTACTAACTTACTGTCAAAATCCATCATAGTAACAAAGAAACCTTCTTTGCCAACTGTACAAACTGGCACCATATCCTTAGCCAAGTAATGTGTTCTGCAAATGCCTACGGGGAGGGTTCTGTTGTCGTTATGGTGAGGAGATGCCAAACTCCTGCCAATTTTTTACATCCACCATACAGTTGTGACTGAAAATATAGGCACCCCTTTTATTTTCTTAAATATTTCCAGTTTTGTCTAAAATAAACTTAAATAAAAGCTAATTTGTATTAGTTCACATCTACTCACGATTGGGAAAATAAATAAATAAATATATGAAATTGTAGTTTTTCACTTAAAAATAATATAGTGGTCTGGAAAAAATTGTGATTCTCGTTTAGTCTGCAATTTAACCCACCTGTAGTAAGTTGCAGGTTCCTATAAAGTAATAAATTGCCAATCAACAAGTTTTGAAGGGAGAAAAATGCGTTTTGAAGAGTTAAATCTGCTGTCTGTACCACCAGTGACATGGGAAAAGAAGTGCCTGTACAGGTCAGAAACCTCATTATCACAAAACAAACAGTCCCAAGGCTACAAGACCATCTCCAAACACCTGGCCATTCCTGTAAGCTCAGTCCATAATATTAAGAAGTTTGCAGCCCATGGAACAGTGGCAAACCGCCCAGGACGTGGCCGCAAGAAGATTATTGATGCCAGAGCTTGTCAAAAGTTCAGAATAGTTGATCAAAACCCTAGAATAAGTTCAAAAGATCAACTTAGAAGCACCATTATGCACACACTGGATCAAGAAGGGTTGCATGGCAGAAGGCCCAGGAACACCCCTCTGCTAAAGGATAAACATAAGAAACGCTGGTTGGCGTTTGCAAAAACCCACCTGAACCAACCCAATTCCTTGTGGAAAAATGTTCTGTGGACAGACGAAACCAAATTACAGCTTTTTGGCATCGCAGACCAGCATTTTGTTTGGAGATGCAAGGAGGAATTCAAACCGAAGAACACAGTGCCTACAGTCAAACATGGGGGTGGTTCCATAATGCTGTGGGGTTGCTTCTGGTAGTGGGAGACTTGATCGGGTGCAAGGCATCATGAAATCGGCTGACTACCAAGGTGTTCTGGAGAGAAATGTCCTTCCCCGTGTCTGAGAAAACTGCCTCAATCGAAGGCCTTCCAGCAGGGTTACGACCCAAAGCACACCTCAAAAAGCACCAAGGAATGGTGCCCCCACTGTTCTGGGGTGGCCAGTCCTGATCTGAATCCTATAGAGAATCTGGCAAAAACTGAAAACAGCCATTAGGCGAATCCACCCCAGAAACATCACAGAACTGGAGCAGTTTGCTAATGAGGAGTGGGCCAGGTGCCAGTTTTGAAGTGCAACATTGTTGTTAACTGCTACAGAAAGCATTTAGCTGCATTATCGAAGCCAAAGGCTGTGCAACAAAATACTAGGTCTTGGGTGCCAATAATTTTGTTATGTTATGTTACTTTTTTTTTTTTTTTTTAACTTACCTATACAACGTCAGTTTACAAAATAAACATTTGTTTGATATGTTGAAAATCTATGTGTGGTGACCAAGTGTTTTGCTTTATTTCAACTTGTTTCAGACAAAATGGGAATTATTCAGGGGTGGTGTCTATATTTTTGGCTGCAACTGTATAACAAAATTCTAGAGAATCTTGTAGTGGAGGGCCGCCGCTACTATGTGAATGTAGCGGAAACACTGGAGCTATATTTTGGTAGATTACTACCACAATAAACACAAGAAGCATATGGATTAAATGTGGTGAATTTTTCCTTTAATTACCTTTAAATTCATGTGGAAAACTGACCCCACCCACATTCCAGACATGTTTCATCCTCCAGGTAATTTTTTGCCACACTGTGGCATGCACTGTCTTTGTGGAAGGAGACTCCTTATTCATTTCTCCCTCTGCCTTTCAGGACCGGGAGCTTTTTTGTCTGACATACGAGGCCTCTATGACTCGTCTGTTCAGAGAAGGGAGAACAGAGACCGTTCGGTCCTGTTCCAACGAGAGCTGCGCCTTTGTCAAAGCGCTTGAGAGTGGAGAGGTAGGCAAATTGTTATTGTATATTGAACGTATATTGAACTTTCCAGTTATATTACTGTTATGAGTTTCATCTCATCAGGAGCCTCAGCAATCACTGTCCCTTTACTGCCCCTGAAGGAAGAAGACCTTTGTAGACGACTACTTCGACTGGCTACTGACAAGCACCAGAATCTGTACCGAATGGCAATGACAGGGGCAGGGATAGACAGACACCTCTTCTGCCTTTATGTGGTCTCTAAATACCTAGGAGTGGAGTCACCTTTCCTGAAAGAGGTCAGTGTATGTACCTGACTGACTTCTTATTCCTGTGTGTCTTCCAGGGCAGGCATGCACAAAATCTTTCAGCTATGACCCAAGGATATCAATCCATCATTTTCTTCACCCAAACTGATGTAATTTTCATTAACTCACTCACTGCAGAGGGCGCATATATGCGCCCAAATTCACTAATATTCAATTTAGTCTCTCTGCTAATATGTTTATTTTATCAGTGAATCTCATGTTTAATTGAATGGCATACATTTGACATTAAATAAATTACATTGTTATTGGTCTTGATGTTGTTAATAGTTGTCCTTCACAAAAAATGAAAAAAAGCCTTATTACTGGCATCTCTGTGATGATGTTGACTGCTATGTGTAGTTATGAGGGCCAAGGAGTGGCAAAGCATTTACTAATGTCTACTAATTACTGATCAAAATAAATGTCTAAAGCTAAAACAAGGACCATGTATGAGGTTTTAAGCATTTGTCATTTGAGTTTAATCATTTAGAATGTTCGGCAGCCATATTGGCTCTATGACCTGAAAAAGAAGGACTGGACAATGACGTTACTGTCTACCCATGATTCTTTGCGATTTGAGGAAGTAAATATCCAATGGGACCAGCGCCGGAGACTTGAATGAATGGGAGCGGATGCTGGTGACAGCTCCACATAGGTATAAATCTAGGTCTACGTCTTTATGTTTTGGTTTTATTGTGTAATACTGGTCAAAATAAAATTACAGAAATAGAACATACTCTACGATGGTCCTTTTTTAAAATCATGTCAGGCATTTGTGAGTTTTGGTGGTTTTCATATGGCTATTTTGTTGTAAGCGAACGTTGATGTCATTGTAGCCATCTGTTAGCTTGCTATAGCGTTCTATTCACATTAATTTGCTGTTTGTACAAACCGTTGGAAATTGACAGTTGATTTGCAATATTTAATATTTATAGGCTAGCTAACCTTAGCTATCACAATTGTGCTAACTTTTGTGAATAGCTACCTAGCTAACGTTGTCATTACATTTTTTTTACAGTGAAAAATCCCCGACCTGTTTACATTCTCGGACAGATGTTCGGGAAATCTGTTACACGATGATAATGATAATGGCAATAACTTTGGGACTCACTTTTTAGTTAATAAAACTCAAAAGTAACCTTAAAGGGTAAGTTCGCTATTTTGGACCTTGGACCCTATTTGCGGTCCGTCTTCCATGAACCTGACCCATGAAGTCCATTTTTTCGCTGATCGGTCCAGTATTGAGTTCGCTACAGATTTCCTGTAGGCTCTCACTGGGCTACAATAGAAGTCAACGGGGCAATTAGAAATGTTATGGAAAAACAACGATAAATGTGCTTTTATAGCTCAGTGTGTATTCTTACGGTCTCAGTATGCTCTCCTGTGAAATATAGGCTATCGCAAACGCAAACCGAACGTTGAAACAACAGTTCCATTTGAAACAGAACTATTTCTCCGACCGCACTACCTCGCACTGACTTCGGATAACATTACCTGCGCAACTTCAGCCTCTCTCTCTTCTCTTGCTCTCTTATCATCCATCTCTTGTAGTTCCGTGTCCGTGTATTCTGGCTCAAATCTGTAGCCAGTAACGTCAAAGTCAAAATCGAATTCTTCGTCTTCGTAATCATTATAGTCATCCATCATCCAAGTTTTTTTGTGGAAATTGTAGCCTACGTTGCTGCAGGTAAACAAACGCAGACTGCTCAGCTAGATAGTTTCGTAAACGGCCGGCACACCTTCCCGCTCCCCTACCCCCGACACATAGTACTCCGCGGGAGCAGCGAAAACAAGCAACAGAGAAATGCTTACTTCCAAGCCATGCCAAGCACGTAAAAATGTTCGGATTGCGATACATTTCACAGGAGAGCATACTGAGACCGGTAACAATACACCCTGAGCTTCCCGTCTCATTTATTGTACATGAAAGCACATTTATCGAACATTTCTAATTGCCCCGTTGACTTCTATTGTAGCCCAGTGAGAGCCTACAGGAAATCTGTAGCGAACTCAATATTGGACCGATCAGCGAAAAAATGGACTTCATGGGTCAGGTTCATGGAAGACGGACCGCAAATAGGGTCCAAGGTCCAAAATAGCGAACTTACCCTTTAAGCTAACTTAGATATCAAGTGAGCACAAGTGGCTTACACTAGGCCTACTAGTTCACTATTTTTCCTTCTTCTGTAAGGGGCTGCCCCACCGAAACGCACTCCAAGAAGGCATACTTCAGCTTATATTAAATAAAATAAACAATAATAATAATAAAAAATACTTTGTTTTATAGCCTACTTGCAGAAAAAAATAGGTCACTATTTTTAGGCTAACGTTAACAGTAGTCCTAGTAAGCCACTTATGCTCACTGGATATCTTAGTTAGCTTACTTTTGAGTTTTATTAGCCAACAGTTGCCTGTTTAGTCCTCACGTTACCATGCATAGCCTACATGTAGCCTACAGTTTTTTTTATTTTATTTTTTAAAGGGTTTCCGTGTTGTCGGTTTTGAAAGCTCCGCGCTATGATGCAGCTTTGGCAAAACCCTGCAGCAACAGCGTAGCATTTTTCTTTTATTTCTTTTTTGTTTTCAAAGAGGGTAGGCTATTTCACGATATAATTGCTGATTTGTGGCGAAAGTGCCGCCGTGGTAACAGACTTCCCTAACATCCGTCCGACAATGTAAACAAGAATCTAACGTTAGGGGATTTTCCATGGTAAGAAGAAATTGTATGACAACGTTAGCTAACACGTTAGTCGCTACTATAACATTAACTTAGTTAAATGTCCAGTACCTCTGTGGTCTAATAGCGGGGATGGTAGGGGGAAAACAATGTTTTGATTCCCAAAATCCTAAGAGAGGGCCCAAGAATGGGTAAGGGCAATTCGACAAGTCTCATGTCGGCGCTGCTGTATGGTCAGACGCGCTGCTAATAATACTCTCAGCGTAGGCTCACTAGGCTGCTGGTCCCATTGTTAGAAAGAACGCTGAACTTCCACATTGTGATGTCGTCATTGTCCAGTCCTTCTTTTTCTGGTCATAGTATTGGCTTGGCAGTCTGAGTGCTCAGTGTTCCAGAATTCCATGGCAGTTAGTGAGTTAATAGCAATTAATTTCTAAAGAAATTGTAGGTGTGGTTGCTTCACAAATATCAGTGGCTGGAAATGGCATACAAAGATGGTAATTTGGTATAGTGTGTGGTGGTAAATAAATGGTGGAAATGGTATGAACTGTTAATGCGGTATACAGGGATCTAGTGAAAGTGTTAAAATATGGTGATGTAGTCTATTTTGTGGTAAGTAGTCGAAAGAACCTGGAAGTGATACAAAGAAGTAGTGAATTGTGATAAGCACAAAAAGGTAATGTCAAATCATCTGGGATAGTATTGTTGGGTCATAACAGTGTTGTAGAGGAAGGCATTGTGAATGCCCAATTTACTGCGTCCTGTGTACTAGCATACTGCTTACTGTAGTCTATACTGCAGTGACATGCAGTATGCAAAATATCCTCCATATAAACCTGGACATAAGCAGCCTAGGCTATATCCGTTTCCTTTACACTCTCTGGCTATATCATCTGCGGATATTGAGGACACTCAATTTGGCCGCGCAGGTAAGGCTAGCCTAATTTAACAGCTTTTCAAAAAAAAAAGTATACTCCACTGGCATACTCAAATAGTAGTGTGTGCTGATTCGGACAATTCGGACACAGTCGTAGTTGTGTTTGTAGAAAAATATGGGTTCATACAATTTTTCCCTAGGTTTTAACCAAATGCTCATCTACTGATTTCTCCACTTTATTAAACGAACTCTGATTCCGATTACAGATCTCACCATTTTGTGAAGTCCAAACCACATGTCCTGTGCTGAATTCAGCGTTCTATTCAGCCTACCTAGCATGCAGCTATCTAAAGCAATAATTAAACATAGGCTATCGTTTGGCTAATAGTAACTTAGTTTAACGTTGTTGACTCGCATAAACTTGATTATAACCCAATCATGTGTAGCGGATAGTTTATTTGCTGTTGCTATGTCATAATCGATTGCATGTTGCTAACGTAGTCTACTGGCCCCTGTCACCTTGGCATTTTCATGCAGAGTGAAAGGTTTGTTTTTCCTGGTAGCTTAAGCACAGTAGCCTAGCTGGCTTATGCTTTTGTCATGTTTTGTTCGGAAGTTGTCTGTGCTAACGTTATTAAGATATAAATCAGAATTTGTTGAATAATGTTGAATGGAGTGATTAGTAGGCTAGATGAGCATTTAGCAAAAACATAGGCAAAAATTTCAACAGCGCTAAAAATGTTTTGTTAACAATTCAATTGTAGCCTATTTTGTAACTTATACAACATAACGTTACGTGACAGCATTTGGATTTGTATCAGAGATGGGAAGCATAGGCGGCATTTGCTATGTTTCATTCGTTTCACCTGAAACGGGCCTCTCAACTGAAAGGGGCCTCGCCTCAATCATAAACTGAAAAAAGTATAGGCTAATAATAAAAAATAAAAAAAATCAGCAAATAAAAGAACCGCTGACCCTGTAGTCCCATTCAGCCACTGTAGGCGCTGTTCCTAACTCACACTATTTCAGTGATGCCACTGATTATTTTTCTAGTCCATGGATCTGCAGATACCACAGAACTGTGGCAGATATTCAGTCATACTTGACTATTTCTGACGTTTCTGACCCACATCAAACCACTTGCTGATAGCTACGATCTCAGAATGATCACATACAGTACATTCATAATACAACGGAACAGTTATATGCATAATTCGGATAAAATACGTAGCCCAATGTATTTATAGGCTATACCTTAAAAAGTAACGTTACGTGTGTTTTTACATAACAGCAACATAGGCTATTACAGCCACGAGTGCGATAGCGATGTGGAAACATCAACGTTGCTGGGCAGTGGCAAAATGGAATAAGAGAATCTCTTCAACAACAGAAACCAGTTATAGAATTGTTATGAGGTAGGATATTTGGTTCCTTAATCTGTTTATCAGAGATTTGTAGAAAAAAATATGAACGCTACATTGGGTAGGCGCGCCCACGCAAAGGAAAATACACCGAATGTTTATTTGTAAGTTTCAACTTTTTAATAATAGCTTATAGGCTAGCCTATATCGGAACAAACGTTTTTGGAGTGTGTAGAAACGGTACATTTTATGCATGTTATTGTCTGACTGTGGCAAGATGGTTGTAAATGGGTTTGGGCTATTTTATCATGCAGTGCAACTTGTGAGGTTGATGTATGCACAAGCGGCAACTCTGCAGAAATCCTGTATTGGAATTTTGAGGGTTTAAAGTTATTTACAATTTCAAAGAAATATGAATAGGCTATTATAATTGGGACATTGACGACTAGGCTAGCACCGTAGATAGGGCTAATAGCCTGCGTGTTTGTGGCAAAGGAGCGCATTGCGCTTGATGCAGCATTTGTTGTAGTTATAGTCCAATGTCAATGATTATTATTTTTGAAAGCTAAAGTGAGTATGATCATTTCAGTTGCAGACGGAAGTAGGCTACGTCGTTAGCTATGGAATTTGTCATCGTCATTTTTCCAAGGTTGTTGACAGAACGTTGAGTGATTCAAAAATCAGCTCAGTGCTCACACTGAGCATTCTCACCGTGAGCTAGCCTACTGCACGTGCCCATTGACCCCCATTCATTTTTTGGCGATAAAATGTCAAATATCTCAAAAAGTGTATATGGTATAAAGGTAAAAAGTAATAGCAACCTGGAGGGGGTATAAAGGTATAATATGAGGTATGAATGGTGTCGATGGTGTGAACGGTGTAGGAGGAGATAGGTTTTGAAAAATCGGCGGAAGAATAATAACGGTCTGTCTGATCGATAACAATAGGTGTGGTTTTTCAACCACACCTAATTAAGAATGCATTGTTAAACTGCAGACAATAACCATGTTTTTAATACCTAAAAGCTAAATGCATGGATAAAGTTACTGAAATTAGCAGGCAATTAATCACTAAAAGCATAGTGAAATTGGATGTTTTCACTATGTTTTCACCCCCCCCCCCCCCCCCCCCCCTTCAAAAAAAGGTATTTTGCTAAAGACCTTGTTTAGTAGAATCAGGTGTGTTACTGCTTGGTTGGGAACAAAAGCCTGAACACTAGCCCTTATTGGATAAGATTGACGACCCCGGTATTACACAAACAACCATCCACAGACATTTAGCCCTAACTTTTCTTTCCTATACCGCCCCTCACCTCCCCATAAAAAAAAATAATGAAACATAAAATGGGGTATTTACATACAAGAAGTCCGGCAGAATGTTAGAACTAACTAGCACACAAACCCCATCCACACACAAACCTAACCCTAGAAACCGTAAAAAGTATAGTGTGTTTGTTGTGTACAACGTGGCCGATAACAAAGAATTAGAAAATCAGATTTAGCCTCCTACTGAGGAGCTAAGGAGGTGTCATTTATCTACACTGATTAGGCTACGGCAAGGGACATGGCAAATACATTTCCCAATGTCTTTTATAAGAATGGGGATTGTTATTTTGTTAAGTTTGTCAGCACTCCGTGGACCCGTCAGGCGGCCGACGCTGCTGCAGCGTCTGGCGTCACTTCGACCAGAAATTCCTTCATTTTATGGCAACTTGCTAACATACTGAATTCATTCAGAATTAGTCAAGAAGTTGGCTTAAGTTGATCAGCACAGATTCTCCCATGGTGTTTATCTCTCTGGGATCTTTTTCTCACTTTAGTTAGGTAGCTGGTTAACTAATATCAGTGTTCTACAAACAAATCAGCTGAGGTGCTTAAACGTGTGCTGTCCTCCACGGAGAGAGGGAGTCCATGACAAGCCTAAATGTTAAAAACAGCCTGACTGAAAAACTGAGCAAAGCTTTTGCTGTGTTTGATTTGTTTATTATTTTAGTTCATTATTTTTAGAGATGTCCCGATACCACTTTTTCACTTCCGATACTGTTACCGCAGCTTTGGCTATCTGCCGATACCGATATCACTCCGATACTTTATTTTACTCTTGAACAAATAATAATAAAATATATGGAAGCACTTTGCTCATGATGGCTAATTAGCCACCTAAAAACATCTCACTCAAATGGAGAACAAACAAATTCCCCAGTATATAGTCCACAACAGCAGTTGGTTATGAAAGACTGCCACCCTTTATTCAAACACTACAATAAAAACAGGTACTGCAGTAAGCGACCAACAGGTTTAAAGTTAAAACTATTTAAACAGCAGCATTCAGCATTGTAAAAAAACAAATACAAAACTATAACTTAGTTTAATCATTTTCCCGTTTCCAAAACCCAAATCAAACAAGGAAAGGTGTATGCTGTGGACAGTGGCGATTTTAGCATGACATTTCTGGAGGGGCAGTATTGTATGACATCACCATCAAAAAAATAAAGATAGCCAATTAGTCTATGGTAAGCCTATGCTATGGGCTGCGCTGTAGGCCTAAGTGCCAGGGAGCAGAAAGATTTGAAAACTGAATACAATGTATCGCTTCAGCACAACACAGAACCCTACATTGAGGTTGCCTATACTGCAACAAAGTAATAGGATGAGACAGACACGTTTCTTCAATAACTTGCATGCTTTATCAAAACCGTAAATACAAGCATATGACACGTTGTTAACTTGTAGGAAAGTGAAAACAAGTTTGATCAAGTTTATCCAGAACTAATGCAATTATAGCCTAGCTAAAATACAAAAAACGCAAAGCATGCCAACGGCATATTATAATAAAGAGAATTATCAGATAAATGTCAAATAAATATGCAAACATTTAATACAAGCATTTGGTATTGCTTTAGCTATGTTAAGACATGTCTGAACATAGCTAAAGTGAATGATACCAAGTAATTAGCCTAAGCTTTTTAAAATGCCGTTTAGCCTACTGACAGTATGTAGACTGATTCATCGTAAAAATAAATAAATCGTTCAAACTTAAACTTAAAGAAACTTCAAAAAGGTAAAACATAGGTGTCAACCTCTGGAGAAAGCTGCCTTTATTTTCACACCTGCAAAACTATAAATTCACCAAAAACCGTGTAGAACATTATCTATTAAAATCACTAGCCACCACAGTTATTTGTCTGATTCAAGTTTATTTAATATATTCCTGTATTTAGCTTTTCACATAATAATGAGTGTGTAACAAATTCAGCAAGGTGCTTCGTTGTCATAAAGCATATTTTTAGATCATAACTTACAGTCCTGATGCGCTACTTGCTTTTCCCACGGCCTCAGAAATCGAGTGAATATCAGAGAGAGGGAGAAAGAAAATGTGATTGCAGCAATTAAATTAATTATGTTGGAAAACGTTTCAAAAAAGTGTGTTAGACTGGATTTCCCGTATCATAACCTTATACGCCTGTATACCTTCGTAAAGGTGGAAAACCCGTATTTTATATGGGCAAACTTGACACCTGTGACAAAATAAAATCAAACTAATGGAAAACTTTAGCTGGCTAGCATTAGCGATACACACACTGAATTGGCTTTGTTTATGTTTATTTCCTGGTCACGTCAGCCCACGTTAACAACGTTAACTTAACGTTTATTATTTTTTCGCCACCTGTTGCTAGGCAGAATTAGTAGGGGCAAAAACATTTCTGCCCCTCCGCTCAATATAATTTGCGGCAGGTTTTCCCTGCTTATGCAGATCACGCTCACGTTGGTTCCCTAGCAACGGTGGGGCAGAGTGCTCCGCTGCCCCACAGCAGAGACATAGGACAGGGAGCGCAGTCTGCAGTGTGAGCACACACATGCACACAAAGGAAACTACTCAAAAACAGCACTATAAGGAGTGTGAGTCAAGTTTGTTATATTTATACACGCCAATTTCACGATTGAATCACTGTTTTGTATTAAATATAAAAAACATTTTGCCACAACGTTCAGATGTTACGAGTATCTTGCACAACAGCACCACGTCCCTGCCCCTAATGTAGAAACGCCACTGGCTGTGGATAAAATTATGTGGGCCAGCTCATTCACAATTGACCCCCTCGGAGATGACGTAGCACATCTAACATTATGTTTACTCCAAGGTAAAAAGCTAACGTTAGTTAACATCAACGTTATCCTTATTTTAGTGTTAATAGCTACCATAACTGAAAAAAGAGACTAGCTACGCAATGGTAGCCAACTGACTTTAAATATATCAAAATCAAAATCTATTTCACCGGTTTCCGTGGTCTAACAATGCAACATTAATCGCATTCTTAGCTTTGGCTATCCGTAAAGGACGTCAGCTGTTATAGCTACTGTGTATGTTAGCTCTATCTAAAAAGGGACACAATAAATAAAACTTTAAAAGAAAAAATCGCTGTTCTCTAACAAACATGTTATACCCGCAATTTGTTTGTGGGAAGCCAAGTCCCAAGTAACGTTACCCAAACACCTGTTGCTGCTGTCTGTGCTAATGCTGGTGATAGTGGAGCTGCTTTTACATGCCGACCACCTCCAACTAAAATGTTAGTAAGCTAAAAACATGAATAATGCAATAACGTAATGGCCACTAAATAGACAAAGTATTGGAACATTTAATAGTTTGTGAAATAATATCAAACTCTAGCTTGAGCCATTTAATTTGAAACAGTAAATTTAATCTCACCTCAAATGTAAATTGACAGAATTTTTATTTAATACAAAAGAATGTCCACTTCCGTAGCGTGAAATCAATACTGTGCTGTTGTAACTAGGCATTTTAAAGCCAAAGCGAGCGCATCTAACGTTAGCTGGCTAGTTACCACTTAAGTCCAGTTTCAGCACAGTAGCTAGTTGGACATTTGGTTAGCGTACTAATATAAAAGACCATATGTTAGTGTTTGCAGATCTATTTTAAAAACGTTAACGTTCGCTAACGTCGAATAACATTAACGTTACCAGACTCCATCTCGTAAACAAACCGATGATAATAATGTCTTCATGAATGAGGTTTGCTATTTTATGCCAAGCCAGACAGTCCCTCTGCTGATGTCTGTTCCGTTAGGTGTCCACTGTCACTGTGGTAGCTATCTAACAAATGAGACAGCACGCTGTGATGGAAATAATGCTGCCTAGCATCATAAAATCTACATTGAATCATTTCAGCTAGCATTTAAACTGCACTACAAATATGAAATTGAATATCAATTTTTCCAAAAGGGCAGTAGCCTACTTTCATGGTTGAGAATGCCAGGTTTGCTTTGACGGACATAGCAACAGTTACTACTGTTGTTATCACGTGACTGACTGCGCTTAGCGGATCATATTTTTTTCTCCCCTCCGATATCCGATCCAGCGTTCTGGGCCGGTATCGGCCCGATACCGATGCCGTGGATTGGATCGGGACATCCTTAATTATTTTTGCCCGGAACCCATGAGGAGATTGTCTATTTATTTTGAATTTGCTGTAATAAAACGCTGGTGAAAATCGTAATTTCTCGCAGCGTGTGACATGCCTTTTTTAATAGTTTTTGGGTGAGGGGGTGTTAGCTGGTGTGAGAGGGTAAATTAGTTGAGCAGTGACATAACTGCCTGAAAAGTGTGCGTGTGTCTATATGGTTAGATGGGACAAGTTTTTGGTACCAGCCAGACACAATAAGTTCAGGTCCTCCAAATAGTTGAGTTATTGGCTTGTGCTAGTAGTAGTACGTTATTTGGTTTGTGCCGGTAGTAGTCTTTTTTATTTTGATTTTTTTTATTTACTCTGAACAATCCTGTATTGTGGACCTTCCTGACCTCCTCGCCAGTGTAGTTTTGACCTTGCATGTGTGCTTGTTTTGCATGATTCGAATTGAGCGACTGATCATGGAATAATACAGAGCATCGTTTCTGCTTTTACACTTCTATCCCTGTCTTTTTCTTTTTCTTTTTCCAGTATGATCTAGGACCCAGACCCAGGCCCTCTGCCTCCATACATTTATTTCTCTCTCACTGCCACTATGAAGTTAGCTTTATTGGTATGATGTGTGTGTGTATATACTGTATTGTCTATACATTGCCAAAGCATGAAAAATGCAACAAACATTGAATAGACCTTTAAACAAAATATAAACATGGAATAAAACATTCTGTTTAGAATATTAATTTGATGATGACAAAGGCATACAAAAGTAAACGCATCATCATTACGGTGTGTGTGTTTGGTGTTTTTGTGTGTTAGCCCATGCATAATTTAGCTTGTGTGCGCATGCTTTTGCCACCCTTTGCCTTGATAACAGCTTTGCACATTCTTGCCATTCTCTCAAACAACTTATGTGGTAAACAGGTATTCCACAGGTAAACAGGTGATGCCATCATGATTCTGTATAAAAGGATATCAAAAGACTCCTGATATCTTATTTCCAGGTACTCTTAGACGCAATACTATGACCTCTGCATTTGAATGGCTCTCTATGGGAAATGGGGGGGGCGGGACTAGATTAAGATGTAAATTACACGGGAATAGTATGGAACCCATGGTTGGCTAAATGACTAAGTCAACAAGGGTCTGAGGTATCAAACAAGCCTCAAACCATCACTCTGCTGACAGATATGCAGTAGATATGGATGGATCACTTTAAGGGTTGTTTCTCCTGACAAATCTTCCTATTGAACTCTATGGAAAAATAAGTCAGGAGAAGAAACCCTTCAAGTTATCCATCCATATCTACTGTATTTCTGGCAGCAGAGTGATGGTTTAAGGCTTGTTTGATACCTCAGACCCTTGTTGATTTACAGCCATTCAGCCAACCATGGGTTCCATACTATTCCCGTGTAATTTACAGCTTAATCTAGTCCCACCCCCCAATTCCCATAGAGATCCATTCAAATGCAGAGAGGTTATAGTATTGCTTCTAAGAGTACCTGGAAATAAGATATCAGGAGTCTTTTGATATCCTTTTATACAGAATCATGATGGCATCACCTGTATACCTGTGGAATACCTGTTTGACCTGTTTTTTTTCACAGAATGAATTAATTCTCTAAACTCCACACTGCTATTATTTTGAACACGCCCCTTTCAATGAATGAGTCAATTACTCAGAACAAGCAGCGTGACAGTTGGGTCTGTTGTTTTTCTATTACACTACTACATCTACAAGTAAATTATTTGCCATGCAGAAATATCACTACTACTAATAACGGTAGTTCATCAGGTTACTGATGTTGTACTGCTATTTTTTTTAACACCACTGTAAGTGCAGTGTGTGAATTATGGTAACTAGTATTGTGTGGGCCTCATATTTTCTGTTTTGTGGAAATATTGGATGGAATCTGGGTTAGAGTGTGGAATTTAAACAAACACGGAAGGCAACTGATTTGTGAGATTCTTTTGTAAATTATTTCACAAATAGCATTTGGTACTGTTTGAGCATTGGGTATACCATTTTGTGTATGCCTGAGCATGAAAGGGCGTACCTGTGCATCAGCATCCTCTGAGGCAAGACTTCCGCTGAGTTTGTAAAAAATCCAAGTCCAACATCCAGTTGGAAAAAATGAAGAAGCTGCGCCCCTTCCTCTGCAAGCAAGGGGGAGCCATGCCAGAGACCAATAAAAGCCTGTGTTACCGATAAAAGACAGTGTTGCACTGGCTTAGCTCAGAATTTCTGTTTAGAACACTTCCCGTCAGTCATTCTGTGGTGTCTCACTGTTTTGATAGTGTTGGGTCAAGATTTCCTCTGCGTTTGAAAGCTTAGACTTCAGAACATGACTGCAAGTGCTTGCTTGACTCTGCAGTTCAAAGTTTGGCCTGCCAATTATACAAAATGAAAGCCCCAGAATATGGAAAAATAAGTCAGGAGAAACAACCCTTGCCCCTGTCCCAACTTTTTTTGGAACGTGTTGCGGAATTAGCGTATCGAAAAATCAATAAAGTTGATAAGGTAAAACATGAAATATCTTTTCTTTGTACTGTTTTCAATTAAATATATGTAAAATAGAATTTACAAATCACTGCTTTCTGCTTTTATGTGCATTTTACATACTGTCCCAACTTTTTTGGAATTGTTTCAAATTGATGAAAAAAAGATATCAAAAGAAATTTGTTGTATGTGCGTACTGTAGCCCTGTCCCTTCAAAAAACGCTCGCTGCCCCTCCCCCCTGCTTCACACAAATGCGCATGCATAGATGGTCACACTAATACGCGAGTGCATCTCCGAGACTGTATGTCCTCACGATTCTGAGGAGATAAGACGTGGTTAATATGTTTGTGAAAGTTAAACCCTCTGTGGTTGCCTATAATATAATGGATATATTGTTCAAAAATCAAGCAAGCCAAGCTCTCGACTGTGTTACGATGTTAATTAATTAATACGCATTAGCTAATGTAACAACTTTGTACAACTTTAGCTAGCAAGCTAGTGGCTATAAAACATTTTAGCCGCAACTAGGCTAATGTTATCTCACTTGCTAACTTGAGAAGCAAAATAAAATATATACTAGTTTATGTATATTGTAGTATCTCATGGAAGATAATACAGACATCTCTATTCAAGGGAGATATCAGCACAATGTAACACAACCTGTTGTGTTCAGGACAGGGTTTCCCCATTTTCCTTCAGTGCAGTCTCAGTTTTTAACCATCTCTGGTGTTCCCCACTCGTTTGGCTTCCAAGTCATATAACAGGATCTACCTTTTTGAAGTACTTTGTTTACTATGAAAAGACATAGCTTAGAGAAGAGGAAGAATCAAGGTAGCAAACATTTACTAGCCAGCCAATCAGATTCAGAGGCTTTCTTGTCAATAAACAAGTGTTATTTTTATTTATTTCTTTTTATTGTAGGCTAGTTTTCAAGTTCAGTCCTACTTAAGACTGGGCTGCAGATTTGGGACAGAACAGGTTAACATGCATTGTGGTAGTTTCTGTATAGTCTTCTATGAACATTTTTCATCAGACTACGTTTGTTCATGTTAGCTAGCTGTCTATTCAAAAAAGTCGGCTAACCAAAATTGTATTTAGTTCACATGTTCCATTCCCCATGTTCCAATAACAAAAAACTGGATCTAGTCTTAAAATGTTTATCTCAAAGAGCACCACATTGATACATTTAGCTGTTGAACATTTATTCCGGGGGGGCATGCCCCCAGACCCCCCTAGACAGTTCAGAGTCCACCCACCACAGTTTCAGAAAATCCTGTGGGAAACACTGCCATATTATCTCACTCACTATGGCAGCCCCCCCCCCCCCCCCCCCCCCCCCCCCCCAAGTCCCTCTCCCAACACAATTGGGAGTTTATCCTTTGGGATTTGAGGATCAAAATTTCTCCATTTTGAATTTTTCTCTGTCTCAACCTAACCTGGCATACAGTGACCACATATTCTATCCTCCTTGGGTTCAATGATTTCTTTTGTCTGCCTTTTTCTTTAGCTAGACTGGTCACTATTTGGTCAGGATCTGGCCCTGCTTTGAATCTCTGAAGGTGAAGAGATACTCTGCCAAATCGTAGTCTTTTTAGGACCCAAAAGCATTTTCATCCCAAAGTTCCAAATAGGAGTGTTTGATTTGGTTCATGATTTGGTTTACCTTCATTTCAGTTTGGCCAATGGTGCTGGTTTGAAATAGATTTGTTGATTGATTTGATATGGGTTGATTCATTTTGGGATCAGCTGACAGAGGGGACTGGTTTTAGGGCTGAGCTCTTTGCCTTTGAGAGCCTCAAAGTTGAGTTATATGGACTTGAATGAAGATGTAGCTAAGATTTTAGGGATCTTTTTGGACTTGTATAATTGGTGGAAATTTGCCTAATTCTGCCCTGCTTGCATTTTCTGGGATTTTCCTTTGAATTTTCAATACCGGCTAGTTATACAGAATTTAACATGCAGGATCTCTATTGGTTTATTATCCCATTTAGTGTACTCTATTTTACTGAGTGAACCTCATCCCTCATCCCTCACACCCATATAATGCAATAGTCAAGATCGCACTGTGAAAAATCATACACCAAATTTTAATTTTTAAGCCATGGACTCCAAAAAATGCTTATTGTGCTTGTTATTAGAAACGCAAGCATGTAGTGTTCAAGTGATTATTGTAACTGTTGGCCTTTTGTATCAGCTATCTCTTGAACAAGAATATGCGCATTTATTTATTTTCCAAATATTTAAAATATTCACAGTTTTGAATTCTTGGTAATTGAATAAAAAATGTTAAATTCTAAAGTTTCTGACTACATAGATTTTTATTTTTACCTCCTGTTACTAGGGTTGTCACAAGATCCCATTTTCATATCGTCGATATGCCTTTAAGAAATATTGTGATATTCAATATTATCGTTCGTATATAATTATAGTGGATTAATGGCAACGTGAACAGAAGTAGGCTAATTACCACGTGTGGCAGCATTGAGTTCGAATTGCAGTAGCCTTAACGTTGCTTCTGGAGCCGTGTACTTTTTGGCCAATCGTTTCCCGTTTCAGAAACCGAAATAAAATTTTAAAAAAAAAGAATGGTTATGCTATATTCATTTTAAAAACAGAAATTGAAATCGAGAATCAAATAGATCGTTTTAGATCTGTGTATAAATGAATAACAACTGCAACATCCCTGTCACTCATCGCACAAAACTGTTTTTTTTTCTCGTAACTTAGTAGTGGCTAGACACTTCATAGATCGCTCCAAAATTAACGTGATGACAAACATGATGACGATGAGCGGGCCGTTGCGATGCAATGTTTGCTGCTATGTCTGCATATGACAAATTTTGTATTGCCATCTCCTGTAGGCTCTCATAGGCATAATGTTATAATGCACTCATAATGACTGTGTAGTTAGCGTAAATTTTTGTATGGGAAATGTTTGTTGTATTCCCATCCTTAGTTGTGACGACTTTTTAATGCATTTACGGCATGTTACCTCGTCGACATTTGCCGGTTCTCCGTTATCATTGGGTTTGTAGCCGAAAAATTCCCAGATTGGCGAAGTGGTGTTTTTCTTTGAAACGATATCAGCCATCTTCTCTCGCTTTCTCTTAACTAATGATGACGATCAGTCACAAGATGGGAGAATACATTGACACCATGGCTGTTACATCTATTGCACTAGCCCCCTCTGCAAGGACGAAAGCAAATGATCAGACGTTGTGATTTGATCCTACATCCTACCTTACACTAACTTTCCACGGAAAATTGGAAAGTATGTAATAACCATCCTCAATCTGCTGTTAACATTGCACATCCGATAATTAATTTGTACCAGTATACGAATAGGCTAATGGTAACAAAATAATAAATACAGAGCAAATAATAACCAAATATTTAAAAAAAACAAACAAAGCATACAGAATTTGTTGCGAGGCATCAGAACTAAAATAGAAAATGGAGCGGGAAAGGACGCAACACACAAATTTGTCGGGACATGCAGTAATGCAAATATTTTAAGTTATACAAATTTTGAAATATAAACAGGCATATTATTTCTGACCAATATTATTATTTGAAAGTATGTATGCATGTTTTATCCTTAGAATAGCAATAATAATAAAAATTTTAATATATATTTTTTTAAATATCGTGGCTATAGATAGTCATCTCTGCGATATTTTCAAATATGTCCAATATTATTGGATATCGTGACAACCCTACCTGTAACGGTTCTCTCAGTTTGACGTTTACGTTTACCATGGCCATATTTGGTCAGAACTAATTGAATAAGCAGTGAATGACTGTCTAACACTTCCAGAGGAAAAAAAATTCACCCAGCAGATTTTCCTCCTGAAACAGAAAACCGAAAAAAAGGTCTGCAGATTCCATCTGGGCTTGCCTATAGGCAATACAGGCTCCTAGAATGCCCAGCAAAAATAGGTTGTGTTCAGTACAAAAAAAGCTGCAAGTATTACAATTTACATGAAAAAAAAAGTGTAACATCCTTTAGTTTGGGGCATTTCATCGGGTCATATTGACCTGTAACAACACAAATGGCAGTAAAATGCTAATGCTAATATCATTTAATAATAAACAAAATACACTTAACATTGACCGCTAAAGCCTTGAAATAAATGGTTCTGAACTAATCCAGTTTGTTTGTCGGAATACAAATTATTATTTGTAATATAAGGGTGAGTGTGTCTTACAATTAGGTTATATTATACACTGCCTGGCCAAAAGAAAAGTCGCACACTCTAATATTTAGTTGGACTGACTTTAGCTTTGATTACGGCATGCATTCGTCGTGGCATTGTTTCAGCATTGTTTTTTCAATTCAATTTTATTTATATAGCGCTTTTCACAGACGACTGTCACAAAGACGCTTTACAGAACAGAAAGGGGAGGACTAGGGGGAAATGGGAAATGCCAGCTCTAAGCCAGCTCTAAGCCCCCAGATAGCAGAGGTAAAAAACTCTCTAGTAGGGAGAGAAAACCCTCATACTGTGGTGAGAAAAAACTCCCCGATGGGAAGAAATCTCGAGAGGAACCCAGCCATTGGGGGGATGCCCATCCTCCACTGGCCTATGGGTTGATTATTTCATAGGGAGGTATTCTATTCTGATGACTCCGTCATGTAGAGATCAGCAGTGGCAGGTGGGGGGCTCCTAGCTGGTCTTGGGCTGGAGCTCCGGGCCAGGAGGGGGCCGGGGGAAGGGCGCGAGAAACTCGGGAAACTTGGGCTAGAGCTCCGGGCAGGTGCCCAGAGCAGGGAAGAGGAAAAAATAAAAAAACATTGTTAGGGGGTTCAGATGGTAGCAGAACCGGCACAGCAGGAGAGACAGAGGTGCCTGCGTACGATAAGGAAACCCCGGCAGAATAAGGTTATGGCAGCATAGCTAAGGGCTAAACAGAGGCAGGGGCCAATACAGCCATGAGGGCAGGCTTGGGACAGTCACCACCAGACCATGACCGGTACAGCTTAACACAGCACTACCAATATTGATCCAGTGTCAGCACTGACCACTCAGTCCACCAGAGACTCTATAGCTAATGCCAGCCACCCACTCCTGCCCCTCAACTAAAGGACAGACTAAAAAGATGGGTTTTTGATAGTGTCTGCACCCCGAACATGAGCAGGCAATTTGTTCCATAGGAGAGGAGCACGATAGGAAAAGGCTCTACCACCTATGGTACTTTTAGCTATTCTAGGAATAACAAGGAGGCCTGCGCCCTGCGAACGGAGCGTTCGTGAGGGATTATAAGGGAAAAGTAAATCACTTAAATATAAGGGGGGCAAGCCCATGTAAGGCTTTAAAGGTAAGTAACAGAATCAAAAGCATGGACTAGCTTTTCAGCATCATGTAGGGACAGTATTTTTCGAATTTTTGAGATATTCCTCAAGTGATAGAAAGCAACCCTAGAGATGTCTTTAATGTGTGTATCAAATACGAGATCTGGATCAAACGTAACACCAAGATCTTTAATGACAGCACTTGAAGTGATTGAAATTCCATCAATGTTAGGCATATAGCCAGATAGTTTGCATCTCAGGGACTTGCAAAAATGACCAAAGTTGTTTTGAAATGACCTTTTCTATTATTTTAGAGAGGAACGGAAGGTTCGAGATAGGCCTATAGTTAGACAAGTCGTTCATATCCAAGTTTGGCTTCTTAAGAAGGGGTTTGATGACTGCAAGTTTGAGAGTCGGTGGTATATGTCCAGAGGCTAAAGAAGCTTTGACAATATGCAACAGTGGTGTTCCAATCACTGGCAGTAGCTCCTTCAGTAGCTTCGTTGGGATAGGGTCTAGAAGACAGGTAGAAGATTTTGAAGAATTTACTATAGTATTCAATTCAGTGAGATATATTGGAGCAAAGGAGTTCAGATAGGCCACCCGTCCATCTGAAGATTCTGCATCCAAGTGTTGAGTGGACGGAAGGGCAGACCCTGTATGAGGGGTGGTAGAAGAACTTTGAATCTTGTCCCTGATTTTTATAATTTTGCAATCAAAGAAATTCATAAAGTCATTACTACTAAATGGGATTGAAACACAGGGATCAACATGATTCTTAGTCAGTCGGGCAACAGTGTTAAACAGGTGCCTAGGATTGTTTCTATTTTCATCTATCAAAGTAGAGAAATATAAGGAACGCGCTGTGATAAGGGCGTGTTTATAATAGAGAAGGCACATCCAAAAGCCTTTCAGTGGGGTTAAGGTCAGGACTCTGGTGTCCAATTCATGTGTGAAAATGATTCGTCATGCTCCCTGAACCACTCTCTCACAATTTGAGCCTGATGAATCTTGGCATTGTCGTCCTGGAATATGCCCATTGATGGGATAACCGAGTCATTCAGAACATTCAGGGACTCATTTTATTGCTGCATAATGTTGCTGAGCCTAGACCTGACCAATTGAAGCAACCCCAGATCATAATACTGCCTCCAGAGGCTTTTACAGTGGGCACTATGCATGACTGGTGCAACGGCGACTTTTTTTTTGGCCAGGCAGTGTATATATAAGTTAATGTGGTGGGCTTGGGGGGTGTTGTGTCCATATTTTCTGTTTCTTCTTTTTGTATCAAAATGCTGACACCTCTTGAAATACATGTATTTTGCACTGTTTTCCTTAGGATTTTGGCTGTTTATCAACAAAATAACTGCTATTGCTTGGTATTATAATGTTGTACTTTGCAAACCAACAACTCTTGAATATAACAATCCATGTAGGTATTTATATACTGTATTTACATGTAAGTAAATACTGACAACCAGATGCTGAATTAAGTACCGTCTTGATCAGTAGACAGTCAGCTTGTGTATACCAAATATCCAGCAAATAAAAAGATGTATACAAATTACTTCCAGCATTTTTGCACATCTTGACATTTAACTCAAGAGTCTAAAGCAACATGGAAAGGCATGTTGCTTTATTTACATTATATTAAAAAAACTATTGGGGAATTGTTTTCATTTCAGGTGCTGTCAGAGCCTTGGCGCCTGTCCACCAGTCAGACTCCAGTTCAGCAGGTGGAGCTCTTTGATCTGGTCAACCATCCAGAGTACATTTCATGTGGAGGAGGTTTCGGTCCGGTCAGTACTTTGCTTTTGTCTCATTACATTACTTAAAAATTTTAGTCTAAAAATAACAAGAGCTTGAAGGAATGTAGACCTTTAAATTTCTGCTTTGCTTTCGTGTCATCTTTGGAGGTAAAATTGGCTGTGATTATAAATTAAAAAAATTTGTTAATCTCTCTGTCTCTACTTCTTCTAGGTGGCAGATGATGGCTATGGTGTGTCCTATATTATAGTAGGAGAAAACATGATCAACTTCCACATCTCCTGCAAGTACTCCTGTGCACAGACTGTGAGTATGCTTGATCGCACAATATAGAGTGCCCACCATAATGTCTGGGACAGACATATTTTCTTCTTGATTTGGCTCCAAAAATTTTTATGTGTAATTAAACAATTCAAATGTGGTTAAAGTGTAAATTCTCAGCTTTTATTAAAGGATATTTTATACATTTTGGATTCAATATAGAGAAAACCTGCACACCTGTCTAGTCCTGTAGCAGGTGCAGTGGAGAATAAAAATGTCTATAGAATATAGAAAAGAACTCCACGCAACACTGCATTACAAAAATAAAGCTTTTATTTCAACATTTTGACCCAAGGGGCCTTCATCAGAACAAACTTGGGTCGAAACTTTGAAATAAAACACATTTTGGATTCACCATGTAGAAATTTCTGATTGCCACTGGCTTAAAGGGTAATTCCACCGAAAAACAACATTAACCTTTTTTAGCAGATGAAGGCACAACTAATTAAGTATCTCTTTGTGGCTGGCCAAAATATTTTCTGTACTGAAATATACACAGATAAAGACGAAATTCTGGTAGAGATATGTCTTCTGCATTTTTGCCCGGACGCAGAGCATGCGGGCCTAAACAAGTGAATCTCGTTGGCTGGCTAACTGGCTGGCTGCCTGATGTTGAAAGCGAATGTGTAAATTTTGAGTAATTGCGGTAATAGTTTGCTGTCTAACTCCCCATCCCCTTTTACTACTAGCCTACAAGTTGTAGCACCCAAAAATCATGAATGAACAACTGTGGATATGTTTAAAGATACAGGTCAATTGGCTGAAATGTATAATCTTTCTCGTAGTCGTTATCACCCAGTCAATATTGTTTCACCACCGGGAGGTGGACTTCATTGGTATTGAACTTTTACTCACAACTTTTAACTTTGAAAGTTAGGCCAGATAGCTACTAGGGGTGTATCCGGAGCCGAATACCCTATTCGGGAAAGCATGGGGGGGGGGGGGGGGGGTGGGGGACCAGAGGGAGAGAGAGAGGCACTAATTCGGCACAGCTAGCTATCTGCCAGAGATTTAATTCATTGAGATAGCCCCTATCAAAATCAGCATTATAAAACCAAACTGTTTTTAGAAACCTGTGAAAAATTCCTTCACTTTTTTGTTGACAAGATTGCGACTATTAGAGCACACATCTCACTCCCTTCTTATGACCCATCCATCACTGTCACTTGCTCTGCTGTTTTTAACCAATTTGAGCCTGTGTCTCTCCCTTTTAAGGGAAATTATTGGTCATATGAAACCATCAGCTTGTCTCACAGATGTTGTTCCCCCCTTACTTTTTAAAGGAGATTTGTGAGACTATTGGACCAAACACCCAAACAATTATGAACAGCAGTCTTGCTTCAGGTGTTGTGCCAACTAATTTTAAACATGCAGTAGTGCAACCATTGATCAAAAAACCTAATCTGGACACCTCAGTCCTCTCCCATTTTAGACCAATCTCCAAACTCCTATTTCTTTCAAAAATTCTGGAGAAAATTATACTCATACAACTGCAGTCTTTTTTAGACATACATGGCATTCTTGAGGTGTTCCAGTCTGATTTTAAAGCCCTTCACAGCACTGAATCTGCGCTTTTAAAAGTTTTTAACAATCTTTTATTGGCTACTGACTCCGGGGCCATTCTTATGCTTTTAGATCTCACAGCTGCATTTGACACAGTACACCATAATATCCTCATCTCTCGCCTGGAGTTGCACTGTGTTGGCATTAAAGGCACGGCTCTGGAGTGGTTCAGGTCTTATTTGTCTGACAGACGTTTTTCTGTTAGCCTCGGTGACCCTGTATCCTCCTCGGCGCCTCTCCCTTGTGGAGTCCCTCAGGGTTCTATTCTTGGGCCAATCCTATTTTCCCTCTACTTGCTCCCCTTAGGGTCCATTCTCAGAAAACATGGCATCTCGTTCCACTGTTATGCAGATGACACTCAAATTTATCTGCCTTTGAAACGGAAAGATGCAAACTCTTTAAAACCTTTGTTGGACTGTCTCAAGGACATCAAAGCTTGGATGGCCTTATATTTTTTAAGCTTTAATGAAAATAAAACTGAAGTCTTGATATTTGGACCCAGTGGTGCCAGTGATGCCCCTCATATGGACATGTGTTCCCTGGAACCATATGTAAGACCCACTCAGGTCCGCTGACCAGTTGCTTCTGGTTGTCCCAAGGTCAAGGTTGAAGCACAGGGGAGATTGTGCCTTTACAGTGGTAGCCCCCAAACTCTGGAACGAGTTGCCTCTGCATGTTAGGCTGGCCCCTACACTGCCTGTTTTTAAATCCCGTCTTAAAACACATTTTTATTCCTTGGCTTTTAACTCAGTATGAGAGTAGCATTTCTGTCTTGTTTGTCTGTTAAACTGGTCTTTGTGCTTTTATTGTATTGTTTATGGCTTTTGTTATCTTGATTGTACAGCACTTTGGTCAACTATTGTTTTAAATGTGCTTTATAAATAAAAATAGTATTATTGTTATTATAATGTTTATAAAGATATTTTTCTAACGTATTACTCTAGATCAGGAAGGTCTCCTGTATGTTATTGATAGACTAGCGTATGTTACATTAACGTTACAAGTCCACAGTGTGGATTCATTGCGAGTTGAATGTTAAACAATTTGGGTAGAAACAAGCATTCACAGAATCCGTGATATAGGCTAAATATTGATTTTAATTAAGTTACCACAGTGCGATTGTCGCGAATATGTAGCCTACCTACAAGTGAATCCACTTTTGATGTTGTTTTCTCTCCACCCATTAACAGCGCAGCAGCCGAGAGCTGGCTCTAGTTAGCAAGCTAACATGTTCAGTAAGCTGAAAGTTTAGTGAATGAGACGGATAGTGGGTTGGAAACAGATATTTCTCTCGACTCCACTAGGCAGTCTGTCATTAATTTTCTCGTATGGAGGGCGAAAGCGAGTGGCTGGCTAGCTACGCTGATTGTAGCTTGCTCTGCTGCAAGTGCAAGTTGCGCCAAATCTCAGTGCTCAACGCTGCGAAAAGGCTAACGTTAATGCCAGTGGGCTCAGTCCTGGCATTAGCACTGTCACTGCTGTCACACAAATGACACAAGCACACCCACACAGACCCTCGCCTCCCGCTTCGTGTAACCTACAATCTGTAATATGTTTAACCATCGTGAATTTCACATAATAACCATTTCACCTTTCATTTCACATAGCGCAAAAACAAAACGAGAGTGCAGGCTGAGCTAGCTAGGACCAATACAGGGGCTGAAACCATTGAGGTGTGGGGGAGTTTCCAAGTTCATATAGGGTCATTCCGTGTCAAATCAACCAGTTTTCTGAAAAGTTCCTGTATGACCCGCTCAGATTTTGATGAAACTCCATCATAATAATCCATTGTGTGAAAAATGAACACACACAAAAAATTATACGACATGTAGTTTCTGAGATATGGCCTCCTGAAATTTGCTCAAAACCTCCGTCTTTTTCCGACTTTGGAAGCTTATAACTTGGGATTGATAATAGCTATAGATCTGAAACTTGGTATCCTAACTTACTTTCTTCCAGATTGCAAGAATATGACATCAGATTACTTGTACCCCCTTCCCTTTTCAAGTTATATGCACCCAAAATAGCCACTTTGTTCAGTCGCACATGTTTTTGGTGATTTTCGAGGTCACCCTGTGCCCATACGAGTGGACATATACAGTCAAGCCGGAAAGTCTCCCCACCCCTTTCACCTTCTCCACGTTTTATTACGTTACAGACATATTCTACAATAGATTGAGTTAATTTTTTGTCTCAAAATTCTACACAAAATAGCCCATAATGACAAAGTGAAAACAGGTTTTTAGACATTTGTGCTAATTTATAAAAAATCTAAATGTTAAATATCATATGTACACAAGTGTGCACACCCTTTGATATGGCACCCAAAAGTGAGCTGAGGTGCATTTTGTTTCCACTGATACTGCTTGAGATGTTTCTACAACTCAGTCCACCTGTGATAAATTCAATTGATTGGACATGATTGGGGATTGCCAACACCTGCCTATATAAGGTCCCACAGTTGACAGTGCATGTCAGAGCAAACTCCAAGCCATGGGGTCAAAGGAATTATCTGCAGACCTCAGAAACAGGATTGTGTCAAGGCATAGATCTGGAGAAGGGTACGGAAAAATCTCTGCAGCTTCACAGGTCCCAAAGAGCACAGTGGCCACCATCATTCGTAAATGGAATAAGTTTGGAACCACCAAGAATCTTCCTAGACCAGGCTGCCCGGCCAAACTGAGCAATCGGGAAAGATGGGCCTTGGCCAGGGAGGTGAGCAGGAACCCGAGGGTCACTCTGACAGAGCTCCAGCGTATCCTTGTGGAGATGGGAGAACCTTTCAGAAGATCAACCATCCAGGCAGCACTCCACCAATCAGGCCTTTATGGTAGTGGCCAGACGGAAGCCCTTCCTTAGTAAAAGGCACATCACAGCCCGCTTGGAGTTTGCCAAAAGGCACCTAGAGGACTCTCAAACCATGAGAATCAAGATTCTCTGGTCTGATGAAACTAAAATGGAACTTTTTGGCCTGAATACCAAGCGTCACGTCTGGAGGAAACCAGGTACCGCTCATCACCTGGCTAATACCATCCCTACGGTGGCAGCATCATGATGTGGGGATGTTTTTCAGCAGCGGGAACAGGGCGACTAGTCCTGATAGAGGGAAAGATGAATGCAGCTAAGTACACCGAGATCCTTGAAGAAAACCTGCTCCAGAGCGCTCTGGACCTCAGACTGGGGCGAAGGTTTACCTTCCAACATGACAACGACCCGAAGCACACAGCCAAGAGAACAAAGGAGTGGCTTCGGAGAAAGTCTGTGCATGTCCTTGAGTGGCCCAGCCAGAGCCCAGACCTGAATCCAATTGAACATCTGTGGAAAGAGCTGAAAATGGCTGTGTACCGACACTCCCCATCCAACTTGACGGAGCTTGCAAGGATATGCCAAGAGGAATGGGCAAAAATGTCCAGAAACAAGTGTGCCAAGCTCGTAGCTTCTTTCCCAAGATGCCTTGAAGCTGTAATCGCTGCCAAAGGTGCAGCAACCAAGTATTAGGCTAAGGGTGTGTACAGATATGTAACCCCTAAATAACCTATTTTTGTCAGTAAAATAATATTGCATATTTTCTAAAAACCTGTTTTCACTTCGTCCTTATTGGCTATTGTGTGTAGATGTTTGAGGCAAAAAATTAACTCAATCTATTGTAGTATAAGTCTGTAACGTAATAAAACGTGGAGAAGGTGAAAGGGATGGGGAGACTTTCCGGCTTGACTGTACATCCCATATCACAGATGTATTATCTATAGGTGTATCTCTATGGTCACAAGCAAGTACAGGCTAATCAATTCATTTGTAAAGGAATGACTTCCATCCAAAGTTGGGTCCGGGTGAAAAAAGGTAAAAAATACAACCGTCTGTCTTGTTAATGGATCACCATGTGGACACTTAAAACTTTTTCTGAAATTTACAGCAGTTAAACAGATATATTAGATCTACTCATCAACCAAAGTCCAAGATAATGTGTGGGCTAACTGTTAATGCTGATATGTCTGAATTAACGTACTGTAGCCGTTAATGAACTCGGCGGATCGCTACTTTTAATTTATTTGAAGAAATCAACAACATTGTTTGGTGACAGTCGAGAAACAAAATCTAATATATGGTCACCCTATACAGTCGGCTACAAAAGAAACTAGATGACTGCTCTGATGATAATAACTATAGTAACATAATTTGTATTATAGTACAACAATAAACGACTTGTAGGCACCGCATTGGAGTCATGTTTGCACTTTAGAAGGCAGTGACCCTTGTGACGACATTCTCATCTGAACTTTCTAATGATATGTTCTAATCCCATATTTGTGATGGTACGCTTTTGGGCCAGTTCTGGAATGATCACATATTTGTGATGGTACGCGCGAAAGGGTTAAAAGCAGGGGTCGCCATGCCTAAATTTCTAGTAATTACGGTAAAAAGGCGGCAGCAAAATAATCATTCATTACAAACAACCGATCAGACCTAAACCACCCACATAACAGACAACGTATGTAGGCTATTTGTGGGTGTCATAAGCTACTGTTGGAATTGATTTGTTCTGTCCAGACACTGCGGTTCAGTAAACATTCTATTTTGGAGAGGAGTGCAGACGAGCAAACTCCAAGTAGATCAGAGGATATTGTTCTTGAGCAAATGAAAAAACTTGTGAGAATGCTGTCAATGTGTGCATTCTCTGTGTACAGAAAATGTCAACAGGTCATTAATACAACTTCAACTCTCCATATAGGCTAACAAAACTATTAATAAATTAATATTTTATGAACTAATGTGGTATCTAAACAAAAATATGCGATGTCCATTTTTATCACAATATACAGATCCTTTCCAAAAAATTTGAATATCATGGAAAAGTTTTTTTTTTCTCCATAATTCCATTCAAAAAGTGAAACTTTTCATAGATTATATATGATTACACACAACGTGAAATATTTCTAGCCTTTGTTTAATTTTTCATAATTTTGGCTTACAGCTCCAGAAAACCCCCAAAACAGTATTTCAAGAAATTAGAATAGTGTGTCGAAAATCAGCATTTACTTCAGTTATTTCAGAGAATGAGTGGAGTGGCTTGATTCGAGGAATCCGACAGTTGTAGCCCATGTCCCGGATACGTCTGTACGTGGTGGTTTTTGAAGCACTGACTCCAGCCTCAGTCCACTCCCTCTGCATCTCCACCAAATTTTGGAATCGTCTTTGCTTGACAATCCGCTGAAGCCTACGGTCATCTCTTTTGCTTGTGCACCTTCTCCTGCCACATTTTTCCCTTCCACTAAACCTTCTATTGATATGCTTGGACACTGCACTCTGTGAACAGCCAGCCTCCTTAGCATTGACCTTTTGTGGCTTACCCATCTTCTGGAGGGTGTCAATGATGGTCTTCTGGCCAATTGTCAAGTCTGCAGTCTTCCCCATACTGAACCAAACTGAGATAAACTTTGCAGGTGTTTTGAGTAAATTAGATGATAGTGTGACACTCAGTCTAAAACATTAATTCTCTGAAATAACTGAAGTAAATGCTGATTTTCGACACACTATTCTAATTTCTTGAAATACTGTTTTGGGGGTTTTCTGGAGCTGTAAGCCAAAATTATGAAAAATGAAACAAATAAAGGCTAGAAATATTTCACTTTGTGTAATGAATCTATAATCTATGAAAGTTTCACTTTTTGAATGGAATTATGGAGAAAAAAAAACTTTTCCATGATATTCTAATTTTTTGGAAAGGATCTGTATATAAGCTTGCGGAGTGGTAACGTCCTAATAGTGCTCGTCACTCATTAAATTACGTCAGCATACTCTGACCCTCACACCTTTGAGAATCAGATGCACTCCGTCGCCCCGGTATACAGGCCAACCTGTATTCTCCAGAACAATATCCGCCGTGCCTGTCAAATGTTCCTCACTAGCTGCATACAGGTGTCCGGGCTGAGCTAGGCTTGCCTAGTCTTGTTGGAAAAACTACAGTGCTGTCAGTGGGCGTGTAAGTTACATTGTCACATAGGCGGAGCCAGCGCACATCACTGACATCGCACATAAACTGTAAGCGCTCTTGGCCATTGTAGTTCACAGAAAAGCAGGTACCTGGTACATGTGCAGTAGTTTGGGGCTATATCTCTCTACAGGTAGAAAGTTGGCTGAGAGCTCATTTTAATCAGAGCTACTTTTCTACAAATCAAATCATTTTACCCTTCATTACCCTTTAATTTCTGGGAAATTACAGGAGCCTATTTTTTATTTTTTTTAAAGACTACAGTATTGGAAGAACACCTTACCCTCAAACTCACTGATGTGACTATTGGACTGAATATGGATATTGGAGCATCATAGTAAATTGGGAACCTACTCCGCAAATGCAAGTTATCCAAGTCGATGAATAAACGATTCTAATAAATAATCTGTGCTACATCACCTTTCCTTTAAACACTCGGTAATCTTTTGGGAACTGAGGACACTAATTTTTGTAGTTTTGAAGGCAGAATTTTGTCCCATTCTGCTTGATATGACTTCAGCTGCTCAACAGTCCGGGGTCTCCGTTGTCCTATTTTGCGCTTCATAATGCGCCACACATTTTCAATGGGAGACAGGTCTGGACTGCAGTGCTATGAAGCCATGCTGTTTTAACACGTGTAGAATGTGGCTTGGCATTGTCTTGCTGAAATAAGCAAGGACGTCCCTGAAAAAGATGTTGCCTACATAGCAGCATATGTTGCTCCAAAATGCATATGTACCCTTCAGCGTTAATGGTGCCTTCACAGACGTGCAAGTTACCCATTCCATGGGCACAAACACACCCCTATACCATGACAGACGCTGGCTTTTGAACCTTACGTTGGTAACAATCCGGATGGTCCTTTTCCTCTTTGGCCTGGAGAACATGACGTCCATTATTTCCAAAAACTATTTGAAAGGTGGACTCGTCAGAACTCGTCAGAGACGTTTCCACTTTGCGTCAGTCCATCTCAGATGAGCCAGAGCCCCTAGAAGTCGGTGGCGTTTCTGGATGTTGTTGATATATGGCTTACGCTTTGCGTAGTAGTCTTAACTTGCATTTGTAGATGCAGCGATGAACTGTGTTTACTGACAGCGGCAGAGTTCGAGAGTCGTTAAAAAAATTACTTGCGACTTGACTTGGACTTAGCTGAATTGACTTGTGACTTGCACTTAGAGACTCATGGCACAATGTTAATGAAAGGCCAATTTTTGTCAGTATTTTCTTATATTCCTTTGTGGGACTACTGAATTTTCTTCTATATTTTTGTGATTTCCAAGCTAACGTATAACTAGTATGTTCACAAAGCATGAGCGCTGCATTAGGCTACTTCGCGTTGGTTAAAATGTATCCATGGTACGCATGTGTGTGCATGCGTGTCTGTCACAGAACTGTTCTATGGTGTCCATGCTATCATCATTTTGAGCGCCATGTCTGCAAGCGATGCACTACGCGTGATTGCGTTTGGATATAAAATCGAGGCTACCAAACTACAACGAACGAAAGAATGGCCGTATGCAAAATGTGTGGAAGAAAGATCTCCGACAGAGCATGCAGAATTTCAAAGTTTAGGCTATTAGGCGTTTGAAACCCCACCAAGCGAAGTTAGTAGGCTAAATCATATTCCCCGCTCAGTGATCACTGATCAGATTTTGCTAGCTAACACTATCATCATAGTTGGTTCGGAAGCTCTCAAGACAGTTAATGCTAGCTAAGTAGCAAGTTATGTAGTGGTGCGTCTACAGTGCACATCTGCAGGGAAGGATTTACCGTATACTCTAAATAGTTAGGTATTAGACGCCAGCAGCCATACCACTATGCTATCTGCGCCTGTTGAATGGCTGAAGCTAAGCAGGTTGTGGGCTTTGTTAGTACTTGGATGGGAGACCTCTGGGGAAAACCAAGTTGCTGCTGGAAGTGGTGTTGGTGGGCCAGTAGGGGGCAGTCTTCCCTCTGGTCAAATAAACCCCAATGCCCCAGTGTAGTGATGGGGACACTGTGCTGTAGGAGATGCCTTCTTTCGGATGAGACGATAAACCGAGGTCCTGACTCACTGTGGTCATTAAAGATCCCATGACACTTATCGTAAAGAGTAGGGGTTTCGCCGGTGTCCTGGCTAAACTCCCAACTCAGGCTCATTCAATCTGCCACCTAATCATCCCCCAGTTTAATTGGCTAAAAAAATTATTCTCTCCCTCTCCACCTCAGCTGATGTGTGGTGAGCATACTGGCGCAAAATGGCTGCCGCTGCATCACCCAGGTGGGTGCTACACATTGGTGATGGTAGAGGCGAGTTTCCCCCTCATCATTGTAAAGCACTTTGAGTATTGAGAAAGGCGCTATATAAATGCCATGCATTATTATTATTATAGTGATTCGTCTTAGTATCGATCAGTGTAATGGGGGACATGCAGCAACCAATTAAATTATGTTTTGTGTGTGTCGCCAAGTAGGCTACTGAGTCCAGTGTTCTGACCAATTCGGCAAAAGAGAGGTCACTATGATAGAGGTCAAAGAGGAAGGCTTGATCATAAAAGTTTCTAAAATTCCTATTAATTACCACACGTGGAATCGACTTTTTCTGTCTAACATCCCTTATGCAAGCGATTAGGCAGTGATCACTGATACCAAGGTCAAACACACATTGATTACATATTGTTACAAAGGATAAGATCAAGTAAGGTAGATTTATCCATTATTTTAAGATTAGGATGTGTTGGTTCTATAATTAATTGCGATAAATAAAAATTTTAAGGTTATTAGATATGTCGCTTAGCCAGTCTAGGTTGAAGTCACCCAATATCACCATCTCCGAGTTAACAAAAGGAGAAAGTAGCTCTGCTAACTTATCTAGAGAATCGGCTGGGGCCGAGGGAGGCCTATAGATTCGATCACAATTGTTTCGGCAAATATCGAGCTTCAACGCAATAAATTCAAAGTACTTGGTCACTGAAATATAATTTAAAAATTTTCGACTATAGATGTTATAGCCGTTTATGGTTACAGTTAAATCATCAGTTTTTCTGCTTAGCCAGGTTTCCGTGACAATAAAGACATTGGGATCAGTTTGTGAAATAAGAATGTTTATGATCCAATTTCTGATGGCTTAGAAAGCTTCTGGCATTGATATGTAATAAACCTAAACCTTTTCTGTTTTTAAATGCAAGACGGTCAGTTAGACTATTATCAGAAGATACGGGCTGTGAAAGAGGGAGATGGCTTACTGTAACTATTTGGTACTGGGATATTTGTATTTGTGGTCCGAACCGCTAATAAATTAGATGCATTCAAGTTGAAGCATAACATTTATTTTGCCTATGGCTAATTAAAACAGGAATTTATAAAGCACATGGTGGATCGGACTCACCGGACGTCAGATGCTAAAAACCTTGCAGCAGTTTAAAACAAGCTCTATGTTCATGGCTAAAAGACGGGAACCAGCCCAGTTGGGGTGGAGACAGTCAAATTTAAAAAGTTCACTTCTGTACCAGAAAGTAGCAAAATTGTCCACAAATTGTACACCTTGAACACCACAGTATCCTTTTAGCCAGAAGTTGACGGATTCGACTGAATTTAACATCGCCAAAGCGAGGGACTGGCAGTGGGCCAGAGATGATGCACTGTTTACCGGAATCCAGGAGAGTGTCGATAACAGTGATAAAATCATTCTTGAAATTCTCTGATAGCTGAAGCCT
Organism: Synaphobranchus kaupii; assembly: GCA_029718625.1. Classification (NCBI taxonomy): domain Eukaryota; kingdom Metazoa; phylum Chordata; class Actinopteri; order Anguilliformes; family Synaphobranchidae; genus Synaphobranchus; species Synaphobranchus kaupii. Next base: position 47,536,353 of record CM056379.1, on the reverse strand, counting down.
GATATAATTTAATCCAAAATGGACAATGATAGTGGACATAACATCAGATAGCCATCCGCTTTGCACCGTCACTTCAGCTAAGCCAACCGTCCAGACTCAAGAACACATTTTGAGGAGACAACATTGTTTCCAGTAATTATCTATTCACCAGCTACATCGATGTGAATGTGGTTTAGAACATTGTTTCCAGCATCAAGTTTGCAAAGCTGTACCTGGCTGTGTAGCATGCAGTGCCATATTTTTACTGCAACATTGGACTGTGATTCCAAACACTTTAAATAAACCAGTACAACACGCGACAGCTTTACTTAATTTCTTTGAAGGCACAAGTGTAGAATCACGCATCTTACAAGTTGATACAACTTATGATTGATTACAAAAGTACACAATTCTTCATGGATCTAGGCTCTTAAATAAATGAATGTTAATAATTTAATTAATAATAAATTAATAATGATTTAAAGCCCCATTATCTTCAACTGTGCAATAATCACAATTACTCTACCCTTCATCCTTAAAATCTAATATTAATGGAATTTTTAAAATTGTGATCTTAAGTGATAACTTTTCTCAAAATGACTTTGGCACAACTCTGGACTACGGTTTTCCAAAGTATTCCTGAGCCCATGTGGTTATATTCATTACAGAAGCATGTCGGTTTTTAATGCAGTGCTGTCTGAGGGATCGAAGGTCACAGGCATTCAATATTAGCTTTCCGCATTGCCCTTTTTGTAGCAACCCCAATTCCAAAAAAGTTGGGACAGTATGTAAACTGCAAATAAAAGCAGTAAGCAGTGATTTGTAAATTCTCCTTTACATATATTTAATTGAGAACAGTACAAAGAAAAGATATTTACTATTTTACCATATCAACTTTAGATTTTTGTAAATATATGCTAATTCTGAATTTGATGCCTGCAACACGTTCCAAAAAAGTTGGGACGGGCAAAAAAAAAAAAAAAAAAGACTGGGAAGGTTGTGGAATGTTTAAAAATAAATAACAGTTTTGGAACATTCCACAGGTAAACTGGTGAATAGGTAACAGGTGATGCTATCATGACGGTATAAAATGAGCATCCACGAAGGCTCGGGCGTTTACGAGCAAGGATGGGTCAAGGTTCGCCACTTTGCGAAAAACTGCATGAGCGAATAGTCCCAACAGTTTAAGAACAACGTTTCTCAACCCATGATTGCAAGGAATTTAAGGATTTCACCATCTACAGTCCATAATATTATTAAAAGATTCTGAGACTTTGGAGAAATCTCCGTGCGTAAAGGGCAAGGCCGAAAACCAATATTGAATGCCCGTGACCTTCGATCCCTCAGACGGCACTGCATGCTTCTGTAATGAATATAACCACACGGGCTCGGGAATACTTCGGAAAACCGTTGTCAGTAACCGCAGTTTGACACTGCATCTACAAATGTGAGTTAAGACTATACTACGCAAAGCGTAAGCCATATATCAACAACATCCAGAAAAGCCGCCAACTTCTCTGGGCTCAAGCTCATCTGAGATGGACTGACGCAAAGTGGAAACGTGTGCTGTGGTCTACCTTTCAAATTGTTTTTGGAAATAGTGGACGTCGTGTCCTCCAGGCCAAAGAGGAAAAGGACCATCCCGATTGTTATCAACGCAAGATTCAAAAGCCAGCGTCTGTCATGGTATGGGGGTGCGTTAGTGCCCATGGCATGGGAACTTGCACATCTGTGAAGGCACCATTAACGCTGAAGGGTACATATGCATTTTGGAGCAACATATGCTGCCATCTAGACAATTATTATTACCGTATTTTCCGCACTATAAGGCGCACCGGATTATAAGGCGCACCTTCAATGAATGGCCTATTTTAGAACTGTTTTCATATATAGGGCGCACCGGATTATAAGGCGCATAGAATAGAAGCTACTGCAGTCAAACGTTTGACTGGGGTTGCGTTATGCATCCACTAGATGGAGCTGTGCTAAAGGGAATGTCAACAAAACAGTCAGATAAGTCAGTCAGTCAAACTTTATTAATACAATACAAACCAGCGTTCTGACAACTCCGTTCACTCCCATGGTAAGGTCGCCTCTACATAGACTTCTATTGAATAGAGCCAACCGGACGTTAGGAATGCATTGGAGTCTATGAAGTTGAAGTTGAAATCAAACGTTAGTGCATTCACAACAACTCAATGTTGTTCAAACGTTAATGTGCATATTCACAATATCTCCCAGCCTTGTTCACTCTTCTCCCAAACGTGGAGGGGAACTTTTCCCTGATTCAGTAAACACGTAGGCTAAAAGAAACAGTCTGATACCACTAAATCAAACGTTAGTGCATTCACAATATAGTAACTCTCGAAATTGTTCAACTTACGTATAAAACGTAGTTAGTGCATTCACAATAACTCAACGTTGTTCAAACGTTAATGTGCATATTCACAATATCTCCCAGCCTTGTTCAGTTGTAAACACGTAAAAGAAACACAGTCTGAAATCAAACGTTAGTGCATAACTCAACATTGTTCAGTTACCGTACGTATAACACGTAAAGCTCACTTTTTCAGTTCATTCCCCGTCCACGAATCCCTCGAATTCTTCTTCTTCAGTGTCCGAATTGAATAGTTGGGCGAGTACGGCATCCAACATGCCCGGCTCCCTCTCGTCATTATCCGAGTCAGTGTCGCTGCTGTTGCCTGGCAGTTCAGTGATTATTCCTGCCTTCGTGAAAGCTCGGACCACAGTTGAGACTGATATATCAGCCCAGGCATCCACGATCCATTGGCAGATAGTGGCGTAAGTCGCCCGGCGCTGTCTCCCCGTCTTGGTGAACGTGTGTTCGCCTTCTGTCATCCACTGCTCCCACGCAGCTCGCAGTCTAGCTTTGAACGCCCTGTTGACACCAATATCTAGCGGCTGGAGTTCTTTAGTTAATCCACCCGGAATGACGGCAAGCTCCGAATTAGTTTGCTTCACTTGTTTTTTGACAGCATCGGTGATATGGGCGCGCATGGAGTCGTAGATCAATAGGGACGGAGCTGTGTGGAAAAAGCCACCCGGTCTCTTGACGTAAATTTCTCTCAGCCACTCACTCATCTTTTCCTCATCCATCCATCCCTTCGGGTTAGCTTTGATGACGACGCCGGCTGGAAAGTTTTCTTTTGGCAAGGTCTTCCTCTTGAAAATAACCATGGGTGGAAGTTTCTGGCCATTAGCCTGGCAGGCGAGAACTACAGTGAAGGATGACTTCTCATTCCCTGTGGTGCGTACAGACACCGTACTGGTCCCCGTTTTCTCCACAGTGCGGTTCACGGGAATATCAAAGGTGAGTGGAACCTCGTCCATGTTGGTGATGTGCTCTGGCCGGATCTTCTTTTCAGTGATCTTGTTTTTGCAGTATGCGTGGAAAGTGGCCAGCTTTTCTTGGTAATCTTTTGGCAGTTGCTGCGAGACGGTAGTTCGTGTGCGGATGGAGAGATTACGTCTTTTCATAAAACGAAAGCACCAAGAAGGACCGCCTCGAAATTCATTGATGTTCATGTCCCGTGCTAGCGTTGTTGCCTTCATTCGAATAGTGACTGTAGAGACACTTCTACTTGCTGCTCTCTGTTCAACAACCCACTGTTCAAGTTTGTCCTCTAACTGTGGCCATCTCGCTTTGTTCCCTCGGAAACTCTGTAGTCTTCTTTACTTGGCGCAGGTCATCTTCTTGCTTCCTCCACTTCCGTACCATTGATTCATTAATGTTGAATTCTCTCGCTGCTGCTCTATTCCCATGTTCTACTGCGTGACTGACAACCTTGAGTTTGAACTCTACGTCGTAAGCGTGTCTCTTCAAAGGTGCCATTTTGGGGTCTTTGTACACACACAAGTGGTGTGGGACTGGGAGTAGGCCTACGGTAAGCACAGTACCGGTGTTTACCGCTATTACGGTGCTTCGGCGACGCCCCTGACTACGGTAGCCGTAATGCTGCAAGCGGTGCGGCTTTGTAGTTTACCAGTCGTACTGAAACATTTTGACAGAGCGCCGTGAGCGCCGTGTACAACCAGTATGGATCAACCAATTTACCAATTGATCCATATATAAGGCGCTCCGGATTATAAGGCGCACTGTCGTTTTTTGAGAAAATCAAAGGCTTTTAAGTGCGCCTTATAGTGCGGAAAATACGGTATTTTTTTTTTCCCTGTGGCGCATTATGAAGCACAAAATACGATAATGGAGACCCCGGACTGTTGAGCAGCTGAAGTCTTGTATCAAGCAAGAATGGGGGAAAAATTCCGCTTTCAAAACTACAACAAATGGTGTCCTCCGTTCCCAAAAAGATTAATGAGTGTTATTAAAAGGAAAGGTGATGTAACACAGTGGTAAACATGCCCCTGTCCCAACTATTTTGGGATATGTTGCAGGCATCAAATTTAGAATGATTGTATATTTACAAAAAACAATGAAGTTGATTAGTTAAAACATTAAATATCTTGTCTTTGTACTGTTTTCAATTGAATACAGGTCAAAAAGGATTTGCAAATCATTGCTTTCTGATTTCATACACTGTCCCAACTTATTTGGAATTGGGGTTTGTACTTTTGCAATGTATCCGGTGTTTATCAGTTGCTTAATAGTTGACAACTCCTGCAGGACTGGCTATCCCTGCTTTACCTGACTGATGTGCATATATTACAGTTATGATAGATGTCAGTTAAATTGTCTCTAATTCTAACTTTTACCCTTGTCCCCCCTCAGGACTCTCACAGGTATGGTGCTAAGATCAGACAGGCTCTACTGGACTTGCTGGCACTGGGTGAACCAGGTAGAACGGGAAAGACACAGGCCAAGAAAGACCTGTAGACGCACCAATAGGCGGAGGATGGAAAGTGAAACAGGATTGGGTGGGGAAATGGTTAGAAAAGATTGTACTGTAGCACAAATAAGATGGATGAGGGGGAGGGGGTGAAGCACAAAATGCAAACACTTCTATGTGAAAATGGGAAGTGCAACTTGTAGGAGGATATGGAGCTTCAGAAATACAAACAGAAAAAGAACCTAGAGAGCAAAAGTGGAAAGCCTGACATGAGGAGCTTTTGATGAGGGTTAGTAGGAAGAAAGCAAAAGGGAAGCATAGAGATTTTCAAGGTGAATGTTCTCAAAATGGCGAGTTTTTCTGTCTTCGCCACAACATTTGGAAAGACGTTCAATGCAAAACCCTGACCAAAACCTCTTGCTATAACTAAGGTATTCTGGTGAATTTGAGCACTTACAGAGCTAGCATGTCAAAGTATGACTAAAATTGTGCACATTTACATTTAATTATGTTATTGATTTTATAGATCATTCCATATTTGTTTTCACATTTGTGCTTACAATGCTACAAAACATTGTATATACCATTGATATTGGAAGCTGGATTTTCAAATTACAAAAAAATGTGTATAATGCTATACAGCTCAATTAAGTATGGATTAGTACAGTACTATGTGTCTGCTGTAATACAACTTTTTTCCGTGTTTCTATCGTATACACACTGACACACTTCTTACTAGACTGTACTATATCAAACGTGGCTATCGGTGTAACTCCTGTGATAGTACTGTCATGTAAAAAGCCTCTAGAGAACACCGGAGCATGAATGTGTCACACTATTTTACCTGGAGAAAATGTAGTGAAATGGCTTGGTCTGTAAAACCCTCTGATAGGTCACTTTAGTAGTGGCACATTGACTATTCCTGGATAGTATTATAGCCTGCAGATCAGTGTCAGAGCTGGCAAGGACCAGTTGGTTAGAGGAATTCAAAACCACAGATTTTGACCAGAAAATTAGCGTGTACTTGTTACAGGGTTATTTTTTCACATTTCCTTTACTAAACATTACAGTATTTTGCCTATGATGCTCATTCATTATGTTAACCCTTATTTAAAATGAAAACCAGTGTAAAACTAGAGGCTTACTCTTGTGATATACAGTTGAGCCCCACCCTTTTGAATTGGAACATTAACAGTAAAACCTCAGATATAAACCCTTCTGGATTGGGGGTCATTTGGAATTCTGAAATGTTTGTATGTTTTAAAGTTAATTCAAAATGCACCATTTTAATTAAAATATATTGAAATGCTTACTTTTATTACTCTAGACTTATTTCTTTAAAGAGGATCTAATTTTGTAGCTATGCATCATTTTATCCATTAAAAACAAATACTCAAACCAATATAAAAGGCGATATCATAAGAACATATTTTTGACAGCTTTCTGAAAGACATAATATTAACAGGTCTATTACTGACCACTGCTAGCAAAAAAATGGTACCTGTTTGCATTCTCCAAAACGAAAACATGAAAACTAAAATAATGTCATAAAGCACGTAGCCAATATGTTGATTACAGAGAAACTGAAAACTATTGAAGAGAAAGCGCAAGAAGGCTGAACAGCGAGTTCAAAGCAAGGGATAGGATAGTTCTTGCCATCATAAAAGACATGCCGTCAGTGAGGAAACATTGAAAGGGGAGCAGTGATCTGCGGATGAGCAGCGCAACTATCCTATCCCTTGTGAGAAACACATTTTAAAAGATAAGGTACCATTGTTTTCATTTCATTATGCTGGTCCCTCTGAAACTTTTTCCAAGTTCACCGATTTTAGTCACCCAACATGCAGTTATAGAGGTAGAGGTGCATTTTTTTTCCCCCCTCATAATGCAGTGTTACTCATTTACATTTGAATGTTCACTTTTCTGCATCAGTGATAACAGATCTTGACAAGAGTGCTTGAAAAGGCATAATTGCTTATGCTATTTCTACGTTCATACCCTGTTTAGTTGACTGGTAAGTCTGGAACTGAGCTTTGTATCTCTGTGGTTCCACTGTATTTGTTAGTCATCAGTGAATAATCACAAGTAATATTATGTACATTGTATCATCAGTACAAGGTGAACATCTTTAAATCCAACATTTATTTAATTCTTAGAGAATATCATTGAGGGTGGGCCCTCATTTACAATGATCTGCCATCAGTGCATTTTTGTATTTTATAAGCTGAAATTGTGCAAGTTCCTGACTGGTGATCAGTGACTTCAAAACGTGCATGTGCCAGTTACACTACTCTCCTACCATTCTTTATCTTTGAATTGTGTTTTATAACACATGCCATTAGAATAACGAGTGAACACTTTTTGGCCTGTGATCTCTATCAATGCAGTGGGTGTAATCAAATATTACAGTGTTTAATTTACAGCTGTCAAGACTATGGCTTTCACACGTTACAGTATAAGCAAAATCATTTCCTCAGAAATTGCTGTAATGTGCTTGTCCACGCTTGTGACAGTATAAGAGTGTTTGCTCGAGTTGTTATTTATTGGAAGTCAAGGAAGTTCATGTAGTTTCTGGTTCATACAGTGGACAAATCCAAATATACTTACCAAATGAGACTTAGCAATGCATGCAAAGTGTTGGTGCTATAATGCATGCATTTGGGAAGCCCCATAGTCTCAATCTCCCTTGATCATGCAAAGGTGACTGCATAACTGATATTTTACATGACTAGGAGGCTGTATTTAAAAAAAGGCTCAACTTGGCCCACTGATGTGAACCATTTCTCAAGCGTACACACAAGAAATTAATTTGGTTGGCTGTATGTGCCATATTTAAAATATTGTATATGTAATTAAAGCAACTTCCCAATATAAAGATCCCTTCATGTGAAAAGATATAATAAACTTATTTTATTTTTTGAAATTTCAGTAACATTTTATTGGAAGAAATGGAGAGCAAATACAAAACGAAAGATTAGTACAAGTAAAAGTACACTTCCGCTTTTTTAAACCATTATATCCACACACCAACCCCCCACCCCACATATATATAATTGCCTCAACTGAGGTCTACATAACTACATAGATCTACATACAGTTGTGTTCAAAAAAATAGCAGTACAACATCAGTAACCTGATGAACCACTGTTATTAGTAGTAGTGATATTTTTGCATGGCAAATAATTTACTTGTAGATGTAGTAGTGTAATAGAAAAACAACAGACCCAACTGTCATGACATACACGCTGCTTGTTCTGAGTAATTGACTCATTCATTGAAAGGGGCGTGTTCAAAATAATAGCAGTGTGGAGTTTAATTAGAGAATTAATTCATTCTGTGAAAAAACAGGTGTCATTAATTGTCCTTTATTAAGGAAGAAGGGAAGCAAATGTTTCACACATTGTTATAAAATATATTTCCTTCTGAATTGCTAAGTAAAATGGGCCGTTCCAAACATTGTTCGGAGGAACAACGTAATTTGATTAAAAAGTTGATTGGAGAGGGGAAAACGTATAAAGAAGTGCAGCAAATTATAGGATGCTCAGCTAAAATGATCTCAAATGCTTTAAAATGGTAACAAGAATCCGAAACACACTGAAGAAAACGAGCAACTACTGATAAAACGGATCGAAGAATAGTCAGAATGGCAAAGATTCAGCCAATCATCACCTCCAGAAGGATCAAAGATGATCTAAAATTACCTGTAAGTGCTGTTACAGTTAGAAGACGTTTGATCGAAGCTAAGCTATCAGCAAGAGGCCCCCGTAAAGCACCATTGTTGAAAAAACGGCATATGCAGAATCGGTTAAAATTTGCGAAGGAACACATCGATTGGCCCAAAGAGAAATGGCGTAACATTCTGTGGACTGATGAAAGGAAAATTGTTATTTTTGGGTCTAGTGGTCGTCGACAGTACGTCAGACGACCCCCGGGTACTGAATTTAAGCCACAGTACACTGTGAAGACAGTGAAGCATGGTGGCGCAAAAATCATGGTATGGGGATGTTTTTCATACTACGGTGTTGGGCCTATTTATCGTATATCAGGGATCATGGATCAGTTTGAATCCATATGTTGCAGACAAAAAGGATTGAGGTAATGGAGTGGCCAGCTCAATCCCCCGACCTCAACCCCATTGAAAACTTGTGGGATGACATTAAAAATGCAGTTTCTGAAGCAAAACCCAAAAATTCACAGGAACTGTGGAATGTAGTTCGTTCATCCTGGGCTGAAATACCTGTTTCTAGGTGCCAGAAGTTGGTTGACTCGATGCAACGCAGATGCGCAGCAGTTATCAAAAACAATGGTTATGCAACTAAATATTAGTTCAGTAATTTAGTCAAGTTAAATCTTGAAAAATTTCTTCAGTTTATACAGTAAGTGTTTGAGTTTGAAGAGAAAAATGTAGACACTGCTATTTTTTTTGAACAGATTAATATTCCTTTTCTTTGCTTCCTGTAAAAGAATAACGCAGACTTGATAAAAATTTGTTAATGCTTTGATTTGGAATTGAATGTGTAATGTTTCCACTACATTTGAAATATGGAACTAAAAGCTATTAAAAAATATTTGCAAGGTATTCACTTTTTTTAACGCACTGCTATTTTTTTGAACACCACTGTATGTGTTGGGTCTGCTGGTGACTGGGCACAGCAATCACATTTATCATCTCCAGAGTAGAATTGAGAGTTTGGACTTGTATCGGTGAATATGCTGTAACACCTTAAATTGTATTAGACCCAGGCGAGCACAGGAAGAGTAAGAGTTGAGATGCTCTGTGGCGTACTCCCACCGTTCATCAGAGAACTCTCTTCCCAGTTCATTCTCCCAGCTAGACCTGATCTTGCAAAAGACAAAAGAGGGATGTTGAGAAAGGTGTCAAACAGACTGAGCAGGTCGGTGTGGAAACGACTGAATTTACCATTTTATATGTTCTATAATTTGTTTGTGTAACAGATTATGGAAAGGCTTGGGTAGGGGCATGTTGTGGGCATTGTATTTTGGGGATTATGAATATGTACGCAATTTAATGGACTACGTGCCACCTTGAAAGCCACAAACCACTTCTCAGCTGAGAAGAGTAAATCTAATTGGCTTCTAACATTTATAAATCATAAAATATAACAGCAATATAATTTATAATGTAAGTTAATATAAACGCATGAAAAATCCCAAACTATTTTCACCAGTAATGCCTAGCCAATGAGCTAATTGCAAGCCTTAATACAATATATTATGATATTATAATATTATGAACATGTGCTATGATTTAAGGGAAGTCCACCTAATGATGAAGTATACATTTGTTGAGATTTCATATGGAAGTCCTAGTCATCCCTGATCTTCCATAATCGCATCACACCATTGACTTCCTGGAGCACTCTGGCTTTAACCTCTGTACATCAGCATTGTAAGTGTGCATCAGGACTAATATGGCAGGTGATTTGACCCATCTGAAATGCACCCTCTTGGTATAAATGTTACATTTGTCCTTAACCACTGATGATCATCCTGGGGGTAATGAAGTTCAGAGGCTGTCAATAAGTTAGCAACTTAACAAATGCCAGGAGAATTGGAATCCCATTTTTCTTAAAAACAACGAAGAAGCCTTCCTGCAATCACATACCAACCTCTATCCAGCAAAATGTTCATTTTACAATTACGTTTGAATAATAATTTAAATATTTTAGAAATAATTTAAATAATTGGCTGTTAATTGTAATGTTGGTTTACAAACATGGCACGAAGGGAACAGTCTGTTTTCAAATACAGCACATTTAAAACTAATATTTCATGTTCACAAAAAAAGCTGTATATTGGGGAACTATCAGTGCAACTCTGTGTGAATAACCAATGGTATTGTCACCTTAATATGCTTTTCATTTTTTACTTGGCCAGTTAGCCTTAACACTGTTCAGAAATCCATTGTTAGCAGCCTTAGCTTTTAGTCCTTCCATAACTTCCATTTGGCAAGTAATTTTTGAGGCCTAATTAGTTTGCATAGCTAGTCAAAACTGTCAGAATTAAAAAATATATATTAATTAAGGAATTTGAGATGTGGCAGTATATTCTGAAATGAGAATTACATTAATGCATATCCAATTACAATGAATAAAAAATGTATATATATTCTATTTACATTATTATTATTTAGGTGGCATCTGATACCATTACCAATCAGTGGGGTTTTAATGGATATTATACATTTGCATGGTTAAAGGAGCTATTTGTAACATCGACACCGAGCGTTTAAAATGGGTACTGCAATCCAAATTCACAATATTGGAGAGAGTCGAGACACTGAACGAACACGAGCGCAAGACGAGCCGAGCGCAACATTATATTTTGAGACAAGCTTATTCTATTTTGACAATGACAAGCGACGACGAGTCCTACACTGTAAGTTGATCAGCTAATGTATACGTTTGCAATTTGTTTATTATTTATTGTTTGCAAATTATAAACCAGCTCATGTGGACTTTTTATAACTCTGTCAATGTTAGCTAGATGCATGGCTGGCTATGTTTACGGTCACACAGATATAAGCTAACGTTAGTGGTATGTTTAGCGAGTAACTATATACATATATATATTTAAATCTTTAGCTAGCTAGCTAAATGGAAACGATGTTGAACTTAGCTTAGGCATTTGTAAATCGGCTGTCGGAGTGCCGGAGTACATCTGGTTGTTCGTAATGGGCAGTGGACTCTGAGTCAACTCAGAGAATAGTGAATCACACAGGCCAAAACAAATACAGACGTTCCGACCCGGAATGGAAATTTCAAAGGAGAACATACTGACATTGTTGTTGGAGAAGCCAGTATTTTGACTTAGCATGTTTCCTTAATCTCTGATGACATATCATGGTCATTTTATGATTTAGTACAGTAAACTTGTTACATATAGCTCCTTTACAAACAAATTAAATTTTTTTTTTTCAACCATTGGATACCAGCCATATTAGTGATAAATATAGTCAAACTATCAATGCATGCTAATTCCAGTATAATTATTTCCCCCTTGTCTGCCAACAGCTACATGTTTTGTCAGAGTAAAATAAAATTCTGGTTCAAAGTACATACAATACTGACACTAAGCTCCTGTGAACTTGGTCATTTGTAATAGTTCTAAAAGCACTGGATGGTTACTTTTTACTTGTTGAAAATGATTCATACAAGAGGAAAACCATGTTTTGAAAAAACACTACATTTCTTTCACAAAATATCTTCAGCGAATAAATGATGATGCACTATATTTTACTGTTTTAAACTATAGCCTACTATAATATCTTTACCACAGGAACCCGTGTTTCTATAACACATCCTATTGTATACTGGCTAGGGTGGAAACTATGGGTGAACACCATTGAAAAGGTCGGAGGGGTGTACTACGAAGCGAGATTAAGGGGATAGCGAGCTAAATTAAGCTTCAGCCCTGGGTTTTGTGTAGGTTATTGAGTTCCGCAAAATGCTTGAGAGAATTTTTTTTTTAATGAATAAACGTTGGTGTGATTGCAGCAAGATTTTAAACATGCTGTATCAAGTTTAATGTTTAGCAGCTCTAGAATGTAGTAGTACAGTTGTCACGCTAGAAATAACTGTATGACAGTGTACTGACAGTATAGATTTATTTGTTAAGAGTGGTAAGGTGAATAAGGTATTAACTAACGAATTTAACCTACACAACTTTTTTTTTTTTTTTTTGCAAAAGCTCCTCCGTGGCTTCGTCGGAGGCAAAGTTGTTTTTTGTTCTTATGATTGTTTAATGTTCTTTGTATCCATCCATTATTTCTGTCCGTATCATTCTTTTTTACACAGGAGAGAAATACGCTGCTCCAGTACAGCCCATGCTGCACCGCTATAGGCTCATTGTAGCAGGCACCGCCCCATTTATGGGAACGCACACAGAGCTTGATTAATAAAGCCCATGTTCGCTTAGCAAGTTGATAACCACGTACCTAGTACTGGTTAAGCCAGATTGCGGTGGTTAGGCTTTCTGAAGCCAGCTAATTCAAAGAAACCCAGGCTATGTTAAACTTCCTTCGTAGTATACCCCCCCAAATCACTTCACTGAAAAACGGTAAACTCAGAATGTAAAGTATGTAAACTTGGATAGTAGTTTAATTAAATTTTCTGTATTATGAAATGGACACAAAACAATGCAAGCTTAGTTGTTCAAGTAATGATGACCACGCAATTATGCTGGGTCTCGAGATCGGTTTAACTATTTTCTGTCCTTCATGCTACCTCTATCTTTTGAGGTGGTTGTATATCAGGCGAACAACTCTACATGGGACAGTAGGGCTATGTAATGTAGTGAGCCAGTGAGAATAAATATGTGAGATTATGGGCCATGTCTGCCAAGATTATACCTATAGAATCCCAAAGACTCATTCAGAATGTCTGAACCAATTGGAGCCGCAGAGTACATGTTTGGCAGCACTCCTGTGCATACAACATAACACAAATTAATTAATTATCCACACATACTCACATTGTCCCAATGCTTGGCTAGAGAATAAATATTGGATATATTGGGCTGTCCTCTTTTTTTATAGTAGACAATCAATCCATCTGTTCCAGAGTGTTCATTTTGTTATTCTTGTACAAACTGTTGGCAGGACTTGTTTTGTACCGTACTCATGGATAGCTTTCATGCAAAAATGCTGATTTTTCCGGACAAATTGGCAGCCCATGGAACCTACAGAGTTGTTGCCTAGGTGTGCAATCTTCTATTCTTTAATTGATCCAGCTGTCTGCAATATGTCTACCACTGAAAGATTTTACACCTTTCAATTGTTTATCCATTTGTTTAACATTCTCCCTCTCTATTCATACTTAAGTGCAAATATAAATGCATCACTGTCTCCAGGCTAGCTTTTGTATGGTTGTCTACACAGTAATACTGTATTCTGCTGGAAACTTTTAATTTACAGGTTTTCTTTTTGTAAAAATACAAGGCAAAAATTCATATGAATTTGCTTTTTGAAATAAAGAAAATACAATATTCCACATGGGTTAGGGTCATTTCTTTGTTGTGCGTGTGCTTGTTGGGTGCTTTGTGTCTTTTTGTATCTCCTAGATCAGGGATGTCAAACTGATTCCATCGAGGGCCGAGTGTATGCAGGTTTTTGTTCCAACTGTGCCCTACACCAGCTGATTTCACTAATTAGCTCAGCTCTTCAACCAAGGAGGTGAACTAATTAGTGGAATCAGCTGGTGTAGATCATGGTTAGAACAAAAACTTGCATACACTCGGCCCTCGATGGAACGAGTTTGACACCTCTGTCCTAGATGGTTTGACCAATGTGCCTGAAATTTGGTATGCACAATGAATGCATCAAGATCTAAAGTCCTGGTGTAACAAATATTCTAGCTCAATCAATATGTCCAACATGAGCCACTGAACTTCCAGTGTGTCACAAAAAATGCTTATAAATCCCAAGCAGTTGAACATAAATACTTTAATTATCTTGGCGAAAGTGCATTTAGGGCATGTCCAAATTCACTTTTGCCAGTTAAACGATGGATAATTTGATCGCAAAGTGAGGCGCAAGGTTCAAATGAGCTGAACTGACGGCCGGATTTACTAAGGACACAGTTGCAACGCAAAACTGTAGCCTATATTGTGACTCTTGCAGTCGCAAATACTACCACATTAACAACCTAATTACACAAAGAAATTAAACGACCCCATTCGCAATTTTTGCAGTAGGAGACATCTATAACAATGCGCTAATAAATAGATACGGAGAAACCATGCAGGCAAAAGTTTCAATATAACCACAGGAAAAATTAAACCTAAATTTACAAGGTACACAACGCCGTATTTCTAACGGAGAGGAGAAAATTTTGGAATGACATCACATAGCCTACAAAATAAATTTATCAACAGTAGAGGATGTAAAGAAAATATGGCATGATTTTAGAAAAACTTTCCTACAACATAATGCGGGAAAATGACACGGGTGGTGGTCCAACTAAAGAAAGAGTTCCATCGGCAATAGAAGAAAAGGTGGACGGTATGCAAAATGAGCCAGTCATGGGAGTGGGAGGAATAGACAAGGGCGAACTTGTGACGGAAGACCACCACAGAGCGTTGGAAGGTAACTGCATTCACAATTCATTATACTGTAAGCCCTACTGAATGCATATAGGCACAACAATTGTTTAAATTCAGAACTGCGTTTTTATACTAACTGCTAGCTGATGACTTCAGTAGAAGTATTGCGTCCTTTCGATAATAGGCCTATATATGTCATATTAGCCTATATCTGAACGTGAGAAGTGATTAGTAGAAACGTGTGAAACGTTTTAAATCCTCTCCTTTCGAGTGCTATGCATTAGAGGATGCGTTGGTCCTACAGCCCGACACCCTTCGCATACATCCTTAGCTATATCAGCGCAGACAAATTACGCCTGCTTTCAGGAGATCAAACAATTCTCACGCAAAGGGGAGAGTCGCTATTAATGCCTGTTTTAGTAAATCAGACGGAATACGCAATTGGCCTAATTTACACAATCTCCACCCTGTTTTAGCGCTTTCACTCCAAGTATACATATGCATGAACACATTTAACTATGCATCAAAAGGAAAGTTGCAGAGTGAAGCAAATTACATCCTAATAGCAATTTTTACCCATTGCAATTTTTACCCATTGCAACCGATGTAGATATTGGCAACTTTTAAGCGACTGCTTTTGTGTCTGAAAAGCAGTCGCAATCCTTTAGTGAATCTGGCCCTTTAGGGCCAGATTTACTAAGGAAACAGTCGCAGCGCAAAACATTCGCTATATTGCAGTTGGACAGACTGCCACATTTAACGACCTATTTACTATCACTGGTCCTAATTACGCAATCAAAGAAACGAATCGTCCCCATTCACAATTTTTGCAGTAGGAGACATCTATAATAACGACCCGTCCAGATTAAAATTTGATTTTAGAGACACCTATAAAAATGACGGTAAAAGACATCTAACAATGCGCTAATAAATGGATACGGAGAAACCATGCAGGCACAAGTTGCGATATAACTATAAGAAAATTAAACTTAAACTTACAAGGTACACCGCTGTATTGCAGCATATACAACAATCACGGAGAGGAGAACATTTTGGAATGATATCACATACAAAATTAATTTATGAACAGTAGAGGATGTAAAGAAAAGATGGTGTGATTTTAGAAAAACTTTCCAACAACATAATGCGGGACAATGACACGTGGTGGTCCAACTAAAGAAAGAATATCCTATTAACACTGAACAAAAGGTGGAAGGTAGCTAATGTCATATTAGCCTATATCTGAAAGTGAGAAGTGATCTCCTGAAAGCAGGCATGAAGAGGAGAGTCGCTATTAATGCCTGCTTTAGTAAATCAGACGGAATACTTAATTGGCCTAATTTACATAATCTCCACCCTGTTTTAGCACTTTCACTCCAAGTATACATATGCATGAACATATTTAACTATTCATCAAAAGTTGTGAGTGACGTTAGCCCTGCAAATTACATCCTAATAGCGATTTTTTCCCATTGCGACCATCAGTAAATCCGATGTAGATGTTGCTTTTGCATTGGAAAAGCGGTCGCAATCCTTTAGTAAATCTGGCCCTTAGCCTCTTAATATAGGTGTGTCTTGGGCGTGCAATAGTGTCATCTTCCATTCCCTTCAAAACCCACCTGCGCTTGCAGGTTGCTAATATAATGGCGCATGCATGCAAAAATGCAATTAATGTTACTAGAATTTCCAGATAAATGCAGTATTTCTGCACAGTTTTGGACTTTTTTCAATCAAATAAACCATTCTGTTTACTTAACAGGCTATAGATGAAGCAGCTCTTCTACCAGCTGATCCCTCCTCACCCGTGCAGCTTCTGGTGTATCTGGGTTCGTTGGCATCGGCACACGCAGTTCAGCATCACGCCTGAAGGACCTCATGTGTCCTCATTTATGTCCAAGAGACATCCATGACTTTTGGCAATATTATGCAACACACAACACGCCACAAATAATGCTCATACCTTCTGAGGGCTGTATTGTAATATCCCACCTGACTTATCCAAACATTGGAAGCACATCTTCAGTACTCCTCTGAAATGTCCTCTCTATTACAATGCATATTTTTTATGTGAAAAAACATATAAATTGACATATAATCATGAAATTTGATTAGTATGAACATCTAAATTCATGGAACCTACCTGTAAATGGTCACAAATGTTGCCCTTGTGGGGATCCTGTAAAAGGACCTTTAAGATTCTCCAAGATCGTGATCCACGTGGCGATGAGCCGATGAGACAATCTGAGATCACCAAGAGGAACATTATGTTAGTCTACAAGCAAGCTCAGAAGATGAGCCAGCAAGTTATTTTCTCTGGTCTATTGCCTGTTCGAAGGAGTGATGAGATCTATAGCAGGCTCACCTCCTTAAATCTATTGCTCTTCAATTGGTGCACCAGTCATAATACTCATTTTGTTGATAACTGGCCCACCTTCTGGGGACAGCCAGATTTCCTGATGAAGGATGGTCTCCACCCTAACCATAGCGGTGCAAAGCTGCTTTCACAGAACCTAGCCCATGCCCTTAATTATGACGATTATTGACTCTCACCGTCAATTATTCAGGCATGTACACCTCTACCTAGCCCTCAGTCATCTGAACTAGTGAGTCCAACCTACCAGTCCCCTCCCCTCATTAAATGTAATCCTAGAAATTTAGTAAATATTTTCACTGAACCTAATTACATAAATGACTCTACCAATGCACCTTCTAATACCTTGGAAACTAAGCAAGGGCTTGGTTTGTTACACATAAATGCTAGAAGTTTAATTTATAAAATAGATTTTATTAACATTTGGGCTCTTCAAACCAATCCAGATTTTTTCATTGTTTTATTGAGTCCTGGTTAAATTTTTCTATTTCAGACTGAGATTTCTTTGCCTGGCTATAATATTTTCTGGGCAGATAGGGAAGGAAGAGGTGGAGGTGTGGTCATTTTTGTGAAAAATAGTTCGAATGTCTCTGTATTAATCTCAACATCAGTCCCGAAGCAATTGTTTAGCCTTAAGTGTCTTGGAAATAATTATCAACTTACACTAGTGGGAGTCTATCACCCCCCTTCTGCTCAATCTTGTGCATCCTTACTTCCACAAGAACTGTTGGGCGGTAGTGTAGTATAACGGTTAAGGAACTGGACTTGTAACCGAAAGGTTGCAGGTTCGATTCCCAGGTAGGACACTGCCATTGTACCCTTGAGGTACTTAACCTGAATTGCTTCAGTATATATCCAGCTGTATGAACGGACAAGTGTAATAAGAAGTTGTGTAAGTCGCTCTGTATAAGAGCGCCTGCTAAATGCCTGTAATGTAATGCAACTGTTAATTATTGGTGATGCCAACTTTGATTGGTTATCCCCAACTTCTGATAAACTAAAAGAAATATGCCATAACCTTAATTTAACACAGTTAATAACTAAGCCAACACGTACTCATAGAAGAAATTCAACACAATCTACTCTATTGGATGTCATTTTAACAAAAAGACCTCATAAGTATCCAGCTACTGGCATTTTTGTTAATGATCACTGCCCAATAGCATGCATAAGAGATACAAAAATGAACAAATCCCTCCCACAAATTATTAGTAAGAGAAACTTTAGGAATTTTTATGAGCAAGGCTTTTTACATGACCTATATTTTTGTGATCTGGCAGGTGTTTCCTACATCCCTGATTCAGAGTTGGCTCTTATGTATTTTATTAATATTTTTAACCTCATTGCAGATAAGCATGCTCTTTATAAAAAACTAAGGGTAAAAGATAGATCAAACCCATGGTTTTCTCATGAATTATCTGAGCTTATCCGCATAAGAAATATGGCATGGGCAAAAGTGAGAGTGACCGACTCTGCCCTTGATTGGCTATGTAAAGGGACGTGACGTGTGAGGTAGGAGGAGCCAAACGCAGCAAGGGGATTCTTTAAGCCCTAAGGCCACTAAGGCGGGAAACCCCGCAGATAAGGGAGGAGACAAGACAAGGAACACACACACGCCACAGCTACAGACTGGCTCACTGTTACACACCAAAAAGTAGAAGCACAAACGCCTGGTTTAACGACAAGAAAACCCAACAAGGCGAAAGGGAACAAAGAACTGATACCCCATACTACTACAAGCTAAGTAAATAAAGAGCCAGAAATAAAACGCCCTGTCTCGATAACAAGACACATAAGAACAGGCGAGTAGCACAATGGCACAAACAAAACACACAGCAAACAAACACAGAGAACGAATAAAAATGAGTATTCCAAGAGGCGAAAGGAACGGGGATCTAAAGTTCCAAGGCTACTATCGAGGGCTCGCAGTCAAACGCAAACATGTCCATAGCATCGTCCAAGCTCCATATAAGGAGGGACACACCCGGGGAGCGAACAGAACTACAGTTCCAAACAAAAGCGTCCCGCAGGTGAAAAGGACGAACAGGACAACAGCACCGGACATCACCAGCTAAAAGACTAACACGAGTTAAATAGAAAATAAATGCCGTGCCTCTTGATAAAGAGGAATGTAATGAGGCGAAGGAACAGATATAACATTCCATGGGTAGTTTGATAGGCTCGCAGTCAAATGCAACAACCAGGAAGCAGGAACAGAAAAGTCAGGGGAGATGAGTCCTAATAACTACATCTACATAGGCAAATATGCCAGGGGGGACGAGTCCTAATAGCTACTTCCACATAGGCAAGTACGCCAGGGGGGAAGAGTCCGAATAACTACATCCACATAGGCAAGTCCCGCATTGATCGAGAAAACGTAAAGGGGTAAACGCCCAATCTCCCAGGAGAGAGAAACATTTTACAGGCGAGCCGACGGAGCACCGTCGTCCCATAACTTTACTAGCAAACATGACTAACGCAAGCTTAATTGAAAACACACGCCCTAGCCTCTCAGTAAATGAATATGTAACGAGGCGAAATGGAACAGAGAGCTAACGTTCCGAGGCTATTTTCAGAAACACGCAGTCACACACAAACATGTCCACAACATCGCCCAAGCTCCAAATAAGGAGAAACATACCCGGAGATCGAACAGAACTACAGTTCCGAACAAAATCGTCCCACAGGTAAAAAGGACGAAACAGAACAGCTGTAAAAAGACCAACGCAAACTTAATCGAAAATAACCGGCCTGCCTCTAAGAATAAATAAAACCCTAAAGTCAGTATGATACAAACGCCCTGTCTTAGTAAAAGGCAATAGATCTAGGCAAAACGACAAACAAAGGACAGACCAGAAAGCGGAGACTGAAATGAGCACCAAAACAGGAATTGAACCTGAAAGCTCAAAGCACAAAGGCCAGTGCCGCAAAACTCCAATAAAAGCACAACGGAGCAAAACGGTCTCCTTAAAAACCTAGATCTAATCATACGATTAAAACTTTAAAAGGGCAAAATAAACCGCACACAAAACAGCACAACTAATACCAGAAAATACACCACAGAACAAACAATGAACAATTAATATCGAAGCCCAGAACAAAAGGACCATGGGCTTAAATAGCTCACCGACATTACATCCCAGCTGTGAACGCTGATTACTTACTCCGTGAAAAGAAGGGACGGAGCCAAAACTCCACCAACGGAGCAGCGCCCCACGTGTGGCGACCGAGGAACACGACCGCAAGGGAAAAAGGGTCATAAACCATGACAGGCTATCCTTCAGACAATTGAGGAACAGATGCTTGGCCTTGATTAGAAAGGCCAAATCTGATTTCTATCTGTCATCTTTAACTGATAGTGGTGGGAATTCTGCTAAATTCTGGAAAACGGTTAAATGTTTGAAACAGAAGTCTGCCCATTCCATCCCACAACGAATAAGGTCTTTTTCAGACATAATTACTGAAATAAATCATGTTTCACTTTTAACAGTAAGAAAATCATTGTACAATCCACATTTTTATCAGCTACCACTCTAAAACCGCTAGATGCTAGAAAGATATTTAGCACACATCATTGTCATCTATACCAAGGTGTTGGCTTTCCATCCCTTGCTAACCGGAGGAAAAAAACACTGTGTGCTATTTACAAAGGACTACTTCACAAATTACCATATTATCTAACCTCACTTTTAACCATTAGAAATGCAACGTATGCCACTCGATTAAAGGAGCGGATAACCCTAGAGGTTCAATTTGTTGCATCCAAGTTAGGAAAAAATGCGTTTAGCTTTTATGCACCACACATGTGGAACAAACTCCAACGCTCTCTAAGACTGGACACATTGGTGTCCTTACGGAAATTCTAGTTGTTACATTGTTGTTATGCTATCGGTTCGGTGTGCGCAAGTGTATGGTAAAAAAATGTATGTAGCCTACATGGTCTGTCAAGGCATGGTAGGCTCCATGATTAATATATTTAAAGTGCCCACTGATCTTTTTTTTTTTGGCTTTAGAGTAGGCTGCCTGAGTAGGAGTGTTTTCCAGTGATGTTTGACCTGGTCACTGGTGCGCAAAAAACCTGCTTCCTTAATTAGTTTACCCTTTTATGTCACCACGGTGCTTTCTCCCGTAAATGCATTCCATTTTATTCATTATTTGAATATATCTTTTGTTATTTGTAGACATAAGTCTGTTTCGTCTTCGCTCCAGACATGCAAGCTTTATGGATATGGACCCAAGATTCCTTGCAGATTGAACATGCGCAGACTAAATAAATATTCCGCTATGGGGCATATTCAGAATAACGTATTTACATGACCAAATATTCTGGTTAATACAGACATATCCCAGGTGTCTTATTCAGATTTCTAGCAATCAGAATAATGGCTTAATCTGATTTTGGCAATTGGGTTAAGGCGTTTACATGATATAATCAGAATACTACCATATTCCGATTAATATAGGAATGTTGGTGTGCATGTAAACATGCTCAGATGGGGGATTTTAAAAGGAGGTATGGGGGGAAATTGTGAGAAAATTGTATGGGACTCAATTGAAGATGGGGGATTTCCATAATTTTTTTTTGGGGGGGGGGGTTAATTCAGGCATCTGGCAACACTGGGAATTTTACTGCTAGTCCTGCAGTGTCTTTTCTAGACTAGAAAGGCGTCAAGGCGACGTTACACGCTGGCAAGTTAGCCAAGAAAAAATACCACCACCATTAGCTGGAGTCTCCAGAAAAACGTGGGAAATAAGGCCATTCATTTAGGAAAACGCAGCCCTTCATTTAGCCTATCTACTTTTGGTATCGTGAAAACAGCTAGCCTTGCCAGAAGTCTGCAACACTTAACGTTATCTATGCATGGTAACTACCGCAATGCCAACAGAAATGGAATGTTTGCTGCAATGAGTGGTAGCGGAGCACAACAGTCCTAGTGTTGTGCCATTATTCGACTCCCCTACTCAACCCCCTTCATATAAACACGCTCGTCAAGCCACGCGATAGGCTATGCTATGTACACCCTGCGCTTTTCTTTTGTTTAATTTCTCCAGTTTAAATTAAAATGATAATACTGTGGATTGTGGTACGAGCATAGCTATGAACCATGAACTACATTGTTCTATTGATTGTGGTCGACCATAAAATAATTACAAAGAGTAACGATTTTGAACACTAGCCTATCTTTTTCATTGGCAGGCAGAGGGTGGTATATCTTTCAAGTGTCACGAAGTGAAGTGCAAGGTCTGACACTGAAAACAAAATTACTCTGCAGTGTCTTAATCACATCTATAAATATGATTCCGCTTTGTGACACCTGACTATCACACCCTCTGCCTGCTTTTTACCTCTCTTTACAATGGAAAAGATAGTGTCCAACATTGTGACTTTTTGCAATAATTTTTTTGGTCCACCTCAAGCAATAGAACAATTGCAATTCATGATTCATATAGCCTATGCTCAAGCCACAGTATTATCAGTTTAATTTTAATTGGAAAAATTAAGCAAAAGAAAAACACAGGGCGTTCATAGCATAGCCTATCGCGTAGCTTGACGAGCATGTTTATATGAAGAGGGGTTGAGATATGCAGGAGAGTCGAAAAACGACTTATTGGCAGCACGTTCAGCTATGGATTCGCCCGTGTATTCGGGCTCAAAATGGAAAGCTTCCACCTACGACAAAATCTAGTAGGCTAATATATAAAAAACATTGCAATTTTCTAAATGGCATAAAGCTGATGTGTGGCTCGCTAATGTTAGTCTACTTTTCATGGTCATGGATCATAATGTAACGTTAGTTGACATAGTTCCTTACCAGGGAATTTAATAAGGCAGATGGGATGTCAGGGGGCGCCATTTTGTAGGATGGAGGGCACTGTACATAGGCTACTCAATCAAATTGACCCTGGTGTTCTAAAAACTATTAATTCCAACAGGACTCTAACATGACTATGTCAGATATTTTACTGCGGTCAAGCCAGCCTCCACTTCGAAAAAGATGGTCAAACTAGCCGCCGCGTTTTTTTTGGTTCGCAAAATACTAGGCTTTCTATGGTAAGAGCGTGTAAGAATTGATTTCAAAATAAAAATGAAGGTCCGGTGAACGTAATAAGATGAGAAAGTAATTTCACATACATTCAATAAATCAGTCTGTCAGTAAACAATGAATGAATAAATAAATAAATAACATACATACATACATACATACATAAAACAAAATTAATAATTATTAAATAATAAAATGAATAATTATTTTTTTTAAACTACCGCCTGCAAACTATTTCAGAGAAAAATTGAGGCTTTCTCATTTCAATTGTGTGAATAATTACTCATTAATAAAAAATAATTAACTTAATAATAAAGAATACATTTTCAAAGACCAATCTGACTTCAAAATGACAGTACACCACCTCATAGTGTCAATCAGACCATCTCAGGACATTCTGATGTGGAATTTCAAAATTAAAGCCCTCTAAAATGTCATATAAATGCTGTGTTTCTTCTATATTCAGATTGATATTAAAAGGAAACTTCCTGTTTTCACAAAACCAATTCACTTCACAATGATAGAAGAACACATCAGAGTGTCACTCAGAGAACCTCAGGACATTCTGATGTGGAATTTCAAAATTAAAGCCCTGTAAAATGTCATATAAGAGCTGTGTTTCTTCTAAATTCAGATTGATATTGAAAGGAAACTTCCTGTTTTCACAAAACCATTTCACTGCACAATGATATAAGAACACCTCACAGTGTCACTCAGAGAACCTCAGGACATTCTGATGTGGAATTTCAAAATTAAAGCCCTGTAAAATGTCATATAAGAGCTGTGTTTCTTCTAAATTCAGATTGATATTGAAAGGAAACTTCCTGTTTTCACAAAACCATTTCACTGCACAATGATAGAAGAACACCTCACAGTGTCACTCAGGGAACCTCAGGACAATCTGATGTGGAATTTCAAAATTAAAGCCCTCTAAAATGTCATATAAGAGCTGTGTTTCTTCTAAATTCAGATTGATATTTGTTACGTCCCGAAATCAGCTTGTGTTATATTAACCAAGTTGATAGAGTCGGATGCAACAATTAGCCGCTTAAAGGCGCACAAACTGTGAAGTTAGGAACCCACACTGACAACTAGGAGTTATATAAAAGATAAAGCAGTATTTATTTACAAGATTAAACTTATCTCCTAGCTAACTAACTACGAGACTGAGTTGGCAAAGTCTCACCGGGTAGCTTCGATGACAATGTCCAGCGTCCAGCAGGCTACTCGGTCTGATCTCCGAAGTAGGTCTTCAGCTCCCGTTTTAAAAACGCCAACAATAAATAATATTAACTAATTGTTAAAAGTATTAACAGTCTCCGTTAAGGATTGGGTTAACTTAAAACAGTCAAAACTCCAGCAGGCAACAGCAACGGCGTCTCTCTCGATGTTCACAGGCGCATCTCCTGGCATGGCGACGGGCATCCACTATTATAGGCCAGCATCTTCTGAATCCGCTGCTCCGCAACAGGCCTCTGCTTCCTCGGTTACAGCATCCACTGCTCCGGGTCTCTCAGCAACCGTGATGCATTCCCACCTCCACCTGTAAAGGGGAAAACAAAGAAAAACACAGCAGCACAGGGCCAAAACCAATAGAAAAGACAAATAATAAAAACTATATTACACGTGGCCGTAACACCCCCACCCTTAAGACAATAAATCTCATTTATTGTCACATTCGTAAGCACGTGACAAAGTATCCGCGACTAGATTATCACGTCCACGGATGTGCCTTATATCTAAATTGTAACCTTGCAGAAACAAGCTCCATCGCATGAGGCGCTGATTATTGTTACGCATGCGATTAAGGAAAACAAGTGGGTTGTGATCTGTTTGCACTACAATGGGACGAAAAGAAGAGCCCACATAAACCTCAAAGTGTTGTAGTGCGAGAATGAGAGCAAAAGCCTCCTTTTCTATCGTGGAGTATAACCGCTGATGTCGGTTGAACTTCTTCGAAAAGTAGCACACGGGGTGATCAACACCATGAGCGTCTTCCTGGAGAAGAACAGCTCCAGCCCCACAATCACTTGCATCCACAGCAAGCTTAAATGGACGTTCAAAGTTAGGTGCGGCAAGAATGGGCGTGCTCACTAGCAGGGCCTTAACATTCTCAAATGACCGCTGGCAATTTTCAGTCCAAATAAAATTGGTTTTAGGGCTGAGGAGGTCAGTCAGCGGTGAAGCAACTGAGGAAAAGTTCTTGCAGAAATTGCGGTAATAACCCACCATTCCTAAGAATCTCCGTAGCTCGCGTCGGGTCTTGGGAACTGGAAACTGGGTAACGGCCTCTACTTTGGAATCAACTGGACGCACCTGTCCGCGCCCTACAATCTTACCCAAGTAAGTTACAGTCGCTTGGCCGAATTCACATTTAGCCAAGTTGACCGTTAAGTTAGCAGCAACCAAGCGGACGAAGAGTGCTTCAATATGCTTCACATGCTCAGACCAAGATGCGCTGTAGATGACTAAATCATCTAGATATGCCTCACAACTAGGCAAGTCAGCTACAACGAGGTTAACCAACCTCTGAAAAGTAGCAGGAGCGTTTTTCATGACAAACGGCATGACTGTGTATTGTAGGAAATCGTCCGGTGTCACAAAAGCAGAAATCTCTCTAGCACGTTTCGAAAGGGGAACTTGCCAGTAACCCTTAAGTAGATCGAATTTGCTGACAAAAGCGGCAGAACCTACACGATCCACACAATCATCCATCCTTGGAAGAGGATAGCAGTCAGACCTAGTGATGGAATTGACCTTCCTGTAGTCAGTGCAGAACCGTAAAGTGCCATCTGGTTTGTTAACTAACACGCAGGGTGAACTCCAATCACTTGAACAGGGTTCAGCGATAGCGTTCTCCAGCATGTAAGCTACCTCCTTCTTCAATTGCGAACGCTTTTCGGGGTTCACACGATAAGGATGCTGTTTGATGGGAGGTGAATTACCCACATCAATGTCATGCTCAATGAGGTGTGTACGAGTAGGAATATCTGAAAACAAAGAGGGGTGTGACTGAATGAGGTTAACAATGTCCACCTTCTCAGCAACCGGCAAATGAGAAAGTAGCATGCCAAGATTGCACAGAGACTCAGAGTTCTTCAGCCTGCCTTCTGTCACACTCTTGGGAGGAAAAGCCACCTCCTCCTCCCCCTCTTCGGGAAGAGTGGAAGTCAGAGCACTGGAGAGTGCCATACTCTTCACCTCACCCTCCTCTATGGGCTGGCGTTCCCAATAGCTGTTCAAGGACCTGTGCAAAAATTTTGGACATAAAATTTGTTCCTTGGTCAGATTGAATAGCCTTGGGAAGTCCAAACAGAGAGAAGAATTTAAGAAGTGCCTTAGAAATGACAGGAGCGGTTATCTTGCGCAGTGGTATTGCCTCCGGAAATCGAGTAGCTGCACACATTATGGTGAGAAGGTACTGGTTGCCAGCCTTTGTCCGTGGTAATGGGCCTACACAATCAACGAGCACCCTCTTGGGACGAGCCCCCAAATTGTTACGTCCCGAAATCAGCTTGTGTTATATTAACCAAGTTGATAGAGTCGGATGCAACAATTAGCCACTTAAAGGCGCACAAACTGTGAAGTTAGGAACCCACACTGACAACTAGGAGTTATATAAAAGATAAAGCAGTATTTATTTACAAGATTAAACTTATCTCCGAGCTAACTAACTACGAGACTGAGTTGGCAAAGTCTCACCGGGTAGCTTCGATGACCATGTCCAGCGTCCAGCAGGCTACTCGGTCTGATCTCCGAAGTAGGTCTTCAGCTCCCGTTTTAAAAACGCCAACAATAAATAATATTAACTAATTGTTAAAAGTATTAACAGTCTCCGTTAAGGATTGGGTTAACTCAAAACAGTCAAAACTCCAGCAGGCAACAGCAACGGCGTCTCTCTCGAAAGGCTCTCAATTACCGGTATAGGGTACAGGGGAGCTGGTGGAATCTTCTGATTTGGCTTCCCTACCACCTGGCACACAGGGCAGGTCTCACAGTATTTGGAAACGTCCCTTTTCAGACCAGGCCAAAAGAAATGCCTTAGCACCCGGTTGTAGGTTTTGTTCACGCCCAGATGTCCAGCGAGACAGCTGTCATGAGCAAGGCTAAGTATTTCGTTGTGAAAGGCTGAAGGAACGACAATCTGTCTAACTACGCGCCAGTCATCAAGAACAGAAGCATCTAGAGGCCTCCATCTACGCATTAATACGCCGTTCTTAAAAAAAAACGCTGACGACACCAGCGCAGACTCTTCCTCAAGAACTGCCTTTTTAAACAGGGAAGAAAGTTTTGGATCCCTTCTCTGCTCTGTGATAAGTTGTTCCTGTGGCAGAGACAGCTTATCCAGCTGTCCATCACAATCACCCCCACGTCCTTTTGCTACAACAGGAGAAGGAGGCTCAGGTTCAGGCTTAACAGAGAATAAGTCACACAAACCAAGGTCATCCAAAGATTCCTCTGCTTCTGGTGGACTGCTAGCCTTAACAAGGTCAGTGTCAGTCCCAAGACATCTAGCCATGCCGCGAGTGACCGCACAAGCAGGAAACACATCGGGGTAGTTCTGTGCGAGCTCATCAGGGTAGTTAACAAGAGGGACAGGTGTCACCTCGGGGTTCACCAAAACACATCCACCAGCTAAGTCATTCCCCAAAATGAAGGACACACCTTCCACTGGAAGACTAGGCTGCACGCCCACGACGACGTGGCCAGTTACAAGGTCAGACCTCATAAAAACAGCATGCAGCGGCACGTTAACGTAACCCATTTCAACACCCTGCACAAGGACACTTGTGCCTAAAGATGATTTCTCTGACGGGTAAAATATCCTCTAAAATAAAGGATTGCGTAGAACCAGTATCTCTCAATATTTTAACAGGCTTCTGAGAGTTAGGTTCATCAGTCAAAGACACTGAGCCATTCATAAGGAAAGGAAGGAAACAATCCTTCTCAGGAAGTGTTTCAGGGAGAAGCAAAGATGTTTTCACCAAAGAAACCCCTTTTAAGGATTTATCCCTCTTCTTCAGTGCATAACAATCAGCTATAACATGACCTGTCTTCTTACAATAGTGGCAAAAAGGTCTTTTAGCTCCAAGCGCCTCCTGCCTGACATTAGAATTGGTAGAGCTGGACGGTAAATTAAACGAACCTTTGGGGATTTCCTTTCTCTGAGAAACGTCACTATTACGAGGCAAGTATTTCCCAACAAAGGTGTTGGCATGCGAAAGCACAAATTCATCGGCCAAGACAGCAGCTTTAGCTACATCGGATGTTTTATGTTCGTTTAAGTGTGTAACAATGCGTTCGGGTAAACAGTTCTTAAATTCCTCCATGACAATTAAAGCTTGGAGTTGCTCAAAAGTCTTCACCTCTTGCGCATTACACCAGCGATCGAACATGCGTTCCTTCTCTCGGGCGAACTCAACAAAAGTCTGGCTGTCAGATTTCCTAAAGCCTCTAAACTTCTGGCGATATGCCTCAGGAACAAGTTCATAAGCTCTAAGAATTGCCGCTTTAACTACCTCGTAGTCAAGACTCTGTTCCAAAGATAAGGAAGCATAAGCAGTCTGTGCTTTACCAACCAACACGCACTGCAATAACAGTGGCCAAGCATCTTGCGGCCAGTTGAGCGTGATAGCAACCCGCTCGAAAAGCGAAAAGTATTTATCTATTTCCGCCTCCTGAAAAACTGGAACCATTCTAATGTGCCTGCTCACGTCAAATTCAGGGCGTTGTTGTACAATGCTAGAATTACTGGCCCGAATTGCTTCTACCTCCAGCTCCTTTAAACGAACGGTCAGCTCTTTCTCCCTAAGCTGTAAGCGTTTCATTTCCAATTCGTGCCTACCTTGTAAGATGATTTCAGGGCGATCGCTTTTAAAAGGTGACTCCTCGCTATCAATGAGAGTCGATTCCTTCGGTACCATGCAAGCAGGAAGTACCTCTATCTCAAGCAATGCCTCATTAAGCCTGGTTTTAATCGCCTGTCTAGTCCCGGAGCGGACAACATCAATTTGAAAATAGTCGGCGATCTGTAACAAGTCAGCCTTCCGACAGCTTTCCAGCACTTCGACTGTTGGATCCTCGACAAACTTTGCAATATCGAAATCCATGGCAACTATCACCGTAGTAGCGAAGTCAAAGCCAAAGAAGTTTAGACGCTATGCTGTTGCTATGGCAACGTACACCGCCGAACGAGTATGTGGTGAAGTGGCAAGATGAATGATACTACGTGACTAATGTGTAGCAATTCAAACTTTCAAAGTGACACAAAACTTGTGCTACGGATGAGACCCAAAGTAGTAACCAACAACAAAAATAACACTGGCTACTAATCACAAAGCTAGCGCTACGTATTACACGCAACAATATAATACAAAGTAAAGTTAGTGCTAAGCAAATAGCCGTGCTACGAAACAAAGTTGGTACAATGTTGTCCCCAATATAGCAACAAGCTAAAAAGCAGAATAAACACAAAATCTGCAGTTCAAATCCCGGACGAGCCCCCAAATTGTTACGTCCCAAAATCAGCTTGTGTTATATTAACCAAGTTGATAGAGTCGGATGCAACAATTAGCCACTTAAAGGCGCACAAACTGTGAAGTTAGGAACCCACACTGACAACTAGGAGTTATATAAAAGATAAAGCAGTATTTATTTACAAGATTAAACTTATCTCCTAGCTAACTAACTACGAGACTGAGTTGGCAAAGTCTCACCGGGTAGCTTCGATGACAATGTCCAGCGTCCAGCAGGCTACTCGGTCTGATCTCCGAAGTAGGTCTTCAGCTCCCGTTTTAAAAACGCCAACAATAAATAATATTAACTAATTGTTAAAAGTATTAACAGTCTCCGTTAAGGATTGGGTTAACTTAAAACAGTCAAAACTCCAGCAGGCAACAGCAACGGCGTCTCTCTCGATGTTCACAGGCGCATCTCCTGGCATGGCG
Source organism: Synaphobranchus kaupii (assembly GCA_029718625.1). Taxonomy (NCBI): domain Eukaryota; kingdom Metazoa; phylum Chordata; class Actinopteri; order Anguilliformes; family Synaphobranchidae; genus Synaphobranchus; species Synaphobranchus kaupii. The sequence continues at coordinate 47,506,145 of CM056379.1, read as the reverse complement.
ACGGGCATCCACTATTATAGGCCAGCATCTTCTGAATCCGCTGCTCCGCAACAGGCCTCTGCTTCCTCGGTTACAGCATCCACTGCTCCGGGTCTCTCAGCAACCGTGATGCATTCCCACCTCCACCTGTAAAGGGGAAAACAAAGAAAAACACAGCAGCACAGGGCCAAAACCAATAGAAAAGACAAATAATAAAAACTATATTACACGTGGCCGTAACAATATTAAAAGGAAACTTCCTGTTTTCACAAAACCATTTCACTTCACCATGATAGAACACCTCATAGTTTCACTCAGACCATGTCAGGACATTCTGATGTGGAATTTCAAAATTAAAGCCCTCTAAAATGTCATATAAGAGCTGTGTTTCTTCTACATTCTGATTGATATTAAAAGGAAACTTCCTGTCTTCACAAAACCATTTCACTGTAGCATGATAGTAGAACACCTCATAGTGTCACTCAGAGAACCTCAGGACAATCTGATGTGGAATTTCAAAATTAAAGCCCTCTAAAATGTCATATAAGAGCTGTGTTTCTTCTAAATTCAGATTGATATTAAAAGGAAACTTCCTGTTTTCACAAAACCATTTCACTTCACAATGATAGAAGAACACCTCATAGTGTCAATCAGACCATCTCAGGAAATTCTGATGTGGAATTTCAAAATTAAAGCCCTCTAAAATGTCATATAAATGCTGTGTTTCTTCTATATTCAGATTGATATTAAAAGGAAACCTCCTGTTTTCACAAAACCATTTCACTTCACAATGATAGAGGAACACCTCAGAGTGTCACTCAGAGAACCTCAGGACAATCTGATGTGGAATTTCAAAATTAAAGCCCTCTAAAATGTCATATAAGAACTGTGTTTCTTCTCAATTCAGATTGATATTAAAAGGAAACGTCCTGTTTTCACAAAACCATTTCTCTTCACAATGATAGAAGAACACCTCATAGTTTCACTCAGATCATCTCAGGACATTCTGATGTGGAATTTAAAAATTAAAGCCCTCTAAAATGTCATATAAATGCTGTGTGTCTTCTATATTCAGATTGATATTAAAAGGAAACGTCCTGTTTTCACAAAACCATTTCACAGTACAATGATAGAAGAACACCTCAGAGTGTCATTCAGACAATCTCAGTACAATCTGATGTGGAATTTAAAAATTAAAGCCCTCTAAAATCTCATATAAGAGCTGTGTTTCTTCTAAATTCAGATTGCTATTAAAAGGAAACTTCCTGTTTTCACAAAACCATTTCACTTCACAATGATAGAAGAACACCTCATAGTGTCAATCAGACCATCTCAGGACATTCTGATGTGGAATTTCAAAATTAAAGCCCTCTAAAATGTCATATAAATGCTGTGTTTCTTCTATATTCAGATTGATATTAAAAGGAAACCTCCTGTTTTCACAAAACCATTTCACTTCACAATGATAGAGGAACACCTCAGAGTGTCACTCAGAGAATCTCAGTACAATCTGATGTGGAATTTAAAAATTAAAGCCCTCTAAAATCTCATATAAGAGCTGTGTTTCTTCTAAATTCAGATTGCTATTAAAAGGAAACTTCCTGTTTTCACAAAACCATTTCACTGCACAATGATAGAACACCTCACAGTGTCACTCAGAGAACCTCAGGACAGTCTGATGTGGAATTTCAAAATTAAAGCCCTCTAAAATGTCATATAAGAGCTGTGTTTCTTCTACATTCTGATTGATATTAAAAGGAAACCTCCTGTTTTCACAAAACCAGTTCACTTCAACATGATAGAAGAACACCTCCGAGTGTCACTCAGGCAACCTCAGGACATTCTGATGTGGAATTTCAAAATTAAAGCGCTCTAAAATGTCATATAAATGCTGTGTTTCTTCTAAATTCAGATTGATATTAAAAGGAAACCTCCTGTTTTCACGGAACCATTTCTCTTCAGAATGATAGAAGAATACCTCCGAGTGTCATTCAGACAATCTCAGGACATTCTGATATGGAATTTCAAAATTAAAGCCCTCTAAAATGTCATATAAGAGCTGTTTTTCTTCTAAATTCAGATTGATATTAAAAGGAAACCTCCTGTTTTCACAAAACCTTCAGGTTCCTGGGATGTACTATCTCTCATGACCTGAAGTGGGAGACTTACATCGACTCCGTTGTGAAGAAGGCACAGATAAGTAGCTCAGATATGCAACACTTGTATATACATTTACATCACTAAACATGCATCACTATTGACCTCACTAAATCGCTGGCTGTCTGTTTGGTGCCCTTCAAACGGTGTTGGCTTTGTAGACAATTGGAATACTTTTTGGGGAAGGCCTGGTCTTTTGAAAAGAGATGTTATTCACCCCTTGTGGGAGGGTGCCGCTCTTATTTCTAGGAATTTATCATATAGTCTCAGAAATTCAATTTCCTGACACACCAGAACCAAGGCCAGGCAGCAGAACTTCTGTTTTACCCAGATTTCTTCTTGTTCCCAGGTTTCATGCCATTTTGATAGTTTCTTTCCCCCAACCTAAATTAAGCCTTGCTAAGAAGCCCATTAGGGGTATTTGTATGGCTAATCTGAAAACAAATCAGACCCTGTCATTCTGCGAATAATGGGGCTAACCAAACTGAGCTAAAAAATTGGATTGATTCATTAATTACTGATCACCAAGTTGAAATCCTATGTTTAACTGGAACTTGGCTTAAAACTGATGAATATATTGCCTTAAATGAATCCCCCCTCCTGGTTACAGTTATACACATGCCTCCAGTCTGACGGGTCGTGGAGGTGGTATTGCTGCTGTATAAATTCTAATCTCCATGCTACTTTGAAATCCAGCTTCAAATTTAACTGTTTTGAAGTGCTTGTTCTCAGTTTTGCACATCCGGACAAAAAAGCAATCAGTTTTACCCTTGTAATTGTATACAGGCCACCAGGGCCATACAGTGGTTTTTACTTGAGTTTGCTGATTTCCTTTCCAGCCTGGTTGTTAATTCAGATTGTAAAGGGGCGTGACATGTGAGGTAGGAGGAGCCAAACGCAGCAAGGGGATTCTTTAAGCCCTAAGGCCACTAAGGCGGGAAACCCCGCAGATAAGGGAGGAGACAATACAACGAACACGCCTACAGACGCTACCAACCGGCTCACTGTCACACGCCAATAAGTAGAAGCGCAAGGACAGGTCTCTGAATAGCCAGAAATAATAAGCGCCCTATCTTGGTAACTTGACAAGAACGGGCGAGTAGCGCAAAGGCACAAATAAATACACAGTCAACAAATACTGCAAAATGATACGATTGTTTATGAGGAGGTGAAATAAACAGATCTAACGTTCCAGGGCTACTCTCAGACTCGCAGTCACACACAAACATGTCCACAATATCGCCCAATCGTCCCCACAGGAAGACATGCACCGACAGACGAAACAGAACTACAGTTCCGAACAAAATCGTCAAACTCCATATATGGATAAAGGTACAAAAAGACGAAAGGACAGCTGCACCGGAATTATAGGCTAACAGACTAGCGCAAACTCAAACACTAATACAAGCCCTGCCTCTCAGTATAAACAAATGAAACGTACCAAAGAGCTACTAACTGGCTCCCTGTAACACGGAAATGAGTAGAAGCTAAAATGCCAGGTCTCTCAGTAAGAAAACCAATCACAGGCGAAAATGGAACAAAGAACTGCTACTCTATACTTCTACGAGCTAAGTAACTAAGTAGAAGCAAAACGCCCGATCTCCCTATGGGAAGACATGTACCGAAGGGCGAACAGAACTACAGTTCCGAACAGAATCGCCCAAATCTCCATACACGGAGAAAAGCACACAAAGACGAAATAGAGCAGAGATCCGCGGTCCCATACTTCTACGAGATAAGTAACTAAAGAGCCAGCAAGAAATAAGCCCTGCCTCAGCAATGAGACGCAAAAATAGGCGAGTAGCCCAAATGGTACGAATCACTCACAGCCAACAATACACCACAGTACAAACAACAAACAATCAACAATCAATCTCGAAGCCCCGAACGAAGGAAACGGTAGGCTTATATATCTCTCAAGGTGACCACGCACAGGTGTGGACGCTAACAGAAGCTCCGCAATCTAAGCAGTGCGGAGCAAGCATCCACCAAAAGAGAAGCTGGGGAACAAATACTTTACTTAAGTAATGCACGGGGAGCTGTGGATCCAAAGGTCACCAGTTCGATCCCCGACCAAGTCTTACCAAGTGTTATGAATCTTTCAAATATCACTTAATAAGTGATACAAATAGGACAGTGGCTTATTGTGAATGCCATACAGCCAAATAGTAATACTTTGTGTTGCTTAATGTTTACATAATGTAGAAATGTGATTGTTACTAATGTAAGAAACATTTGTAACTTGTCACACGTACACACATATGTAACTTTATTTTTGACTAGAATGTATCAAATTATTATTATTTTATATATTCAGATATTTTGTGTTTGTTTTAGAAAAAAGACCCAATTCATTAATACAATCTAATTAACAATGAATGGAATAAGTATTGAAATTGTAATTGTCTTCTCTGAATGAGTGATGAGTTTGCATGCTTGCATGCAATGTGGAACTGTTTGCAATACTGTTCTGTTGATGTACATTTTCTCATCATTTCATTATCTGCTTGTTTGCAAAAAGCTAAACTTTGCTTGACTCCTGTTTTTATAGATATTTTTGGTAGAAATAAGTCAAAAGTACTGCTGTAGAAATAGTGCAAATTTATTACAAAATAAATATAATAAATAAACTAAATGCAAAAAATAATAAATAAAGCTAGGAAACGTTGCTCTACTGGAAAAATCAACACACACTATTTAGACTATCTACACACTAAGACAAAGAATGACAACAATCTATTTCTTTTCTGCCCTCTTCATCCGCATCTTCTCCAACCACTGGTCAAGTGGCATATCAGTGTTTTGGGGACAGTATATGTGCCCATAATACTGGCTGTGGCTAGTTTCCTTGTTGCGGGGCTGGTGGCACTTAATACATTTGTTTTGGTCCACCGTCCGATTGTAAGCCCTCCGGGCGGGTGGAGGAGCAACAAGGGGGCCAGCAGGAGCAATTAGTTTGGCTGCAGGGACTTGTGGGGTCAAAAACACAAATAGGCCAATGACAGGGGTGGGGTCGGGGACAACAGGCAAAGGGGCAGATGTAGGTGGAGGTGCCTGCTGAGGGAACAACTGCCTCTGAGCTTGCAGCCTCGGGTGGACAGACGGTGGAGGATGGGGATGTTGGGCCAGAGCTGCAGACTTCCTCTTGACCACTGCTGTCCTGCAGTACTTCGAGGCAAGTGGTACTGATGTTGGGGGCCGGGATGGGGTGGTGCAGGAGTGGGGCGTACCAGTACAGGTGGGAGAGGCGCAGGAGCAACAGGAATAGAGGCAGGCAAGTTGTCCCCTTGCAGCAGAATACTACATTCCTGCCTCTTCAGTCGCTTGTTGTGCCAATGAATAAGTGTTGTTCTGATTGACATCAAACAACTGCAGAGTAGTGCTCTGCATGACCGTTCCGTTACCCAGGACCAGCTGCCTGATCTTACTATAGTCCCTAAGAATCAGAGTCCATCTCGTCAGTGCATAATTGCCCTGTTTTTTGGGGCTCTTATGAATGTCACAGAGCTTGACAAAGATGGACTCCACCAGGCGACAACTGTTTGGCCACTGGGCAGGGGATCCTGTTGATGCTAAGACACAGCGTGTCATGCTCTCCACACCTGGCGTAAAGTCAGGTTTCTTTTTAGAACACCTGAAGCGTCCTGTTTTCAGGCGCACCAACAGGGCAGCATATGCCACTCGTTGCTGGCCATAGGGCAGAAGGTTCTGCCACAGGGCTATGATGGTACTGGCCTGCTGGTTGTTAAGTGTTTGGCCAGTTTCAGTCCTCAGCCCCACCAAGTACTCTGCCAGGCTGTCCACTCTGTCCATCCCCGGGACACTGCGCTCATCCACAGCCTGGTAAATATAAGAGTACATCAAAATACAGAGAGAGTACATCAAAATACAAATAAAACAATATCACAAGCAGAAAAATAATATCTGTCACAGTGTAACTTGTCAGAAAAAGACTTACCAGCTGTTGCTCAGGTGCTGCTGGGGTCATGGAAGGTGGCCCAGAGGGACGAGCAGTTGTAGCAGTGGCTGAGAGGGTGGTGGGGAGAGGAAGGGCGGAGGCTGAGCTGGTGGTGACAGCTGATGGGCCAGAGGGCATGGCGGTGTGCTTATACACAGTCTGTTAAATGTAATAAATTAAACAATCAAAATACAATTACAATACAAGCAAAACAATAACACCACTGACAATTTATGATACAACATGTCACAAAAAGACTTGCCAGTTGTTGCTGTGGTGCTGCTGGGGTGATGGCGTGTGCTCCAGAGGCAGCAGTAGCTGCAGCAGCAGAGACGGTGGTTGTGAGGGTGGTGGGGAGAGGAAGGGCGGAGGCTGAGCTGGTGGTGACAGCTGATGGGCCAGAGGGCCGAACCGTGGCTTTGTAAACTGACAAAAAGAGAAAATTAACCTCAAGTGGAGCATTGTAAATCTTATATATTTAAATATATTAATAATATAAATATCAGCATCAGTAAATCCTCATTACTTACCGATGCCAACGTCAAAGTGGGCTTGGAAGGTGTTTGCCCAGGTGTTGCTGTCTGACCAGATGTTGCTGCGGGTGATGCAGAAGAGGATGAGGGTCCTGGTTGTGGTGTCACTGAAGATGACACAGGGACCGAGCCGGAAGGCTACAGGTTCACAGAAAAGAAAATGAAATGTAATAATACAGAATACAACACCAACACATCATAATTTTATAAAATACTTCTGATACCTTCTTTGTATGGAAACCACAGTTACATGTCTGTGTCCCTCCAAACAGAGATGTTTTTCCCGTCAGCTGCATTGGACATTTCTCAATCTGTAATATTGTTTGACAGTGAATCATAAGAATGTGTCCCCTTTTAATATGACATAATATGACATTATGTTTTATGATTCTACACATATCACTTTGTCCAAGTTTACCTTCAGATCATACCACTTTTTCTGGCGTGGTGCCGGCCTGTTTCCTTCCTCAGAGGGCCAGACCCCTAAGGCAGCAAACCCGCGCAGGCGGGACATCCACTCCTCATCGCCCATAGCTCTGTGCTTCTTCTGTTTGTAAGCCATCTGCCATTAATAGAGAAAAGAAAAGTGCCACTTACACCAAAGCAGCTAATGTGTATAACTATTCAGTTTAATTACACAGTATAACCATATCATATGTGGGCTCAGTGTATAATATAGTAGTATGCCATAATAGCTTGTATTACAGTTTGGTTACATACAATCATATTAAGTTTATTATCAATTGGTAAACATAATCAAGTTAAGCCTTGTGTCACAACAGGTGCAACAGCTGTATACCTGTGTGAATTAAATACTTGACAAATGATTTTCTCATTTTATTAAGAACTTTAGTGCAGCAGCGTTATACTGTACTGTAGAATAAGGGTGCTAACATTACAGTTACATTATGATTAGGCATTGTTATGTTGTTTTTTGTGGAAAACCAAATATCTAGCTCAATTCTAGCTAAATTCAATAGGCAGCAAAATCACCTAAACTCAAAAAGAGGATTATGTTGTATGAGGAAAGCCAAATATTTAGCTAATTTAATGGCGACACATGTTATAATGCGGTAATAAATAACAGCGATTTTACCTGTATTAACAGGTAAAATCGGGTGACAGTAGGTAAATAATAGCGACTGTATCTGTATCAACATGCATTGTGACAGTATGCAATAATATCAGTATGCAATTAATTAACTAATGTTAATATTGATGCGGACTTAAATAACTTTAATATTGATTCGAACTTACTTCAATATCGGCTGCTCCGTCAAGGATGGAAAAGCGGTTGGCTGGCGAAAGATGGAAATGACGAGACGTGGTTGGCTGGCGAAAGATGGAAATGACGAGACGTGGTTGGCTGGCGAAAGATGGAAATGACGAGACGTGATTTGGCCACAGAAGCCAAAAAGATGGCGAATGTTGGAAATGGGCCACCGTGATTGGCTGAGAAAGATGGAAATGCCGAGACATGATTTGACGAGAGTACAGTCTCTCGGTCCCCAGCTACGCCTGTCCATGTGGTCTGTTATCTGTCTCGCCCTGTCTGAATAAATGTACTCCCTGGTGGAGTTTTCCCCTGAGCCGTCTCTGAGTCTTACATTTACATTTTAGTCATTTGGCAGACGCTCTTATCCAGAGCGACGTACATTAGTGCATTTTCAAACTAGGAACAAGTGCGTTAAAACAACCCTAAAAGGTAAATACGATTTCAAACACCAGGCGCAGTTAGTATGATTTTTATTATTTTTTTTATTTTTTTTTGGGGGGGGGGGGGGGGGGGGGCACACGATATCGATCATTGGCGTGTACAACAGTAAGCCAATAAGTAACCTTAAGTATTAAACTAGCAGCTTGAACCACTTAAACAAGGATTCAGAAAAACACAATCAAGGGAGGTCACAAGGCGGTAGGGAGGGGTGGAGAGAGGTGCAGCTTGAAGAGGTGAGTCTTCAATCTGCGCTTGAAGGTGGTCAGACTTTCTATTGTTCTGACCTCCACGGGGAGCTCATTCCACCACCGTGGGGCCAGGACAGACAGACATCGAGACCGGGTGCTAGTATGCAGTGGGGGGGGGTACCAGTCGTCCTGAGGAGGCGGAACGCAGGGATCTGGTAGGTGTGTAGGGTCTGATGAGCTTTTGGAGGTATGGAGGGGCTGATCCTCGGACTGCTTGGAAGGCGAGCACTAATGTTTTGAATTTGATGCGAGCCATCACAGGTAGCCAGTGGAGGTCAATGAGCAGGGGGGTGACATGGGAGTGTCGGGGGAGGTTGAAGACCAGGCGCGCTGCTGCGTTCTGGATAAGCTGAAGGGATCTAATGGCCGATGCTGGCAGGCCAGCCAGGAGAGAGTTACAGTAGTCCAGGCGGGACAGCACCATCGCTTGGACCAGGAGCTGGGTTGAGTGGGTGGTGAGGAAGGGACGGATTCTCCTGATGTTGTACAGGAAGAACCTGCACGCCCGGGTTACCACTGCGATGTTCTCGGAGAGGGACAGCCTGTTGTCCATCACCACTCCGAGGTTCCTGGCACAGGGCGTTGGGGTCAGTGGAGTGTCCCCTAGGGAAATGGAGAGATTGAGAGGGGGAGAGGTTAGAGCAGGAATGTAGATTAGCTCAGTCTTGCCTGGATTGAGCATCAGATGGTGGTTGTCCATCCAGCTCTGCATGTCTCTCAGGCAAGCGGAGATGCGGGCTGACACCTGAGTGTCAGAGGGTGAGAAGGAGAGAAAGAGTTGAGTATCGTCAGCATAGCAGTGGTAAGAAAGACCATGAGCAGTGATAACAGGGCCAAGGGATTTGGTGTAGGTGGAGAAAAGGAGGGGACCAAGGACTGAGCCCTGGGGGACTCCTGTGGTAAGGGGCCGGGATGCCGATACTTTACCAGCCCAGGCAACCGGGGAGGAGCGCTCCGAGAGGTAGGACTCAATCCAGGCCAGAGCCGAGCCGCAGATCCCCGCTGCAGACAGGGACGACAGGAGGATGGAGTGATCTACGGTGTCGAAGGCGGCAGAGAGGTCTAGGAGTATTAGCACAGAGGAGAGGGAGGCTGTCCGAGCTGCTTAAAGCATTTCGCTGACGGAGAGGAGTGCGGTCTCCGTTGAGTGGCCAGGTCTGAAGCCGGACTGGTAGGGGTCTAGTAGGTTGTTCTGGGTAAGGAAAGAAGACAGTTGGTTAGAAACAGCACGTTCAATGGTTTTGGAAAGAAAAGGAAGAAGAGATACCGGTCTGTAGTTTTGGATGTTGGAGGGGTCCAGCATGGGTTTTTTCAGGATCGGGGTGATGTGGGCTCTCTTGAAGGATGAGGGGAAGCAGCCAGAGGTCAGGGAGGAGTTCACCAGAGAGGTCACAAACGGGAGGATATCTGGGGTGATTGCCTGGAGGAGAGATGAAGGGATAGGGTCGAGGGCACAGGTAGTGGGGCGATGGGAGAGTAGGAGGTGGGATACATCGGTATCAGACAGGGGAGAAAAGGTGGAGAAGCAGGGGGGGGACACGGAAGGGGTAGAGAGAGGAGGAGAGTGGAAAACAGTGTCCGGGAGGGGGAGTGGGGAAACGGGGGGGGCATAGAGAGAGGGGCTGAGGGGCTGAAGGAACTGCGGATGTCTGCGATCTTCTCATCAAAGAAATCTGCAAAGTCTTCTGCAGTGAACGAGGATTGAGGAGCAGGAGGGGATTTGCTGAGAAGGGAGGAGAAGATGGAGAACAATTGACGGGGGTTAGAACTGTATATGTGAATTTTAGTGTGATAGTAAGTTACCTTGGCAGCGGTGACTGCTGTAGAGAATGCTGCTAGGAGAGACTGGTAGGAGGAGAGGTCTGATGCGTCTCTGGATTTCCTCCACATCCTCTCTGCTGCGTGAAGACCGGCCCTGGAGGTGCGCAGGGCATCGGACATCCACGGGCAGGGAGGAGATGGGCGTGTGGGCCTAGAGACAAGAGGGCAGAGAGAGTTAAGTGATGTGGAGAGAGCTGTGAGCAGGGTGTCGGATGCAGAGTCGATGGGGAGTTGAGAGGGGGGAGGGAAGCAGTGACACAGGGAGCAAGAGAGGAGGGTGAGAGGGAGCAGAGGTTACGGCGGACAGAGACAGTGGAGGTCGGGGGAGGGGGATGGCGGTGTGGAACAAGAGGAAGAGAGAAAGAAATGAAGTGGTGATCAGAGGTAAGGAGAGGGGTAACAGTGAGATCAGAGCAGGGGCTGTTCCTCTGGAAGACCAGGTCTAGGAGGTTGCCAGCCTTGTGGGTTGGGGGGGAGGGTTGGAGGGTGAGGTCAAAGGAGCGGAGAAGTGGTAGGAAGGCTGCAGACTGGGAGGCATCTAGATGGATGTTGAAGTCTCCCAGGAGGATCAGCGGGGTGCCGTCCTCTGGTAAGGAGCTGAGCAGGGTGTCGAGCTCATCGAGGAAGCACCCCAGGGGACCTGGAGGGCGATAAACAACTATAATGTACAGGTTAATAGGGTGGTTGATTAACACAGAGTGGTATTCAAAACTAGTAATAGATATATCAGAGAGGGGGAGAACAGAGAATGACCATGAGGGGGAGAGTAGCAGACCAGTACCACCTCCGCGACCAAACGGCCGGGGGGTGTGAGAGAAGGAGAAGGAGGAGGAGAGGGCAGCGGAGTTGCCGTGTTGTCCGGTGTGATCCAGGTTTCGGTGAGGGCGAGAAACTGGAGGGACAGGAAGGAGGCATAGCCGGAGATGAAGTCTGCTTTCCGTGTGGCAGACTGGCAGTTCCAGAGCCCCCCTGCGACGGTGAAGTTCTCGCAGGGAGTCAGCGAGGGGTAGCGGAGGTTGGACGGGTTGCGTCGCCGTGGAGGGCCACGTCGTTGGAAGCGGGTTCTAAAAGGAAGAGAGCAGACAGGGATAGGGAGAGGGAGAACACACATAAACTGGGACGGAGCGACACTAGTGTCACTCTTCCAGATGTCTTTTGAAATGCACACAGCTGATTGCAAGTGGTTAACAGCTGTGTGAGACACTTCGCAAGCACAGATAAATAAGTACTACCAATTAAAAAGCACAATAACGCGAAACTAACAGCCTAGTCAATCTAACAATTTAACAAACAGCCAATCGCGGAACAAACACAAACTAGCAATGCAAATAATATGATCAGCGTTCAATCTAACAATCTAACAAACAGCCAATCACGGAACAAACACGAACTAGCAATGCAAATAATGTGATCAGTGTTCAAGAAGGTCTAATTAAAATCACGCAAACTGCGGTCAGTACGCTTAAAAACGACACTACCTTACGCGGGACGGTTAAAACAGCTCTTGATACGGAGGAAAGAAGATGCACTGTCTTGCATTTGGGTCCAGTTCCTGTCTGGGGACGTAACACAAAAAGGCTGGAATTACACACAGGTAAACCACTCTGGCAAATTCTAACAACAGACCGGTGTATACATACAAAGTGATCTATGAGGTAAGTGTGGCAGGTAAGCAGGTGAATGGGGAAGGCTAATGGATGATTAGCTGTGCAGCGGTGCAGTGAGGCAGAGGTGAGGCGGAGCAGGACAACAGAGTGGGAATGGAGAAACCACATGATTGAGCTGAGGCATGGAGGGCTGGAGGTAGAGATCTGCACTGAGATACACAGAAATAGAGTTTGCCCACCACTGTATTTAGCAATAAATAGCTGATGTTGGTGATACCAATTTATTTAAATTTGTACTTCTATTTTAGTGTTCGATTTGGCCAGTAACTGCAATGTGTTTGATGACAAAGCCTCCTGGATCTGGGCCTCCAATGACAGATTGGGTGAGTTTTTTTTTTGTAATTTCATTTGTGTGTATGTGGGGGTGGGGGGGGGGCAATGCACAGTGTCACAAGGCAAGCTGCTTTAAGGTGTTTAGAGGTGGCCAAATGGGCTTGGATTAAACTGGGATAAAAGCTGCATCATATTAGTTCCATTGCCTTTACACTCTGAGGTAGTAGCATTTGCAGTAGCTCTGCAGGTGTTGTGAAAGCAGAATTTGTAGATGAAAAGCAGTAGAAATTGTAAACTGTGAAGCTGAGTATTTAGATACACAGACATATTGACAATAAACTAAATTTCTTCATTGTGAATATTCATACAAATTATATGAACACACATACTGTAGTTACGTAGTGGGTAACATTTGTTGAAAAATACGGACAGGTCGAAATTTGTGAAAGTAGCCTGAAAATCATCTATGAGATTTCCACCTTGTGATTTTATAGATCCAATGTGACAAATGCGAAAGATGGTTCCATGAACAGTGCCTGGGCATGGACACAGAAGACCTGGAACAAGCCAGGGAAGACAGCTGGAATTGCTGCTTGTGCGCTTAACCCCTTGGCGCAGATGGCAAATTTCACCTATTTAGAGGGTGCTCTGTTTAAGGCTTTATAACTCCAGGTGTGAGCACACATAAACTTGCTAAATGGCTTAAATGAAACAAGACAGGTGTACCATTTACAATACAAACTTAGATTTGTTTATTTTCATAATATAAGTCAAAATAAAGTGCCACAAATGCAAAGAAACATTGGAAAAATTTATGTCCACAAGTTTTACAAAATCTGAGGATGATATGCAGAACTACTAAAGGTCTATGATGCAAAATATAGCAGTGTACCCTGTTGTCCATTAGTGTCTCCAAATCTATCCAAATGGCTAAATTGTGCACTGCTGTAAATAAAAAAAATTATGATATATTTAACTACAAATCAACAGTTTTGGCTCATAAAACTCACTTTTGCATAATTCCCAAGTGGGAATTATTATATTTTCATCAGTATAGGGGGGTAGATATCTATGGGTCCAAAACCCCTATGCAAAACATGTCATAAAATTATTCATTATTGTATTATAAAGCATAGGCCTATACATTTGCTCCATTGATATCACAGTGTTACATACACCTAAATATGTTGCCTAATCATTCACTCTTGTACCTCAATAAAACATCACTTGTCCCTGTACTCTACAGTATGGATACTTTTGTCCTGGGATTGCATTTTTCTATATTTTATTTATTTTTATTTTCCTATTCATAATGACTCCAAGGACATTTTTACCTTAATCTACCACATATCAGTGCACAGTAAATTGGAATGAGCATTTGTCATGCCCTAAGAGACAAGTATAGGCTATACGCCATAGCCTATATTATGTACGATAACATGAACATGAAATAGTATTCCACCATATGCAAAATGCTGCCAAATGTTCTACCTTCAATGAACATCGGTAGCCTACATCAAAAATACATTTAACGATTGCACTACAGTATGTGAAATTCCACATCAGAATGTCCTGAGATGGTCTGAGTGACACTGAGGTGTTCTTCTATCATTCTGATGAGAAATGGTTTCGTGAAAACAGGAAGTTTCCTTTTAATATCAATCTGAATTTAGAAGAAACACAGCTCTAATATGACATTTTAGAGGGCTTTAATTCTGAAATTCCACATCAGAATGCCCTGAGGTTGTCTGAATGACACTATGAGGTGTTCTATCATTCTGAAATAAAATGGTTTTGTGAAAACAGGTGGTTTCCTTTTAATATCAATCTGAATTTAGAAGAAACACAGCTCTTATGTGACATTTTAGAGGGCTTTAATTTTGAAATTCCACATCAGAATGTCCTGAGATGGTCTGATTGACACTATGAGGTGTTCTTCTATCATTCTGATGAGAAATGGTTTTGTGAAAACAGGAAGTTTCCTTTTAATATCAATCTGAATTTAGAAGAAACACAGCTCTAATATGACATTTTAGAGGGCTTTAATTCTGAAATTCCACATCAGAATGCCCTGAGGTTGTCTGAATGACACTATGAGGTGTTCTATCATTCTGAAATAAAATGGTTTTGTGAAAACAGGTGGTTTCCTTTTAATATCAATCTGAATTTAGAAGAAACACAGCTCTTATGTGACATTTTAGAGGGCTTTAATTTTGAAATTCCACATCAGAATGTCCTGAGATGGTCTGATTGACACTATGAGGTGTTCTTCTATCATTCTGAAATAGAATGGTTTTCTGAAAACAGGTGGTTTCCTTTTAATATCAATCTGAATTTAGAAGAAACACAGCTCTTATATGACATTTTAGAGGGCTTTAATTTTGAAATTCCACATCAGAATGTCCTGAGATTGTCTGACTGACACCTTGAGGTTGTGTGCTATCAGTCCGAAGTGAAATTGGTCAGTAAAGACAGGAGGTTTCCTTTTAATATCAATCTGAATTTAGAAGAAACACAGCTCTTATATTACATTTTAGAATGCTTTAATTCTGAAATTCCACATCAGAATGTCCTGAGGTTGTCTGAATGACACTATGAGGTGTTCTTCTATCATTCTGAAGTGAAATTGGTCAGTGAAAACAGGAAGTTTCATCAATCTGAATTTAGAAGAAACACAGCTCTTATATTACATTTTAGAATGCTTTAATTCTGAAATTCCACATCAGAATGTCCTGAGGTTGTCTGAATGACACTATGAGGTGTTCTTCTATCATTCTGAAGTGAAATTGGTCAGTGAAAACAGGAAGTTTCCTTTTAATATCAATCTGAATTTAGAAGAAACACAGCTCTTATATGACATTTTAGAGGGCTTTAATTCTGAAATTCCACATCAGAATGTCCTGAGATTGTCTGACTGACACCCTGAGTTTGTGTGCTATCAGTCTGAAGTGAAATTGGTCAGTAAAAAACAGGAGGTTTCCTTTTAATATCAATCTGAATTTAGAAGAAACATAGCTCTTATATGACATTTTAGAGGGCTTTAATTTTGAAATTCCACATCAGAATGTCCTGAGATGGTCTGAGTGACACTGAGGTGTTCTTCTATCATTCTGATGAGAAATGGTTTCGTGAAAACAGGAAGTTTCCTTTTAATATCAATCTGAATTTAGAAGAAACACAGCTCTAATATGACATTTTAGAGGGCTTTAATTCTGAAATTCCACATCAGAATGTCCTGAAGTTGTCTGAATGACAATATGAGGTGTTCTTCTATCATTCTGAAATAACATGGTTTTGTGAAAACAGGTGGTTTCCTTTTAATATCAATCTGAATTTAGAAGAAACACAGCTCTTATGTGACATTTTAGAGGGCTTTAATTCTGAAATTCCACATCAGAATGTCCTGAAGTTGTCTGAATGACACTATGAGGTGTTCTTCTATCATTCTGAAATAAAATGGTTTTGTGAAAACAGGTGGTTTCCTTTTAATATCTATCTGAATATAGAAGAAACACAGCTCTTATATGACATTTTAGAGGGCTTTAATTTTGAAATTCCACATCAGAATGTCCTGAGATTGTCTGACTGACACCCTGAGGTGGTCTGCTATCAGCCCGACATGAAATTGGTCAGTGAAAACAGGAAGTTTCCTTTTAATATCAATCTGAATTTAGAAGAAACACAGCTCTAATATGACATTTTAGAGGGCTTTAATTTTGAAATTCCACATCAGAATGTCCTGAGGTTGTCTGAATCACACTATGATGTGTTCTTCTATCATTCTGACGTGAAACGGTTTTTTGAAAACAGGCGGTTTCCTTTTAATATCAATCTGAATTTAGAAGAAACACAGCTCTTATATGACATTTTAGAGGGCTTTAATTTTGAAATTTCACATCAGAATGTCCTGCGGTTGTCTGAGTGACACTATGAGGTCTTCTATCATTCTGAAGTGAAATTGGTCAGTGAAAACAGGAGGTTTCCTTTTAATATCAATCTGAATTTAGAAATACAGCTCTTATATTTTATAAGACTTTAAATTTGAAATTCCACATGTCCTGAGATGGTCTGAGTGACACTATGAGGTGGTCATTTTGAAGTCAGATTGGTCTTTGAAAATTTATTCTTTATTATTAAGTTAATTATTTTTTATTAATGAGTAATTATTCACACACTTGAAATGAGAAAGCCTCAATTTTTCTCTGAAAGTTTGCAGGCGGTAGTTGTTTTTTAACAATAATTATTTATTTTATTATTTAATAATTATTCATTTTGTTTTATTTATGTATGTATGTATGTATGTTATTTATTTATTCATTCATTCATTGTTTACTGACAGACTGACTGATTTATTGAATGTATGTGAAATTACTTTCACGTCTTATCACGTTCACCGGAACTTCACTTTTATTTTGAAATCAATTCTTACACGCTCTTACCGTAGAATGCCTAGTATATTGCGAACCAAAAAAAACGCGGCGGCTAGTTTGACCATCTTTTTCGAAGTGGAGGCTGGCTTGACCGCAGTGATATTTTGTGGTCTCCCTCGGCGGAGTGAATTGAGAGACAGTCCCTGAGTTGATAAATGGGATTATTGTGGAGAAAATCACGGCAGATTATTGAATAATAGAATGATGACTAGGTACTAATCACGGAATTGAAATACTAATGCGGAGTGGAATTCGATGGGAATGCGAGGGGCTGGGTCACGCTGTGGGATTCCGGAACCTGCGGTGGCTGTGAAAGAAAGCAGAGAGAGACGGCATTACTTCCGGGCAAATCAAGCAACAGTGGCGAACTGCAGAGCTGGTCGGTGCAGAGGGAGCCAGAGTGACTGGGAATTTTGTGGAGCTTCTTTTGGGGGAGACATACCTCCCCCAAACCGTAAGCAACGTGCTTTCACCGTCCTAACATCTGTGTGTGTGGGTTCAAGCCCCGGTGCGAGTGGGAACTGAGCGGTGGTGGTGGTTTGTTGCACTGCCCCCTCGGAGTGTTAGTTGGGCCGGGTAGGCGGCTGCCCCCGAGGCAAGCTGTTCTGTTGTGTGTGTGTGTGGTCATCATTATCTTTACATTGGATGGCGAGTGGCGTGTGATTGCTGCAGTGTGTCGTGTGGTGTGCGGGATTAGGGCACGCTTACCCTAAAGGGCCAGTTGTTCAAAGGTAATCTGATCGGATTTTGGTGATCGGATTGGATCAAATCTTGAAAATGGGTTGTTCAAAAGGGAAAGAAGGATTCTGAAATCGGATTAGATCACGTAATCCAATCCTAGTTTATCTGGATCAAACCTTCAGTTTGTGTTGTTCAAAACTTTCCTGTGGGATTTGGATAACTTTGATCCAAAAAAACAGGATTATCCTGATCCCAACAGGGGGTAGGATTTCAGGGTGGATTTCAGGGAGAAAATGTAGTAAAACTTTAAAATTGGTTAAATAATACATTTGTATCATTTAGTGTATATACTTTTATTTATATTTTGCACTTGACTTGTGTAACTGTTACAGTGATAAAGTAGATAAAGTAGACAGACTACCAATTAAGCCTTTCAGTATAGTAAAGTAAAAATAAAATAAAAATGATCCCCCAAACAGATTCCAATAACAAACAAAAATAATATATTACATTTTTCTGTCATCATCACTGTATATTCATTTCAAAGAAACAATCAGAGATGAACCTGTCAAAAATAATTTTTAACAATTGCATCCCTCACTACACGTCCAGTCAGTCCCTCATTCTGACTGAACGGCAGAGGTTGGTCTGGTTCTTCATCAGGCTCAGGTGCATCATCAACATCATCACAGAGAGGGACATTGCGCCTGGAAGCTATGTTGTGCAGGACAATACACGCAAGTATTATGTTGCATGCTCCCTGTGGTTCCACTCGCAAGTAGTTAAGGCATGCAAAGCGTCTCTTCAGAACTCCATTTAAACGCTCAATTGCACATCTTGTTTTGCAATGAGCAGTGTTGAAGCGTGCCTGTGCAGGTGTGGTTGCTGCAAGAAAAGGAGTCATCAGCCATGGTAGGAGTGGATAGGCACTGTCTCCTAATATTATGCCATCCGGTCGGTTGGTTTGGAGCTCTCTGTATAAAGCACTTTCCCTCAGGATACGTGCATCATGAACAGACCCAGGCCACTTCACAACGCAGTTTGTGATGATGAGGTCAGCGTCGCCCACAAGTTGGATGTTGATGCTGCGCCTCCCCTTTCGGTTGATGTACTCCCAATCCCTCTCATGAGGTGCTTGTATATGCACATGAGTGCAGTCAATAACCCCAATAGTATTGGGCATGTTCCCCAAAAGAAAAAACTTGTGCTTGGTCTGGGCAATCTGGTCAACCTTTGGAAGTGAAACAAACTGATTGACCAGGCTGGCCAATGCAATTGACACAGCTTTCACTACATCACTCACAGTTGATTTGTCCACTCCTATATTGTCACCAACAACTTGGTAGAAAGTCCCAGATGCATAGAAGCGCAGAGCAATGAGGACCTGTTCATCCACAGACAGACTGTGACTCCTTCGGGTTCTCCGTTGAAGTGTTGGCCTGACAAGGTGTGCAATGTACTTAATATCAGCATTCCCAAAGCGAAAGCGAGCATACAGTTCTTCAGTGGTGTATATTGCTCCAGTGGTTTTGCACGCTCAACATACACCCTTTGACGGTATCTTCTTCCACCAAAATGGTGGTAGCGATGAACAATACCTGCCATGCCAGTGCCTATCTGTTAGTCCTCTGAGAGAGGCTGAATATAAGATAGCTGTCAAATACCCACCCACTGATTAGCTGACGTGCTTTGGCTTGTGTTCAAATAAACCAATCATGCCCAAGGCCTATAAATAGGCTACTATGTTCACTACAACAGATGAGGTGGAACCATGGACTCAAAAGGACCTAATTTCACTTTGCAGAAACCAATGCACTGCTGGAGGGTGTTAAGTGCCATTATGCCTCAGTAGTAGGAATTTCTGTTGCAGGTGGAATGGTGACTAACAGAAGGAAGAAAGACATTTGGGTTGAAATCACCCAGAATGTAAATGAGAGAAAAAATAAGAAACACTTAAAATGACCATGTTGGCTCTTCTACCTGTTCTTCTTTACATAGCTGGTAGTCCACATTGTGATATGTTGTCCCATTTAGAGTACTAGTAATCCGGATTTGGTAATCTTGAAAACTGTGTATCTGGATCAGGGTGATCCAATCCAATGTTGCTTTGAAAAACCGGCATGAAACTAAGACGGATTACCTGATCCTGGATAGCATAAAATGGGATTTCCAAATCCGGATAATTTTGATCCAGATTAAATTTTTTGAACAACTGGCCCATAGAGTTTGTAGGTATTTTTATTAGGGGACCGTTCAGCGAAGCTGCTGGTACCCTATTGTTTTTGTTCGGATTCTTTTATTTTATTTTTTTATATACAGTGAGCACCATAGTTAAATCGACAGTGAAGCATTTTGTTATTTTGGTTCTGTACTCTAGCACTTTGAGTTTGAAAGGATACAATGACAATGGTTGAATTGCAGACTGTCAGCTTTAATTTGAGGGTATTTTCATCCATATCTGATGAACCTTTTAGAAATTATAGAACATTTTGTACATAGTTACCCCCCCCCCCCCCCCCCCCCCCCCCAAATTTTCGGGCATCAAAACATATTGGGCAGTTTAACATAATGTAGAACAAAGTAATCATTCTTAATATTTGGTCACGTATTCTTTGCATGCCATGACTTCCTGATGTCTGTGACGCAACAAGATCAAAAGACTCTTGATATCTTATTTTATGGTACTCCTACAAGCGATACTATAACCTCTCTGCATTTGAATGGATCTCAATGGGAATTAGAGGGTGTCCTTTCAAACTCAAAGTGCTAGAGTACAGAACCGAAATGACAAATGTGTCACTGTCCAATGAAGTATGGCGCTCACTGTATGTAACATTCAGAAAATCCTTCTCATTACTGACACCGGTGGCCGAAAGTTAACTGCAGCCTGCAGCCCGCTCGCACAATGGGCGCAAGCAACATTTGCAAAAATCCACTCTCTGCATGATACATCGGCATTATGGGTCTAGCATGGTTTTCTTTATAGCAGAGTGGGTTGATACCACAGCACGAGTATTTTTTATTTTTTTTATGGTCTATGGTTGAGACAAGGCTAATCTTAAACTAAAGTTAGTTATAAACAGATGATGGGAGTGGAGTGAGTAGACTGGAGTTATTGTACATAAAATGTAAGTTACAAAATACCAGTTTCTGAAAGAACAGACGTTTTTGGCATTATCCTGGAACATTAGCTGACCGTAATTTGTAAACGGCAAGCTAGCCAACTAACGTTACCAGCCAGATCAGCCCCGGGAGTCGGGTTTGAATCGATGTAATTCAGGTAGCTAACGTTAGCCACTCAGACAGTAGGCCAGTTTCCTATAGAGCTCCGTAGTCCCGCCCCCTCCTCTCCCTGGCTGGTCCCGGAAGACTGCCGGAAACCTTTACCTGCCCCACTTCGGGATCTTTCAGTCACCCTTATGATGATATTATGGCATTGTATGTACCAAACTTTGACATATGTGATACAAAGTCCATTATATATTGAATCGTATAATTAACGGAGTTTGAGAAACATAATTACACTACCCAGAATTCCCAGTCGTACATCGCCGTGGGCTGCAGCCCATGCAGTTACACTGGTTCTGTAGATTACTGGACGTGTTCGGCTAGAGCCGATTTACGTCATATCTGCGTCGGACTGCATCGGAAACTGTACGAGATGGCAGAAAAATCGGTGCTGCGTGAACTAAGGCGGAAATGACAACAGGAGGTTAAGCAGGCGCCTGGCAGCGGTGCAGCAGGTCTCGGGCGCCTTCAACATCTCCGCACCTTCAAACAAACCAACAACAGCATTGTTTAGAGAGCGAGGAGAGAGAGGTGTTTCGTCATGACACACACGGATCATTTCACAATATCGCCACCTATCTCGGCGTATTGATTCTACTCTAAAAAAATAAATCTAAATAAAATTTACCCCGACCTATGTGTTCAAACACAGGTGGGTTATTTATTAAATCTTACAATGTAATAGCAGTATTTTCCTCTTTCACTTATCTGTTCTCATTTCTAATTTCACAATGAATATTTATTCAGTTTTTTCTTATTATTGATATATTTTAAAATATTTTTTAATATAATACAATCCTTTATTGTTCTTCAATTAATGTGATTTTGTTTCGTAAAGTGAGCTTCTAGCATAAGCCCTGTAGGGTTTCCAACCTCTCTAGCATATTTCTGTAAATGACTGTGTACTTGCATTTGTTCTTTATTCGTGCAAATAATAAATACATAAATAAATGTGTTTTGAGTGTGGGATTGAGTAACATAAGGTTGCTACTCTGGTTATTATATATTGTACTGTACATGTACTTTCTTGAAGTAACGTTAAGCCTATATGAATGCTAAAAGTACAATATTAGTAATGCTACACAAACAAATGAAGTTGCCAATTCTCATTCTTGACTGCTTCTGTAATCCATCTGCGAGATAAATTAGGAAAAAATTTACCTCTAACAGTAGAGCTATATAAAATCTGTTGACTGAATCAAAAAGTGTATCAAGAAATAACAAAAAAAGGCCTGTCCAAATATACAGTCAAGCCGGAATGTCTGCACACCCCTTTCACCTTCTCCACATTTTATTACGTTACAGACATATTCTACAATAGATTGAGTTAATTTTTTATCTCAAAATTCTACACAAAATAGCCCATAATGACAAAGTGAAAACAGGTTTTTAGACATTTGTGCTAATTTATTAAAAATCAAAATGTAAAATATCATATGTACACAAGTGTGCACACCCTTTGATATGACACCCAAAAGTGAGCTGAGGTGCATTTTGTTTCCACTGATACTGCTTGAGATGTTTCTACAACTCAGTCCACCTGTGATAAATTCAATTGATTGGACATGATTGGGGATTGCCAACACCTGCCTATATAAGGTCCCACAGTTGACAGTGCATGTCAGAGCAAACTCCAAGCCATGGGGTCAAAGGAATTATCTGCAGACCTCAGAAACAGGACTGTGTCAAGGCATAGATCTGGAGAAGGGTACGGAAAAATCTCTGCAGCTTTACAGGTCCCAAAGAGCACAGTGGCCACCATCATTCGTAAATGGAAGAAGTTTGGAACCACCAAGAATCTTCCTAGACCTGGCCGCCCGGCCAAACTGAGCAATCGGGGAAGACGGGCCTTGGCCAGGGAGGTGAGCAGGAACCCGAGGGTCACTCTGACAGAGCTCCTGCGTATCCTTGTGGAGATGGGAGAACCTGTCAGAAGATCAACCATCCAGGCAGCACTCCACCAATCAGGCCTTTATGGTAGAGTGGCCAGACGGAAGCCCCTCCTTAGTAAAAGGCACATCACAGCCCGCTTGGAGTTTGCCAAAAGGCACCTAGAGGACTCTCAAACCATGAGAATCAAGATTCTCTGGTCTGATGAAACCAAAATTGAACTTTTTGGCCTGAATACCAAGCGTCACGTCTGGAGGAAACCAGGCACCGCTCATCACCTGGCTAATACCATCCCTACAGTGAAGCATGGCGGTTGCAGCATCATGATGTGGGGATGTTTTTCAGCAGAGGGAACGGGGCGACTAGTCCTGATAGAGGGAAAGATGAATGCAGCTAAGTACACCGAGATCCTTGAAGAAAACCTGCTCCAGAGCGCTCTGGACCTCAGACTGGAGCGAAGGTTTACCTTCCAACATGACAACGACCCGAAGCACACAGCCAAGAGAACAAAGGAGTGGCTTCGGAGAAAGTCTGTGCATGTCCTTGAGTGGCCCAGCCAGAGCCCAGACCTGAATCCAATTGAACATCTGTGGAAAGAGCTGAAAATGTGTACCGACGCTCCCCATAGAACCTGATGGAGCTTGCAAGGATATGCCAAGAGGAATGGGCAAAAATGTCCAGAAACAAGTGTGTCAAGCTCGTAGCTTCTTTCCCAAGACACCTTGAAGCTGTAATCGCTGCCAAAGGTGCAGCAACCAAGTATTAGACTAAGGGTGTGTACAGATATGTAACCCCTAAATTACCTATTTTTGTCAGTAAAATAAAATTGCATATTTTCTAAAAACCTGTTTTCACTTTGTCATTATTGGCTATTGTGTGTAGATGTTTGAGGCAAAAAATGAACTCAATCTATTGTAGTATAAGTCTGTAACATAATAAAACGTGAGAAGGTGAAAGGGGTGTGCAGACTTTCCGGCTTGACTGTAGGTAACTTAATTGTTTTATTCAATACCTTATTGAACTATATTTGTAATTATACCATATTCTATAGAAAAGTAAAGATTCAACTTTGTTATAAGGAGTGATTTGATTTTGCAACAGCTTTTTTAAGTGTAAAATCCAAATTGGTCTGTTGTGCAAAAAAAAGTGTCCTCTCCAGAACATTTGATGTGAGCAATAGAACATTAAGGTAGGACCACCAAATGATAACTCATTCATTTATTTCAAAGTATTTGGATGTCTTTTGATGGGGAAAAACCTGTTACCTAATCAATATTTCTCTTCAGCATCCTTGTTATCAGTAAGACACCTTATCAAGATATGAAGGTATGAGCTGCTGTCCGCCATTGTGTTGAGAAGTGGAGTTTTCCCTATATGCCAATGGGACAGTGTATAGCCAGACCTCTGCATGTCACATGCCAGCAGATGGGACCACGTACAAACAACCCAATGCCATAATAACATGAAGGGGATTAACAATTAAACAATATTAAGCAACACAATGGCTACAATGCTGTACATCCATCTTTCAAATTGTTGTAAGATTAATGATTGAGATTAAAGATCTAACACTGTTATTATGGCTATATAGATGTGGGTGGTCTGGTCTCCAGAACAAAACATAAATTATACCAGCAATTAAGCAAAGAGAACATTTTCAGAGTATTTATTTCACACAATATGGTGACATTCACAAAAGGTAAATAAACTGTAGAACTATTCCCCTCCACCACCATTCAAGCCACAATGACACCGGGTTCTTTCTGTCATTTTGTATGTTTATTGTCAAATCAGAAATATATGAACAATGATTGGTGACAGGTAAAAGGAAGATGACGTTGATATTGGAATACATCGTATGCAAATACAATTCTATTTATCCATACATTACCATAACTGGCAAGGAAAATGTCATCTTTCTTGACATTGTTCCCTCAAAACACACAACGACTTCCAGTATCCCAATGTCCCTATATGTACTATATTAGTTATTCATTCATACAAACTCAATTTATCTTGTTAAAGACATTGGATGGCATTCAATTCAATAAGTTCGATGTCAGGGTCCAAACGGACCACCTGCTGTCATGTAATTTGAATAAATCATGAAGACTGACATTATGAGTAACTGAATCATGTATGCTATGTAATGTAGAGTTGTAGTACTCGAGACTGGTCTTGGTCTCGAGACCATATTTTTAAGGTCTCGGTCTCGTCTCGGAATCGACTGCATTTTGACTTGGTCTTGTCACGGTCTCGGCCGAAGAGGACTCGGAATTTTTTTTCCAGAGAGTGCGAGCTTTATATTTTTATATTTATTTCATTATTTTCACCATTTATCGCGCTTCATAGCCAAGTTCCGAAGGTGCCTTATTTTTTCTCTGTTCTCGCCACAGCTGTTTCAGCTGTAGTGTACTGTTTATTTTCTGTGCCCGGTTTGCTCGTGGTTATCCCTGTTTTGTTAGGGTGTTTTTTGTTTGGCTATAGCCAGGGAGTTTTTATCCCTTATTTTGTTGTCGAATTTGGCTCATCGCTATTTCGCCCTAAACCCTCACATTTTCAACGGCATTTTGTGGCATTTCGCGCACTGGGTCAGATTATACCAAACTGTTTATCTATATGTCACGTTTTCGGTCAAGGATGTTCGCCAAATTCAATAAACCTGTGATCTGCGTTAGGTTAGGTTACCTGATCCTGAGGTAAAAGGTAACTAGCTAAGCAAACGTTACTTTACCCACGGTTTACCAATCATATCAAATGTAAGTAAATTTTACATGAACCTAATCGTTATATTACTATATTATGACTATACCATTAACCTAATCGATATCCAAAGACAACGTTTAATCTGGCCGCATTTATTTTTATTTAAACGTTAAATTTAACGTCTGAATGTTACAGATTCAAATTGCTTCAAAATGCAGCATAGGCTGAAGTTTCATTAAATTAAGAGTAATTCATTTTTCATTCTCGTCACTGGTGACTATTGTTGTTGACTTTTTGTAGGTAATCCATTGTGTTTGATTTTGGGTGTCTCTTTTAAAATGTAATCAGTACTCATACCCTCAATGTTATAATCTATAAAATATGACTTGAACTTCGCTGCTTTTTGAAGAAATGTTTTTAAACAGGAAGTGTAGGCTACCACCATCTGAAAATGGGCTAAATTCTTAGTTTTTCACAATCCATAAAGACTATTTTGTCATACTTGAATAAGCTACATGGTATTTTCTCTTATTGTTTCAAAAGGTTAGTTAACCAACATAGGGACTGCCACAGTCACATCTGTACAAGTATAGCTCTGTAATTCAAATGGTAAACAAGCAGGCACTTTAAGGATGCCAACCTGCATTTGCATATAGCAAAACCAACACAAATTATTGATCCTTTGTAGCAGTGCAATGCCTACTAGCAAAGAAACCCACCTCCTGTAACTAGACTGCATTGACTGCTCTGCTAAATGACACTACATACAGGTTTAGTGCACCTGCTAAATGACTGCAATTGAAGTTTGACAATTATTTGAGAGCCGTGGGGAGATTGTGGAGGGGGTCCTGCAATATACATATTTTATTTAGTGTGATTGCAATATGATCAGTCTGTCCGTCTCTATATTTTTCCCTCCCTCTATCTCCCTCCTCCCTCTATTTCTCCCTCCATCTCCCCTATCTCTTTCTCCCTCCCTCTCCCTGTATTTGTCCCTTCCTCTCCCTCTGTATCTCTGCTTCCTTTTCCCTCTGAATCCTATATTTTTTCTTTCTCCTGTATTTCCTCTATCAATCCCCTCTAGCATATTTACCCTGTCTAACTTCTGTTTATCCTGACCTCTATCCTCTCTCAAACCTCTGTCCTCTATATACTCTCTATATGTCACCTATCACTCTGTATGTAGTGTCTCTCTATCCTCTATCCATCAATCAGTGTGTGATATTCGTATTGTAATTGGTTTTATTAGTAGTCTGCAATGTAATTTTAACAATCAAGAAATTGTTATAAGATAATTTAACAAAATTAACATTTGACAGTATTGGAAAGAAATTATATTTGGTCTGGTCTCGGTCTTGGTCTTGGTCTCGCCCCCCCTCAGTCTTGGTCTTGACTCGGTCTCGCCACCTCAAAGTCTTGGTCTTGACTCGGACTTGTTACGCTCTGGTCTTGGTCTTGACTTGGTCTCGGTTTAGGTGGTCTCGACTACACTACAACACTAATGTGATGTTTTAGTGTGAAAATAAATCTCAACAGACTGTTCAAGTAAAGGATATATACAGTGAACAGTGAATATTTTTTTCTGTGTTTTGGCTCTGTCCTCCAGCATTTTGGTGAAATGATACAATGACTGTGAGGCTAAAGTACAGACTGTAAGCTTTAATTTGAGGGCATTTTCATCCATATTGTAACTGAAGAAGGCTGCAGTACAGGCCTGGCATAGCATCATCAGTGAAGATACCCAGCATCTGATGATTTCTACAGCTCGCAGACTGCAGGCAGTCCTTGCAACCAAGTATTATTTAATAGCAACATAATTAATGATTAGGATTAATACACTTTTCCTTTATGTCACAAGGAATATATTCAATGCATAAACTGTACAACTCTAAAGAAGTCCCATGAAAGAGAGATTCTCATTTATATTGGTACAGATCTTCTGCAATGGTGTAGTTTAGGCCAGCTCATAAATTGACAGACAAGAAACAACTGAATATGAGCAATAGAACATAAGCAGCCTAATGTTTACAGGTATGTTACCATAACAGATGACAGCATAGCTAAATAATTTAGTTATTCGATCATGAAACGGCACCCAGCGCTTTAATTCCAATAGAAATGATACGTATTTATTCAAGAACTTTAATTGGAGTTTCACTGTGGCACAGTTCAGGGTGCTTAGCCAAGGTCACGTAGAAAAAGATAAATAGGCTATTGACTACCCTAACAATACAAGTCATGAAATAATGAAAGTCAGTATTAAAACAACATTCTCTCGTTCTCCTCCATTTCTTCAAGATTTTGAAGTAAAAAGGACATCTCTGTCGCCTCCAAGTCCTCTGCAACCACAAACAACACGGCTAACTCCTCCATGTTGTTTTTCTCCCTGCCGGTTTCAGAAACGTCCGAAACTATCCCAGTTCGATCTGCTCAGGCGTTTGTCATTTCCGCCTGAGGCAGGCAAGCACAGAGGGCGTGTTCCGGCGTGTTCGAGTAGACATCGGTGAGCAGTGCCAGTGAAAATGATCATTATTAGGCTCATTCTCAAGCGTATTGTCCTATTTAAACGAAATGAATGCCACACTCTCCCAATCTTTATTAACTCGGCCCACTCACAAATGACCTTGTCCCACCCACGATTTAAATCCTGTTGCCACTACTGATATGTTCTCCTGGTCATTTCAATCATGTAGCCACTTTTCAAAGTGTAGTCATAACCCCTAGATAGGCGATAACAATAGCATTGTTTATTGCATATTTACTATTTAATCCCAAAGAATTAGGAAAAGTCATATTGTGTCATGAAGAAAAAATAAGTTTAACTGGTTTTTAAAAGATGTCAAACACTGGATCGGGTCAAATTGACCCCGAGGATAATATGAGGATTAAATGTGCTGACCATGTGTAAGATCTGTGATTGGCTATATCCATGTGTAAGATCTGTGATTGGCTATATCGGGGAGGCCAGGATTAAATGTGCTCACCATGTGTAAGATCTGTGATTGGCTATATCGGGGAGGCCAGGATTAAATGTGACGCGGTATGTCAAAACCAGGCGGAATTGGGCAGAGCTACGAACGGAGGAACAGCTGCAAAATGCCTTGAGGGTGAATTTTAGGGGTTTAGAGATTTTTGGACATTTATGATGCTACAAATATTAAAAATGTTCTGTAAAAGTTTCTAACTGAAATTTCATCGACAAAGTATTTTTTTAAACACTTTTAGAGAGGCATATAATTTCACAAAATGATGCCTTGTTCGAGATTTTGCTTGGAAATGACGCCAAATTTAGCGTAACTTCGAGCTCACTTGCTAATGTAAAATCGCATGATGATATTTTGCCAACATATTGGTTATCCAAACGGTATCTTTCTTGATGAAATAAACTATTAATTGATTATTAAAACAACAATAATCGTGAGCTTGTTTATGCACTACAAGAGCCGCCCGATAAAGGGCGCCCCTTTTTTGACAGTACTTTCTCATCTAAAAGACGTTAAAACAAAAAAACTACCGGTCACATCTACATGGTTATTGGCTTAAAAGTTAGCTTATCGTTTTGTGAACCTAATAAATATGTTCAATGGTATGTGCCAGAATAATATCAGTATCGTATGTTGATCACAAAAATGTCTGGTTTCCGCCCGATAACAGGGTTCGGTACGCTAACATTGTTAACCAACTTGTTTTGTTTAAACTCAAACTTTAAAGGGCTATTTCTCAGTTTCGATGTTTCAGACGGTCCAATTTAAAATCTTAATAAGTTTGCTTTGGAATATCCGATTTGAAAAAAGAAAGCGGAGTTGTAAAGTGCAAGGTCTATGTTTTACTAATATACCAATAACTCAAAATTGACCTCTTGCCCAATTGTGCCTGGTTTTGACATACCGCATCACAAATGTGCTCACCATGTGTAAGATCTGTGATTGGCTATATCGGGGAGGCCAGGATTAAATGTGCTGACCATGTGTAAGATCTGTGATTGGCTATATCCATGTGTAAGATCTGTGATTGGCTATATCGGGGAGGCCAGGAATAAATGTGCTCACCATGTGTAAGATCTGTGATTGGCTATATCGGGGAGGCCAGGATTAAATGTGCTGACCATGTGTAAGATCTGTGATTGGCTATATTGGGGAGGCCAGGATTAAATGTGCTGACCATGTGTAAGATCTGTGATTGGCTATATCGGGGAGGCGAGGATTAAGTAAAAATGAGTTAATTTCCTGAATCCAGCAGTTCCAGCACTCAATGCCCTTGTTAAAATGCCCAGAGAACGCAGGCGGTATCGCGTCGGGGACTGGTTTATATAAAGGCGGACAATTTCTTATTAATTAAAGTGATCTTATGTTGTTGAAAGCCGGGCTGAGCACCATGATACTATTATCAAAATATTCATGGTTGTAGCCTTTTTAAAAGACACCACACAAAAAAAGAAACATTTGCTCCTGCCTTTAACAACGGAAGTTGAATGATTGTTGTACAATCCTTAAATTTGGGCAAAATATTACCGCCTATGTTACAAGACCAGTAGTAACACCCTGACCTCCGATTAAAACTGGAGGTAAAAAGGTAAATTAAAAGGTAAATTGCAAAGGGTAGGCCCCCTACAACCATTATCTGGGTAGACATTTAGATTTTCAAATGATTATTATATATTGTAAAAAGTGGGTGATCCCAAACGCGCTACAAGCCGGCTATATAAACAAGGAACTATAGGTGCTCAACAGAAGGACCAGTGAATAGAAAGAATACCAAATACCCCTTATGCCCGATATTGTATGGTCTCCCAAAAATTCACAAGTCTGTATCTGATCCTCCACTGCGCCCTATAGTGTCAGGCAATGATAGCCTTACAGAACCTCTCTCACAATTTGTTGACTTTTTTATTAAGAAATTGGTTCCTACCCTGCCTTCGTATATAGGTGATACGTCTGATTTACTTAGGGTTATCGAAGGTGTTCAGTTGAATCCAGCTACTATTTTAGCGTCGCTAGATTTT
Organism: Synaphobranchus kaupii; assembly: GCA_029718625.1. Taxonomy (NCBI): domain Eukaryota; kingdom Metazoa; phylum Chordata; class Actinopteri; order Anguilliformes; family Synaphobranchidae; genus Synaphobranchus; species Synaphobranchus kaupii. The sequence goes on along the minus strand of CM056379.1, from coordinate 47,475,795 downwards.
TTCCCCCTCGCAGCTTGCCCCTTAGCTATTCAAGGACTCCTAACCATGAGTAGTTTTGATACTATTAATACCAATACGTCGGCACGCTCAGAGACACTTTCATTTACAGATGAACAAGGACAGAACATTGTTCTTCCACATTCTTTATTTGAAGATTTAATACTACCACAAGAACCATGTCATCTCACCCTCGGCAAAGACCTAGAGGATCTAAAAAAGAAAGAAACCCGGCTTCTTTGGCATTCTATTGCTCTCTCGGAATATTGGAGACAGAGGCGTATTCCCAGAGGGCTTCGTATACATAAAGCCCCAGCCTTTGGTCTAGATGACCCTGAATTTCTACAACACTGGGAACAGATTCTTAACAAATGCTCCTTAGACCTAATGCTTCTTGTCATTGAGAAAACAAAAAAAGAAAACGAGACATTAGGCATATCAGTTAAACAACTGGAAACAAATATCAAAGAAAAGGTGGACATAGACACGTACACCTCCATTACTAACAAGATCTCTGCTTCTTTGGACATTTTCCAAAAAGAACTGAAAACTTACAAACTTAAGAAGTATGAGAGAGATACTTTGGATTATTCAAATGGTACAGTCTATAACTGGCAAGGCAGCCGTCTTCGCTTCACCTCCAGATCCCGCCCAGCCTGGTCCAAAAGAAACAAGGATCTCCCACTTTTGACTGCCAGTGAACGGGATTCCTCTGACGTGAGCGACGCTGAAGGCCGACAGGCCCAGTCCTACAAGCCTTTTTTTCCTCCTGCCGTACGCCGCCAACAACATCAAAGAAGACGCGGAGGGGGTCCCGGGGGGCACGGAGGAAGAAGCCCTCCTTTCGATTCCCTGAGGAGATCCCAACGCAATCTCAAAGTCTTCTGTCATCCACGTTCGGGCAAGGAATTTAAAATAACCACTTTTATTAACTGCAACACTACCCATGTAATCTACATGTTGAAATGTATATGCTCCAAAATCTATATCGGACAGACCAAGAGAGCCCTCAAACTTAGAATTGCTGAACATAAGACCGCGATCCGGTCCAAGAATATGGACTATGCAATTGCGCGACATTACGCTGAAGCCAATCATGGTTCTGTCTCTTCTTTAAAATTTTGGGGTATTGAGAGAGTCACTTTATCATCCAGAGGCGGAGATATTATTAAGCAACTGCTCCGCAGAGAGGCGTACTGGATACATACACTCAATAGTGTGGAACCCAATGGGTTAAATGAGTCGTTGAATCTTTCATGTTTTTTGTAACTTGTGTACAGGCTTTTTGATTTTCATTGTATATTGTTTTATGCCATGTTCACAATAGACAATTATTCAGTTTATTTACCTATGACATTTGTCGGTCTTCTCTTTACCCTGTTAAAGAAGATAACATTATGTATGTGGTATTGATGACGAGATATATTAGTCCTACACATGCGCACCTTACTTTGTGTAATTGATGGGAGGGTATTTATATACCTCCCGGTGCATTGTCTGTATTTCCATTTGACTCTGAAGAAGACGTCGTTGACGTCGAAACGTCAGTCGCATTAAAATATTTTGTTTTGCTCTGAGCTCTGTGTGCTCCAGTCCTCCTTATCTCGGGTTAGTCCTAGCGAAGTAGTCCGGGTTTGGTATTCTTTCGATTATTATATATTATTAGATATTGACCTCAAAATCAAGGAAACCATGGATCTTATGGTATTCTAAGCCAGTGGTTCTCAAACTCAAGGTTCCTATCCTGTGTGAGGTAATAAAACAAGCAGTGTAGCCATCTTAGATCTGTGCACAGATACTGAGCTCAGGACATTTCGTTTGATGTTGGTTGGAGGGGAGAGACATTACATTACATTACAGGCATTTAGCAGACGCTCTTATCCAGAGCGACTTACACAGCATTTTGCATTTATAAATAGTATCCATTGATACATTCTCTCTTACTGAAGCAATACCTTGCTGAAAGGTACAACGGCAGTGTCCTACCTGGGTGAATATATACTGAAGCAATGCAGGTGAAGTACCTTGCTCAAGGGTACAACGGCAGTGTCCTACCTGGGAATCAAACTTACAACCTTTCGGTTACAAACCCAGTTCCTTAACCATTACACTGCCGCCCTGAGACAGAGGGTGCGTCCCAATGCATCCAAATGCATCCTCCTTTCCTCCACTACCACCTCCTCTCCTTCGTGTCCTAATCTAATGTCGCTGATTAGGCTACATATTCATTATAAATGGTTACAAATTGATTAATGTCTCGCAACTGAGTCAAATCACTATTTGAGTTGAGAGAGCCATTTCTCTGTGTGTCCAGATGAACTGGGCCTACTGTACTCAACCCCATGCGCATTTTCTGTTTTTCACCACCATTCTGTCTAGTGTCTTATTTGATTACAATATAACAAAATCTTTTCCACCATGAAACAAATGTCATGATGATGATGTTTCAAGAGGATTAGCATACATTTGTGTCTAAACAGGCATTTGGAATATGAAGGTCAGAATATACCATATGAATGAATGGAGCTGGTGAGACTATAGATATATAATTCTATGTTCTCATATCCACATCCCCACTGCTCTCTTGCTCTTCCCCTCCTCTTGCACCCTCTGCCAACCCTGCCACCTGTCCCATTCTCTCTTATTTCAGCAGTGATGTCAGCATCCCACTCTCAATCCCAGTCATTAGACTGCTTGCCAGACCTAGGTTTTTCTATGCCTATTTTACCCTAATCCTCTTGCAGTCCTCTTTTGTCTATCTCGGGTAACCTCTCTCCCCTTCTCCCTCCCTCTTTCATCACTCTATAAAAGCCCCCAATGCCCTTATAACTATACTCATACTTTATTTTTCAGCAGCAAACATCCAATCCTCTAAAGGTAAGGATTATGTCCTTTCCCCTCCTGTTATACCTTAGAATTAAGGGTTCTTTCATGTCCCATGTAATCTGTAATCTCTCCAAAATTACATTTCCTACTCGTTAGCTTATTGTGTACTTATAGTATATTTATCTTCCTGCTGCCTTTTCTGCTTTTCTCCCATTTTCGACTACACGTCTTCTTCCCTGTCTGTCCATCTAGATTTGTTTCAATTGTATATTCTTCCTTTGTAATTAATATCACTTATTTTTTCACTGTGTTTTGGTCTTGATGCCAGTCTATGTCTTTTGACTGTTTCTGTCTATCTATTTCTGCAATGGTATGTAGTGGTTTCCTTCATAAACTCTAAATCTGATCTATCCCTCTGTATTCCTCATTTATCTAGTTCTGTATTTCCATTTATCTATCACTATCCAGTGAGAACACATACTATGGTAGTGAAATAATGCATTCTTCAACTAATCCCCTCTGTCATAGCTGAAGCATGTTTGTACAGACACACATACTAACTGACTGCTACAAAGGGTAGTAACTGCAGGGGAATGAAAGGATGGAAGGAAGGAAAGAGCAGGTGTGTCTGTGAGTTGGGGGAGGGGTAGGGGCTGTAGAAAGAGAGATGGAGCAGGGTAGAGATCAGAGTAAATGTTGATTTGAATGTAATCATACTCCCCATGTCAGTGTCAAAGACTTAGCTGTTAACTCCTTATTAGGTATGTACAGTGCCTTGCGAAAGTATTCACCCCCTTGGCGTTTTTCCTATTTTGTTGCATTACAACCTGCAATTGAAATGGATATTTATTTGGATTTTATGTAATGGACCTACACAAAATAGTCCAAATTGGTGAAGTGAAATTAAAAAAAAACTTGTTTTAAAAAATTCTAAAAAATAAAAAAAAACGGAAAAGTGGTGCGTGCATATGTATTCACCCCCTTTGCTTTAATGTATTTTTAAAGTATCATATTTAATATTTGGTGGCACATCCTTTGCATGCTGCTACTTCCTGAAGTTTGTGACCCATCAATATCAAAAGACTCTTGATATATTATTTTCTGGTACTCTTACAAGCGATACTATAACGTCTTTGCATTTGAATGGATCTCTATGGGAATTAGGGGGTGGGACTAGATTTAGCTGTAAATAACACTTGAACTGTATAGAACACATGTTTGGCTAAATGGCTCTAAGTCATCAAGGGTCTATCCTATCAAACAAGCCTTAAACCATCACTCTGCTGCCAGAAATACAGTAGATATGGATGGATAACTTGAAGGGTTTCTTCTCCTGACTTATTTTTCCATAGAGTTCAATAGGAAAATTTGTTAGGAGAAACAACCCTTAAAGTGATCCATCCATATCTACTGCATATCTGGCAGCAGTGTGATGGTTTGAGGCCCGTTTGATACCTCAGACCCTTGATGACTTACAGCCATTTTACCAACCATGTATTCTATACAGTTCAAGTGTTATTTACAGCTACATCTAGTCCCACCCCCTAATTCCCATAGAGATCCATTCAAATGCAAAGACGTTATAGTATCGCTTGTAAGAGTACCAGAAAATAATATATCAAGAGTCTTTTGATATTGATGGGTCACAGACTTCAGGAAGTAGCAGCATGCAAAGGATATGCCACCAAATATTAAATATGATACTTTAAAAATACATTAAAGCAAAGGGGGTGAATACATATGCACGCACCACTTTTCCGTTTTTTTTTTTTTTTTTAGAATTTTTTAAAACAAGTTTTTTTTTAATTTCACTCCACCAATTTGGACTATTTTGTGTAGGTCCATTACATAAAATCCAAATAAATATCCATTTCAATTACAGGTTGTAATGCAACAAAATAGGAAAAACGCCAAGGGGGTGAATACTTTCGCAAGGCACTGTAAATGGCTCTTTCCCCACAAAATTATTGTACTGTAAAATGCTCTCTCACTCCCTCCCCTTATATATTGTGTGATAATATACAGAGTTACTCCCCTCAGTCAATATGATAATATTCAGACTGTGTCTATGATTACACTGAACTGACCCCTCTCTTGCCCCACCACTATTTATAATATCTTGTTTTATTTTGAGTTGAGTCACCTAATCTCCCTCTAGTTGATTCTCTCCCCTCTCTGTCACTGACTAAAATTATCTGAACAGAATTCCACCTCTAATGCCTGACACACAGGCCCTACGTAACCTTATACTTCTCTAAATCCCCTCTTTCTATCTCTGTATTGCTATCCAATTATCTACAAATCAGTTTTTACCTCTCCCCTGTGTATGGAATAAACACTATTGTTAAAGAATTTTTAACAAACTTGGTCACGCCCTTATCGGCCAGCGGGGGTCGCCCAAAAAACATGGATCCCTGTCCAACCGAACCCTCTCATGATCTGGGCAACAGAGGCGTGCCAATTGTGCGTCGCCTGTGGAGCTACTGGCCACAGTCATCTCTGGCACGGTCATTATTCGATCCGAGGCCATGGTGCACAGTGTGGTGCAAAATTAACAAATCAGTCCATTTCTATTGTATTTCTAAACCAAGAGGGTAGATTGCACACAATATTGGCTTGACAACTTGTCAACATCTGCATCTTGTCAAGAGGATGCATTATAGAGGATCTGCTGGCTTGATATTCTTTACGGACTTTCAGAGTTGCTTGGCCTGTATGGTCTCCACATCTAAGTGGTGGGTGCTGACTGGATTTTGTGATTTTTATCAGAAATGGAGTGAGAAATATACAAGATACTAAAGAAAAAAAGGTTTAATGTCTAACACAGTAAATAGAAGTCCAAATAATGACATATTTACTCTAATACAATATACTTTACAATGTGCAATGCAATATACTGTACATACCATACAATATAATCAATATTCAATATAAACAGATGTACAATATGAAGATGAACATTTTTAGCTGTTTCTTAAAGTGCATTTTTCCTTTAATTTCTATGATCTCTACTGGTAAGGATCAACATAGCTCTGTACATGATTGTGTTTTTCATTGCATTAGACTTAGGCATAGGTACTGTAGAACAATCGCTACACACTTGGTAGTATAGTTATGTCTAATATTGTAGAATCGTAGCATTTGTAGTAGCTTATTATGAACAGCAAGTGAGAACTTTTAGAGATAGATTAAGCTTTGAATTTGACTGTAACATATAATGTGAACCAGATACAATACACAGGTAGCTAAGGGCATGCTGCAGTTGGTTGTTCTTCTTGTTTTCTATTTTGATTGGATGGAGAATTGACGTCCTCATAGTATACATTCAGATTAGGGATAAAACAGTATGATATTCTGACAGTAAAATGGTACCGTCGGAACATCATACTGTTTCATACAATGATTCCCTATTTTGAATAGGGAAGTGTGCATATGTTGCTGCAATACATCTGCATATGTTGCAATGCTGACATGACCCATTTTTTTTTTTTTTACACACGTCTGTAATGACATGATATAAACGCAGCTGTGCAATGCTGATGTGGACACTAATATTGTAGAATTGTAGCATTTGTAGTAGCTTATTATGAACAGCAAGTGAAGCTTGTTTGAAAAGATGTAGACTACACACTGTAGGCTACAAAACTGTAGTAGTAGGCTAGGCTAGGCTAGGCTCAGTCCTAATTATGATTATCAATATTCTGCACTGTAAAACACATCTTGTAAGAAACCATTGTTGGCATCGCCAGACCTATTTTAGGGGGCTTTAGCCCCCCTAAAATTGACTCTAGCCCCCCTAAATATTTTTTTAACCCCCAATAGTTTTAATAATTAAATTTTTTTTCAGATTGATTTGACAAAATGCGCCATCGACACTCCAGAATCATAACGCACACAAGAAAGTCTGGCGCTAGAAGCCTAGGGAGGATTAATGCAGCCTAGTGCAGCCATTGGTTAGAGTGCAGTGAGGCGTGTACAGAGCATGCTACACAGAGCTGCGTTACCGCTCAATTCAAATGACCACTACAGAGAGAGTGGGTTGTAGTGTGAAGGTTCCAATGCTGCTGTAACAATCACACTAGTACTTGAGTTTGATAACAACATAAGCTACTTAACGAAATTTTTAATTAACATTTAACGTTAGCTAAGAAAGCGTTTGCTCCATATGTCTGCTCTGAAGTGCTACTCCTATGTAGAAAAAATAAGTAAGTTCAAACTGCTTATCAATTGTAGCCTAACGTTACACTTTCCACTATATAGAGTCATATGTTGACCAGCCAGAGTATACGATGTGTAAAACAACTCAACTATAACGTTGTTTGTATCAAGTAAAATCATGCTTTGATTCTTATTCTTATAGTGTATGTATTATGGGTAGCCTATAACTGGGTTGGAAATATGACTGTAAACCCCTTAGTTTGGTAGAAAAAGGCAGGAGTTTCTTCATTATAGCCTATGGGAATCATTAACGTTAGCTAGTTGCTGAAACTCCTGGCTCCTATCACCTCTCCAGTTCCTATAGCCTAACAGTCACTGGTTCAAGTTTTAGGTTTATATGAGAAAGCCTAACTATAGTTGTTTAACTAAAATGCCTAAACGGAATTTCTGAAGCTTGCCTGTTACTATTATAGCAGCTAAATAAATTAAAAAATGGAACCCACTTGCTGCATAGCTAGCCTCTCTGGTATTATGTCCGCAGTTGGCTAACGTACTGCGATAGCCTGGATAATACAGACCATAGCGAGATGGGCGGATTGTCATTGAGGCTAACGGAGGCTGAGCCTCCTAAAGGGATTAAAAATGAAATAAATAAAATCATCTGCAAAAATATAGAATTTTTTATAAGAATTCGGTACATATATAGGCTATAGCGAGAGCGCATCTGAGTAATTTCTGCAGGTCTGTGCACATGTGCATTACGCTCGTGAGGCTATTTTGCCTAGGGTGACGTTCAGCCTCACTCAGAAGCATTTCACATTGCAGTCCCTCTAAAGCTGCATTCTCACCAAATCCGGCGAGGTACATCGATTGGACGCATTCTATTAATTTTCTATAGAGAGGATGTGATCGCGCGGTGCATGATGGATGTGGCGCGGCGACTGTGTGGTACGTTCGACGGTTCCGAATTTGCATAGGATAGATTCCAAAACTACTTTAGGCAAATTAATGCGTCGGCCGTTGCTTGCAAAACTCGGATCAAACGGTCAAAGTAGGCGTTTTAGATCAAATATGAATCAAGATTTAGCAACTGCATATACTATTTCTCGCCTCAAATGTTTTCAGAAACTTATTTTAGTGCACCGTTTAAGTGGTATAATAGAAAGTTTATTAACAGGTCGCCATATTGTTCCGGTTTGAAAACGCAGGCAAAATGCGTCTAACCAATCAGGTGCCATTAATGTTCCTCGTAGGCTACTGAACCTGTCTAATAGCACCGCCCTCCAAACGCACAGTTTGGGGGTCTGGCGCGTCCTCATGGTCGTCGCCGGATTTGGTGAGAATGCAGCTTAAGCGGCTCATACTGAATGAGATGGTACGAGCAGAGCCCATTGAAAATACTTGTCTGTGAGGCTAGCCTCAGCCACACTCCCATCCTGTGACAGGACGAGTAGCCTACAGGATTTACATCTTTCATTTGCATATTGCCCACCATTTGCAAGGTCCGTTCTTTTTTCCGACAGGCGAACTCGCTACTCACTAGTCACTTAAGTTGCCCGGCAAGCCACTGCATTCCGGTGGATGAACAAATGTATATTCTTGCAGTAATTTTAGAAGATAACCAAGCAAAACGTCTATTTAACTTGGTGTTCATTTGATAGCTAGCTGGGTGACTAGCTAGTTAACAAACAGGCACTAAATCATTTCCTGCCAAAAACCTCCATTTTATAATGTTTATGCAAACGTGTCCCCTCACGCGGCAGTGTAGCACAGTGGTTAAGGAACTGGGCTTGTAACCGAAAGGTTGCAGGTTCGATTCCCAGGTACGACACTGCCGTTGTACCCTTGAGCAAGGTACTTCACCTGCATTGCTTCAGTATATATCCAGCTGCATAAATGGATACTATGTATAAATGCAAATGCTGTGTAAGTCGCTCTGGATAAGAGCGTCTGCTAAATGCCTATAATGTAATGTAATCCTACAGGTAAAGCCAGATAAGGTGCAAAGAGAAGGTAGGAGAAAGCAGTCACCAGGCCATAGGTATTTTTGTCTTGATTTAATTTTAAATAAATAAATTATCGATCATTTTAGTTGGTTAAATAGTTATATCAGCTTGAGGAATTGTTTGCTAACTTATCTAGCAAGTAACGTTGACTTAGCTAACGTTAGCTAGATATCTGATACGTTTGCTACGTGCTCACTAGCTAGCTGGAGAAGCTTGACAGAATTTAATTAAATTTGTGCAATAGCAAATACGTGTGCGTTAGCTATTGTGTTTTTGCTGTAGTTGCTGCTAACTAGGATCCCTCCCTATTGTAAGTCATGAACTAGCCTAAGTTTGTCAAATAAATACAAATCGATAAATTAATTACAAATAGGTATGCCTATACTTACATACTTCTATACATACATATTGCATATATAAGTTGCTCAACTTGTTCAATCAAATGTCAGCTGTATGCATTCATACATATCAATCTACATTCATACATACCTACATGCACACATATAAATACATATGTACCTACATAGATACAGTGTTTATATAAATTGCATCCAAGTAGTAATCTTATAGATAGACAAACAAACACAGACCCATATATATACTGTGTCATTTTCTTAATCAGTTCCGTCAGGAATTTAAGGAGTTAAATTCACCTAAATTTTAGTTAATTTTAAGTCATCTATTTATTTCAGACATTGGGTGTGTATCAGTAAAGTGTATTAATATTACAGACTTCGTTTATAGTATTATCAGTTCATAAACGTCTACGACGTAAAAAAAGCCAAGTTACTCACGCATAGCCTACATAGCGCTGTCTATAAGTCCTCAATTCCAACTTGCAAAAACTAGGCCTGCCTTTAAAAGTCTTGATATCAAAATGTGGCCAAGTTACAACTAACAATATTGCCTATCGTAGCTCACACTAAATAAACTAGCTCTATTCCAAAGCAATGCTATCCAAACTTTTCTAAATTATTTAATGCAACTTGGCCCTGTGTTTCTTCATCTTTGCATGTGAAGAGATGTGCCTCATGGAACAACATATGATTTCAATGAATGTTTTAACAGTTGATCTATAATTACACTCCAGAAAGGATATAGTTGTACTTTGTTGGCAAGTTTACTTTAGAAAATGTACAGGTTTTAAAATGTTAACTGCTGCTACAGATTTCTTTACTATTCATAAACAGACATTTATATCAAGAAACATCGTGTACAATAGAGAAAGGAGTGATGAATAAATAAATGCAGATAAAAATGAGTAATATTTTTACCTAGAAAATAGCGTACATAGTCAAGCCGGAAAGTCTGCACACTCCTTTCACCTTCTCCACGTTTTATTACGTTACAGACATATTCTACAATAGATTGAGTTCATTTTTTGCCTCAAAATTCTACACAAAATAGCCCATAATGACAAAGTGAAAACAGGTTTTTAGACATTTGTGCTAACTTAATTGGAGTCCACCTGTGATAAATTCAATTGATTGGACATAATTGGGGATTGCCAACACCTGCCTATATAAGGTCCCACAGTTGAGAGTGCATGTCAGAGCAAACTCCAAGCCATGGGGTCAAAGGAATTATCTGCAGACCTCAGAAACAGGATTGTGTCAAGGCATAGATCTGGAGAAGGGTACGGAAAAATCTCTGCAGCTTTACAGGTCCAAAAGAGCACAGTGGCCACCATCATTCATAAATGGAAGAAGTTTGGAACCACCAAGAATCTTCCTAGACCTGGCCGCCCAGCCAAACTGAGCAATCGGGGAAGACGGGCCTTGGCCAGGGAGGTGAGCAGGAACCCGAGGGTCACTCTGACAGAGCTCCAGCGTATCCTTGTGGAGATGGGAGAACCTTTCAGGAGATCAACCATCCAGGCAGCACTCCACCAATCAGGCCTTTATGGTAGAGTGGCCAGATGGAAGCCCCTCCTTAGTAAAAGGCACATCACAGCCCGCTTGGAGTTTGCCAAAAGGCACCTAGAGGATTCTCAAACCATGAGAATCAAGATTCTCTGGTCTGATGAAACTAAAATTGAACTTTTTGGCCTGAATACCAAGCGTCACGTCTGGAGAAAACCAGGCACCGCTCATCACCTGGCTAATACCATCCCTACAGTGAAGCATGGCGGTGGCAGCATCATGATGTGGAGATGGTTTTCAGCAGCGAGAACGGGGCGACTAGTCCTGATAGAGGGAAAGATGAATGCAGCTAAGTACACCGAGATCCTTGAAGAAAACCTGCTCCAGAGCGCTCTGGACCTCAGACTGGGGCGAAGGTTTACCTTCCAACATGACAACGACCCGAAGCACACAGCCAAGAGAACAAAGGAGTGGCTTCGGAGAAAGTCTGTGCATGTCCTTGAGTGGCCCAGCCAGAGCCCAGACCTGAATCCAATTGAACATCTGTGGAAAGAGCTGAAAATGGCTGTGTACCCACGCTCCCCATCCAACCTGACGGAGCTTGCAAGGATATGCCAAGAGGAATGGGCCAAAATGTCCAGAAACAAGTGTGCCAAGCTCGTAGCTTCTTTCCCAAGACGCCTTGAAGCTGTAATCGCTGCCAAAGGTGCAGCAACCAAGTATTAGGCTAAGGGTGTGTACAGATATGTAACCCCTAAATAACCTATTTTTGTCAGTAAAATAAAATTGCATATTTTCTAAAAACCTGTTTTCACTTCGTCATTATTGGCTATTGTGTGTAGATGTTTGAGGCAAAAAATGAACTCAATCTATTGTAGTATAAGTCTGTAACGTAATAAAACGTGGAGAAGGTGAAAGGGGTGTGCAGACTTTCCGGCTTGACTGTACATTAGTATGAAGCGTTTTTATTGGGCGATAAGCTTGATGAGCAGGTATACGGACCAGACCCTCAAAGAATAATTCCCCCCATTGGATAACATCGCAACGGAGGCAGGCAGTTTGGCAGCAAAAATAGGAAGAAGAAGGAGAAAAAAAAACGGCAAAATAACCCAAGTTTGGGGCTTTATTGTGTGGATGTGTGAAGTTGTATCTGAATGCTGTGTGGTTACATGAGGTCAGAATATACAGAAGTTAATGTTTTTAAGGGCTGAGAGTCTGGTCATTGTGGTTACTTATGTAGGAAACCCTGAAAAGTCCAAATCCCAAAATCTCTTTAATCTTCCACAGGTCCAGAAAATGTGTGTGTGGATCGCTCCATTTTCACCACATTTCCTCCAGTAACTACCTCCAGCAACTACATCTAATTGATATTCTGTTTGGATGGCAGGAGTGCTAAAGTAGCAGAGCAGAATCTTCCATGCATAATCTCTCCAGTATTGCGATGAGGTTGTTGTATGTATTGTTCTGCACATTTCTTCCGATTCTTTCTCTGCTATGCCAATTTCTAATTCATTTTCCCATTTTAATCTGGCCTTAGGGAATTCAAATTTTTTGGTACCTTGTATAATTGTAACCAATTTGGATAGAATCTTATTTTGTTTCTTATGTTTATATATTTGAATTATGTACTTCACTAAAGGATTTATTTCTTCTGCCCTTTTTCCTTTTATTAAATTATCTTCTACATAACTCCTTATCTGAAGGTATCTAAATAAGTGTGAATTTGAAAGCTGGTATTTAAACGTAATTTCCTCAAAAGAAATTAACCTATTTTTATGTATTAATTTGCCATATATGTGTAGTCCTTTTGCGGCCCAAGCCTTGAAGGATGGATCTGGGCCAAAATCTGGATCCAATGAAATATTTTTTAACAGCAATTGATCTTCTATAATGTTTTGCTTTTTACTAATTTTCCACCACACTTCTAAAGTGTTGAGTACCCATGGGTTTTTTATCTCGTTTACATATCTTCCTATATTTTATAAACGGTAAGACTTTCAGTGACTTATTTTCCCCACCAATTTCCATTTCTCTCTCCACTTTATTTCCGATGCATCATCCATCCAAATGGTTATTGCTCTTATTTGTGCTGCACTATAATAGGTTTCCAAATCAGGGAATGCCAAGCCACCCTTTTCTTTTGGGTTGCCTCAATGTGCTCATGTTTATTCTCGGTTAATTCCCGTTCCGTACAAATTTCAAAAGAGTTTTATCCCATTGTTTAAAAGCAGTCTGTGTGATAGGCACCAGTAATGTTTGAAATAGAAATAAAAAGCATGGCAGTACATTCATATGTATAGATTGAATTCTTTCAAAAAGGGAAAGTGGTACCAGTCTCCACCGATTAAGATCCTGTTGGATTCTAGTACTTAAGGGGCCAAAATATATGTTATATAATGTCTTTAATTTATTTGGTATATTTACTCTGAGATATTGTATACTGTTCCATTCCCATTTCATCTTATATTTTAATTTAATATAATTCGGGATAGTTTCCCTATTCACAGCACTTCTGACTTATTTTCATTTAATGTACAGTTGAAGTCAGAAGTTTACATACACTTAGGTTGAAGTCATTAAAACTCATTTTTAACCACTCCACAGATTTCATGTTAGCAAACTATAGTGTTGGCAAGTCAGTTAGGACATCTACTTTGTGCATGACACAAGTAATTTTTCCAACAATTGTTTACAGACAGATTATTTCACTTTTAATTCACTATATCACCATTCCAGTGGGTCAGAAGTTTACATACACTAAGTTGACTGTGCCTTCAAATTTTTTATATTTGGTCGCATATCCTTTGCATGCCGTGACTTCCTGATGTCTGTGACCCAACAACATCAAAAGACTCTTGATATCTTATTTTCTAATACTCTTTCAAGCGATACTATAACATCTCTGCATTTGAATGGATCTCTATGGGAATTGGGGGGTGGGACTAGATTTAGCTGTAAATTACACTGGAACAGTATGGAAACATGGTTGGCTAAATGCCTCATCAAGTCATCAAGGGTCTGATGTATCAAACAAGCCTTAAATCATCACTCTGCTGTGATGGATAACTTGAAGGGTTTCTTCTCCTGACTTATTTTTCCATAGAGTTCAATAGGAAAATTTGTCAGGAGAAACAACCCAAAGGGCTCTATTTTCAAACCAGCGCAAGGGGACGGTATAGTCAAACGCAAGCTTGTTGACAGCATCAACGTCTTAAAACTGGCGCTATGGCGTTTCTCAGCAATACCGCTAGGATCAACAAATTCTCAACATAACATCCTTTCGCTTGCGCTGCAGTGGGATGGGTGGCGCTGTCTGGGGCGTGTTCTAAAATACTTTCGGCTCAGTGACAATTTGAACCAACGAAAACCCATTGCGTTATGATCAGCTGGAACCACCTCTTAGCAGAAACGCAATAGACTCTGGCAATTTGGCAACTTCTTAGTCATGTAGTTCTATGTAGTGTCTATAGGTGATGCCAACATTACACTTCCATTTAATGAACAAATAGCCTATAATTATTATTAATTAATTAATTTTAATTTAAACTACTAGAATAAAACAGGACAGCTTACAAGAAACTTGCGATCATGTAGGCCAATAGCCTATAATATATAAATTACACATTGACACAGTTGAATCATAAGCCTACCATTTGAATCATAATTATGCCTACATCACCAAATGTAGGCTAATTAATGCATTCGCCACCTCCTCCCGTGCCTTCCGAACTTCTGGGAGACGAGGTGGTGTGGATTGTGATCCATAAATTACTACAGTCCTAGCCTGTACTTCTGTTGCAAGTATGTCTGATTCCTGTGTGAAAAATCGCTCTTGTCGTTGATGGTCCAGTGCGTTTGGGTTGCTCATTATGAAATTGCATGGAGCGATTGCGTTCCAACTGGATTTTTTTAAAGCATGAGAACAACAATTTGATTGGCTACCATAGAGACACACCTTGGACATTTAAACCCAGCCTTTTAGCAATACCGCCATAAGGTGCGCCAAGATTGCCGTCATGAAATTACCAAATTTCTCGCCGACACGCCCTCAGAGCGATACCGCCAAGCGATTACTCTTGCGTTCACCATTGCGTTTGGTTTATTAAAATAGAGCCCTTAAAGTGATCCATCCATATTTACTGCATATCTTGCAGCAGAGTGATCATATATTCCATACTGTTCCAGCATAATTTACAGCTAAATCTAGTCCCATCCCCCAATTCCCATAGAGATCCATGCAAATGCAGAGATGTTATAGTATTGCTTGTAAGAGTACCAGAAAATAAGGTATCAAGAGTCTTTTGATGTTGTTGGGTCGCAGACATCAGGAAGTCATGTCATGCAAAGGATATGTGACCAAACATTAAAAATTTAAAGGCACAGTCAACTTATTGTATGTAAACTTCTCACCTGTGGAGTGGTTAAAAAATTGTTTTAATGACTTCAACCTAAGTGTATGTAAACTTCCGACTTCAACTGTAGATATATGAATAAGAAAGAGAAAAGAAATGCAGTGCTAAATAGAAAAAAAGTTTCATAAGCATATCTGAAAGTAGTAGTCCCATTTAGGTGGGGTGGTGGAGGGAAAAATAAATAAATTTAAAAATAATAATTATGTTGAGTAGGTAAAATAATGTGTTTTATTAGAAGTTTGCACATCAAAAAATGAAATCTAAAAATTTTGAATGTCGGCAGCCATATTGGCTTGGCACTGCTGAGGCTTAGTATTCCAGAACACATTGGCATTGAATGAGTTAAAATTTTCCAGATGAAAAGACCATAACAGTACTTTAGCAATAATTGCAATAAACATGTAAAAATATATTTTTTAAGAATGTGATTATTATGAACAAACATAAATGTTTAAATTAAAATAAATATAATATATAATAATCAATTTAATAAATCCTTTTGATAAAAGGATCAGTAGGATGCAGCCAGTCAGTGACTTTTGGCTTGACCATCCCTTATTTTTATCCCTTATAAATGTACTGCAGTAGACTGTGTATGTATCTGAAAATGTCATGAAATAGGACTGTGTACTGCATTAACTCCTTTTTATTTCTTACAGTACAGCCATGTCTGATGTAGATGGGGACTATGAGTAAGTTATTTTTTAGTGTTTTAATGTCTTTGTGAGTACGATAAAAAAAAGATAAAAATGTAATCTAATATTTTCTGTCTAAGTGACCATATCACTCTCTCTTTTTGTCCCTTTGATTCAGAGAGCAGCCTGAGGGTAACCCTCCCTTTCCCATGTAACAATGCATGTGTTTGTCCTTAAATGCCATAGCTTCTGGTGCATTTGCTTGGAATCTGTAGTGCTTCAAATTCTCATGAGCTATTCAAAGATGCCAGTTTGCTGCCAGCACCCTTCTAAACTAATGATTAAATCTGGAGTATGCAACTTTTTAAAAGAAAAATATTGGGGAAAGGTCATGCTTAGTTGGTAGCAATCATAGACAGAACTGTTGTGAGAGAAATCCAACACCATACACTATGTTTATACCCTCAAATTCTGCATTCTAAACCAACTATTCGGCTCACATTTTAATTTCAAAACAAAGTGGCTTATGACATAAACCAATCAAAGAGATCGGCTGGTTCACATCGTGAATCAATCAACAGTGAGATTGACCTTGCATGTTCTTATAGAAATTTCACAGTGACCCATTACACAAGTGCTATTTAATGGAAAGAGAAAGAAAATGGAATTGGATAAACCTTGCTCGAAAACTATAGTAAACATAGGTGCTCATTTTAGAAGGTGGAGAGATGTTCGGGAGCAGATTGGTGGAGCTCCCATATTCTGCTGGACCTACAGATGTGGAGCTCCCATATTCTACTGGACCTGTAGCCTAGGTCAAAAGTTTCAACACTAATTTACCTGGACTTTCTGCTTGCCAGCCAATATGATGAATAGTAGCTAGGTTGCTATTATTGATAACGTTACTTAATTCAGCAACTAATTCCTAGGAAGAAAGAAATGTTTGCTGATGTTGTATGTTGTATAGATTACGCTAGCTAGAACCAGCTGCTCAGCTATATGCATGCCAGCTAGTAGCCAGATAATGCCTGGTTCAGACTAACACTACACAAACTCAGTGTGATGCAACAACTCTGCAACAACGTAAAAGATTCCGTTGTTTTACCTGGACTCTTGTAGCTGACATTTTTACTGTAACGTTAGTAATACCAGTCTGTAATCCTGCAATGTCTACAAAACTTCACAACGAGGTCTGTGGAAGCAGTGGGGTGGGGTGCATGTCTCTTTCTTTGTGGGCAGGCCAAAGGGATGTTTGACTTTGAAATGTTTTGACAACAAATGCGACCATTGAAAAGGTGGCGTACTCCAGCTTTAACTGTCAACACCTTGTAGTGTTGTAGTCGAGATCACCTAAACCGAGGCCAAGTCAAGACCAAGACCAGAGCGTATCGGGTCCGAGTCAAGACCAAGACTTTGAGGTGGCGAGACCGAGTCAAGACCAAGACTGATGGGGGGCGAGACCAAGACCAAGACCGAGACCAGACCAAATGTCATTTCTTTCCAATACTGTCAAATGTTCATTTTGTTAAATTAGCTTATAACAATCTCTTGACTGTTAAAATTACATTGCAGTCTACTAATAAAACCAATTACAGTATGAATATCACACACTGATTGATGGATAGAGGATAGAGAGACACTACATACAGAGTGATAGGTGACATATAGAGAGTATATAGAGGACAGAGGTTTGAGAGAGGATAGAGGTCAGGATAAACAGAAGTTAGACAGAGGGTAAATATGCTAGAGGGGATTGATAGAGGAAATACAGGAGAAAGAAAAAATATAGGATTCAGAGGGAAAAGGAAGCAGAGATACAGAGGGAGAGGAAGGGACAAATACAGGGAGAGGGAGGGAGAAAGAGATAGGGGAGATGGAGGGAGAAATAGAGGGAGGAGGGAGATAGAGGGAGGGAAAAATATAGAGACGGACAGACTTATCATATTGCAATCACACTAAATAAAATATGTATATTGCAGGACCCCCTCCACAATCTCCCTACGGCTCTCAAATAATTGTCAAACTTCAGTTGCAGTCATTTAGCAGGTGCAGTAAACCTGTATGTAGTGTCATTTAGCAGGTGCAGTCATTTAGCAGAGCAGTCAATGCAGTCTAGTTACAGGAGGTGGGTTTCTTTGCTAGTAGGCATTGCACTGCTACAAAGGATCAATAATTTGTGTTGGTTTTGCTATATGCAAATGCAGGTTGGCATCCTTAAAGTGCCTGCTTGTTTACCATT
Source organism: Synaphobranchus kaupii (assembly GCA_029718625.1). Taxonomy (NCBI): domain Eukaryota; kingdom Metazoa; phylum Chordata; class Actinopteri; order Anguilliformes; family Synaphobranchidae; genus Synaphobranchus; species Synaphobranchus kaupii. The sequence goes on along the minus strand of CM056379.1, from coordinate 47,457,660 downwards.
TCAATTACAGAGCTATACTTGTACAGATATGACTGTGGCAGTCCCTATGTTGGTTAACTAACCTTTTGAAACAATAAGAGAAAATACCATGTAGCTCATTCAAGTATGACAAAATAGTCTTTATGGATTTTTTAAAACTAAGAATTTAGCCCATTTTCAGATGGTGGTAGCCTACACTTCCTGTTTAAAAACATTTCTTCAAAAAGCAGCGAAGTTGAAGTCAGATTTTTATAGATTATAACATAGAGGGTATGGATAACACAATGTATTACCTACAAAATCAATAATCACCAGTGACGAGAATGAAAAATTAATTACTCTCAATTTAATGAAACTTCAGCCTATGCTGCATTTCGAAGCAATTTGAATCTATAACATTCAGACTTATCATTAAATTTAACGTTTAAATAAAAAAAATGCGGCCAGATATCGATTAGGTTAATGGTATAGTCATAATATAGTAATATAACGATTAGGTTAATGTAAAATTTACTTACATTTGATATGATTGGTAAACCGTGGGTAAAGTAACGTTTGCTTAGCTAGTTACCTTTTACCTCAGGATCAGGTAACCTAACCTAACACAGATAACAGGTTTATTGAATTTGGCGAACATCCTTGACCGAAAACGTGACATATAGATAAACAGTTTGGTGTAATCTGACCCAGTGCGCGAAATGCCACAAAATGCGTTTGAAAATGCCTCCAAGACGCGTTTCCAACACAATTTAGCCATCCATGGACGACTGTTGTTCACTGGGGATGAAAAAGAAAATGGAAAATTATAGAGGCCTAATTATGTAGCTATATTTATAAGAATCTGGTTCATATAGGTTAATACTTACTGAACAATAACGTTCTTGCCTTCTCACACTGAGAGTGAACGTCCGACAAAGTGTTTCTCCTGCAGTAGCAGTTTCAGTTGAGCTACAAAATATTATTGCGATTGTAACACAACGACTCGTGAGACCCACATAATGGCACTGTTACTGTTCAGTGTTCAACTGCAGAGTGCAGACAGACTCTGGAGAGTGAGCTGGCTGTCGGTCTTTGTAATGTATGTGATGCGACTTGGGGTACAGGAAAAATTAAGTGGTTAGCCTAACGTTATTTACAGCCTACGATTTGAGGTAAATTAATATACTAGCTAAATTTCCGTCCAGGGCTGGACTGAGACAAAAAATCGGCCCTGGCATTTTTGGCCCAGATCGGCCCACCACAATCGGTCGGACACCACCCACCAGTACACCATCCTTGCAGTCCCGTTAAATATGCGTACCTACTGTACTATTCCCCCAAAGTGCCATGGACTCAAAATACCTGTTATTTGCCTGTTTTGCTCTAATGTTTACAAACAATACAAATGTAATCAAACCTTTTATGGCTTTTAAAGTACATCTAAAACTCATTTTTAGCTCTTACAAACTGATATTCCTTGTATCAAAAGCTCTGTGAGAGCTAAAAGATACTTTAAGATGTACAAAAAAGAGAAAAAAAAATGTTTGAAGGGCCATAAAAAAAAAGTTACTCAGTGTACCTTTAACATGATTATACATTCAGGTCCAGAATTATTGGAATTCCCTGACAAAGATGTGCAAAAAGCTGTACAATTTAAACAATACCATACTGGTAATGAGCAAATAGTTGTTTATTCAATTAATGCATGGAGCTGTTCCATCTCATTTCATTTGATACTAACTATTCAGTTCATACAGATTTCAAGTATCCAAATATTGATGATGAATATTGCATAAGGTTTACACAGTTAATACACTGCCTGGCCAAAAAAAAAGTTGCACACTCTAATATTTCGTTGGACCGCTTTCAGCTTTGATTACGGCGTGCATTCGTCGTGGCATTGTTTCGACAACCTTATGCAACATCACAACATTTATTTCCATCCAGAGTTGCATTAATTTTTGGCCGAGATCTTGTATTGACAACGGGAGAGTCGAACCACTCCGTAAAGTCTTCTCCAGCACATCACAAAAACTTTCAATGGGATTACGGTCAGGTGGCTAATTCATGTGTGAAAATGATTCCTCATGATCCCTGAACCACTCTTTCACAATTTGAGCCTGATGAATCTTGGCATTGTCGTCCTGGAAATATTCCCATTGATGGGATAACCTGGTCATTCAGTACATTCAGGTACTCAGCTGACTTCATTTTATTGCTGCATAACGTTGCTGAGCCTATACCTGACCAATTGAAGCAAACCCAGATCATAACACTGCCTCCAGAGGTTTGTATAGTGAGCACTATGCATGACGGGTGCAACGGTGACTTTTTTTTTGGCCAGGCAGTGTAGATCACCTTTTTGTTTTATATTAATGTTCAGAGAGGAGTAATAGATCTTTGTATGTGATAGGGCAATTAAATCAATGGTGTGCTTTGTTTGTTTTGTTCATGCGCCTACCACGTGAAGGTGCATGCTCAATGCACAGCAGCACCAAACTATTTGAACTTAGTCTACTGTAGGTGGAGAGCTACCCCACAGATAGTAACAACAGTAATCCATACCATATATCCTAATAGTTACCGCCATAACTGGCTGAAAATAAACATACAGGATAACTTTTTTGCCTGTTGTTGTTAATTAAGTTTTTCCCCCCCCTGTAGGCTAATACATAAGCAGGCATACATTTTAGCACAGTAGAGCTACAGGTGTTGTAGGCTACATTATACAGCCTTTTCGCGCATCTTTATCAAGGGAACCCTTAGCCTAGTAATTTTAATAAGATTATGATGATACGATATGGACCTAGGTCACTCACAGCAACATGGGCTTAGCCAACGCAATGCTGACAAAATAACGTTAGCTAGTTAACGTTAGAATAGTCAGCCGAAGTTGCGACTGCATTAGGGAACTATGCTAGCGCTATTTGACATTGACTGAGTGACCACCAGCAGTAGGTGACGGTCTCACTTTATGATAGCGTTACGATTATGTTATGTTATCTTATTATCATCGACATTAATTGAATTAATCATCATCATCGTCATCATGGCATGGCACACACACACTACCTCCCTGCGAGTCCGTTAATCATGAAGTTACCATGCTTACCGCTTCAACTACACTCTCCTCCTGCTCCTGCTCACTCTGTCCCTCGGCCCTGTCATGCTCACTCTGTCCCTCCTCTGCTCCCCTGTCACACGCCTGCTCCTCTGCCTGGCAGTGGCCATAGCCAGCCACCTCTCCTCCTTCAAGTTCCACCTGTTGCTGCACAATGTCGGGTACTGTAGATGTTGAAGCTACTGCAGCCCTTGCAGCAAACATGTCTTTTATTTTTGCACATTTGGCGACATCCGCCTCTAGATATATTTTTTTGGCCAGCAACTTCTCCGCACCCTCCTTGCGCTTTTGTTTATCCATTTTAACGCCCTCCTCACAGATTTTCGGCTCTGAGCCACCAGCCACGGCATCTGACACGAAAAACAGAGGACAGAAGGGGAGGGGTGGGGCCTAGCCCAGTTATTGGGCCAGCCCAGTGTCAGTATAGAAAATGAACCAATGGGCCGCTGTCCCTGCTTTATGGGCCGGTCGTTGTTTTTTTAAATTTACATTTAATTATATCGGCCCCAAGGTGCGTCGGCCCACCGGGAAAATGCCCGGTATGCCAGATTACCAGTCCAGCGCTGTTTCCGTCCACTAATACCATAAATCAATGATATTAAATAGTAGCATATTTTGTCATCTGTAACTAGTTTTCCGTGGTGGCCAATCAAATTTCTGTGGGGGCGGGTGCCACCACATGTCCGCCCCCCCCCCCCCCCGGACACGCCCCTGGTCTCGAAAAGTCCTCTTCGTCCGAGACCGTGACAAGACCATGTCAAAATGCAGTCGATTCCGAGACAAGACCGAGACCTTCAAAATATGGTCTCGAGTACTACAACTCTAACACCTTGTTCATTTGTCCTTCTCTGTCTTTCTATCCTTCTCCCTAATCCTCTCACTTTTCTCACAATCTATTGACCTCTCCTCCACAGAAGAACAGGAAGAGGAGTGGGAGCAGGAAGGAGGTGGTGAGGCTCTCCACCCCCATATCGTTTGCTCCACTTCTCTCCCATCATTCTGTCTCCAGCTTCAGAACTGACGCAGAGAAATTTGACACTCCAATAGAGCCGGAAGTAAATTTCCCATTCATTTTCTCCGTAGACATTTTAGAAAGTCCCTAGCTAAAGAGTTTTAAGCCTTGAACCGAACTATCCAGCTATGAGACGAATCATGACATTCTAAAAATTGGTTGAAGGCAAAATAGTCTTTGGGAAATGGAAAAAAAGGAAAAGATACAAGACTGTGTACTTAAAGCACAACTGAACTTTGGTAGAACTTTGGGTTGTGTAGTTACCTGGCCATGATATGAGTCCAAATGGTGGCGAAATATGTTTGTTAGTTGCTCTGTGCTCCCCTGGGGTGATAATCCAGAATAGGGTATTTGTCGCTTTCCATTCACTTCTATAGGGCAGCTAAAACGGTCTCAAAATGACACTTCTAGCATGTATACGAACGTATCAAACAAGCCTTAAACCATCACTCTGCTGCCAGAAATACAGTAGATATGAATGGATAACTTGAAGGGTTTCTTCTCCTGACTTATTTTTCCATAGAGTTCAATAGGAAAATTTGTCAGGAGAAACAACCCTTAAAGTGATCCATCCATATCTACTGCATATCTGGCAGCAGAGTGATGGTTTGAGGCTCGTTTGATACCTCAGACCCTTGATGACTTACAGCCATTTAGCCAACCATGGGTTACATACTATTCCCGTGTAATTTACAGCTTAATCTAGACCCACCCCCCAATTCCCATAGAGATCCATTCAAATGCAGAGGTTATATTATCGCTTCTAAGAGTACCTGGAAATAAGATATCAGGAGTCTTTTGATATCCTTTTATATAGAGTCATGATGGCATCACCTGTTTACCTGTGGAATACCTGATTACCACAGAAGTTGTTTGAGAGAATGGCAAGAATGTGCGAGGCCGTTATCAAGGCAAAGGGTGGCTACTTTGAAGAATCTAAAATATATGACTTTTCTTTTATTTGTTTAACACTTTTTTGGTCTTTGCATAATTTAATTTGTGTTATCTCATAGTTTTGATGTCTTTACTATTCCAAAATGTGGAAAACAGTAAAAATAACGTAAAAAAACCTTCTATGAGTAGGTGTGTCCAAACTTTTGACTGGTACTGTATGTGCTAGAAGTGTCATTTTGAAACCGTTTTAGCTATATATGCCCTATAGAAGTGAATGTAGAGCGACAAATACCCTATTCTGGATTATCACCCTAGGGGAGCACAGAGCAACTAACGAACATATTTCGCCACCATTTAGACTCATATCATGGCCAGGTACCTACACAACCCAAAGTTCTACCAAAGTTCAGTTGTGCTTTAACGTTTTTTAAGAGGGAATGAACTACTTATGCCATAAAGCATTGCAAATGATGTAATCAAATCACTTTCCCCTCATTTTCAACCAGTTTCAACAATCATTGCAATCATTTTAGGTTAATTACATTTTCTCTTTAGTGCTTTATTGTATATACTGTATATATTTTAGTGTTTTGGGATTCATTGTTGTATAGTGTTTGGAAATTTACTTCTGGAACCTGGAGGTCTAGCAGCCAGTCGGCTGTCATTCACTCAAATCTAACATTAGGCCTACGTTGACTAACTACGCTACGTTAATATTTCCAAACTTAATAAATACTGCACCCCTAACCACAAAAATGCTTAGCTAGATGTAATTTGTTACAACAAAAAAAATGCTTTTTTCTCAGCATATTTAACCTTAGCTACTGATTTTGTGAATAAACCCTAAAGTAATGCTGGCTTCCAACCATAGACTGTAGAAAGTGGTCCTTCACCAGTTACGGGAATTACGGGAATTAAACATGATTTCTTAAAAACTACGTTGAAATAAGACTGACTTATGGCTTCTAAAGGATGTAGGGAATATTCATTTAAATCTATACACGGGGCGTCACTTATGTACTGCAATACGCCACTACCATCCTTATACAACTGGTGGCATAGTTTTGTATAATAAATCAGTCTCATAAAATTTTATATACTAAAATATATTTATATTGTGTACCAGAACCGCATTGGACAACTAGTTGTTAAGTGACATAAGCAACTAACACGTCTGCTCTGCTTCCTCCTTATTCATTAATGTACAGGGCCCAGACTGTCAGGGGGCCCATGCGGTCAGGGGAAGAAATATAAAGTTATCAAAAAATAGAAATCCTGCCTGTAACTTATCGATCTGGCACTCTCTTGTTCCGCAGTCTGTGCAGCCAGCCGGCATAGTTGGCACTTGGCGCTCTGCGCTTGACTGAGGGGAGGGGGCGTCGACTAGGCTATGAGTGTAAGGCCACAGGCCAATCCGAACGGGTTATCGCTAGTTCACCAAACTACATCTGGCATAAGCTCCACTTCGTGCCTTCTCACAAGTTAACAACTAGTCAGTAAAATTGATGCAGTCATGGAGATCTTTTTTTTTTACTGGGGAAGATTTTCTGAGAAAAAAAATAAGTAGGATATAAGAAGCAACATCAACACGGTGCATTTTTTGTGGACAAAAATGGATACACCAGCAAGCAGAGATTAGTTTTTTTGTAAAACACACACATTCTCGTATTTCCAGCTGCAAAATTATTAAGAGAGGTGCATTTTCCCTAGAAAAACATGACGGTCTGACTCTGCCAACCACTACCATCACGGAATAAACATGCTTTTACAATGCAATGGAAACGTTACTTCATGGGGCCTAAAGTTTGTCATAGCCCTGGGGCCCAAATAGTCTTAATGTGGCCCTGTTAATTCCCGACATGAGGGAGAGAACAAAAAACACCAGCTATTTCTAACAACTCATAACAAAAACAAGAAACTGCATGACCTTGCAGATTTTTAGGATTTGATAGAAAAGATGTGCATCTAACCAGCTACATTCTGCAACTAGCTCTGGTGCGATCAAATGAAAAGTTTGCTGCCACAGCAAAGAAAACGGCTGCAAAATGCGACCAATTAATCGCATTCTGGAGCCACAAAACACAAACAGGAATTCCAAATGTAATTATCAGATGATTTATTATTGGGATGAATATGCTGATGGTATATCTGTTATGGAAATAATATGTCGACAGCAGCATAGCATAGGAATAATGTACAAACAGCAAATGGGCTATAATGGAGATAATACGGTGATGGGACATATAGCAATAGTATAAGTATATGTTGCGCATACATAGGCATTGCATATTGCAACATGAACCTTAGCAAAAAGCAACTTGCCACAAGTTAGCCAATGTGAAGTAATTTGATCAGGCGCTTCAGCCTGGGGGGGCGGGGAAATCAGGCGCTTCAGCCTGGGGGGGGGGGGGGGGGGGAGGGGAATCAGGCGCTTCAGCTTGGGGGGGGGGGGGGTGGAAATCAGGTGCTTGAGCCTGGGGGTAGATATCCTCTCCTTTACCTGTGGGGTAGAGGGAGGGCAAGAGAGGAAGAGTTGAGTGTCATCAGCATAACTATGGTAAAAGAAGCCATGTGAATTAATAACCAAACCAAGAGACTTAGTGTAAATGGAGAACAGCAGAGGACCCAGTACAGATCCCTACAGGACCCCTGTAAAAAGTGGATGAGGTGCAGAGACAGAGCCCTTCCAGGAGACTTGGTAGGATCTATCTGTGAGATAGGATGTAAACCAAGAGAGGGCAGTTCCAGAGATGCCCATCTCAGCCAGTGTGGAGATCAGGAGTTTGTGGTTGACTGTGTCGAACACTGCAGACAGGTCAAGGAGAATCAGGACAGAGGAAAGGGAGGAGGCTCTGGCAGTGGCGAGTGCCTCAGTCACAGCCAGGAGCACAGTTTCAGTGGAATGCCCGGTTCTGAAGCCGGACTGATGAAGGTCGAGCACGTTGTTCTGGTGGAGAATTGTTTGACACATTTATTATTATTTTTCTTTTATTATTATTTTATTTCACTTTTAATTCACTTTATCACAATTCCAGTGGGTCAAAAGTTTACATACACTAAGTTGACTGTGCCTTTAAATGTTTTATATTTGGTCACATATCCTTTGCATGCCATGACTTCCTGATGTCTGTGACCCAACAACATCAAAAGACTCTTGATATCTTATTTTCTGGTACTCTTACAAGCGATACTATAATGTCTCTGCATAGGGTTGTTTCTCCTGACAAATCTTCCTATTGAACTCTATGGAAAAATAAATCAGGAGAAGAAACCCTTCAAGTTATCCATCCATATCTACTGTATTTCTGGCAGCAGAGTGATGATTTAAGGCTTGTTTGATACGTCAGACCCTTGATGACTTAGAGCCATTTAGCCAACCATGTGTTTCTATACTGTTCCAGTGTAATTTACAGCTAAATCTAGTCCCACCCCCAAATTCACATAGAAATCCATTCAAATGCAGAGACATTATAGTATTGCTTGTAAGAGTACCAGAAAATAAGATATCAAGAGTCTTTTGATGCTGTTGGGTCATAGACATCAGAAGGTCATGGCATGCAAAGGATATGCGACCAAATATTAAATATTTAAAGGCACAGTCAACTTAGTGTATGTAAAATTCGGACCCACTGGAATTGGAACAGGTAAACAGGTGATGCGATCATGACTGGGTATAAAAGGATATCAAAAGAATTTTGATATCTTATTTTCAGGTACTGTTACAAGTGATACTATAACCTCTGCATTTGAATGGATCTCTATGGGAATTGGTGGGTGGGACTAGATTAAGCTGTAAATTACACAGGAATAGTATGGAACCCATGGTTGGCTGTAAGTCATCAAGGGTCTGAGGTATCAAACAAGCCTCAAACCACAAGCCTCAACCATTATAACTAGTTAAAATTCTTAATAGCAAAAACAAGTTGAATAAAAGCTAAAACGGCTTGCCATACAAGTGTAGACTACCTAATAATGCCATATTACGTGCAACCACTGTCAAACGATTTATTTTTTTGAGTGCATCTGTCACACACTGGAAGGATGTGGCCAGGAAGGAGATAGATGTTGTAACCTGGAGCACTGGTACACTGCGGGGAATTAATTTGTGCTTCCTAATCATTTTGGAGCAGCTGACACAAGTACAAAGTCAAAGCGAATATGATCCAGGCACTATCTGTCAATTAATACATCTAATATTGGTCTGGTACATAGACTGTATAAAAATATGGACAAAGCCACTGTGACGTCACCTATTGCCTTTCCACGGCCTCGTAAAAACTGAATTGAAGCTCGAATTTATTGACTGAGTATTTTGACCACATTGCTGCTATTGACTTACATGGAGAAAGACCTATACTGGAGCCAATCGCAGTGGCGCTAGTGAGCAACGGCACAATTGGCGCTCCCAGCCAAACCAGGAAGTGAGCTTCAAAACGAAAGCCCAGTCTTGGCCCCATGGTCTGGTATGATATAGACGGTCAATCATATTTTTATATATTTTTCCTTTTATGACAGCTCTTTTATAATTGCAAGTATAGGATAGGCAAAGGAAAATAAGACCAATATTATGTTCAAAACATGCACACATTCTAATATCCATTCATGCGAAAAATGCTGTATTTTTCATAATTTGTGCCATTGGTGGCGCTAGACATAAACCACATTTTTTTCCGAACAAAGTTGCACACAAATAAAGTTAAGTGAAAACTCTGAATCTGCCTATCTTGTAGACACACCTCATTTTCATCAAATCTTCACCCTGCGCATCAAATGTCTGAATCACAAATATCTTAAGCTAAGCGGAATTTCGGGAGTAAGTGCCATTTGCCATTTGATTATTTCAACTCTGAAACTCAGCTTGTCATGCTTATCTTCAGGTTATAACGTTAAGTTGCAAAATCTGCCCATATGCAAAAGGTCTGTAAAAATCATGTATGATCATTACATTACAAAGGGACATACAATAAGTGCATACTGAAGGTCATTGAAGCTCCTACAAATCAGATCCGACAAAGCACAACTTTCTCATAATGTGAGCTATCCTTAGTAAAGAACATATAGTACACACAAGTCATCTATACGTTCTGAACTATAAAATAACCTAAACAAAAACAAGTAAAAAAAACTTTCAAAAAACAGGAAGCAAGTACTATTGGCCCTAGATATGTAGTTTAGTCGACATGGAGTCTGAAAAAATGCGTCATCAGACCACGATGGAAAACAGACAGTGTTTGAGCTGAGCGCAGCGGAGTGGGGAGTTCGTTCCACCACTGGACAGTTTTCTAAAAATTACTTTCAAAATATTCACCTTGCTCTCAAGTAGATTTGCCCACACTTGTAAAATGTTCAAAAAAATGTTAAACCATACCATAAAATTCAAAACTTTGGACTTTTAGGTTAAAATAGGTAACAGTTAGTAGCCTATAGCCGGTTTTTGTGCTGTGGCAGCTTAATGAGAAATCTCGCATGCAAAGAGACTGTTGTTCAATGGTTGTTTGAATGTTCAGTTAGCATCATTTGGCTACAAAATTTATGTCCCAATGTTAAGCCAATGGCTAATTCATTTCCGGGAATCATAATTATAAAGGTTTATTTAAAAACTGTACAATAAACAGAAATTTGACCCATCAAAAGCATTAGTCCATGTCGTGCCCCACATATTCCTGTGTCTACTTTAGTGATTATAGTTGTAGAATTTGAGCTGTTATTGGAGAAAAAAAAGTCTTGATCTAAATGCTTATTTTTTTATGGACTTCATTGTATTAAATCGGCTGAACAAACTTTCCCATATTTTTTTTATGTCGAGATATTGATGAGATGAGTTGATCTGCCAAGTGGCTTGGTAATTGGTGCTAAAACGGCTGAGATATTGATGGGCAAAATTGTGTTTGAACATGTAAGTTGCAACACATTTGTATAATTGTACCAGTAATGCCTCAAAGAATGAGACCAATTCCTCACAGCACAGTTGTTTTTGAATGTGGTAAAATCAGCCTTTACTGATTGAAATGTAGCAATGATTATTCTTTCTTAATTTAAAAGGTTCAAATGCCTTTAAACAGTCTAAGTGCATTTGATTGAGTCCCCTGAGGGTTTGACCTGCCAGGAGTGAGGTGCCTAAGTGCTACCTTCCTGAGGGTTTGACCTGCCAGGAGTGAGGTGCCTAAGTGCTACCTTCCTGAGGGTTTGACCTGCCAGGAGTGAGGTGCCTAAGTGCTACCTTCCTGAGGGTTTGACCTGCCAGGAGTGAGGTGCCTAAGTGCTACCTTCCTGAGGGTTTGACCTGCCAGGAGTGAGGTGCCTACGTGCTACCTTCCTGAGGGTTTGACCTGCCAGGAGTGAGGTGCCTAAGTGCTACCTTGGTTGTGTTAGTTCCTCCCAGCTTCACAACAGGCACCCACATGCTTCCAATAAATAATGTGCCATTATTTCAGAATTCAAACTGAGTTTTCCATCAGTGAGCAGTAAAATGAGGTGAGAATTCATGGCTTTGTCTCAATGGCACAACCTGCAAACAACCATAGATCTCCATTTGTGAGCATGATCCAAATCATGAATCGATTTTTTCTCTCCATTTTTAAAATCGATTGCTGTTGGAATGATCATTCCTTGTCCTTTCTTCAATTCCCTTCTCCCATTCTATAAATTAATCTTTCTTCCATTCACCTCATCCTTCCCTTGCATCCTCACATCAGAACAGGTGACACCTGAAGAAGGTGAGAAGGGTTTTCTCTCATTCCATCATGTCAAAGAGAGAAAATGGTTAATTCTAGCATAATTAATACTTTAATTGCGGGAAATGTCACTGTAACTGCCTTGTCATCAGATTTGATGACAATCATATTACACGTTAAACTTTCCATGACAATGTCTAGCTTTATTAACAGAGTGCATATACATTTTCTCAAACTTGTGGTAACATGTCTGTCTTTTTGGCTCCTGGAACTTTCCAGAAGAGGAACGACCACGATACAAGTAGGCTTGATTCATAATGTATGATATCTGTGAACAGTCGAGACTGGCCATTGAGGGACATTCTTTTGGATGTAATTGTGTGTAATCCTTGGTACATTTATAAGCACTTTTATTGCACTAGTTGGTTAACTTGGGTCACGGGGATGTAGCCTTAGAAATAAGTGTTCCTTATTCACACTGCCTCACTGATTAAATGGCTCCCATTACAGTGAATGTAATACCACGTCACCAGTTATTGTTTATGTTCCTGTAATTCTCAAAGTTGCATTTGATACATTCTTAACTATAGAGGAAGATACATTTAAACGCTGCGCTCAACCACCACCAACTCAGCATTGTCCAGGAGTCATTGTGTACAAAATGTTCTGAAAGCTCCAATGACCATATTATACTGAAAGCTCTGACAATGCAACATGGTGTAAATTAATACATGCAGATTTATGACAATCTTTCACTCATGAAAGATAGATTAATCTGTGAATGTTACTTACCAGTAAGTATATACCAAGAGTCCTCCCATCATATGATCTTTTCCTTCATATTTACTGATTCCAGTTGCATCTTTTAAAAGCATAAATTGATGTACTCGTATGAAATGTTAATCAAGCACAACACAGTTCCAATGTATCTCTCTCTCTCTCTCTCTCTCAAAGGACCATGATCTCTCAGCTCGCTGCTCCTAAAATCCCTGAAGGGGAGAGAGTGGACTTTGATGTGACTATACTTTTGTTATCAATTTTAATCTGTTGATACTTACATTCATTCAGAAACAGATTACTCATGAAAATGTGGATGCGGTGAATTTCATCATGTGAGCACGCAATTTATCACATTGTGTGTCTGAAGCTATTATTGTGGAAAAATTACAAGTACACTGTCTTGACATCTTATTTTTATCTTCTATTTCTACTCACTTTTCTGTAAAACACAGCTACAATTTGTAAATTGCAGATGCCATATGTATAAAGTAATAATATTAACTATTATTATTATTACCTTGAAGTACAAGGTGATAGACTTATAGTTGCAGCCTCCCCTATTTTTCACCTCACCAGCCACCCCTGATATCTACCCCCCTATACTGATGAAACCCCCACTTGAAAATGATGCAAAAATTAGTTTTATTAGGCAAAACATTTGTAGTTATATATATGATTATTTTATGATTTACAGCAGTGCACAATTTAGTCATTTTGGATACATTTGGAGACGCTACATTTGGACAGCGGGGTACACTGCCTATATTTCGGATCATAGATCTGTAGTAGTTCTGCATATCACGCTCAGATTTTGCACACTTGTGGAGACAGAGTTTATGATCCAGGAAATGTATAGTTTTACCTGTTTCACATACAGTTGAAGTCGGAAGTTTACATACACAGGTTGAAGTCATTAAAACTCATTTTTAACCACTCCACAGATTTCATGTTAGCAAACTATATTGTTGGCAAGTCAGTTAGGACATCTACTTTGTGCATGACACAAGTCATTTTTTCAACAATTGTTTACAGACAGATTATTTCACTTTTAATTCACTATATCACAATTCCAGTGGGTCAGAAGTTTACATACACTACGTTGACTGTGTCTTTACATTTTTTATATTTGGTCGCATATCCTTTTCATGCCATGACTTCCTGATGTCTGTGACCCAGCAACATCAAAAGACACTTGATATCTTATTTTCTGGTACACTTACAAGCACTACTATAACGTCTCTGCATTTGAATGGATCTTTATGGGAATTGGGGAGTGGGACTAGATTTAGCTGTAAATGACACTGGAACAGTATGGAAACACATGGTTGGCTAAATGGCTCTAACTCATCAAGGGTCTGACGTATCAAACAAGCCTTAAATCATCACTCTGCTGCCAGAAATACAGTAGATATGGATGGATAACTTGAAGGGTTTCTTCTCCTGACTTATTTTTCCATAGAGTTCAATAGTAAATTTGTTAGGAGAAATAACCCTTAAAGTGATCCATCCATATCTACTGCATATCTGGCAGCAGAGTGATGGTTTGAGGCTTGTTTGATATCTCAGACCCTTGATGACTTACAGCCATTTTACCAATCATGTATTCCATACTGTTCCAGCATAATTTACAGCTAAATCTAGTCCCACTCCCCAATTCCCATAGAGAACCATTCAAATGCAGAGACGTTACAGTATCGTTTGTAAGAGTACCAGAAAATAAGATATCAAGAGTCTTTTGATGTTGTTGGGTCACAGACATCAGGAAGTCATGGCATGCAAAGGATATGCGATCAAATATAAAAAATTTAAAGGCACAGTCAACTTAGTGTATGTAAACTTCTGACCCACTGGAATTGTGATATAGTGAATTAAAAGTGAAATAATCTGTCTGTAAACAATTGTTGGAAAAATTACTTGTGTCATGTACAAAGTAGATGTCCTAACTGACTTGCCAACACTATAGTTTGCTAACATGAAATCTGTGGAGTGGTTAAAAATGAGTTTTAATGACTTAAACCTAAGTGTATGTAAACTTCCGACTTCAACTGTATATAAGGTGTCAGAAATGTTTACCCAGCTCTTTCCTCTCAGGACATTCACCGGAAGAGGATGGAAAAGGACTTGCTGGAGCTGCAGACGTTGATTGATGTCCACTTTGATCAACGGAAGAAGGAGGAGGAAGAGCTGACTGGGCTGAAGGACAGAATTGTAAGTCATTTCCTGTCTGTCTCCTCTGCCTTAAAGGCATACTGAACATAATATTCCCATTGTATAGCTACCTGGCCCCAATATGAGTCATAGTATTCACGCTCATCTTCATGACTTGCTCCAGTGGTCAGCAACAGTCCAACGGAGAATTACTTTTTTTCCTCTCCATTCACTCCCATTTCATGGCGAAACAGGTCTCAAAAGCACACTTTTAGCACATAAATGAATGCAAACAACGTGGATTATGCCGATATATAAAATCACGACATCCATAACTGAATGTGTGAAAAGATAAAAAGCTCCATTCGTGATATTTTACAATTTTTCCAAACAAAGGTTTGGAAGAAGATCTGGTCCTTAGCTTATGAGGAACTTCCTTGTTTCGTTCTTGCGCCAGTAATGGTCCCACTTCCTGAAGCGTGCGATAGAAAAAAGAAGTTGGCAACAGTTGCTAGTTTTCTCAGAAAATAGTTCTTCAAAAACAAATCAATCAAAATTTGTTTCAAAAGTTTCAAACGTTCGGTTCTGGATGTCGCGATTATATATATTATAGTTTATAGATTATACATCGGCATAATCCGCATTGTTTGCATTCGTTTATGTGGTAAAAGTGGGTTTTTACGACCTGTTTCACCATTCAATGGGAGTGAATGGAGAGAGAGAAAAACGTCATTCTCCTTTGGCCAGTTGCTGACCACTGGAGCAAGTTGAGTGTGAATATTATGATATTACAATATTATGTTCTAACAAACTTCAGTATGCCTTTAAGACTTGCAAACACTGCATATTGTAGAGTAATCCGAATGAAAGTGTGCAAAGAGAGGACTGGTTTCAAACTTGTTCATGATTTAGGAGAACCGAAGGGCAGACAGATCAGAACAACAACGAGTTCGAGCAGAAAAGGACAGAGACAGACAGACAAGAATTGTGGTAAGAATACATACTACCACGTGTTTTCAACACACATGAGTATTGCACAATGTTACATGATATTTGCATTATGTGACTGTGTCAACAGCAGAATGATATCAAAGTTTTGCCAAAGCCAAACATAATATGATTTCATGGCTCTCAAAAATGCAACGTCTCTCCATACCTCAGGAGGAGCGGCAGAGGAAAGAAGAGGAGGAGGCAAAGAAAAGGGCAGATGATGAAGCCAAAAAAAAGAAAGTGCTCTCTAACATGGGGGCTCACTTTGGGGGCTTTCTGGCTAAGGTTAGAGTCTGCCTTGACATCAGAATAATGCTGATAATAAACACAACTTTAAATCTTCAGAAATTTCAGTTAGTATGCACAGCGTGTGTGCCCCTAAATGTTGACTCAATTGGTCAGTGTTTATTTAGCATATAAACCTTGCCCTTGTCAGGCAGAGCTGAAGAGGGGGAAGACACAGACAGGGAGGGAGATCAAGAAGAAAACCCTGGTGGAGAGACGCAAACCTTTGGGTATTGAGAACCTGAGAGAGGATGGACTCAGGTGAGTCCTTACATACTATTAACCACCATAACTTATCCTTCACTATCAGATTACTATACCATAGTAGACATGTTTGTATGTGTGGTACAATAAAGTCAGTGTCACATTAAGTTACTCTACAGGAATGTCAATCATTTTCAGTATTGTACTGTAGTGTAGCAGTATCTACTGTACAAATGCACTCAATGTCAGTGCTACTGGGATGTAGTGATGTGCTGAGTGCCCACTAATGGTGAATTCACACTAGATTACAAATTCTTAATTTGTTGCACTTTTCTTTGACACTGTCTCTATTAGTGGCACAGTTGGATCTATTGTACGTATAAACCTTCTCACTGTCAGTATTACCATGCTGTTGCAGCTTTACTCTAAGTGGCGCTAGTTCTCCTACAATACACTGTGTAACTTGTAGTGGAAAACAGCCACTGAATTGTGGGTAAATATAATGGAGGTAAATTAGAAGACTCAGCTGAAGCACTCATGATGTGAGCACAGGTGGATAAAGAAAATGATGTTTTTTTAAAAATGGAACCAAAACGAGGGTAAATCCCTGAAAACTATTAATGTGGTGCAGTGTAGTAGTGAGTGAGTATTGCCCAACCAATATTTGCCCAGGGAGCGGGCGAAAGAGATGTGGGAATGGATCTGTCAGCTGGAGTCTGAGAAATTTGACCTCATGGAAAAGATGAGAAGACAGAAATATGAGGTGAGAGAAATGGGCTACGAATTGTCTTCTACTTTATGAAATCCATTATTATGCTGTAATACCAACTTCCTAAGTATTAAAATGAAAACTCTGAAGTAAACAAGGAGTCAGTTTCTTTTATCTGACCATACTTCTTTACAATACATAATTACTTCATAATTATTTCAGTTTCTGTTCATGCTCTTTTTTTGCTATGGTTGCAGATCAATGTTCTCTTGAACAGAATTTCCCAAGCTCAGAAATTGTAAGAAATTTTTATTTAAGATTTACATTTCATGCAGTGGATAAATAGTGTGTGACGTAGAAAAATAATTAGCATGCATGTGATACGTACAGTTTATAGCATGGTAAACCAAGGCTAATGTATTAGAGGTTATTGTATGCAAAAGGATTTGTTTCAAGCTTGATATTGTATGCAGTATCTATATACGTATACGGTATATATATATAAATCACAAAAGCTCTCACTTTTGTGTGGGCATGTCCAGCCTGACATAATATTGAACATCTGCTTTTGCACATGCTGTGTATCTGCTCAGTGCTGTGATAAAAGTGGTTAAGATCTTTTCTGTGCTTTTGATTTGAGAATAATATTGTTTAATGTGTTATTAGTACATGTATTGTCTTTCTTGCTCTCATCCCCCCTCTCTCCCTATAGTAAGAGCCATGGTAAGGGCAAAGTTGGGGGTCGCTGGAAGTAAGATTAAATCCACAGAGAGCTGGAAAAGAAGACTTTTAAAAAAAAATCATATATCACATTTTTTCCATCCTTATGCTTACTTCTGCATTCCCTTGAAATGAATTAAAAATGTTTTTTCTTTTTGAAATATGTCTAAAACTAGGCTACATGTAAAGAGTAAACAGACGAATCAGGGATTAATCCTCTGTAACTGATAATGCAGTGGAATTTCATTAGTGGGTAATGAGTGTGCCAACGGTGTGTAGGCACGAACATGCTTTGGCTGGAAATACTTTAAAATGTATATGTAACAATAATTGCTAATAGAGTTCTGTATATGATATAATTTAATGTAGTATATCATTGATACAAAAATACATTGTTAAAGAAACTGCATAAAATGTTTTTTTTCTTCATATTTTAGATAATTTTCACTTCTATTTAGTAAACTGCTTGGTGCAAACGTATGTGATTTGGTCCATTTTGATGAATGTATCAAATGATTGAATCAAAATGAGCATAGAGAAGCTGCTAGAAAATGTGTCTTGCTTCTTTGAACTGGGACGTGGTATATTGTGTGACATTGGTCCCCCAATCTTTTTGCATTATGAAAGAAAGTGTCCTGAATATTACAGAACTTTGAAATGAATTGCTCCACATGGCAAAGCAATCTTTATAAGTGACAAGATTTACCAATGACTGTTTTTTTCATCTTAAAGGAAGAGAAAAGGCTGATTTGAAAGTGAAAACAAGATACATACCACTCACTACTCCCATTAGTGAAATAAATTATTTTACCAACCCCATAAAGAAAAACTTTCTGCATGAAAGCCATTGGATCAGGCGCTTGGTGAACATATTTGGGGGGGGTCGGGGTCTTTCACCAACCATTCCTCCATACAGAATCTTTCAAGGTCCTTCAGATCCATCAGTCTATACTTGTGGATTTCAATTCAAACCACAAATTTATGACAGTGTTCAAGTCTGGAGACTGAGATGCCCTTTGAAAACAGTGCAACCATTTATTGGTTGATTTTGAGGTTTTCCTGATATAATTGAGAGAAATCCACTGGCAGCCAAGTTTGAGCTTGCTGGTGGGGGGCACCAGGTTTTTTGTCAAAATGTATTGGTCCTTGCTGGAGTTCATAATTCCATTAACCTTAAAGGGATAGTTCGGAATTTTGGACATAATGTCTCAATTACGACTTACCCATGATGTAGTTGATTGATGGAAACCATTTTCAGATAATTCCATGCTGTCCCTTCTTTTGGACATACACACATTGCTAATGCTAGCGCAACTCTGAGATATCGAGTAGCATCCACTACCAAACGCACTTAAACACTCCACAGTGCACCCAAAGCAAATAAAACACGACGACAATCTATCGGGGTTATTTTCAGTGATTATACCATCATTTTTCAAGTCAAACTATTGTTGAATCCTTTACTTTGTGCTCAAATTCTCCGTGGAAGTACGGCGTTAGTTTAGTAGGTAACGTAAAGTAGCCTATAGCTCTGCCGGCCAAAAACAATATCGCGCGTGTGAAAGAATCAGACTCGTAGTATTGTTAGCTAACGTTCAGGTAAGATGGTATTTCGGTGTGTATTTCAAGGTTGTTCATATCATGCAAAAAAAATGGGCACCACAAAGTTTTCACCGATTTCCAGTGGAAGATCAACAAAGAAAACAGCTGTGGCTTCTTGCTGCTCGCATGGATGTCACCAATTGAGACTCTAAAAAAGTTAAAAGTGTGTAGTGACCATTTCACGGAGGATGACTATGTGAAAATCAAAAAAGGACAGTCGGGACACCCTCTACTGAAGGAGACTGCTGTGCCATCACCTGTTTTTCTTCATGCACCGAAAACAACTGACGAGCAGGTAACTAATAAATGATTGCATGCGTGATCTATCTATTTAATTTAGCTAGCTAGTTGCCATGATTGGGAAGTCATGGAAGTGGTCAAACTTTTCCTGCAAATTGGTAGCCAGTGTGCTTGGTGGTATGTGCTGTGTTATTCTGTAGCATGTTTGTGTTTAGCTGACTTGTTGTCTACCAAATATGTAACTTTACGGCAAAACGGATTGTGTCGGCAACTGTGGAGTACAGCAGATAGCCTACAGGCAGATACCCTGGCTAATCTACAGCTAGCTCCGCCGCCGTACTTCCACTGAGAATTTAGGTGAGCACAAAGTAAAGGATTCAACGATAGTTTGACTTGAAAAATTATGGTATAATCACTGAAAATAACCCAGATAGACTGTCGTCATATTTTATTTGCTTTGGGTGCACTGTGGAGTGTTTAAGTGCATTTGGTAGTGGATGCTACTCGATACCTTAGAGTTGCGCTAGCATTAGCAATGTGTGTATGTCCAAAAGAAGGGACAGCATGGAATTATCTGAAAATGGTTTCCATCAATCAACTACATCATGGGTAAGTCGTAATTGAGACATTATGTCCACAATTCCGAACTATCCCTTTAACAAGAGACCAGGACCAGTAGCAAAATAACCCCATAACATCAAGAATCTACTATTATCTTTCACTGTAGGTATGATGTCCTTTTCAATATGTGTCTAGTACCAAGTCAATACATTTACAGACATGCTGTTTTACCCATAGTTTAACATTTTTGAGCAGCAGGTACGTACGTAAGAAGTCATTAGAGGTATTTTTAATATTCTTTGAGAATCATGGCTGGATCAGTTATTCAAGTAAGTATTATAAATAGATAACTATTGTACTTAAATTATAATAAAAATGTACCCTGGTTGGCCAGTACTGGTTTAGTACTTTACATTAAAATGGACACCCCTGTTCAGTCATTCACCTATATGAAAGAAGTGCATAATGGCTACATTAGTTTATGTGCTCTGAAAGATAACATAGACATTTTTCTGATTTGCAGTCATGAACACACATTGTAAATGTGAATTGCACAACAGCTTAATTCATTTACTGGGCCAATATCCCAATAGTAGGTAGCAGAATACTGACATTTACATGCGCATACATGAAAATTTCATTAAAGCATGGAGATCAGGGGGGTATACTACGAAGCAGGATTACTGAGTTAGCTGGATAACTGCACTGAGTAAAACCCAGAACAGCTGTTTTTACTTCAGTCCATATTCCAGATTTGGGAGGGTTTCCGGGTTTTACTCAGTGCAGTTATCCAGCTAACACAGTAATCCTGCTTCGTAGTATACCCCCCGGAATGGGACTGGAGGATCAGGATTAGGGTACCTAATAGTAATAATATGAGGTGGAGTGGAAAGGAATGGGATATCACTCCTTTTGTAGTGTGTATGTTGAGAAGACATCACTCTTTTCTGTATTTGCAGACTCAAACCCTGCCTCTCTGGCAATATCGTCCACTTTCTCTGCAAATCCCTTAACTTGCTCCTTTGAAAGGTCCAGCATGTACCTGAAAAGGAGAGAAGACAGGGAAGGTTTCAATTTCAATTATGGGTGCAGTAAAACACCCACACAAAAAAAATGTGAGTATTGAGACAAAAGTGCCCCCATATCCCCACATGTGACAGCTGCCATATACAGTTGAGGACAAAATTATTGGCCCCCCCTGTAAAGATGAGCAAAAAGGGTTATAAAAAATTCACCGTTTGGTGAATTAGCTTAATCTCACACTGAAAAAACAATAAGAATCCAACCTTTAATTGACGTTAATTTATTATGAGAAAAAAAAATCCCTCATCAAGAAAGAATTATTTTTAACAAAACCACATTGGCCACAATTATTGGCCCCCCTGCATTTATATATAGAATAAAGTAATAATTTTTTATATTTGGTCACATATCCTTTGCATGCCATGACGTCCTGATGTCTGTGACCCAACAACATCAAAAGACTCTTGATATCTTATTTTCTGGTACTCTTACAAGCGATAATATAACATCTCTGCATTTGAATGGATCTCTATGGGAATTGGGGGGTGGGACTAGATTTAGCTGTAAATTATGCTGGAACAGTATGGAATACATGGTTGGTAAAATGGCTGTAAGTCAACAAGGGTCTGAGGTATCAAACAAGCCTTAAACAATCACTCTGCTGCCAGATATGCAGTAGATATGGATGGATCACTTTAAGGGTTGTTTCTCCTGACAAATTTTCCTATTGAACTCTATGGAAAAATAAGTCAGGAGAAGAAACCCTTCAAGTTATTCATCCATATCTACTGCATATCTGGCAACAGAGTGATGGTTTAAAGCTTGTTTGATACGTCAGACCCTTGATGACTTACAGCCATTTAGCCAACCATGTGTTCCATACTGTTCCAGCATAATTTACAGCTAAATCTAGTCCCACCCCCCAATTCCCATAGAGATCCATTCAAATGCAGAGATGTTATAGTATTGCTTGTAAGAGTACCAGAAAATAAGATATCAAGAGTCTTTTGATGTTGTTGGGTCACAGACATCAGGAAGTCATGGCATGCAAAGGATATGTGACCAAATATTAAAAATTATTACTTTATTCTATATATAAATGCAGGGGGGCCAATAATTGTGGCCAATGTGGTTTTGTTAAAAATAATTCTTTCTTGATGAGGGATTTTTTTTTCTCATTATAAATTAACGTCAATTAAAGGTTGGATTCTTCTTGTTTTTTCAGTGTGAGATTAAGCTAATTCACCAAACGGTGAATTTTTTATAACCCTTTTTGCTCATCTTTACAGGGGGGGGCCAATAATTTTGTCCTCAACTGTAAGTGGGGTACATCAACGTCATAGAGACTTACTTAGCCAGCTCCACCACAAGAACCGCATCAGGGGCTGTAACCTGTCTCAGCGAGGGACCCAGCTGGTGAACCAAGCTGGAGAAGTAAGAGGGAAAGCAACATCTATCAATCACATCAAACATTAATTAAAGCATTAAAATGTGAATGAGTCTATAGTCGATAAATCTGACTATCTTTCATTTTTATGCACTCAATATTCAAGTCCAATTGCACAAACTTATGAATAAGCACTCTAAATTAGCAAAAATCCACAATAATGGAAACTTGGTGACTGATAGCATAACAGTGGTTCTCAAATTCGGTCCTGGTTCCCCCTCTGTGTATGCTGGTTTTCGTTGCAACCACAATTGCAATCTCAGAATTTTAACAAGCTGTTAACCCCTTTGCGTAGATGCCTAGTGGCCATGGCGCCGGCGGCAAGATTTTGCTCAACTGAGACATTAATTGCTCCTGCAGCCAAACTATGAGTGGAAACCACAAACTGTGTTTTATCTTTATTGGTATCAAATTTGATCAATTTCTGACCACTCTGCCGAATACGGAGTTTCTAAGTGTCACTATTTTCCCGTAGCAAGTCCATTTAACAAGCAACCCCTCACCCAGTCTCGCGTGCAACTATACCTAGACTATGCATGACATAGTGGACAATAGCATCTATGTGAGTTCATAAATATTATTTATTCATCATTTAACATTTGATTTCCATCATAGCAACAAGATAAACCCAACAATAGCCTGATCGTATGCCAAAAAAGCAGTGAAAAGCCCTGCTCACTCAAATGCAAAATAAACGTGAAATTATTGTGTCATTATACTATCAATATCTGCTACTAAATATGAAAACAATATACAATCCTACCATTGGTTTTACACATAGAGATGTTCCTTTCAAAATTAAGTGGTCATTTATTGTCTTGGACAATCTGTTTGAAAAATACACACCAGTTTAGCATGTTATAACACTATGTAGAACGTCTGTGCAGAACCCCATATGCCCTACCTGCAACTCTGAAGTATTTCATGTCATACTGGTTTTATTCACAACTGTTTAATCCGATAGATGACAGTATATCCTTCTCATCCTTCTTATTGGGTGCTTTGAACAGTAAATTACAGCCCAGCATAACAGAATTTTTCATTTTATCAATGTAGTATGACGCAAACAGCTACAGAAAACGCATTCACTGACGGGTGTTTTTCGTCCTCGGTATGAAAGTAGTACTGCTGGTAACATGCGGTTCTTCATGCTGGCTACATGTTAGTTTTTCCACTCGATCACCGTCTTGTCCAGTAGGCTATGTTAGATGTTATTATCTTCACATTTAGAGTGCATTTCACACACTGTAGTGTAACGTTCATTGATGGCTCAGTCATGTTTTATGTTTGATGTACTGATTTTCATTGAAGCTGAACACTTGGAAGCATTTTCCTGTTGGAGGAAAATTATTTTATTGTAATGTTATCATACATAATATAGGCTATAGGCTTATATTCCTGGGCTATACTTGTCACTTAGGACATGGAAAATGCTCATTCCAATTTACTGTGCGCTGATATATAGATTAATGTAAAAAAATTTAAATACATACTGTAGAGTATGGGGAAACTGATATTTTATTGAGGTACACGAGTGAATGATTAGGCTACATATTTAGGTGTGTGTAACAGTGTGATATCAATGTTTTCAACTTTAACCATCAGAAGGGGTAAATGTATATGCTATATAATGGACAAAACTAATTTTATTCATTTTATGACGTTTTGGATAGGGTTTTGGACCCATAGATATCTACCATAGGCGGATTGTCATTGAGGCTAACGGAGGCTGAGCCTACTAAAGCTAAAGCTCAGCCACACCCCCATCCTGTGACAGGGCGAGTAGCCTACAGAAATCTTCTATTTGCATATTGCACTCTGATTTGCAAAATGTTCTGACTCTGTGCACCATTTGCGCTACCCTTATTTTTGAATAAATAAACAAGGTCCGTTCTTTTTTCCGTCAGGCGAACTCGCTAGTCACTTAAGTTGCACGGCAAGCCACCGCATTCCGGTGGAAGAACAAATGTATATTCTTGCAGTAATGTTAGAAGATAACCAAGCAAAACATCTATTTAACTTGCTCTTCATCTAATAGCTAGCTGGGTGACTAGCTAGTTAACTAACAGGCGCTTAATAATTTCATGCCAACAAATTTTATTTATGCGAATGTGATAGCCAGATAATGTGCAAAGAGAGAGTAGAGAGAAGGTAGGAGAAAATAGAAAGCAATCACCAGGCCATTTGTAATTTTGTCTTGATTTAATTTTAAATAAATTAATGATCGATCATTTTAATTGGTTGAATAGTTATATCAGCTTGAGGAATTGTTTTCTAACTTACCTAGTAAGTAACATTAACCTAGCTAACGTTAGTTAGATATCTGATACGTTTGCTGTGCGCTCGTTAGCTAGCTGGAGAAGCTTGATAGAATTTAATTACATTTGTGCAATACCAAATACGTGTGCGTTAGCTATTGTGTTTCTGCTGTAGTTGTTGCTAACCAGTACCCCTATTGTAAGTTATGTGCAAGACTAAGTTTGTCATGTTTTATTCACGTTTTTCACTACTATTGCTAATATCCAGAGGTGTAAAGTCCAGGGGTCAGATAGTAAAAGCCATGTGTTTCTTCCACCCATTAACTCAACCAGCTGATTTCAGCAATTAGTTCTACCTCCTGGCTGAAGAATTGTGATAATTAGCAAATCCAGGTGATTGCAAGAAAATAATGGGAAGGACTTGGACTTGGAACCTGGATTTTACACCTCTGCAAATACCCTATGCCTATCCGATCAATAGCAGCAGGCAGTTTGCAGAGAGAGAACAACATTCATTTCAGGAGAGAGAAAGTGTAGGATCCTGAGGCAGTTACCCATATTAGGAGAGGGAATTCTACAGACAGGGATGTTCAGAGAGCTGCACCATTACACTCATTAAATGGTAAGATTTTTGTTGTCAATACACCTGGAACAGCTCTGAAGTTGGTATGACGAGTGAGGAATGAATAGTGAGCCATTTGACCGCTGATTGGGTGGAACTGACAAAATCACCAGGATGAACCATTTAACAATGATTCTGTATCACCATTTAAAGGTTATTTTTATCAAAATTTTCTACAGGGAGCCATGCCCCCCGGACCCCCCTCATTTACACTCCCTGCCAACCACCTACTACACTCGTAACAAATGCAGCCTCCCCTATTTTTGACCTCACCAGCCGCCCCTGATATCTACCCCCCTATACTGATGAAACCCCCACTTGAACATTATGCAAAAATGAGTTTTATTAGCCAAAACATTTGTAGTTAAATATATGATTATTTTATGATTTACAGCAGTGCACAATTTAGTCATTTTGGATACATTTGGAGACGCTACATTTGGACAGCGGGGTACACTGCCTATATTTTGGATCATAGATCTGTAGTAGTTCTCCATATCGCGCTCAGATTTTGCAAACTTGTGGAGACAGAGTTTATGATCCAGGAAATGTATAGTTTTACCTGTTTCACATACAGTTGAAGTCGGAAGTTTACATACACTTAGGTTGAAGTCATTAAAACTCATTTTTAACCACTCCACAGATTTCATGTTAGCAAACTATAGTGTTGGCAAGTCAGTTAGGACATCTACTTTG
Organism: Synaphobranchus kaupii; assembly: GCA_029718625.1. NCBI lineage: Eukaryota > Metazoa > Chordata > Actinopteri > Anguilliformes > Synaphobranchidae > Synaphobranchus > Synaphobranchus kaupii. The sequence goes on along the minus strand of CM056379.1, from coordinate 47,431,716 downwards.
TACATGACACAAGTAATTTTTCCAACAATTGTTTACAGACAGATTATTTCACTTTTAATTCACTATATCACAATTCCAGTGGGTCAGAAGTTTACACCCCCTAAATAGGTGAGAATTGACCAAATTTGGCATCTGCGCAAAGGGGTTAAGAAACATTCACGACTTGTGGGATTGCAACTGTGGTTGGTACGAAAGCCAGCATACACAGGGGGGTAGCAGGACTGAACTTGAGAACCAGTGTCATAGAAGAACAGTCCAACAGACTTAATTTGGCAAGATACAAAACCAGATACGTACCTGGCTGAACAATATATAGTGTTGAAGAGGTTAGAGAATCTCTGTTTGTTGGGCAGTTTTGACAGTGAGTCCACAGGCATAAAAGTCACATTCACTCCATCTAGGCACAAGAGCTCTACAAGAGAAGAAAAAGTTAATAGCACAAAAAATGCTGTGCAATTACATTTCACATAAGGACCATGACAAGAGCTAAAACTATAGTGTAACATGCACAAGCTTATGATAGCCTGTGATTACAATTATCATTTGAGTATTAAAGTAATAATCCCCTCTATCTCACTCACTAATAAGCACGCTGGAAGGACCGTATAATTAACATAAAATATATGCACTAAGCATAGACTACCGTTATCAGGAGATCTCTGATTGGCCTCTGGCTGAGGTGATGAGGTTCTATGATTGGCCAAGGGGTCTTGCCCCTGTCCTTCCTGGGTGCCTTGCGGAATGGAGGGAATGTCACTCCTGCACATGAGAGCCTGAAACAGCTCCTGAACATTGTGATAGGAGATATCTTGGGCTGTCTGAGACACAGGAAGAATTCTATGAACAGGTTTGTAAATCATACATTCACATGCAAGAAGTTTTCTAGTGTATAGTATATTTATGGATATTTTCAAGAGGCATCTCATTATCTTAATTGTTTGCTGCATCATCCCACCGAAGGAAAACATGCAACCATAGAGGTCATTCCATGGGAAAATAGACCCTTTTTTAACCTTGATATCTCAGATCTTTTTGATATTTGACACCCATAATGTAACCTAGAGTAATGACCATTGTTATATTTTTGAGAAAAAAAACACAAACCATCATTAAGAAAATTAGGGACAAATAAGAGCGCCGCGGTGGTGCAGCAGTAAAATCATTGGCCTTTTAGTCAATGCAATTGCACACCGAGGGCCCGGGTTCGCGCCTGGGTCCTGCCAGATCTGAGTATGGCCGGTGCATCGAGGGAGTGGCAAATTGGGCGGCCGCTATGACTTAATTCTTTGCATTAATTAAGTAAGAATTAAAATTAATCATCTAATTATCTCAAAAATACTTTCTATAATTTTGCTAAATTTTTCATATGTTGTTCTATACACTCCAATGTACACACATGCCAATTTACAAAGTGGGATCTCTTGTACTTGTTTTACAGTACTACAAGGGGTGATTGACTGGTTTAAGCATGGGTGCACAGATCCGGTCCTGGTTTTTGTTCCAACCTTAGTTTTAGTTTTTCAGCGAGCTCTATAAACTACACTGAAAGTGGGAAAAAAGAAACTTTGGCCCTCATTTTCGTAAAGGGTAATTCTACACAAAAAAGACGTTTGGTTTGTAGAAAAGTAGCTCTCCTCTTGATTAAAATGAGCTCTCAGCCAAATTTATACCTGTAGTGAGAGCAGAGATATAGCCCCAAAGTACTGCGCATGTACCAGGTACTTGCCTTAGTACGAACTACAACAGCCAAAAAGCTTACATTTCAGACAACAGGTTGCCACGCCCACTGAATTACGTTACAGAAACGGAGGCAGAGGAGCTGGGCATTTTACTGCTAGTGTAGTGCCTGTCTGCACTAGGGCTGCCCCCGCCCAAAAATTTGCTTAGTCGACCTGTAGTTGTCAGTTCAAACCCATAGTCGACTAACCGTCGTGCATTTATTAATTTAATTATTTAAATATGTATTTTTGAGTATCAGAAAATTGTTTGACTTCCATCTGATCTATAGTACTAAGTTTACTATATTACAGAGAAATACAAAACCGTCATTATGAGCATTTAAAATATCAATTATAGCTACAAGCTTAGGCTGGGATTTGCTGACCTGCGCTGCCTATTAACGGCATCGGTTTGCTTATGTCCAGCGCTGTATTAACAGCATCGACAAAGCGGTAAATGAATGTGTCGGAACAAAAAGCAATGAGACATTTAACATTGTTATTTTTATTTCCACTCTTTATAACAACACACAACTTAAAAATTGTGAATAACTAAATAAAAAAGCAGCCTTTTGTCCGGTGATACGAAAGAGCAAAAACAATGTAGCTAATATAACAACTTCACGGTTATCGAAACTAGATCGATCTTTGATTTTCTTTTTAAAATGCAAATAAATAGGCTATACATTATATAAACAAACGAATGAATAAAAAACACAGCAAACTGAAACACTTAAGAAAAATATCAACAACAGGACAAATGAAAGATTAATTATAATTTGGCTTGGGTGATATTGAAATTCCCTGCAGACGTCAAAAGACTCAAGACCCAACAACATCAACAAGACATCAGGAATTCATGGCATGCAAAGGATATGCGACCAAATATAAAACATTATTACTTTATATAAATGCAGGGGTGCCAATAATTGTGGCACATGTGGTTTTGTTAAAAATAATTATTTCTTGATGAGGGATTTTTTTTCTCATAATAAATTTACTTTAATTAAAGGTTGGATTTTTCTAATTTTTCCAGTGTGACATTAAGCTAATTCACCAAACAGTGATTTTTTTTATAACCCATTTTACTCATCTTTACCAGGGGTGCCAATAATAGTGCAGGGCACTGTACATTTCCTGGATCATAAACTCCATGTCCACAAGTTTTGCAAAGTCTGAGGATGATATGCAGAACTACTAAAGGTCTATGATGCCAAATATAGGCAGTGTACCCTGTGTCCATTAGTGTCTCCAAATCTATCCAAATGGCTTCTGCACTGCTCTAAATAAAGAAAATTATGATATACAGTACCAGTCAAAAGTTTGGACACACCTACTCATAGAAGATTTTTTTCCGTTATTTTTACTGTTTTCCACATTTTGGAATAGTAAAGACATCAAAACTATGAGATAAGTAAGCAATAATGACCGAGGAGCCGGGCATTTAACAGTTTAAATGCCCGACGCGGAGGTCATTATTGCGCTTATACCATGGTTACCAACAATTATTTTATATAGTCACGTTTATATTTATTGATTTTTATCTACTTTATCAGCTGAAATTTAAATATCCTTCCGAGGCCATTTTGGCATGTAGTTTGCCGTTGTCATGCAAAACTGCTCGTTGGTAGTTCTATTTGAACAGAAAACATCTCGTTGCTGCTTCTATTTCTCGTTACTAGTTCTATTTTGTCCGTAGTTATGCAAAAACCTCTCGTTGGTAGTTCTGAAAACAATTGATTCTATAAGGAAGCAAATAGTTCCTTCTCAACTTTATACCATAAAATTAGCACCAATTTTGGTTATTTTTGTCATTAGTTACATTATTTAAGAAAATTGCATGAAACCGCAACTCAATTTACCTCCCTCTCTCCGTCTTGCTTTTTAAAAATGCTTTGGTCACGCAGCCTATTTTAAACAGCCCAGGCTAAGGAAATTGCATTTCACGATCTGCATCATAAGATGGGAACATCTGAAAAAAATAGCCTACTGTAGATACAGAGTTTGTTACTGTTAGATGTAACTTGTCATATCTAAGACATTTCGCTGGATAAAATGTTTTTTTAAATATACAGATTAACGTGCTTTGTGAAGTAACTTGTTCGCATTCGCAACCAGCGTTGCTCACGTCAGCGTTACATTAGCTACATTAGGTAAAGCCCTACTATGTTACGTTCATATTTCCAAACTGAATAAATACTGCACCTCTAACCACAAAACTTCGTTGCTAGATTAAAGTTGTTGTAACTAAGATATTTGGCGAATACAAACATTTTAAATCGGCGAATTTAGCGTTATTTGCCGGCTTTATTAATCAGCTGTTGGTGTTGCTATGGATACCATTCATGAAAGTGTCGACTCTAATGGCGCTGGCAGCAGATAACGTAGACGGCGTATTAATTTAGAACGGTGATCAAAATGTTGCCGGCGCTACTTCATTGCCGGGCGGTTTAACGAAATAAATGCCCACCCTCCAGCCAATCAGAATCTAGTATTTAGCCAAGCCATGGTATAACACAAAATAAATTATGCAAAGACCAAAAAAGTGTTAAACAAATAAAAAAAGTCATATATTTTAGATTCTTCAAAGTAGCCACCAGGTATTCCACAGGTAAACTCCTGGGGCCCTATCTTGGCGATCTTGGCGCTTAGTCTAAGCCAGGGATCTCAAACTCCAGTCCTGGAGGGCCGCTGTGTCTGCTGGTTTTTGTGATTTCCTTTCAATCAGCAGCCAGTTTAGGCCTTGGAAACAAGGTGTGCAGACTCTTTAGCCAATCAATGACTTAAATTAAACACTTAAGTGCAGGAACACATCGAAAACCAGCAGACACAGCGGCCCTCCAGGATTTGAGTTTGAGATCCCTGGTCTAAGCGCATGGCGCTAAGTCCATTTAGGGCGTGTCCAAGTCCACTTTTGCTATTTTAACGGCGTGTTTTTTTGGCGCTAAGCATGGCTGAACCTAGTCGCTTCATTAATTATAGGTGTGTCTTGGGCGTGACATTCAATAAACCAATCAAAATGTCATATCCCATTCCCTTTAAAAGCCTGCTTTTCCACCTTGGCGGATTGCTTATGATGGCGAAACAGACATGCTCGTGCGTGTTTAGTGTGATCAAGGAATAGGCTAAATGGAGTATGATCAATATTATTCGGACTAACCATTAGCCTATGAGTTGCCGGTAATTCCAGACAGGGCTGTTATTTTACAAAATATGTGCGGTTAAATTTCGTTAAAAGGACCTGCAACAGCTGAGAATAAGCTATCAATGGCTTCAGTCTCACCTTAGAAAACGCCAAATTAGCCTGCTTGTTCAGCGAATTTCGTTTGATTATGCAATGAAAGTGTCAAACATCAATTCCAAGAGGCTGTTCTCATGGAGTTCTCGAAGTTCAAGCTTCATCCAAAGTTCATTAGGCTACCTGCATAGTAGGCTAATATTGATTAATAACATACATACCGTTATTTTTGCCTTAATGATGACACTAAATAGCCATACAATAAAGCTGTCAAGTTCGCAACCCATAAGTTCACGCATATTTCCCCTTGTTTAATAATGTCCTGTTTATGGAAATGTGACCAACCTGTTTTACTCGTAGCGTAATCCTTTAAAACAATCCACTTTCCCAGGAAGACCGTTAAACGTGCGACTTACAGCAGGGGAAACAGAACATGCAGCTCACGTGCAGAGAATGGCATTAAAATTAATTGTGAATTAATTGTGTAACGTGCTGCAAATTTGTTTTAGTTTCTAATTAGACGCTTAGTTCTCTTTAAAATCGTTTTGTTCAGTTAAGGAATAACGGGTGAAATCAGCTGGGTTTTAAACGGTGAGAGTATGGAAACCTGGTCACTGTAATTTAAAAAAATATGAAGGACGAAGAATAGCTAAGGTTACAATTTAGTTAACATGGTGACATCTCCGTTTTTTAACCATAGGCTATCGAAAAAAACCTTATGCACAGCGAATTCGCTGTAGCCTAGGCTATTTGAAAAACAATAAATGCAATATTCACTGGACAAGGTTTTGAACTTTTTTCAGTCACAAACCATTCTATTTACTTACAGGCTGTATTCATAGATACACAGAGCTGTATTGTAATGACATCTGAAGCGCATTTTCAGAACTTAAATGTCCGTCTATTGCCGTGCGCGAGTTTTCCATTGAATGACAATTCACGCATTAGGTGCAAAGACAATTCGCGCATTAGGCTTGATAGCTATAGGTGTTATCAGCTCCTTTTTAATGGATAGCCATTGTCCCGTACCATCGCACATCGCCTGGATGTTGATG